>OX346233.1:3765000-5015000 GCA_947049295.1 Ligdia adustata
GCTTCCCTCCCGGCGTTGTTATTAAAATTAATAGAGGCGTAAAATTCCGAATTCTAATCAAAAAGAACAGCCGTTAAAGACAAAACGAACAACGGCGTATAACGAAGCGAAATGGGCAGCAATACGAAAAGTTTTAGTCGGAAAAAAACAATATTTGAAAAGCCATTTTGCGCGAGCCCGTTAAGGTTGACTGCACCCAAATAAAATGTAGAATGAAATATTAAGAGCCAGTTTACACGTATCGCGGGCGCGGATCGCCGCCAGCGCCACCTGTCGCCGACGCGAATAAATAAATCGCGAAAAAAAGTACGATACAAACGAGCGGGCTGCACAGACGAGCGGCTCCGCACACAATCACAAAACACATAAAACGACGAGACGCCGCTAAAATATTTGCGTTTGCTAACTGAATAATAATGAATGTAGTACTAACCGGACATAACTGGAATCGCTATAATGTAATTTGTAGCGGTGCCGAGTTGTATATTATAAGTCACTCGCGCTACTATACGACTAGTAAGTAGGTATAATGATCTAACGATGAGCACTCCGTCGCGCTCGGTTAATTTCACTCGATCGGCTGTTTACAGCGCTTTCTTTACGTTAGCTACTACATTATCTGTAATTAAGATCCACATAGCGCTCTAATGACCGTCAATTATTATTTCATCGATGTGGCGCACAGTTTAGCCGGCCAGAGTATTCACAACGCCACCGTCAACGATATTTCATTATGTGAAACCGAAAACGTGTATGTGTAAAGTCAAGGGGTCTCGTTAGAGCGACGTACGTTTTGTGCGGCGAGGTGCAGGCAGACCCACCTGCCTACATCCCGGGAACGCTGCGACGAAAAGTAAAAATAAAACCAACCCCTCCACGGTTAGCGCAGATTAAAACCGTATGGTTTATAACTACATGCGATAACGAGTGTTGTGAACAGTGCTTAGCTCTAAATAATACTCCGATAGCGATTTTATACGTGCATTTCGCAATACACACCAATTAAACGTTAATTGATGCAAAGGGGTCCCGTAAAACTGAAGTGTATTCCAAAATTGATTTTGTTATCTTGATTCCGTAAAGGTACGCAAATCGTAAATCTTGTTTACCTTTTGCCAGTCGACCGTTTTGTGTAGGTTTCCACGTTGTAATGATTAAATTGTGATTTAGTTTTTTGCTTGAGAAAAATAATTGAGCGTAATTAAATAACTGATGATTATAGGAAGTTGTTCTATCTTATAGTTATATCTTATGGTAAGGGGAGGGAGGGACAATCTTGTTAGCATCCGAGGCAGGCTCCCGAAAATGGTAGATTTTATAAAGCCCATACAACTGACTATACGGAACTGACAAAACTGTGATCCATTATCCAAAGCAAAAATGCCTGTCATGGTCTAAATGCTGAGATTGTCGATAGTTGGATGAGACGACATGCAGTCGGATTGGAATCAGAACATACGAGTAGTTCGAATAGGCCTGTTGGTGACACAGCCTCCAGAGTAGAGTTCGCGAATTCCATTTTCCTTTTAGTTTTTTCACTCACTGCAAACTGACTGACGGTCCTTTGTATTTTTTGTGTCTGCGAATCGGGAGCCGTTAATAGATCTAGTTTAGTATTCATTGGGCATTTCTGGTAGTCTTTAATACGATTTTTTTAATATATTTGTATTATTGTTGCTAATATATCATTTATAATGCTGTGTCAATGCTCGTCAGGTTTATAGATTCGGTTCATGTAAAGTTTGTAAACTTGATAACTTAACTCATTTAACTGTAAGTATTGTTTGTTAACTTGTCTACAACACTAATTACACTTTTTCACATGTAATAATAAATAGTTAGGGCTAAAGTTGAGTAAATAATTCAAAAGTAAATATTTACTTTTACGTACTTATAACCTCGTTAAAACTTTAACCCTATATTAACATTTTCCACACTATGATGAATAATTCCGAAGTGTTTTGTAAATCAGTGCTTATCATTAGAAGTAGTTACGTGTGTATGATACTCGTACACAAGATTTTTAATAATGTTCGAAATCATAATGGTTCCAACACTTTGACTTATTAGGAAAGCGCCTAAATCTTCTGTAAATTAACCTTAAGATTTTTATATAAATTTGGGAAAATTAACGTTTACATTACTTAGCTTTCCGTATTTGTTCTTCATAAATACCTCAACATAAAGAAAAATATGAGCACCAAGCGATAGCGCAAACATTGCGGTTGAAACTTTCCCCCCAAAGAACACGTATCACTCCTTTGAAAACTTTTTATTCTGTCACTTTAGCCGCTGTCCTCGCCAGTCGCGCTCGCTACCGAAGCTTTATCCTCTATTTTGTCGATTGAGCAACTTGGTCGCTTCGCTTCCTCACAAACCAGAACTGTTTGTGTAATTTTTATTTACTTATAAACTATGGATTCCTTTGATGTTGGGAAAATTTAATTTAAAAGTTTCGTGAGGGATATCTGATATTGACATAGTAACTGCTTTCTAGGCTTTAAGCCCATCTGATGATTTGCTTAAATACTGGTAAATTAGTTGCATTTGTTATTTAATTGATTTTCAAAACCTGCGTAAGTAAAATACAAACGTTTTTTCGTATTTTATTTTTATATTTGAAAACCACGTCTCTGTTTTGTTTCAAAGTATAGCTTTTGGAATATGTCTTGTTCAACAACAACATATGCCTTTAACATTATGCCTAATAAAAAATAATCATACATTTACAGTATTCCAATAATAAAAAAAATGAACAAACATGACATCAGCTGAATTATTTACCGTGTTACAAACGATTCTCGTATCATACGAGTATGGTTTCTAACAAACGATAAAATTGGACGACACATTTACAATTTTCTATATTTAATAATAATACATGAAACGTCTTAGAATGAGCTTTTGATACAGATTAAGAACAACAGATACCTAAACAACTTCTTCAACCGTCACAATTGTATTCAACTCATGATAATTGTATCATATCATGTATGTTATTAGTTACTCGTATTATCATCTCTGTCTCGTAGAAATAATTTAAGTCAAGCATTATTCCAATTGTAATATTTTTAACGCAGAAGATTCTCAAGTCGGCTATAAATGTTTATAAGTCATGTTTTTTGTATAAATTATTACGCCATATCTA
Organism: Ligdia adustata; assembly: GCA_947049295.1. Lineage (NCBI taxonomy): Eukaryota > Metazoa > Arthropoda > Insecta > Lepidoptera > Geometridae > Ligdia > Ligdia adustata. The sequence continues at coordinate 3,768,149 of OX346233.1, forward strand.
TTATTTTTTTTAATATTATGAGTAGAAGGTTTCAAAGGTTAAATTTAGCTACTATCGGTTATGTAGTTTTAACCAACTCCAATAGTATCAAAAATATTGTTTCATCGTTTACGAGTACTTTTTAGAAGTCGACTATACATTTTCAAAGGAGTATATTAGCTGTTAGAGTTGTGACTCTGTTATTTTCCATTCCATGTTTACCAGATAGATACCCACCTTTACCGCGATCTTACTTTGATGTTCTCTGTATACAACGGTCTGTATCCCCGCTTGAAAAGTTTGACCTGTTTTAATTAATCCCTTGTTTATTGCCTTGGTATAGTTTCTTATTTATATTCTTACGAAATTCTCTAGAGTTAATAAGATGATCGTTTCGTGACAGCCTTTGTTAGCCTTTGTTGACAGTCAGGTAATTTATTGTGTCTTGTTTTATACCTAACAGCAATATGAAGATGTTCATCTCTCATTGTTTTTATGAAACATGAAACACAACTTAGTTTTTGCCAATTTTTATGTTCATTATCATATTTTTCATGACATAACTTAAATTTGACGAAAATGCAAGATTTTGCTTACTTCTTTATTACGTGGATATTGTTTTATGCTTAGATAATAATAATAATAATTATTATTATTCAGTGGGACGGGTCTGGGTTATGAGAGGTGTAGGTCTTACATCTAGGTCAGAAAGTAACCACCATATATACATGCCACTCGGGAGAATTGTTTTCTACTTTACGATTGCCGAATCGTAAAAGTGTTCTGTCCTCATCTCTAGTCACCCCCGACACGGTGGGGCGCGGTCGCCACCCCTCACCGCCACCATAGAGACCCCGGTAGGAAATCAACACCCTTATTAACGGGGAAAATGTCCGCTTTTATGACGGAATTAAAAATGTTACGACTTGGGGGTGAATTAAAACCTTCCAACTTACGAATTCATTTGTCGTATCAATTGTTAAATGATACGATTGAAACGATTAAGGTGAAAGTGACACTGGAATATTAAGTGAAGCATTTCTTTTGTTTATAGCGTGCATATTAAAAGTACCTATTTACATTCGTCGAATACTTTTCTTTTCTGTATGATGTTAGACCGATCTGGAATTTTATTAATTTGTTTGCAAGGACACACTTCTTAGATGTTCACATTTAAATTTGATCTAGTAGTTTAGATATTAAATCAAAATAATTGAAATCGGTTGTTCACATTTTTTTAAATCATTGTCGGTTTGCAAAGTCAATTTTCTAGTATTTAAGATTATAGAAGACAAATTTTTTAGGTATCCTAACTGTTTTATTTCGAAAAGGTTTTAAGTATTTACCTTCCGCGAAATCAAATTCTCCAAATCGCGCAACGTCGAAAGGAATTGTTTAAGACAGATGTCAAGGACACATACAAACCCTCCTCCCCGTTGTTTCCCCCTAGTTTCCTTACTATTTTTATATTCTCCCAGTAGACTAGAATACAATAAAATATGGTGTATTTGTGATAAAAAGTAAACTAAAAAAAAATTACTTGATAAACCAATCTATTCGACCGATTTGCGTTAAACTTATATGAGACCAGAAAATATACTTTTCGAACAAATAAAGATTTTTTCATGTCGATCCAGGCGTCTGTGAGGATCAGTGAACATACATAAAAAATAATAATAACGAATTTAAAATCTCCACCTTTTTATAGTCGGTTGAAAATAACAAATAAAATAGTTATAATTCTGTGATATATTCGTTTTTTTTTGTCACAAGCTGATTCCAACTCAGCCTTTTGGTTATACTAGGTTATTATTAGTGTTCTCTCTGCTTCGTATTCACTATGTGTATGAGTTATTGTACGGGGGACTCGTCTGATAAATAAATCACTGTTTAGGTTATTGAAAAGGTTGTAGCATCTACTTTTACTAATAAATACTCGTCGCCGTTGTGCGATTAAATTGGCTTTTAGTAGCTTCTCGTTTATAAGGATAATATTAACATGAGATGTGCGGTCTGTGCTTACTCGTATCATCACCCACTTATTGTGTCGTGAATAAATGTAAAATGGATTCGAAAAAGGAAAGGAACGTCAAAGAGATTGTTGTAGGAGGGAGCTTAATATAAATATTGCCATTTAGTGTGGTAATGTTGCTAGAATACTGGGCACGCTGCTCTCTAGTAGTGGGTTGGAGCATATAGATTATCCATATATATATAGATCCACATCCATCTATTTTTTCTTTGTTATTGCAGTTAATAACTTCATTTCATTTAAAGGCACTTGACCGGTAGTTAGCTACTCGTAGAACGGATCTATGGTGATGATATTCGCTAATATTAAGAGAAAAATTGACAAACTGAAAACCTTTTTGAAGTTGGTAAATATGCAAAACAATTTTTTTTGTATTATCATAATCGGAATGAAACCTATGCCTGTGCAACCATATAGCCTATGCCTGTGCAACCATATAACCTATGCCTGTGCAACCATATAACCTATGCCTGTGCAACCATATAACCTATGTATGCGCGATGCCTGTTTCATGGCGTTTACAATAGAGTTGTCTTTTAAATCAACATAAATTACAGTATAATCCTTGAGTAATAATCGTTATGGAAATATTTATATACTTTACTACTGCGACTTATTAGGTTAGTAATCTTTAATAGGTATATTGCCAATAATAGCAGTGAATTATCGTATTATTAATTTATTATATTAATTTAACCTCATTAAGAAGTTACTTTATGAAGCATTAATTCTTATTAAATAAACGTAAACAACTAGAACTGTTTTCATAACTTCGCAGCAGGTGCCTGAGGCCGTCGTAGTTTTTATATTCTTCTTGGTATAACGAAATATATGTTTAGCACCGCGTAAATCAGTAGCTATTTCTTAGTTAATATTTGTATTCATTAGCAATAGTTAAGTATACTTATTATCTATACTAGACAGTTGCAAAGCGGAACATTTAAATAAAAGGGGAAAAAATACGAGTATATAAAAGCTAGATAAACAACTGAAAACGAATCCAGTATGCATGAACAACTTCCTCCTAACTTTTATAAATGAAAACTTTGTAACAGAACAAGCTAGCTCCGCGCCGTTAAGGGACCAATTTTTAAGCTAGTTTAGAACTTCATAAAGAAAAACTCTCACTATACAATATAATATTGCCAAAGCTAAATGAAGAAAAAGTGAGGTACTCGTAATATGTATTTTATCAGTGACGATGGTTTTGGTTTAATCGGCTGTGATATTTTCTAGATTGTATTTGCAGATTTGATCATATTAACTAACACGTAGTATTATTATATCTTCTTTGCTATAATCTTGATTTTAACAATACATTGATGTAATTATTTTCATATCAGTCAAGTACGAAAACATTAGGTATAACTAAGATAGTTTATCTTCTTAATTGAATATCTTCGATTACAACAATTGCGTCTTATTATTGGTAGCTCTGAATACGTAACCATGTCTCAGTCTCAAAATCTATCTCGTTTTCCTTAAACCTTTTCCATGAACTTGATTAGACATACTGTATCGTTTTCGTTCTGCGTGGCAGTTTCCGTATAGTTTAGCTGAGCTCGACGATTGCTTGTTTTAATAAAGTTATCGACTGTAGCATAAAACTCGTTTAATATTCCGCGGCGGAATGATTGGAAATTAATTATTCAATTAGTTGGGACCCGCAACGCTTGGAAAATAAGAAATAGGTGTGTGATCTGAAACACGTGGCGGATCAAGGACCCTCGTGGCTGTTGTTTTCTGTGGATAATGTGACACTCATTTTAAATTCATATTATAGTCGAATGTAAGAAATTGAAACGTGTACTCGTAATAAATATAACAGATATGTACATACCATACTACATATGGCTTACAATAAATAAAATCTAGTGTTAAACGTGTATTGTATGTTGTACAACACACACACATATATATATATAATATGTTAATATACTTGTACATGTACATCGACTTTATCACTCACTAGCTGTGCCCCGCGGTTTCACCCGCGTAGTTGCCCATTGGATTATCGAGATAATGGGGGTACTACTTTTTTGAAGTCGGTTAAAAAGTATCCTATGTTCATTCCCGGGGTCCAATCTACCTGTGCACCGAATTTCATCCAGATCGGTTCAGTGGTTTTGGCGTGAAAGCGAAACAGACAGACAGACAGAGTTACTTTCGCATTTATAATATTAGTTAGGATGACATAAATATATAACTCAAGAATGTACATTTTATACTAAATTAGACATGTTTTTATTACATTTCAAAGAGCTTTCCAATTGTATCTTATTACTAATGAACTTAATCATCTAAGTTGTCTTGAAACTATAAAAATATTTTCTACTCCTCACGAAGAATCTCAAAGACAATATTTCATCTCCCCTGCACTGGTTACTGCATTGAATACATATTCGCCAATCTCAACTTCACCGACGTAAAGTTTGCAACGCCGCACTTTGGTTCAGGTGCCTGCTAACATCATGATGGAGTTTGGAATTTTCCATCGTTTTATCGATATATAAGACGTTCCGTTGAGATTTTCCATTGGCAGCATAAAAATGACCAAGTGCTCTGTTTTTGTCACCTATGTTATATAGGGAAACTTGTGCATGGTTTTATTATAGTAGGTATCTGCGGTGTTTGTCAGCCAGTTTCTAAAATGTTATCGAGTATTTGTTCTATTATTTTAATACTATCACTTAGTTGATTATTTCTTCGGATATTGTCAGCTTTTTAAAGATTCTCACTTGTTTCCTGATATCTAGAATTCTGTGAAAGTTACATCCACGCTTTAAGGTGAGTATTTTGCTTCGGGAAAATACATAATTTTTAAAAACCCTATTTCCTAGATCTTGGTAAGCTTTTGCTACTACAAATAAAGATGAATATATGATTATGTTGAAATGTATTTTGAGTGCAGCCTACATTTTTATAGGTATTTGTTATCAATTGAAACATAAACCAAAACGTATTTTATTCAAAGTAATCATTGCTACAACATTCTTTCAAATTCCTCACTTCTTGATTGTAAGTCTATATAGGAGATACGATTTCCGAAACATCATCAATTTTCGTTTTTGTTTTTTTGCACATCTGCAAATGATAAGCTCGCATTTCCCATAAAGCCTTTGTCCAGTCGATGGCCAACGGCGGCGGGGCGTGGCGTTTATAAAATTGATACATTCAATTAACTATAAACTGCCGCGACTCGCTATTGCCCGTAGTTTGCAACTGCTGTTTTTGTGGCGTCATTCAGCAGGCTTTTTTGTAGAGTTTCCGAGGCAGCGAGGCCTTTATCAAGGGATGGAGCCGATAGGATAAACTCGGTGAATAATGGAACGATTTACTGTAACGATGTGACTGATTGGTTTGCTATAAGCGTCGACGTGTTGTGTATTAAAGTGGCCATATTTACATATAAATATGATCATGAATGGTGGCTCCGTTGCTATATTATAATAAGTTAAATTCACTTTTTGTTTACTTAGTTATCGCTGTGTCCGACGGTTTTGTATGTTATTGGATTTGCTCGAAATTAACTATCGAACTGTTCGCAGTGTTCAGCAAGTTTGTTGGTACCTTTAACCAACAAACTTGTTCAACTTAGAACCTTCAGGCAATAAATCGTTAACAATATGCTCAAAACTGTTAAGCTTTTCCACAGTCCATTTGATATCGTATCCGGTCGTGGATCCGGGCCGGTTATTAAGCTACGCGATAAGTTTCAAAACGCCCGCGAAACGGGAGGGAAACTTTTTCATTCGTAAACTGTTACCACAGTCGAGAGATTAATATAGAGGATTCTTCAGTTCTCATTGTGATTCGAGAAATGTGAATTCTAATGGCAATTCTTCCGTTTACATTTTAGTTTGTGATTGTTTGATTGGATGTAGAAGAAAGACTTGGAAAAAATATTTATCTCTCAGGACAAAAGCTAGATAACGAAATCTTCACATCCATGGCATATTCAATTAAAACATTTTTTTTTAAAACAGCGATTCTAAGTGTCATTGAAGATTACATTTCGAAAATTTATTATCTAATACCTTGAATTCGTATCTATCGTATCTCTATACTTTGGCACCAAAAGTTAGTATTTTTATTTTAGATATTACATAATTAGGTAATAGTTGAAATGGAAAAAAACTGTCGTTTGCAACCTAGACTATACCTAAAGTTACTTATAAAAAGATTTCGTCTCTACTGCGTGGGTGGCCGACCTGTCACATTTAGATGACAAGCAATTCAGCCAATCTAGGTCTATCTTTTTATTCTATATGGTACTGTTATATCTCTAAACCTACACTACGAGTAATATAATAGTGATATATATGGGGCCAATTGGAAACTGTATTTGATGAAGTCAATTATTGACCAACGTGACACAGCGAGTGACATATTTCCTTTCATATATTTTCATATATTTTATATGTGAAGTTTTAATTTTTGTATATTGCTTTTGTACATATAGTTTATAACTTTATATAGTTTTTGTTAGGTTATGTATATTTTTTTTTCCTTATATTAATATAAATAACAAATTTAAACTAATATACTTATACTGAGAACCACATCCTTCTTTTAAGTTGGTTAATAGCCGATTGCATTCCGATGAAAATACGACAGATGGCATACCTACATTTAGCTCAGTTCAACCGCGACGGCATAAAGACGAATGCGGCCGCCTCCCTACCCTAGGTTTGTTAATTTCTCGCGCTAAATGGACTTATTCAATAACAAAGTTGCTTATCTTGTGCCAACTCGTAATGAATGCGTGTGTTTCGGAATTCCAGTTGCTACATTATCCGCGTAAATATCATGAGCTGCTAATGACTACTCATGTCTGCAATGCAATTAACTAATTACTAACATACATTCTGGATATCGTCGTGAAAAAAGTTTACTATCGGTTTTCATTTGGTTTTAGTGCTTCATACTTAAGGTGTGGCGTTTAATAGTTCTCTAATTTAATAACCTTAGTTGTATATTGCTGTCTAAATAAATAATATGTTGCAACACAGTTCCTTTCCCGGTGGCAATTAACGATAACCTAACGATATCTCTGAAGCAGCTCAATGTTCAGTCATACTCGTATGTGGCGACATCAAAGCAGCAGCGTAAATTAATGTGCCATTAAAATGTAAACAACATTAAAATGTACAAGCTATTTCCCAATAACTTAACTTACATATTAAAAGCAGTTTCGAATAGTTTGCCGAAGGCGGAAGCCCCGCGTTTGCCGGGAATTGAGAAGTTGTGAAAAGTGGGGTTTCGGTTCGACCCGATTTCCTCCCGTGGAGTTTTCTAGACGTCCTGCCGACTATCGATGCACTGAAGAAAACGATGCTAGACTCTATTACTTGACAAGTTTAGCTTGCTTTTTTATATCTGCCGATCTAGTCGTGCGATGCGCCAATTTAGATGTAGAACGCCATCTATCGAATATAGCTGGAAGTTAGTCCACCCCAGCTCCCTATGAGTGATGGGGATGAGGGGGTGTGGGCCCCCGGTCGGCGGTCGTGACGTTACTACGTACCGTAGTACGTTATACGAGGCACAAATACTACGGTTTTGCCTATGCACATCTGTGATTCTGGGAATAGCGATTGAGCGGTCGTTTACAAGCGGATTGTCGTGTCTACCTCGAAGCACTCACTCGGAGTAAATAATATTCGCCTGCCTATTGTGTTAAAAGACCTAAAAATAATCTTAATGGAAATTCTTTTTGTCCTACTAGATCAAAGACCTCTTCCGCCTTTTTTATTTATCAACGCTATTGAAAAGAATATTAGCAAGATTTATTTTTGCTAACATTTATAGATCATCATTCAATGTCGATATTTTTACATCATATTTCAGATAAAAGAAGCTACAATAAATAATGTTACAAAAACAGCAAGTCACTCAACGCTTCTAACACCTGCTAAACGAATTAGTTCCAAATTTTCAAAGCTCAAGCATCGCACGAACGAAAACCTTCTTTCCCCATTTAAAAACCAATCATTTGACTTCCGTTCGAGTTCACAACACCCGCTCGAGTCGAAAACACTGTGGATTGCTTAGATAGGTCATGATCCATTACGAGTATACCAGTTCATGTATGCATTATACTAATACATACACTAATAGACAATATATTGGAATTTTTTACTGTAACCGGACTAAATTTGTGGAGGCCGTACATAAAATGAAGAATACATAAAATTAAAATAAATAAAACATTAAAGTTTTGTTTTTATAATATGTCATATTTGTTTTTAGTGGGTTTATTACTGTAATAATGATGTTGTTGGGTTTTCCTAATAAATAAATATTGGTAATAGTGCTACAATATCAAGGATGTCGTACTAACAAGCCAAGCCAGTCTACCTGTATTTGTTTTATGTCTATTGTTAGGTAATAAGTATAGTCTTAGCTGTCGCGATATTAATATAGTAAAAAGACCAAAGGAGGAATTGAGTGGAAAATTTCATCAATAGGTTTATAATTAAACTTGAACGTACATTAGCGATAGATTGTAAGTTAGGATCTTATAAAATATGAGTATAGATTAGGTTAAAAGATTAGCAGAGCTATTATCGTATTCTAAACGTGCACTGGGGATTCCACGTTCAAGGAACCCTGACCAGCACACCTTGGTTACTTAGCTACGCTTTTGAAGATTAAGACTGGTGTAGTGGGTCAAGACCTCTACCGGTAATATAGGTACATATAACATCCGATGTTAGCCCATAGCTTAGACCCTGCCTTATCTGTGTCTATTCTGAGAGCAGACAGCAGTAGGTAACGAGTATGCCACCGAGCGTGGAGCGTGGAGGTAGCGCCACTGCTGCCCGATGCTCGTCTATTTATTGGTACCGATTTAGACCATTAATGCAGGTCCTCTGAATGTTGAATGAGGTCACGAAGCTGAAGGTAAGAGTGTCATAGGCAATATATTTTTATCTCACTATCCTTGATATGATTAGCTAGTGTTAAATACAACTGTATTTGATATAAAATGTAATAAAATTGTAGCGCTTGTCAAAAGGTCATCGCAATTTAAAGAAATAAAATCAATAGGTAAGTTCTGAAAAACTATCTATTCATGAAGAATAAGAAATAGACTAACTTGTCAACATATCTTCAATACATATTTTAAGCTAATCCGTAGACTAATACTAAATAAAAAACTAACGTAGTAAGACGAAATGATTTGCTTCTGAATTGTGATTTTGCTCAAAAACTGAGTTTCTTACTCTATCTTATTCTGATTTGCAATTCATATGATACATACATGTATAGTTTGTACCCGGAATATCACCTCCCCAAGGCTGGTCAATAAGGTTCTGAGGAATATTTAAGGGTCGCTACCGGCACTAACTACTTCCTCCAGACTGCTGACAGGCGAAGTGAACGCTTCGATGAATAGATTGAATGGACCATCGAGTGCCTGCCTTGCCTACTCGCTGCCTATATCTTCTATGGGGAATTATTCAATCGTAAGATAAATTCACAGTGAAATTGTGTTATGATTGAATATGATAGTCAGATTCTGGTATATCTTATTTGATACAAATTTGGTTTTTAGAAAATGAACATCGATGTATTTAGATTTTTAAAAACTTGGATATAATTTCGACTGGCCCATATGGCATCTTGCAAATATGTCGAACAAAAATGTGATCTTAATAAAACTAATAAATTCGTAACACGGTGCTGGTTTCATCACAATTTCAATTAGGTCGTAATTTGTGTCTAGAGTACGTAATTAAAAACTATGTAACTGAGATATAATGTGTATGTCATCTCATCACAATCGTTAATTTCTCATCATTTCATCTAGACGAAAATTCAAAGCAAAAGTAAACAAAATTCAAATTAGGATTGTCTGACTGAGTATTTTGAGGCGTTCGTCTATATCTCATCCTAGGCTTATTCTGTTGTAAGATTGTCCGTTAGACAATTTTCCACACTTAACTTCTTAAGTTTTAGTGCTAAATGTTTGCAACAAAGTCTGTATTTACTAAGTACTGTAACGCTAACTATACACTTAACCCATTTGTCTGACAAGCGCCCCGGGGTATTATAACCTCGACCATGGAAAAGGGCCTACAATGTAGCAATGCCATGAATAAATTTATTTATTGCTTAAAACGAGAAAAGAAAAACGCACATAAATCACTATATAGAAGACTAAATTTGAACAATTTATGTAGGGTTCCGTAGTATCTATCTGCATTAGGTTTTACTCTCACAATTAGTATGATAAACTTGACAAATTTCTGTTGCAAAATTGTCACACAAGCTATTTTATTTAACCTAGCAGCAATATGAAATAAAATCTTTTCGTTGTTTATAAATTGCTCGTCCGAGTATGTACGTACGTAGTTTATAAAATTACGTTGACTATAGTGACATCCTTTCGGCGAATCTTGGTGAAGTGTTGCTCGTAACGAAGTCTGTGACATTACCTCTGACTTGTGACACGCTCTGATTTATACAGTAACATTGCATTTAGTATAAAATCTTGTGTTTTTATTCTAATATAACTCTTGTTAATAGAGCCAATAGAGTCTGTTTTGCTTGCGTCTACTCTATATATGTTGTTCTTGTATGATATTGTAGCATTTATATTATGATGGTCTCCAATCTTCATTTGCTGGGTTGTCTACTCATCTTAGCAAGTTATTACATCAAAAGCTTAAATGAGTTCGCTTTTAACAATGGTGTTAGAATATTATGCGCATGTTCTGATAGATAACTAATAAATACATTTTTAAACACAGAAAACTTTAATTTAGCAGAGTCTCAACTTTGTTAATAAAAGTTACGACTTTATTGAGGACCTCTTCCTTTTTTATGTCTGTGAGACACCTCATTAATTTACTCGTATAGTTATTTACAATACAATACAATACAATATTTCTTTATTGCACACCAAAAACAAAATAAACAATAAAATAAAGGCATGAACAAAACATCGGTAGTACATTGGGCGGCCTTATCGCCTAAAGCAATTTCTTCCAGGCAACCTTGGGATGGATCGGACTAAGTGAAAATAGTCACGTCGGTGATGCATCAATAGAAAAAACAGAAAAAAAAGTACAAATATTGTACCGCAAAAAAACAACAAGAAAAAAAATATTTTAAAATGAATCAATATACATAGTTAATACATACCTATACATACATGTCATACTCGCAATAATCATTCGTTAATAAATGTTCGGTTTAATATACGGAGAGATAATGATTTTTCAACAAATTTTTAAATATATATAGAGATTTAGCCTGCCTGATTGACAGGGGTAACATGTTCCATAGCAGGATAGCTTGCACAGTATTTATACAGCTATTTAGTATCTGAGATTTCGTGTCATTTGCTACTTTGTAGATTCAAGAACTAAGCCTTTACACACTAGGATAGTTAATTGGTATTTCTCTGTTCCGCGCTCGTTATACGTATGTTTTTTAATTTCCTCATTTGTTAAGCTGAATTAAATACTGAAATCGGTGAGTAAATTGCGAACATCCCCCGATTTGGTCCCGTAGTGTTATCTCAAGATCAAATTAGAAATACAACCTGTCAGCGAGTACAAATATCTAGACAAAGATCTGACTTTACATATTGACGATAATGAAAGATAAGTGAATTTTTTTTTGACATACTTTAAAAACGCTTCGCTCGACCGGTCAATAATCTGGCGCGGTTTGTTCTAGTTTCAGACGTATTCGAGTGAGAAAACATTTCCCCGCGCGAGTGTTTGGACCTGGAATGTTTCGCTCTTATACCTTATGCCGTTACGTAAAAGGCACCCTAAATACGGGATACAGACTAATACTGAGGTATTACAGTGGGAATATTATACGTACAGTAGGCGTATTAGCTGAGATGTAGGCTGCGTGACGTGCGATTAGGCGAAAGGTCAGTGCTCGGGAGTATTTATATTTTCGTTAGATATAAGTGGGTAAACATGTGCCTAAAGGGTCTAGTTATGCCAACTTAACCCAAACATTGTTTAAATATATGCGAAAATGTATAATAGTTACAGTAATTTGACCCTTTGGAATCTAATATATCTGCTTCTTTTCGTGTGATATTTTTGTATTCCATTTATATATAAATGCGTATGCATAACGCCATGTACAGCACTACCAGCCACCTGTCATTAGTTCCACCAACCGCTCACAGATGTCACTGTAACAAATTTTCCTAGAACGTACTAAATAACAGTACATTCCCCCATAGAAGCTTGGCTGTCCGACGCAACCTTCCCCATTATAATATGAACGCGTACCGTGTGAATGTGAAACACAAGACGGTACGTATGTGACAGGTGGTCATTACGTGCGTGGAAGTCATGGAAGCTATAGCTGGACGTTCTGGAATACATTTTGTTATAAAGAAATCTTATTAGAAATTCACCAAACATCGCGATATTCTGAATATTTTTTCCTGAATATGTTTCACGTAAACTGTTTCTTCCTAATTTAGCCGAGTTACAAAGAGCAAATTTCTAGGATTGGCTAAAGGTTTCAACTGGTAATTCTTATGGATTTCCAGACATTAATTAATTTGTAATGAGCATAAAAGCTTATGGGTTTAGTAAAAGTAAAGGCATATGGCCCTGTATATTATCTGATTATTTAATGGCTATATCTTATATATAAAAATCAATCGCTGTTCGTTAGTCTTGCAAAAACTCGAGAACGGCTGGGCCGATTTAGCTGATTTTGGTCTTGAAATGTTTGTCGTACTCCAGGGAAGGTTTAAAAGGTGAGAAATATGAATAGCTGTTTGGCGGTACGAAGTTCGTAGGGTCAGCTAGTGCAAAATAAAAATGGGCGCAGTTGCGTACGGCGGGCTAGTGTGAATCGTGTAACGTAATGTTAGCTTCCCTCTGCTGAGTGCCTACTATTACTTCTCGAACTCAACTCGATCTTGTCTTACTTACTTAGTACGACCGTTTATAGAAAATCAACGACGGCTTCGAATTATGGCTTCCTATAAAGAGTCTTCGGTTAGCTTAGTAGTAGTAGCTTAGTACTTAACAGAAGAGTGTACAGTAAAAGTCCTTAAAAACATGCAAAAAATGTTATCGCTAAAACTTTAGAAACGTCAAGTTTATTTTACAGTAAATATACTTAATACCTAGTGACTCATCAACAACAAATCCTCTAAACTAAAACAATATTTTCCGGTTTTGCTTCTTCTGTGTCGTAAAAGGTTAAAGCTTTTATTGTTGCATTGGTATTGATTTGTAAATCACGTTGACTGCGAACACATTTGATTGGGATTTGTAAAATCAGTGTGTAGACCCGCCATTAGTTTACTTTATTGTTACTAGCTTACGGTACGCTATCCATAGACCGGATAAGGCATTGTTGTAATCCATTAAACATTTTTTTTCAGAATTTATATAGCTTTATTATTTATTATAGTATGTTTATTTGCGCAGTTAAATTGTACACTGATTTGTTTTGCTACTAAGTACTCTTAAGATAAACCATCGAATCTGGAGAAGAGATTTTTCATATACCTAATACGAGAAGTCATCTGTTTTTGTATTCATATTATTTTTAAGTAAAACTGGGTAGCTAATTTTAGCTCAATACTCATTGGAGAATTTCATATTGCTAGGTAATCGTTAAAAAATGGGCGTAAACTATAAAATCCTGTGGTATACATTGCACTCGATTTGTTTTTTTCTATTACTTGGCGAATAAGTAGGTTTAGCGTGAGTATGGAAAGTAAGGTAAATATAAATAAAATACGACTAACTTGGAGTGACGATATTTAACGTACTTATTCTTGTTGGACATTTGGATTGATATATGTACCTTCGTAATTCAAATTATGTCCCTTGAGAGTAAAGTTCAACGGTTAAAAAAACAGGTTATATTTCATAAAAAGTACTTACTACAAGTATTCATATCGAGACATTAAAAAGGTACTTATAAATAATTTAATACATAGATATAATTTTCACCATTACTCGCATTTGCGCTTTTTTATATATTTTTAAACCGGTTTCAAAGAGTTGGAGGTTCTCAATTCGTCGGAATCTTTTTTTTATTTGTCAATTGATCCCATATAAATTTTATCAAATCGATGCAGCAGTTTGGTTTATATCAAAATAGCTATAAATTTTATTCGGGGAATCGTAGTTGGTAACAAGTAATAATAACAAGTAATAACTTTTATTACTTGTTGTCGAGTACCAATAGTGGCGCCCCCCATGTGACGGAGGTCGCGGAATACGGGACAGGGCATTAGAATGCAGCGCGCGTGTTCAGCCAGCTCCCTGTACGTTTCCTTGCTGGTCCCCTCTCGGCCCGCCGCCCCCGCGTCCGCTCTGTTAATGGCCATACATACATTGGACACAGGAACTTAGGCCAATGACGATGCCAAAGGATTTAGACTATCAAAACGAAAATAAATAGCGAATTATTCGCAAAAACAAACACAGACCAACTACTGAAGGGCATACGATGCGAGTTTTGTCATTCGGACAGATGGATTTCTTTATCTGTACGCCTACATCTCGCCCTCCGTATGCTGGTCATAATAGGACACAGTGACTTGGGCCAATAACGAAGTCAATTATTTTTGAACTCATCAATAAGAAATTAGATAATAAATTACATATTTGTAAAGCCAAAGGTACTACAGGTTTACAGACAATACATTGATTACAGCAAGTTTGCTGCAAAATATTGCAAACCTATATTACTCTCCACAACTATATTTAACTTAGATCAATTTGCTTGATTTGATCATTTTCATAGGGCGTATTGTTTTATTAATTGATAATTTATATCGTAGTGTTTATTTATAAATTGAATGTAATTATGCTTTAATTTGAAATCACAGTTCTCAACTAAAGGTACAAATATAGCTCCGGTTTAGATATTGTAATAGACTAACGTATGGATGTTTTCCATACGTTAGGCCAACGCGCTTCATTTCATCATTTTCATATAACTCTTTGCATTAAGTAATCATGAAATGTATACAGCTTTGTCGTTTACATATTATTTTTTTGTTTAGTATAATTATGGTTAAGTTTGGCCTCAGAATGTAATAGCACAAAAAAAATCCGGTACAAGTATCGCAATGTCCACACGTTTCTCCGTTTCGGTTGTTTCCGTTCTTATTGGTGGTCCGGTGCGGTGTCCACGGCCACGTGGGCGGAGGAAATTATATGATCTTAGATCAAATTGAGTCATAATGATAGTACTGTTCTCTGGGAACGATCCATTTTCCAACGGAATGGTGGGTGACGAAATAGATGCAAGATTGGTAGGTGGATAGAGATATCGAAGTGACGAAATGGGATTGAGTGAATTTAAAAGTTATAGGATTGCTGTACTCTCGCTATGTCGGTCGGAGAGGCCATGGAAAATTCACAAATACACGAGCCGAGCCATCCAGACCCTTCAACAGATATTCAAACTCAATGTTCGAGTACCCGTCCTTGTTGGGAAATGATCCCGAGACTATCAGCTTTCTGAGCGAATACGCTAACCAATAGGTTACTTAGTTCCAGTTTTGTTAATGGCCACGGGAGTGGCCATATAATACTCGTGAATTTAATTTATAGTCCAATTTATATCGAGTGTTTCAATACGAATATCAAAGTCAGTCAAAGTAGTTAAATATTTAATATAGTCCCGTACAACACCAGACAAAAAACGTAACGAAAATAAGATGGACGTTTCTTATGCTGCATAATTGGCGGTAAGACACGAAATAAAAGAAAAAACCCACCGGAATCCAAGCACACAAACAATCTCGTATCGTGCACTTCTCTTTGTTCAATCTTTCTAAGCTTCAATATGAAAGACGATTCCGATCCACAAGGACGCCTATCGCCCTCTGTACTCTCAAGTCCTCCCGAGAACGTCTTAACTACATGTTTATCGCGCAATCAATATAATACTCTATTGTTTTCCGTAAAGAGCTACTTTTCCAGCTTTCACGTCCCACCCCAACAATTCAAATAGCTGTAAGAACATCAGAAACACGAAGGAAATTCGACTTTACAATGTTGTCGTGAGGTTTTACTTCGAATTAAACCGATGGTCGCTCGTTGCGGAATATTCCCGGTTAATAACGGATGAAAATAATGGCGTCTGAAAGCTGAAGGCGAGGCGTCGCACTTTCCGCTTTCCAGCCGAGAGCTAATTCTTTTTTCCTCGAACCTTCTGCGTCGCTTTTTCGGTGATTTTTTTGTAGAAACCTCAACGTTTGCGTTTTGAAAATCTCCTTTAAAGACTATAAAACGAATGTTTTGAAAACATTTATTTCAACAGAGCCGTGAATATGAATATGGTAGCTACACCAGATTTTTGGTTTTCTTTGTATGTCACGTTTGAACTACGTTAGCTGTTTAAATTGTTTTTAGCGCTATATAAAAATACACGTAAGTACTGTTTAGTCCGTCGCCTTCGGGATCAAACGAGGTCCTTGTTTACTGATTGCTCTTGTGATTTATTACTCGCTGAAATTTACGGAACCTCTTTGTTTCAAGTTTTTAGCGGAATTTCGAAACAGGACCCTTATTTAAATTTACACGTGCCCTATTTACCGGGTTGACTTTGTAAGTCATCTACGAGTACTAACCCTAATCCGGATCGATGTTTCGTCGTCGTTTGTATACCCCTTTTCTCACGATAACTCCCCATTTGCGATTGGATTATTAAAGTTGTTATGAATTTGTATATTGTATGCACAAGTCGCGTAGTTTTCTGTTGACCCGTTCTATCCCATAGTGATATCCAGATGAGGGGTGCAAGGTGAATTTTGAACTCGCAATGCGATAAAATGATATCTATCGATTAATGTGTAATGGTAGCGAACACACATTTAACGTCTCTATTTAGGCTCGCGAGGCATTAAACAAATGAAGGGGAAACGACAGTTGACAAAATTCAGTAGGTCCCTAATCTATTCCTTGACTTTGTCGGTCAGGGCTATTTTACTCGCTACCATTCACCCGCGGGTCAGTGCCAATGTGGCAAAGTTAGATATGCTTATAAATTAGAGGCCGAACGCTAGAGTAGCGTCCCGTTTAATTTCCCAATGTGATATTAATTTTAGGGTAGTGATTTCGCTGTGCTCATGCGAAACCGTCCCCTCCATTGTTGATGACCGACAGCGATAACGTGGACCATTATCATTATTAAGGTTCGGCTTCGATATAATAATTCTGTTTATGCCGAATTCTCGGTAATGTTGCGACTTGTGAACGGAAGCCGTGAAGACCATTGTGTTAAAGTACGCGAACCTAATAATTACGAACTAAAATGATGTCACACGGTCCACTGACTGTCGGCCGACACTGGCCATTAATATTTTATACGGCGGAGGATGCGCTTACACACTGCATAGACGTCCGCATCTTAAAATAATTGCCTCTACATTCACAAGAGTACTGACGCTCGCTCGTTAGACTAACAGCCATTTTGATTGTTTAGTCTGAAGCGTCCACTTCATTTGCGCATTTGAAAATTCGTTATTCATCCAGTGTAGTATTAATTACTACAGAAACGTTCAATCAAAAGCGCGCAACCGAGTCAAGTTCAGGAACGGAAAGTAATTTTATCCGTTACAAAAGTTTTCGCCTTCGGGTTGCGGCTGTTGTTGTGTAAAAGTGTGGATTTAATTCGGTGCGTATTTAGAAATTTGTACACAATATGGACCTTTGAAACTAGTTGGCTTCTCGTTCTAACTTCGGATTTTCCGCAACTCGGAAGCAATGTTCCCTTGGTGGAAACATGTTGTGAAACAATGATGTTTTGGCCAGTAATGGACTTGTTTAACTGTGTATATCGTGCATTTCGATTCAATATTTGTTATTGTCAGTTATGATTGAAATGTAATCATCTACTCTGAAGAATCCTTTTCATTGCATTATATGACCTTTTTTTAATTTGTTTATTATAAGATAACTATGGGGCAATTTAATTATGGCTACGCGTTAAGTATACCATCATGATTAATAATCAGGTCATATTTTACGAGTATGTTATAAAAGTTGGATGAGAGAGTTAGAGGTATACATTAGGTATACGTAACCTGTTGCACAGTTTATATAATAAATAAATAGCAGCAAAACAACTAATTTGTATGTTATGAGGTACCGCTGTATAACGTTAGTCGGTCGAACTGTGTTTCTTTATAATATTAGGGGTACGAATATCTCTACATGTTCATTATAACTCCAAGTATATCTGACAGGGGTACGGTGAAGGTAAAAAGTTAAATTGTCACGGCATTGCGGTGTCCGGGATAGGGCTATAATTGAAAGGCGTCCGTTGGCCTTGTTTCTAAGAACTCGTGAATCTTTTGTCCGTGTTCGGAAGTTCGCCCTTGATGCTCTCCCATTGTCGCATATTTCCGAGCTTTCGAACAAAGCGGCCTCTTTAAAAATTAAGCCATACCTTCTTTTCTTTAATTGCTCTCTTGCTTACATGCTATAATATAATTTGTAATTTTCTCCATTTTCACATTGATCGCTTCTTTAGAACAAATCATCTCCACCTGGTGGCAGCACAATATCTCCGTTCCGAGAAAAATACTAAGAACCTCCATCTGACCTGTGATCAATATCAGTCGAATCTTTGGTAGGTAGGTACAGTCGACTCGATCGCAAATCAATATGAATATTAAGTCGTCGTAATTTTAGATTGAACTGATTTCTCGATAACTTAAGCGTTAATCTGTAACTTGTGCATTATCTTTTGAAATTTTATGCTCGTACTGTACATGCTGTTACAGAAATAGTGCGGTTGCTGCGCTCATCACTATACCTAGCTGTATTCTGTTTTCTATATCCCGCATGCGTAGGTACATCGTCGATGTGTTTAACGCCTATTCTGTGGATGAAATATTTATATCCCCAAGGAGCGACAGTACATTTCCACCGGTGGACTATTTAGGGATACGGATTCATCTCATAAAATTTTCAGCGCACTGGACAACCCAGATAGAGGTAGGTAGGTACGAGTATATGTGGCCTTATAGAGATTGAGGTGGCTTAGAAGTCTGTTAATATTAACGTATCTTATAATGATGTTTATGATTAAGTCATGATGATTGGACATCTTGATTCAATTTGTTTTGCAGTTTATAAATATATGACTGTCTGTAGAACTGGTGATCATTTACTGCCTTATTTAATAAACTCATCTCAAGTTTGAGCATATTTTGTCTTGTTTTATCCGATGGTGAAGATCATGCGCCAATATAAGACAAAAGACGATTAAGGCAGAGATATACTTTTATCAATAAGGCTGTTAATACCTAACTCGTCAGTTGTATACAATAAAAAATTACATTGTACAAGCAAACTTCCGATGACTCACTGACAATAGATTATACCACAAAACGAGCCTAAGGGCAATCGCGCTTTCCCCTCTCCAAAATTGTAATGATCAACATTAAACAAACCATAGCCGGATTAATGAAATCAAATAAACATCGATTGTGATCCACGCATCCACGCTATTCTAACGCGTATGCACATAGTGCACCGACTAAGAGGCGCGTCCGAAACGCGCGGTCAGTACACTCGCGAGCGTCGGTGCGACGCGACGTTAATCACTCGGCACCGCGGGGCCGCGCGTCAAAACACCGCGACTGTACCCACGTGCGTACAACACTCAAATAAATAAACGCGCTTCGTTCCTACCAAGGCGCGTGTTTGACTATTTATCGCATTATACTCCCAACTCGCCCAAAGACGTTCACCTGTTTTGATTTACTCGAACTTACGATTAGTCATTGTCTCGGATCGGACGATAATATTCAACCGTTGTGTTGTTTTGAATTTCTAATTGGAATTAACGTTTCGTTATAAAGCCGCCTAACGTCCTAAGGTTACACATTCGTCGGACGAAATCGATGCAATGCAAACATGTTGATGTGAGTGAGAATAATCAAACCCTGATTCAACCCCCCTTCATTCGGTGCTGGTAATAATAGCCGGCGAGCGGGCGAGGGTGGGGGAGCGTGCACCCGATCACGTACCCATCGCCTCGGTGCATACTCCGAAATAGTACCTAGTATTAGTACTACGAGGAGTACCTATCCCAAAGGAGTAAGGAGTCGTATTGCTGAGCATTAAGGTCCTCGCTGCTCTGTCGGCCGTTACGTCCTCGATTGTACTAGCGCTAAGTAGATTCCGATCGGTCTGTCCGACGCCGCAGATAAGAGGATGTTTAGATTGAAATGTTGTAAATAACATGACAGTATCGTCAACTTTACGAGTCTCATTTGTCTTCACGATACAAATACAAAATAATAATTTCTTAGATACCTTAGGTATTTAGTGCTGTTGAGATTTCGAAGTGTACTATTTATCTATCCACTTGACAAAAATGACCCATGAGGTGTTCATTCGACATCTTATTTTTGTGTTTTGTTTACTTCACCAAATACCTACTTTGTTGCATAATTTCAAATTGTCAATAGCTTATAAATTTAGTTAAAACATTTTGGGAGATATTGGAAGTCAATTTCATTGTAAAACTTCCTGTTCTCTGTTAGCGATGAGTGAGCAAGTCGTCACGCATTTCTAGAAACTTGCTCGTCGACCGTGACCGAATTTGATTCCGCTATTAAAATTGGTCGTTGCACTTGCGTCGCGTCGCGTTCACCGCGGGGCAATCCCTTCGAAATCACCCGCGTCGAGTCCGCCGACTGATCGATCCACCAGTTGATTGATAGGGGTGGCGATTTCGTTATAAAACGTGTCGATAATTTTCACCTTATCGGTTAACGCATCAAGTCTATTTTAGGCATCATCGGCATTAGTGTTATCGCAGAAATAATCTGCAATTTCCTGATTGTTGATTCTGCAATTTGATTAAAACAACAGAAGCAACAGTTTCATTCAAAGAAACAAATTAATGCAGTTATATTTCTTAACTTCGCAGTAACACATATTTTCCTCTAAGTTATAACTAATCAGTACTGCATAGTGAATCGATTGAATTCCATCCCTATACGAGTACGAGTAAGGAATAGAGGGGTGGCAGGGCTCCTTTGTCACCACCTGTCTCCCTGTAATGGGTATCGGAAGAAAGGAAACCGACGCAGTTGTGTGGAAGCAGACGGCGCACGCGCATCTGCCGCTGTCTTCGCGCCAAAACGCACACGTTTACAATATTCTTATCTAATATTCATTCAAAATTATTTATAATAATAGTGTAATAGTATAAATAATAATATTGTAAAATAGTCTGATAAATAATTTTGAAATTGTTTTAGTTAAAGGAATTCAAATTCATGTTTTACCGCTATAACACTTCTAATGATCATTCAGGTAGCTATTCTAATATCTGTGTCAATTGGATAGTAATACAAAACTCAGTGTTTGACAAAAGTCGTCGTCTACAAAAGGTAGTCAAATATGTGATCTATTAGTGAAAGAAGTGATAAATAAGTGACTTCAAGTGACTAATGTGATCAGTGGCAATGCTCGGATTGCTCAAATCGGATTTTGGATATCAGAGTCAAATGACTCTGCTGCAGCAACTGATAGATTGCGGTGACGTGTTGCTTGGAAACCAGGTGGTCTATGGTACGGACAAAAATGAATTCTATGCAGTAATGAATAGAGTTAATAATGGTTGTACGAGTATTTACCAGTAAATTAGGTTACAACATCGGGACAAGAATTATCTGTCATTACAAATATACTGTAACGCTGTTTTGATGGAATTGTTATAGTTTTCATTGTCAAGATCATTTGAAATTATGATGAAACTGGAAAATAATAGTAGTATATTATCAAATCGTAAAAATAATAATTTGAGTAGATAAATGTACAAGTTCTAAGTACGTATACATATAACCCATCTGCAAATTATCAACACTTCTTATTTCTACATTGACCCACTTTTTCAATGCGATAATAGGTACTCTTAACAATTAGGTCATTGTCATTTTTTATCTAACTACGAATACAGAACATTTAATTCAAGATGTATCAACAGCAACCAGTAGGTCTAAACATGTGTCCTTCGACATTTTGTAAACTATACATTATGTATTTAGTTGCTAAAGCTGAACAAATAACATGACCAAACCTATCGATAATATATTTAAGCCAATAGTAAACATTGCAGAACGCATTTTCTCTGGGATTTCCCTTTATATTTCTCACTACAAAGCTGTCCAATTACTTAATAGAATAAATATTCGTAAATGTATGTGACATGAAATCACCGCGCTAGTTGTTATTAAAACGCGATTGGTTACATCACTTCCTTTCGTGAAGTAATAAAATCCTACGTTTCTTGGTGCATAGCTCAACGGAACGGGATGCATGTTCTCGTTTACAAATTATTCCGTTTCTTTCTTATGCACCACAGTAATGATAAGTGTGATAGGGATAGACATGTTAGAGGTTCGTCGAAGCCAGACGGCGGCGGTATAAATAGTGTTGCCGATCTATCGATAGTTTCACTATCAACATTTGAAAAAACCGATACTATTATCAATAGAGCTACATATTCGTACTAAGCATGAAAATTTGCATAGACATTAATATATCTTAGAGCCTTCGTACAGAAGGCTTTGCGATTCTTCGATATCCGATACTTGTAGTCTCTTAGCGCAACGCAATAAAAATTATAGACGTTTCGTACACAGGCACCCGTCGCCGATTTATAAATTTGTATTGCAGTTGTCGCTTAGAGACTATAATCGTCGGGTATCGAAAATTTACGTGACCTTATGTACGAAGAACTTTAATTGGTTGCCGTCAGTGCGATATCGATAGTTGTGCCACAGGGACGTTAATAACAACGATAACAAACTTTTTGTTTACTTAGGCGTGGAGATAGAGAGATAATTTATTTTTTGTGAACATTTTTGTAGTAACTACGAGAGTTCTACGGTCAAGCTATCGATAGAGTATGGATGTCTGTAGATCAACAACACTAGTTGTTAATGCACCGCGCGCAGTTTGGCGTGCGCACGCGCCGATCGTATCGCTTCTTTATTTATAGCCGCATTGTCCCGCGAATTTAACCGCTTTTAATTAGATATTTTTCAGTCAACGACAATAAATTCAAATGATTTCTTTCTTCTTTTTATTTCCGTTTAACGTTGATATTGCTAACTTAAACGTAAAAGTATCAATTAGTTGCAAACTTGTATAAATATCATGAAGTTTTAAGATTTAGTAGATAAATATTTACAGAAACAATACAGATTTCTCAATATAATAAACAACCCGACACTAGTGTCACAACAAAATAGAATATTTTAGCAATATGTTGACAAATAAATAAAAATATAAAAGGGACAAGTTGACAATCGAAAATTAAGCCGTAAATTATATAGGTCTCCTTATTGTTGTCTGCAATTTTGTATGTAACTAATTGGTAACGGTAAACAAAAGAAGCTGGGATGAAAAGGGCCGAGAACTGTAAATCTTAACCCATTTTGACGCAAGTGAGTCCCAAATTTCTTTGGCCACATTTCTTGCGTTCGCTACGGATTTTGCTTTTTTTTGCTTTTCACTTAAATACTTTTGTATAACATTTAAAAACGATTGGGTAAACATCGAAATATATTCATTGTATATTTTTCATAGAAGGAGAACCAACTCTCCTGCGTACCTGCCCATTAATAATAAGGCACTTAAGAGAATTACTAGTTTATTAAGAGATTCGATAAGGTATTACTATATTTCATATTATTTACGAGTATATATATTTTAACTATCAGTTCACATTATTGCATTTATTATTGTAGTTGTTGAAGACAAGTGATAGTGCTGGTCCCGTTGTAATGCTAACATACGATTTATTTTTAGTTTAACTAATAATTTGTTTAGGTGTTGAACGCTAAGTGATCAACATAAAGCTAAGCTTGCATGTACCACGTATGTCCTATTATTTCATCTGCGCCTTGGAGGATGGTTATATCCAGGCCATGGAAAAGAAACAGCTGATGTTGATGATGATTTTAATGTATATTACGAAATCATAAAGTCTAGCACAGAATCCAAGGAATGCTCTAACATATGCGTTTTAATATCAATAAATTGTAAGTATGTGCATATTATAATTGCGCAGTAAACGTGAGTAGGTAATCTTGAAGATGGGCGGCCTATTCGTTACTCGATAAAACCTAATGTAACCTACACGATGTATGTTACAAATTAATATTTGTTTAAACACGTTTTAGTCGTTGTTGTTTGAATTCATAATTAGCTATTAAAAATAATATCTATTTTTTGAACAGTGATTTAGATTGTAACTGCGTTTGATTTATCAGTAATGATGTCAATTGCTTGATATCGTAATCGTCCTGTCCGCGGAGGAGAACATTCTAATTAATTATAATGTTTGTTTAACATTTAGGTACATATTGTCTACGTTTTTAACAATTTATTGATTCGAGTTTAACTGTATATATTAAAGAAAGTTTCTGACATTACCAATACATTTCATTTCTAAATACTATGCATATTATCTTCAATGTACTTATTACTGTTAAATTTGCTTAGCTTATTTAAGAACTCTATCTGCATGTTCTAATAACCCTTTATTAGAACATGCAGATAGAGTTGGAGGAGCGTGGAGGAAAGTTGACTGTTCACAGCAAATTCTT
The DNA here is from genome assembly GCA_947049295.1 of Ligdia adustata. NCBI lineage: Eukaryota > Metazoa > Arthropoda > Insecta > Lepidoptera > Geometridae > Ligdia > Ligdia adustata. The sequence goes on from OX346233.1 coordinate 3,792,766, forward strand.
TCTTGATTAGTATCCGGTCAGTGTAGGAATACCTTCACATGCGTGTGTATTGTTTGTCAGTTTGTACAAGTGATGTGAGTGGTATCGGGTCATTATGTGAGTTCAGCGGCCGTCCGTCATGCGTGTCGGTTTTCTTTGTGTCGCGACTTGTGACGGCGAAGCATCACGACGGTAGAGTCTATTCTTTGTCGTACGACTCGTGTCGATTGATAAAGTCGCAAGAAGACTTCTTGCTATGACGACCGTCGTAGCCTCATACATAATAGCTTCGAGCCGGTGGTTACGGGTACGATTCCTGGCTGGGGTAGGGGCTCAAACTATGGCATTGCATATCTGTTGTAGAATCTGGATGCGATATATATGTGAATGTTCCACGGCATCGCCGCAGGCGCAGGATGACAGAAGATGCAAGTGGGAAGCTATGCATGCGAATGCTAATCTTTTTTATTAGTCATTAGAAATCGGGCCGATATGATGATGGATGAGATATCGACCGCTATATCATGTAAACTTTCGATAGTAATCAGAATTGCAGTCAGTTCTCTTACTTGCACTTGATGGAATGATTGAATGCCTTATTAATTGCTGTTACTGCTGTTGAAATAAGTATGTAGCTGTACGACCCTCGGTTGTCTCTTCGTAAGTAACTTTTTGTGGTTGTTACGAGAAGTCAGTATCTTTGTTTATTGCATTAAACATTATCAGTACAAGTGATTTTGAAGTTGACAGAATATAATTACGAAGGCGTGAGAATAGCCTCCTATGGCCGATTCCCATCGTTTGGTTGTCGAGCTCATTTCCTAACGGCACTCCCTGTGCTTATGAATATATTTAATGTGCTTTGACAAAGACGATTTTGTACTAGCAAATGCAGCAGCGATCTACATATTGGTTCATAGAATATTTACTCTTACATAACATTTATTTGATGGGATACCTTTGAACTATGCATTATAGTTATATACATAGATATACGTAGATAGATAGATACAAAATATTTTTTTCTCAAAATTATTTCTTTAGTGCTGAAGCGTTTTATTACCGCATTTTATTAGCAGTTTAAGGCCCTCCACTAACTCCACACCTGCTAACTTTTTGGTCGAATCCGTGGGAACACAAATAGATTACACAAAGATATATTCACAGTAATATAAAGATAGTGATAATTATATGAGATAAAGAGCTATGACAATAAGCGAGAACCCATCTTATCACGTCTGTCTGAGATTTGTCGATCAGTTTAGATTTATTACACGTTTCATACAGGATCGATATCAAATTATCACAAACATTTCCTGGTTTTTCTCTTATCTACTTATAGCGACATTAACATCACAATAACACGATACATCGATCGTTGCCTTGCTTTTCGTTAAAGCATGTTAACTAAAACGGGATCGTCTCAACATTTGCATGTTTGTCCTAAAACAGTATGAATGCGACATCACGGGACCTGCACCGCGGTCGTACCCACACAATAAACTATAAGGCAACACACTAATGCACATCCACTATAAATATATACAAACACATGTAATAATCCAACTATAAAAATGCATGAAAGTTCTTCGCAACGAGATATCGCGTGTGTCGCTTGTATTTTGAGACAGAATAATAAAGATAAGGGCATACCTATTGTTACGGTAAAAATGATAAAATAGCATTTCGATTGAAAAGTATTTCACTAGTATTTCAAGGTGTCAAGAACAGTGCCACGCGCGGCGGGGGCTTGAAGCTCTGAAGTGGGTACTACGAGTATAACTTTTACGTTATGGGCTAGAGTGACGTTTGCTATTACTTAGTATCATCATAAGATAAGATGACCGATGATGCCATTTGCATTTTGTTGCACGAAAACGTCATTTCGAGTCTGAAACACAACATCAAACACCACACGAGGTAGCGCACGCGGAAATAGGATATACTCGTAGGTACTCGTATTGTCATATTCATCCAAGGTTTGTCTGGAGGAAATCGCTGTAGGCCGCCGATAGTATATAAAATATTGTATTCTCCCAACTTGTAAGTAACACGAAACGCTCTACTCGAAAAAATATCATCTTTTAGAGATAAAGTAAGATTTCGACTCGACTCCATGATTTGGCTGGCGTGGAGAAATGTGAACACCACTTTCATCGCCGGGGACCAATGTCCAAAATTAGAAAGCATATAGGTTGTTCGAATACGTACGACTATAATTGCGCAACAAAATTAATTCCTCTTTTATTTTCCACAAGTGTTTATAGTCCTATTTATTGCATCGCATATTGTTTCACATTATAGCGCAAGTGTATTGGCATTGTCATATTTGTCTCTAAAGGACTGTATGTCCGTATTCATACACGCTCGGACATATAATGGCGAATGGCGACGAATAGAAATGGCCTGTAGTAAAGGCAATTGTTGATTGTTGGTTGACCGAAAGTTGATAGGTGGTCTAAATGCTATTGCTGCAGTACTAAGGCGGTTTTGTTTTAATTGTTAGCCACAACAATCTAGAAGATAGTCGATGCTCTTCTAGATTGTTCGGGCTGACAATGTTGTGTGCAAGAATGTCCAGTACTTACACAGTACGCTGAACATTCTAAAAAAATACTAATAATAAATAGGAGTGTACTATATATAGTCCTATTTATTTTCTTCATCTTTCATTCGCTCTAACATCCATGATATTATAAGGCTTGTTCCCACTAAAGCGTAGTACAAGTACAGTAATTCCATTATAATTGTGTACAGTACCTTACAATAGTCACAATCGTGGGTGGCCATTCAGTAAGTTAGCGTTTCGCCCGAGCAAGCACTAGTCACTCAAGAACGTACCTAATGCGCTTATGTTTAGAGCTTAGCATATGTGGCGTATGTGGAACAATGGCCTAATGGATTTATAGGTTTGCTTCTGAAACGGTCGAGCTACAGGACGGCAATTAGGTTCGGTTTGAGGCCATTTGTGGAGCGCGGAATTGCAATTCCTAGATGAAGTTTAAAATGTTTGTGTGAACGTTATCTATAATAGTAGTGGTCATTATATTTTCAAAATAATGGAGATTTGCAATTAGTTCTTCTTTTTTGCTAAAAAACGACCACTTTGTATTAAAAGTAGAGATTTCCTTATTCTCAGTAAACGCAGATAAAACGTCGTCGCTTGTCTACAGCCTTATAAAAAAAACTTTCAAAGGCAAAGGCAGTCAATTTACCAAGCATCTTTATTTGTTTGAGTTTTTTTCACAACTTAACGAATTTTCGCTTCACTAGGTCAATCTAATTCATTGCTAGTCTTTACTTTTGATGTCAGTCTATCTTTTTTTGTGGAACATTAATTCTTCATTCTACTTGGCTACATTTTAATCAGCCACATCTACGAGTGCAGACACTAATCTAGCCACAATGGGCTAGCTATTACAACTTGCTGTGTACATATCGAGCTGTCGCTGCCAAAAAAGCGTCCGTTCGAGACTTGTAGAGTCGACCGCGACGGTTCACTAACTCAGATAAAAAAGACAGAAGGACAACTTATAGAGAAAATGTTGATAAATAAAAAAAATAAGAGTATTATAAACGAAACGAGGAAACAAAGTGCCATGAATACAACGACATAATCTCACATTAACCTGTCGGGAAACCAAAGGATTGAAGTTCATAAAACTTGTTTTTAAAGATTCGACAACAATGTTAACTGCAGAGACACCCAGGCAATATAATAACTAGGATTACAGGATAAAGTGGGGATTAATAACCAGTATGATTTTAATATTTTCGTTTAGCGTATACATATTACCATCTTAGCATCTTCTATTTTTAACATGTAAGAATCTCGTCGTACATTACCTAATTACCGCTATTAATAAGAATTAGTACTTTTAACGCAAACTGACTAAGCTGTTCAATCAAAGGCAGGTTTATTGCATCTCTCCTGGTGCAGTGCTCGACGTCTATTAACAGTTTCAGTGCCACAATGAAACAGTATGTTACGAGTACGTACCAGATCGGTACGTACTTGTGAGCGCTGATTGTCCATCTGTTACATTTAGTCTATGCCTCAGGTGTCACCCCTGGAGCCGTTGACCCCAGGGAGGCTCGGTCGTTGGTACTCACAGCCGGCGACTTTCGTAGGGTTGCCACAGCCATTATGCCTTTACACAAATTATGCCTGAAGATTCCAAGGTCATTTGTTTTACGTGGAGAATTGTTGATAGGTATTGGTACCGACTTACTGGTGTTCTGGAAATGTAGTTTGCATTCGGATTGTTTGGATCTGATATATTTTTATGTGGCAAGAATGGCTTGTGGCGTTTGAAGTTTCTGTAGATACAAGTGCACAAGTTATGCGTATTTTAGGTTATTTTTCTAGTAACGACTATGATAACTGTGTGGATAACTATAAAGTAATATTCTCGTTTTTCTCTTCTTTCCCAAACTAATTGTGCTTATACTGTTTTATTTGGATGTAATATCTCCAAATCAAAAGTGACAGTGTGTTCAGTCGTAGAACTGAAAAAATGTAAAAAATATAAGACAAACAAATACTAGTAGACAAAAGAAAATGTAGCCAGACTCGAGAGAGACACGCTTCATTTGCTTGGTCAATTAAGCTTATATTAGGAGTACCTTATAGTTTACTCTCACGGGGATTCTGTGAGAAAAGTCATGTTTACACAATGCATAATTACGAGTGCAACTGCGGGCAGTCGGGTTCAAAGCTCCGTGGAGTTAGCTTCCTCGTCGGACGGACTATGGTCGGGAGTAATATGGTTATCATTGTGTACCGAATTCATAGGCAGGATTAACGGTGCCCGATGATAATCACATCAAACTAATGCATGCAAGAGATAGCACTCGTTTGCAATTTTAATTTAACGTTATGTCGAAAAGTTTATCTTAATTTTAGTAGTACTTCCTGCATTTATCATTTTATTACGCTCTTGCGTTGCGATCATTCGACTAAAATGTGTATAATAATGTCACAAAAACGATTGGGTGCTATAAGTTTGACGTGTCTGTGTGTCGATTTCATGTTTTTTCACAACTCTATCGATATGGGTATTAAATGAAACGGCTTGACTAGTGGAATACTTTACACTATGCTGAATTTAAAATACAAGATAGCTGCCATAACAAAATAGCTATTTTTTTTTTCGGGGGTGTATTGTAAGTAAGTAAGTACTCTTTGTAGCCTCTCAACGGCGCGGCGGCGTGCAGTAGCAGGCGTAAGCAGCTCACTCCACTCTCTCGTGGACCGTACTTATAATGTTTACATTACTGCACGTCACAGTATAGACGTCAGTAACAGGCCTACGTCAACACACGCCGCTGCATTCTCGAGATGCACTCATATCGCGTATGTAGGTATGTGTACTTCTATTCATAATGTCATACCACCACGCTATGCGCTCACGCCGATTTACGGTGGACATTAAACAAATTTAGTATCTTTGAATTAATTTTATAAAGTCGAAATTGTATTCAAATTATGAAATACGTGTATTTATATACATGTCAAAAAAACTAGAACGATTCGTATCAAGCCAAATATAAAAAAAAAAATAATATACTTATTTCCGATCTTCTCCTGATGCATAACAAATTATTTATAAAATACTAACAGCTAAGTAAACGTGTAAAAATGTATTTTAATGCGCTTTGTTCAGTTTCCTACGACACGTTGTTTTAGGCTAAAGTACGAGAGAGACAGTCTTTACTCAGTACCTCTTACGAGTAAGATCTGTATAATTAGAACACATTTGTAACGTCTGGCTGCCGACTCGACGCCTGCGCCGCGTCGCCTGCCGCGGTCACGATCTATCATTATAAACAAACATACAATGCTCTACCCATTTATACATATCGCACATACGTTGCTATAACGTCACTTATGCAAATGATGTAATATTCCAGGAGAAGCATTTTAAAATTCAACATCCCATTGTAACGATAGTTCTTCTCGACTAAACAAATAAAATGATAATTATTTAATCTATAACTTTAAACTTCATTTTAAAGTAAAATTTAACATCTCATTAATTACTTTAAAAAAAATATAAACGTTTAAAAATTACAACCCTCCCAGAAGTGACGTTATGGCACTAGAAAACAATTAAAACCGGACAATTATTTCAAGACAAAGAAAACACGACATCGTACATTTCTAAAAAAATATTTATTGTAGTATCAAAAAAGTAAGTACCTATAACAAAATTTCTTAATTTTACGTAGAACTTTACTATTAATCAGACTTTTTAATAACAATCATCTTTTGACTATTAATTAGGTGACGTTTCGTGTTCAATCAATCATTGATCGATGACGTATGGCATATAAAAAAATTAATTAAGCATAATAATCATCTGTATCAAATTCTTTTACTTATCTCCAATACAAATTTAGTAAACACTCTTAAAAACTTAAACAATTGTTATGTTTTCAGGTTAATCAGTGGCGTTCAATGCTGTCATTGCAATTATCCGTAGAACTTTACTATTAATTAGGCTTTTCAATCACAGTCATTGTACCCGTATGGTATTTAAATCTAATCAAGTACGTACCTAATAATCAACAGTAGTATATCAAATACAAATTCTTTTACTTATCCTACCTCTAATTATCATTATGTTCATACTAATTTGGTAAACACTCTTAACTTAGAATCACTGCCACATTCCCAAAAAAATCAGGGAGTCTTTAGCGTTTTCCCTGCAAATGTAAATGTGGCTTTGTAGACTTTAAGTAAAATAAAAATTAAATGAGATCATTGTAAAAACTTTCATAGTATCTTGGCACGAGATTAGCCTCCAACAATTGCAATAAATCACGCTTTTTGCGTTCTGTGATTGGTATTTTTGAAGTGTAAGCTTGCTTCAAGGGAATTTCATCAATTCTTCGATGGCTTCTATTGCCGCGTAATTTTTTTGGTTGGACAATTGCTTTTGCTTCGTTCCAGTTTTCGGTTTTGTATGTTGTTCGATATTGGTAACTTTCGCAATTTTTTGTGAATTTAATAGATTTGATGTCACCAGTTTTGATAACATCGCCATTGACATTTTTTGCTGTATTAAAGTTCATGTTCTCCTCAAGTGATTTCAAATCAAAGAAATCGTCATAATTTATTTCTTTTACCACAAATGGTTTGCCAGTCTTTTTGGCCCCACGAATTAGGGAAATGTATTGTTCAGGAACATAAATACATCCAGCATTTTTGGCTCTAGTCACAGATTTTTCTATTACGGAATGAGCTGCGTCACCTTCATTTTGCGTGTGGCCACGAATCAAAAAGTTGTGTTGAATTGAGTTAATATTTAAGTGACTCACTGCATAGTAGTACATTGCAAAAACAAATCGATTTTTTTGCTGACCACAGCAATTGTCAGAATAAATGATGACATTGCAGCCTGGTTTTTCAAATGCAATCTGCTCCAGGTATTTATACACACACGACCCTATTTCGTTGGCTCCTCTATTGCCCAACCCTTCGTGCCAAAAATAACAGGTTGTTTCTTGCTTGTTTGCATTAGACATTGTTAAATTATAACAATTAAGTCTTGATTTGTAGTAGAAAGAGCTTGACTTGCCAACAGGGCAGGGTAACACCGCTTGTAAGTCATAGGTGAAAACAACTGTGTTGTAGTCAGTTTCAAGACATCTTTTCATATCTCTGTCTTTTTCATGCCTACTTAATGTTTTTTCTTCCTGGTGTAAGTTGAAGCTGTCACGTAATTTATTCTTTTCTGCTTCAGAGGCATTTTCGTATGCTTCACACTCATCGCAACGATCTTTTTTGGGTTTGAAAAATCCAATGTTAAAATCTTGGTTGAAAATCCGTGAGTAGGCGTCGTAGTTTACAATAGGCTTGTTTTGTTGCTTCTGAATTTTGGAATAATTTCTGTGCAATTCTGCGACTGTCAAACCCCCATCAATGAATTGTCTGCTAGTATTAGCCCTGAGATAGTGACTTTCAACCTTTGGAATTGATTCGATATGATTCTTTACTGCTTGTATAACTTCAGGTTGCAATTTACATTGTTTTCCGTGTTTTCCTCGTTGATCAGGTGGAATAAAGCCATCATTCCGTTCTTTGCCGTCGATAACAGTCCGAATTATTCGTTGTGTGATACCCAAAGTGTTGATCAGAAACGTTTTACAGACGCGGATCTCTTCATTCTCATTAAGCAAGTAATATGCGGTGTTTGCTTTTCTGTCGTACATTTTGTTAGTCTTTATGCGGCGGTAAGCACATTTTAGTGGTCTTGTACTACCATTTAAAAAACCTCGTTGCCTTTCTACACTCTCCAACTTCCAATAAGACTCAAATATTTCCGTCCTTTTTTGTTCAGTAAAATTTTTGGCACAGGACAACCGACATTTTGAGGTACATGTAGGTCCCATTGTTTTACCTAGATTTAGTTTTTTAGTTTTTACTGAGATATAAGTTTGACCAGAATTTTTCAATCGCTTAGCAATACTCTTTTTCCATGTTGTTGGATTACGCGTACGCTTTTTGCCTCTTGGTTTAGTTATAGGTTGCGCTGGTTGGTTATGCTCGTGAACAAGACTCTCATTATTAGAATCGTTATTTTCAGCTGGAGTATCATCGGAACTGCTACTTGAATTGCCACTGGAATTACTACTGGAGCTACTGCTGGAACTGCTACTGGAGCTACTAGATGAAGACGACCTTGCACGAGGGCCAGGCCTGTATTCATCTCCTGAATCAGTGCCAGAGAAATCGCATGTTGGGAAGTCTATATCATATCGTTCATTCGTTTCATTAGTGGTAAATAAAATAGATGGAGAGTTACTGGGGTTTGCTAAAGTAGTATCATACTGCTCTGGGGTAGTTGTTGTTAGGTCATCTAGGTTGGCTGGTGCTACTTGCTTCTCGGAATTTGTATGATGAGACAGTGTATTTTTTTGTTCGGAATATGGAATCCTTGTAGAGTTGGCTAAATCTTGCACTTCAACCGAGTCTTGATTGCCACTTGAAAGTGCAAGAAGCACAAGGTTTTTGCCGCGTTGGTTCATTTAAGGTCTGAAAGAAACAAAATACTTACATAATGATAACAAATAGACAAAAAAAAAATGACAACAAAATAAACGATCGACTGAACTAACAATATTATTATTATTTTAATTACCACAAAATAATTATTTACTAGATTGCTTAAGGGAATCAATTGATCATGTTGGGCAATTATCATAAAAATATAAAATAAGTATAAAATAAAAACATTAATCCTTACTATACTTGAGCAATATTGTCACAACTGTTAATCTAACGTTAACTTTGTACCATAAAATACAAAGATTGGGGAAACAACGTCACTACTTACACAAGTGTCATTATTGCTCCAAAAACATAAAAATAAATTGTCACAATTACCTTAGTAACGTTGTAGCTCCAGAAGACTGCTTCTTGTGCGGGGGGCCGCGCGCAACTGACCTTTGGAACGTTGTTTCTCCTAGTGGCGTCCAGATTCGCGCCAAAACCATAACGACACTAATGCCCTCACGCGGAAATTATGCGTACTACACAAGTGACAATAACGCACCAAGTAAAGAGGTAGATTAGGTGTATTTTCGCATACTCAGTTCAGTTTCGATAAAAATAGCATAAGTGACGTTATAGCACCGTATGTGCGATATGTACATGATATCTGGTTTTTAACCGACTTCAATATATAGGGATTCTATAACTGACTTTATAGAGAAAGAACCTCAGCCAACTTGAAAAGCACGGAAAGAAGGTGGGATGAGAAATCTTTGCCCACCAAAGGACCAAACTTACCGTGTAATGTTAGCGATCGTGTTGTAATCCATTATTGTTTTGCTGTATTACTTAAAATAAGAAAATTGTACTTACGTACTCCGATAAAGATAATTTAAAGCGAAACAATTAAAACGAGTTTTCATAAATTGTTATCATTAACCTTACACTAGACTATTTCCTCAACGATTAGCGAATGTCGTCGTGTGTATGAGTCGGTGACGTACTTAACGTTGCGTTATTTCATCCGTGGCTGTCGTACCTACCAAGGTACGAATAAGTAAGTTACGATTTATGTGACTGAGCTAAGGTAGGAAATATGCAAACGAGATATAATACGTTTAAAAAGTGCAAAGCTTAGACTTTTGTGTGTAACTTATGTCACAGTAAAAAATCTCTAGATTCTATCTGTACTTTATTCTTTTATTCGCAGAACTCTCATAAACATTTCCATAGAATTCGTGTCCCGTTGATTCCGCTACCTCAGCAAAGTTAACATTGAAAGCAATTAAATTCCTTCGCTTCAAATTCGGAGAAACTTGAAACTTGGCTGGAGTAACTCGAGTTAGAGTTAAATGTTTTAATGTTACTCACATCGCACCTTGTTATGAATCGAGCGGAGTTTTCCACTACTGCAGTTGCAAATTTAGTGGAATAAAATTTATTTATTTATTATTATTTATTTTCTGAATATTCTCAAAGCTACTCGTAAGTATACGTTACATAGAAACTCGGTTAAGGGTACATAGCTAGACACTTGGAAAGAGATGTTCTCATAGACCAATAATAATTTTTAAAAAAACGTGATTGCTGATTTCCGTAACGTCTGGATAGAACATTTTCAGTTATTTCGATTTAAAATCGAACCTCTTGACTGATTTCGTTAAAATTAAACTGGGTCAGAAGGCCCTACTCTTACAAACAATTTGTTTTTCTTTACGGTCAGAAATATAATAAAATCTGTGAGAAATATATTTAAAAAAACTGGCGAATTGAGTACCTCCTCTGTTTGGATGTCGGTAGATTAAATAAACAAACCGTTGTTTGATAGAAAATATCTCGTCAAAGTGTAGGGAACAATATTTTTTCTATTTGCTAGTTGTCCCTTGTAAAAGTTATTTCCTTAAGATCTTACGGTAGCTAACTCATAGATTAAGCGATTAAGATTAATTTGTTTTGATTTTGTCACAGAAGTTAGGACATGAAGTTACTCGATAAGTAAGTATATCCAAAGACAGCTAACAATATAATTCTGTAGAAACATTAATGATCAACATTTGGCTTATTAGTAATTGAAAGAAAATACCAAGTAATTAAGTAAAGTTAAACACGGACTGATCATAATTACGAAAGTAGTAAAAGTTGTATGTCTTCGGGAAAATGTGGAAAGGGCAAACTGTCAATCGCCACAGCAGACCTACTGTGACCTAAGTTTTTTCTTCAAAAATATTAAATTTACTCGTACTTGAAGCATTCTGAAATGTCAGCACAGTTAACTTATAGGCGACACCTGCCAATTAATTTACGATATCACAAAATAAAAACGAAAATATGGTCCTTCGAGCCGGAATTATAAAGAAAAAAAAAAGACTTCAGTTTGAGCGTATCGAGAAGAAAAACTTAGTCGTATTAATTTTACTAGTATCCAGGTAAAAACGACATAAACACATGTCGTTTTGATACTACAGTATTGAAGATTTTACGTAACGTAACGTATGTTGACCGTGACCCATCACCCCCGGCTAGACCAGACTACACTGGGACATAAATTAAACACTGGTTGACGTAACTTTACACTGGCTGCGTATGTTCAACACCTACATTACATCTACGAGAGCTGTAGGTATAGTAGCAATAAGATAGCTCAAGATTCGCATCCGCTTGTCGAGTTTTGCAAAGCTTTAGCAGATTTTTGAATAGCTTTAAATAATATAGTTTTTCATTTCTTCACGTAAGCGAAATATGAATTTCTTTTGAGGAAGGTCTTTAAACATTATTTTCGAGGTCCTTTTAGATTAAACGGATAAATAAATCTAATTATAAAACGTTAAATTAAAGGTTCACTAGATTCAAACTGTACTCGTAAGATTCTTTTTTTTGTTAATCACTAGTTTATAGGACCATACAAATTAAACGATTTCATTAGATTAAACGATTTAAACGATTGAACTTTTTCGTCGAGATTAGGTTTACTTGAAAATATTAGTATTTACTACTCCTACGGTTCACGGTAATATTAGTATGTTACCGTAGTGATATACAAAGGCATAATATCTCTGAAGATTTTAGTGCTAGGTTTTACAATTGCGAGGTAATTTGTGTTGCTATAAACCCTAGGGATTTAATATAGGGGTTGATAAATTTGCCGCAGGCTTATGTGAGACTTTAAAATTACTTCTGTTAAAATATTAAGTATTATTATAACGTACTTACTTAAATAATTAATGACAAAACTGTGGGTAAGAAGCTAAACTAAATTATTATTATTTATAACCTTGAAACGCGGCAGCCGACTCAAATTCGACGGACACTTTTTTGTTGATTTGTTTGAGATGCGAGATCTTATTAGATAATGAAAATATTCATGGGAACCTCCTTTGAAGTTACCCAACTAAAAGAAAATCAATTCATACAAAATCGATTCCTTAATCGCTCAGTAATCGCGTAACAGACAAACAGTCGAATTGAACCCCCTCTTTTTTATAAATCGATAAAAAATTAAACTTACTGATAAAAGATTGCGGTTAATAATTGACAGTTTTTGATTGCTTTTTTATTGCCACTTCCCGCTTTACTACTTTACACTCTACAATTTTATGACCGTTACATATTTTAGCAACATTTTAATATTTAAATATTTCGAGTCATAAATCGGTTGTTTGTATTAACTTGATTAAAGTTACAATAAGGCATTTTCTTTACTTACAATGTTTTAATGTTATTCCCAAGCATTGTTGTATACAATATTTACATATTTATGTATCTGTACTAATATTTTAAATAGGAAAGATTATTTTTTTATTTTTGTATTTTTATATGTAACCAATAAACTCAAAACTACTGTACCAATTTTAATAATTCTATCGCCGTTGGAAAGCTATCTTATCACTGAATAACACAAGATATAAAAATTAAAGATTTACGGGTTACACCGCAGAAAGCGGCTAGTAGTATACGTAGTTGTTAATTATTACCGTTAGAATATGTCCTGACCAACTTCAAATTTTTGGAATTATCTTAGTCTAATTTTGTATAAGCATAATATTTATTTCGCATTTTTTTAAGATTGTTCTTTAATATTACTTTTCTTGTTGCAGGACTCGACAACCGGATATCGAACTCAAGAAGTTCTGTCTCACCGTAAGTATAACTTCTTAGGAAGCTTCCTGTTGCGTCTGTTATTATATCGTGTAAACGAAATTATTTATTTATACACAGATTTCCTAGATTATGGCCAAACAAAATGAGAATGATATTATTATCTTAGTAGTTTTGCTAACTGTTGACCTGTGGTACCGGACCGGTATTTTTCATATTTGGAATTCTTATTTATGTTCCTCAGATTCATGTCAAACGCTATTTAAAATGGGTCGGAAAATGGCGCCACAGAAATCTTGCCCCGGAAAATACTCCTATAAGTAGTCTACTCGTAAATTCCCCGACTACTAACATATTCTGAAAATTCGTGGAACTTGTAAACCAAGTTTCGTCATGATAAGTTGGAAACTACACCCTGTAGGCTTATACGAAATTTTCAATCAATCGTCTAAATATAACTGAAACCGGATGACCGAAAGAATAATTTTCTAGACCCCAAGCAGATACGATATAAGAGACGCATTGCTCGCGATCAATTACAATGAAATTGTATTATGACGCCTTCTTAGTTCCATCTGAGATTCGGCAGGTTCCATGTTGGTCAAAACTCATGCATATTTTATTGGATATCAGATGTAAAGCATGATTGATTATACTTAAGCTTTATTTGCAGTGACGTCGCGCCGATCAAGGAGGTCGGCCTTTCGGAGAGCGACGATGAAGTTGCGGCCACCACGCATCGGATAGGACCGTGAGTATATATTTCAACTTTTGTATCTTGCGCGTACTCTGTAATGAAGAATTTTGAAATGGAGTAGCCGGTCTAGTTAGTATATTTAATCCTGAAGTAGAAATCTACGTGCTAGGGATCGATACTAGATGTGTTTATTAAGCTTAATAGGTTCAAACCTGCATTCAGCATGGGATATGGTTTAATTTTAGACATACAGCTTCTTGTTAATTATGGTTTTTATAGCTTGTAAATAGTTTTAAAAGGTGAGTGCCTCGCTGTGGTGGCAAAATTTGTAGGTCGCCCGACGGCATCTGACACGGTCTACGATTGGCTTTGAAGGAAAACAAACGGAATTATACCGCTCCATGGTCACCCACCATAGACTATACTAGTTAGAACGTTGCTTAACATTTGTGATCAGTTGGTAACAACTTAGCTTGCAATGAGGGCTATAAATTAACAATGTATTCTGTTACGTTCACAGGCCGCTTTCCCCAATCGGTTCGAACAGCCCGACGTCTGGTAGCTCTTCCCAGTCGGACTCCGAATCTGAGTCTTCCTCGGCGGAGTCTACCGCCCCTCCCTCCCAGGCGCCCGCAGCCGCGCCGGCCGCGCCCGCAGCGCCGACGGTGACCGTGACAGCTGCGACCGCCCCAGCGGTGCGGCCGTCTTGGAGCCTCAGCAACTTTGCGCCCCCGCCAGCGCAGCCGCTAGACCAGCCATACGACCCTACGGGGAAGGAGCTGCGACATGCGCTCGCTGATGTTAAAGGAAAGCCTGTGAGTTGATCTAGCTGTGTGTGTGTGTGTATTGCTATAATGGATTGTGGTGACTGGTGCCGTTGCATTTTAGCCTTTATAGTTGTCTGGCAACATATTTTCGGGGATTTTATATAATATGTAGCTCTGTTACAGAGCTACAACATGCATTAAGTAGGTATTTTTGCGAGGAAATCATATCATGTCAGCGAGTATGTAAAAGAACCTTGGACTTGTGTCGTTATCATCACCAAAGTGAAAGAATATATTCAGAACTAACAAAATGAAACTTTTACGATAAGTTTTTTGTATGTTAGCTAATGAAAAGCATGTTTAAGCTCCACATTTGCGTAAGGTATTAAAATGTCTTATATATCAAGCACCTAGTTATAAACGTAAAAACAAAACGAAGATGTCACCAACTCAATGTATAACGTAAATAATAAACATGCGCCATGCGAATAATAATTGTCGTTATACAAATCAGGACAATCACACTAGTTTTGCGAATTCACAGTTGGATAGTACCACACATACATAAACACGCACACATATAACAAAATAAACGTCCATTCGTACGTTTGGCTTACGATTCCCAGGTGTCCACTTGCAAAAGACAAACAGTTCTCCTTACATGGACGCTGAGTAAGCGTTTTGTGATATCCTACTATGATATCTGGTCACTGTTGTGCGCCAGTCTGACCGTGAACGACTTATATTAGAATAAAATAAGAGCTATAAACTTTAAAGGTCATTTTTGTGCTGGATCTTTGTGTGATACATATGTATTTTATGAAATTTATAAATGTTATTGGTGGTGGTGATTATTTTTGCAAAGATAATAAAGGCGGCGTTTAAGTGATCTTACTAGATTTTATTAGTATAGATTTCAAGATTGATGTAATAAAAATGTCGTGTACAAGTGCATTTTTGAGGCAGATAAACCAGACGTACAGTTTGCTCGTTGTTTTCTGTGATTCCCATATAATCTAACAGAGAGTCAAGACAGTCCAACATCAGCTGATCATTATATTAGAAATCAATGGATCGGACTACATTTAATGCGCTCAACAATATCTTTTACCATATAATGAACGAACGCGAAAGCGACGTTAAGCAGAAGTGGATCAAACTAGCCCTTTTTAAGTCTAACCTGAGAACTGGCTTAAACGAGTTCGAGGATAGTCTCCGATGTCACGTCCCTCAAGCAGACAGGCGCGCGGTTCTGGAAGAGTTTTACAAGTTCAAGGATGGAGTGTGGCAGGCTATTGGAGCCCTGCACGGAACTTTGGCCTCTACCTCGGTATCCAGTGAGGTCAGAATTGAACGTGGAATTTGGATAGTAATGATGGACCTCGTTCAAATTATTTTGAAATATATTTGAAGAAAGCATACTTTGATTGCGTTACTACCACTATAAACCAAGTAAGTTTATGTATGCCATTCTAAAACAAACTCTGTATCTGTTTCCACAGAGTCCACTTTCTGAGTTGTCGGACTCGGAAGCGTCGTCGCCATCACCGACGGCTCGACGTCGTTCCCATAACAACCGCACCTCCACTGCTTCCAGCGACGATGACACCCCGTCACATCACACTGTAAGTGCCAACTTGTTGAAGATGACAAATGCATAAATCGTACAAGAATAAAGTATTTGAGTTACGGAAGAAGAAACAAGAAACGGCGAATGCTTATGCCTTTAGTAGTCTTTGTATTCGTATTAACGTACGTGCCACAGCATCTTAACTTTTTATCTGTTTTAAATGAACATGATGTTATAATATGGTCAGAATAGCATGGATAAACTTCTTTCTGATATCGTGTTCAAATTACAGTTTTTAGTTTTTTTTATACACACAACAGATGGCGTTATTAACTCATGTTCACTTTTATTAGGTACATAAATCAAATAGACTAACCTAATTAACTATTTGTGATGAGTTTATGTTATTTGGGATAGTGAGAGGTTTAAGTATGTTCAATTTGTTCGTGACAGTAATTTGCACAAGATCAAGGTAATACAATCCTAGTCCCGACTTCATCTGCTTACAATCCCAAAAATCTTTTAATATTTTTTAGGACTTGTAAGAGTAAGAGTTAGTGTTAATCGAGCATTGTAGATGAGCTACCTAGGACAATCAACTCTTGGCTAGCAGCAAATAGTTTGCTTTATTTCTCATATGGCTCGGGAATGACTCACCGCACACGTGTATCGATTTGTGAAATTGTAACCTATTTAAACTGCTTATGTGTTGCGTATGTTAATGCATCTGAGATCTCCATTGAATCAGATTCCCAAATCCCACCAAACACAGGCCCTAAGACCTGATCTCTTTTTTAGGAGTCTCTTATAATAGTCATAAGATACCGAAATCGTATTTAGCTACACCGGCTAATTCTCCTAAACAGTCACCTCGTGTGCCCCGTTCGGCGGCTCCCACACCCACCCAGAAACGGGGCCGGCCGCCCAAGCCCCGCCCAGAGGAGCATGTGGAGCGGCCGGTGAAGAAGAAGCGAGGCAGGCCGCCGAAGCCGCGCCCGCCTTCCCCACCAGCCCCCGCCCCCGCGCCCCGCTCTGACCCCGCGCACTCCGACCACGAACCGTCGCCTGCGCCGGCGCATCACAACTTCTTACAGGAGAGGAAGACTCATATATTGCATAGGGTGAGTGCTAAATGTTGCAACAATACGATACATTCTATATGCGCTTTTGATCATCATCGTAATCTGATTACGTTTAAAATACAGTTGGGGGTCGGTCATATAAGATATAGGGATCAGGAGTAAGCTACAGCATTTGTCTTTTTGGGGCCTTGTCTTTTGTCTTTTTAGATTTGAACTGAAGTATATAATACGTACAGTTTCACTTTTGGTTCATTTTCACCTATTTAACTCTCATTCCTGGACGCGGTCGGTAACATCAACATCGATCCGTAACACTAATAGGTTTTTGATATCTTTGTTATTGCTCAGTATATCTTCCCTTCTTTATCATGGTCTCTGTGTCAACTTGTTTTTGTCAGGAGTACACGTATCAAGAATCTGTGCATCCTTTCAGGTGTTCACTCCGAAGAAAAACGACGAAGGCGGTGGCAAGGGTGGCAAAGGTGGGAAGGGTAAAGGCGGCAAGGGCAAGGCTCAAGTGACCGTGATCGAGGTGGAGCGACCCGACCCCGCCGCGGACGAGGCCGCGAGGCGGAAGAGGCACGAGGAAGCGCTCGCTCGGGTGTCGCCCCCCGTGTCGCCGAGAGCGCCGCGTCGTCGTGCCTCGATAGAACGGGACCACAGGCGCGAGGACGACAGACATGATCGGACGCGACGTCCCGACCGAACCGACCGCAACGAACGACTCTCCAACGATCGCATGGATCGCCTTACGGTCGACAGACTATCCGAGCGGTCGTCCAGCGATCGGACCTCGTCGTCGTCGATGAGCGACCGCTCGCTCGGAGATAGACTGTCTCTCTCGGATAGAAGATCGACGGAGCGTCTATCCGGCGGACAGTCGGCGCTCGATCGCTCCGCGGAGAAACTGGCTCAGGAGAGAATAGCACAAGAGAGGGCGCAGGAGAGACTTGCGCAAGAGAGATTAGCCCAAGAGAGAATCGCCGCGGAGAAAATTCTAGCGCAAGAAAGACTTGCACAAGAAAGACTAGCGCAAGAGAGACTCGCGCAAGAGAGACTCGCACAGGAAAGAATCGCGCAAGAAAGACTCGCCCAAGAAAGACTCGCCCAAGAGAGACTCGCCCAAGAGAGACTCGCCCAAGAGAGACTAGCACAGGAGAGACTCGCAGTGGAAAAGCTACATGAGCGACTGGACACGAAAGCGCCGAGTAGTCGACTGCCTGATAGCAAACTATCCCTGGACCGACATAACGATAGCAAAATGTCAATCGATCGCCTCACCGACGGCAAGATGTCAATAGTGCCGGATCGGCTGAGCGATAGCAAAATGTCGATCATCGACAGCAAAATGTCCATTGATCGACTGACAGACGGCAAGCTGTCAATGGATCGGCTCAGCGATAGCAAGTCGATCGACCGGCTAACTGACAACAAGATGGCAATAGATCGGTTGACAGATAGCAAGCTATCTATTGACCGGCTGACGGACAGCAAACTGGATAGGCTCAGTGATAGCAAGCTGCCTTTAGGAGACCGATACGTGCGCGCTGAGGCGGACGTTGGGTCGGGGCTCAAGCCGGGACGAGGCTCCGAACGATTAGAGGAGGCCACTTCTGTTGGTAAGTTAGACTAATTTTAATACTTACATTTCAGCTATGTCTAGTTTTTCCTTTAGTATGCTAACAATTAATGCGTGACGGTTGAAGCAATTTTTTTATTTTGTAAATGAGTTTATTGATTTTATATAATTTGTGAGATAATTACAGGTATACGAGCTAGAGGGTCATATTCTATCTTATAATAATGATGATCGTATTGGTGTTGCAGTGTCGGAGCGTCGCAAGTCCCGCGTGTTGGTGCGCGTGCCGCTGGCCCGGCTGCGTGCTGACACGCTGCGCGCGCTGCAGCGACCGCGGCGGCCGCAGCCCGCGCGCCGCCCCATGCCGCGAGACTCGCAGGTAACTAACTATATCACTGTGTCGGAGTACCGCGTGTTGGTGCGCGTGCCGCTGGCCCGGCTGCGTGCTGACACTCTGCGCGCGCTGCAGCGACCGCGGCGGCCGCAGCCCGCGCGCCGCCCCATGCCGCGAGACTCGCAGGTAACTAACTATATCACTGTGTCGGAGTACCGCGTGTTGGTGCGCGTGCCGCTGGCCCGGCTGCGTGCTGACACTCTGCGCGCGCTGCAGCGACCGCGGCGGCCGCAGCCCGCGCGCCGCCCCATGCCGCGAGACTCGCAGGTAACTAACTATATCACTGTGTCGGAGTACCGCGTGTTGGTGCGCGTGCCGCTGGCCCGGCTGCGTGCTGACACGCTGCGCGCGCTGCAGCGACCGCGGCGGCCGCAGCCCGCGCGCCGCCCCATGCCGCGAGACTCGCAGGTAACTAACTATATCACTGTGTCGGAGTCCCGCGTGTTGGTGCGCGTGCCGCTGGCCCGGCTGCGTGCTGACACGCTGCGCGCGCTGCAGCGACCGCGGCGGCCGCAGCCCGCGCGCCGCCCCATGCCGCGAGACTCGCAGGTAACTAACTATATCACTGTGTCGGAGTACCGCGTGTTGGTGCGCGTGCCGCTGGCCCAGCTGCGTGCTGACACGCTGCGCGCGCTGCAGCGACCGCGGCGGCCGCAGCCCGCGCGCCGCCCCATGCCGCGAGACTCGCAGGTAACTAACTATATCACTGTGTCGGAGTACCGCGTGTTGGTGCGCGTGCCGCTGGCCCGGCTGCGTGCTGACACTGCGCGCGCTGCAGCGACCGCGGCGGCCGCAGCCCGCGCGCCGCCCCATGCCGCGAGACTCGCAGGTAACTAACTATATCACTGTGTCGGAGTACCGCGTGTTGGTGCGCGTGCCGCTGGCCCGGCTGCGTGCTGACACGCTGCGCGCGCTGCAGCGACCGCGGCGGCCGCAGCCCTCGCGCCGCCCCATGCCGCGAGACTCGCAGGTAACTAACTATATCACTGTGTCGGAGTCCCGCGTGTTGGTGCGCGTGCCGCTGGCCCGGCTGCGTGCTGACACGCTGCGCGCGCTGCAGCGACCGCGGCGGCCGCAGCCCGCGCGCCGCCCCATGCCGCGAGACTCGCAGGTAACTAACTATATCACTGTGTCGGAGTACCGCGTGTTGGTGCGCGTGCCGCTGGCCCGGCTGCGTGCTGACACTCTGCGCGCGCTGCAGCGACCGCGGCGGCCGCAGCCCGCGCGCCGCCCCATGCCGCGAGACTCGCAGGTAACTAACTATATCACTGTGTCGGAGTACCGCGTGTTGGTGCGCGTGCCGCTGGCCCGGCTGCGTGCTGACACTCTGCGCGCGCTGCAGCGACCGCGGCGGCCGCAGCCCGCGCGCCGCCCCATGCCGCGAGACTCGCAGGTAACTAACTATATCACTGTGTCGGAGTACCGCGTGTTGGTGCGCGTGCCGCTGGCCCGGCTGCGTGCTGACACTCTGCGCGCGCTGCAGCGACCGCGGCGGCCGCAGCCCGCGCGCCGCCCCATGCCGCGAGACTCGCAGGTAACTAACTATATCACTGTGTCGGAGTACCGCGTGTTGGTGCGCGTGCCGCTGGCCCGGCTGCGTGCTGACACTCTGCGCGCGCTGCAGCGACCGCGGCGGCCGCAGCCCGCGCGCCGCCCCATGCCGCGAGACTCGCAGGTAACTAACTATATCACTGTGTCGGAGTACCGCGTGTTGGTGCGCGTGCCGCTGGCCCGGCTGCGTGCTGACACTGCACGCGCTGCAGCGACCGCGGCGGCCGCAGCCCGCGCGCCGCCCCATGCCGCGAGACTCGCAGGTAACTAACTATATCACTGTGCCGGAGTACCGCGTGTTGGTGCGCGTGCCGCTGGCCCGGCTGCGTGCTGACACGCTGCGCGCGCTGCAGCGACCGCGGCGGCCGCAGCCCGCGCGCCGCCCCATGCCGCGAGACTCGCAGGTAACTGACTATATCACTGTGTCGGAGTACCGCGTGTTGGTGCGCGTGCCGCTGGCCCGGCTGCGTGCTGACACGCTGCGCGCGCTGCAGCGACCGCGGCGGCCGCAGCCCGCGCGCCGCCCCATGCCGCGAGACTCGCAGGTAACTGACTATATCACTGTGTCGGAGTACCGCGTGTTGGTGCGCGTGCCGCTGGCCCGTATTATACCATTACCGTTCACTTACTCGTGTTGCCCATTCTGCTGAGCGAGCAACGCGAGTAGTTTGTGTGCGCTCGTTGTGCTCAGCTAGGTTTATGCATTAGAACTCCATTTTCTTGTACTTGCTCGGTGATTCACGCCCAGTATAGGCATCCAGTTTTGACCCAGATCTCTCCATCCCAGCTTCATGATCAAACAAATTCAGAGCATTAGTTGTATCTTGTTCTGTTCACGTACTGCCCAGTCCAAGGTGAAACGCTCCGTACACGAAAATGATGGTGATACTGCCCTACGCAGCTGCACTGCCTTGACCCTAGTTCAGAATGCAACCATAATTTAGTATAGCTGTAAAAAGAAAACAGAATTTATTGTGCACACCTACCTAATAATTGATTGACTGATTTTGTGGGTCTAAACGAACACGTTATTATTTTAATCTTATAAAAAGGCCTATAGCTACAGTCATTATTTAGTTTCTTTTTAAAAAATTTACAATCTTCCAAGAGTAAAAAAAACTGCCATTAGTTCGTCGGAAAAAAAATGTATATATGTAAGAGTATGTATGTTTCCCGGTACAGCTGTGCGTGGTGGCGGCGACCAACCACGAGCGGTCGTCGGGCGCGGGACAGACTCCCATATACTACTCGTACTTCGAGCGGCTGCCGGCCGACGCGCTCTCGGACGAGGAGCGAGACCACAAGTACGTACACAACACACGCTTCTATTATATGGACTAATTGTTCACTAGCAAATTAGAAGCTCCTCTTGTGACTATCAGAAACTAAAATTGACTTTGCGTATCAACCTATAGCGTCCCACTGCTGGACACGGGTCTCCCCATGAAGAAAGTGTAGGCCTTAATTCACTTCACTAGCCAAATTGCGGGTTGGTGACTTCACTTCTCTTTGAAACTAATTAACCTTCTCCGACAAACAGGTTTCCTCGCGATGTTTTCCTTCATAGTTTAAACACTGTGTTTAAGTGGTAATTAATTCTAATATACACATAGTGAAAAACACAAAGGTGCATGCCAGAGCCTGGATTTGAACCCGCGCTCTTTCGCATGTGAAGCAACGGGTTTACTGACTAGGCTACCACTAACTTTGACATCATCCCATCACAAATACTAGTTCCATGACCTCACACTGGACTCACACGCTGCAATCGATGCCAAAACTTCGGAAATCAAATTGATTCATTGTTACTTTGACAATCTGATGTCAAGCGTACTTTTATAATTGAGGTCAGTGGTACTGAAGCTTTATTGGCGTTTTTATTGAAGTCAATATATTATACTGCGCTGGTAAAGATTACTTAATATGTGTTCAATTGTTCCGGATGGCCACTATCAAAAGCTAGCAAAAAGCTACCGCATAATGGCGCCGGAAAGGCAACGTTGGTATGGGTGGCTTAGGGTGTTCTGCAGTCACTATTTCTACTTTGACGATACGGTGTTAATTAAGTATTTCTCTTGTTTTATTCTGTATATTTTTTTGACGCTCTGACATGTGAAATTACGTTTTTATCAAAAATACAGTTAGTTATTATAGTTAGTTAGGAGGTACTTACTCAATTCGATTGTATGTTTTTAATGTTTACAACGCGATATCTCCGAGACAGATTTGAAAATCTTGTTTGTTCTAAAAAGTAGGTATACTTTTCAGTTAGAACCCCATGTGAATGTTTTCAAACTCGGCCCAGTAGTTTGGTGCACAATTCAAAACAACTATTAAAAAATATATTGCTTTTTAAATTTAATTGAAATGAAATTGCTTTATCATATTGTTTGTAAGTTTGAATTGTAATGTCAACAGATACTACTTAGAGGAGGCGACGCGTCTACGCACATCGGCGGAAAGCGAACAGGAACCTTTAACTCGCGTGATGCTTTACCTAGAGTCGGTTCTGTGCTTTGTCCTGACGGGGCGGGTGTTGGAACTAGAACTAGACACGAAGGGCGCGTTCACCATCTACCGAGAGACCATAGAGTATATCAAGCTGATACACTCAATGCCGCAACGGTTCCGCGCCTCGCCTCACGACACCTTCAACAAGTTGGATATTCTAGGGTGAGTTTATTTTGTAGCTTTTGTCTCTTAAGCAGTATTTAATTAACGAAGCCTACTACTCGATTGGCGAATACCTAAATAAAAGTCCAGATACTAATATTCAAATTTGATTACTTAGTATCGTGTTTTAGCTTATCTTTATTTTGATGTTGAATATCCTCCTTTCTCCTACTTATTTGCTGCAACCGACGGGGTCCGTGGTACTATTATTTTATGTATTTTTAACATCTGTATGACTCAATGGAAGCAATAAAATCTGAAATCTGATATTTAAACTAATTACAGTGATCGGTTAGGAAACATTTGGCTTAGATTTACAATGAGCGCTACAATACAATACTAAAATTCTATATTGTCACCACAAATACTACAACAAAGAACAATTACAAAAAAAAAAACTGGCACAAAAGGCGGTATTATCGCCAAAGAACGATCTCTTCCAGATAACCTTTATAGCAATGGAATGGATTTATTATTAGTATCTCATATTGTTTCAGGCTCCGCGTGCAAGCTCTACTATATCTGCGAATGTTCAAAATGTACAACAGAGAAGTGAAGGAATATAACAAGATCGTCACCGAATATCAACAGAAGGTGAGATCTACATTTGTATGTATCTCATATTATGTGTCATTGATGTACCACCATCAACTTCTGTCTCATCGACATAGATACAGCTAATTGTCTGATACTAAGTTTATTTGACATTATTATTATTAGATTCAGACAGCCACAAACACCAAGCCAAGCCAAGTACACTCAAAACGATTTAATTCGATGTGTTAGAACCTTTGGCGCAAATACTCTCAACCATTCTGGATTTCGCAACTGCTCTTTATTGTATTTGTTTATTGTTGCAAGTGTTCTATTTTCGGTTGGTGTCTTCTTATCAATGTACAATATTTACAAATCAGTACAGCACATGACAATGATACATACGCGCCTACACATCGGACTGTGTCTCTCAGGTACACTTAAACTTTATTCACACTCATGTTGCGTTCAGTACCGTTCTTTACGAGAGATCTACGAATAATATACCACATGGAAACCTCTATCAGAAGAAGAACTAATCAGAAAAACAGCTTAACTGACTTTTTACAATATTTCACCGAATATTCTAATCCGCGCACACGTGTGTATCGCACCATCAAGCCATTTCGCATTGAAGTTGATGTTTGTCGCCGATGACATGTAGAGCGTCAAGTGAAGTGAAGTGAGCTGAACGCAGCACCAGCGTCACTCTTACACTCTCTTCCAACAATAACATAAAATATCGCGTCCTAAATAGCGGACTAACGTCCTTACACTTAACTTTGAGGTACCCGAAAACTTTGTTTTCAAATATATTTTTTACTACCTACGCTCCAATAATAAGCAGTTTTCATCCTTGAACCTTTCAGTATTTTTTACCTCATCCTTTGCGTTTTGGTATTATTTATCTAAGTGTGTCAGCGTTTGCGTTGCGAAGTGTACGTAGTATGTAACCGACCCCCGTAGCTGACTAACGTCCCGCCTTACACGCAAGGTTGTCCCGCAGCCGGCGTGTGCCGAGAGCGCGTCCCCCCTCTCTCCGACCCCCTCCCCGGCGGGGTCGGTGGGCTCCGTGGGGTCGGCAGCGTCCGCCTCCTCCGGCTACTGCAGCCTGGTGCACTCGGTGCCGGCGCACGCGCACCAAGCGCTGCTGCTGCTCACCAAGTACTATGCGTTTCTGTACGTGGCGCACGACCTGTGGGAGCGGGCCGATGGACTGTGCCGGTTGAAGGCTAACCAGGGTGAGTGCTTTTGGGGAATCTTTACGTGTATACCATTGCCATATAAAAGATTTTGTGACGACACGAATTTCGCTATGTGGTCTTTCTGTGTATGTCACAATGCGACGTAGCCGTTTTTTTTGTAGGCGACCTACTAAAAAAATAATATATTTTTATATTTGTATGTAAGGATATATATATATCCGGAAAAAAGTTAGATATATCTAACTTTTCTTCGGTCTGATCGACTTTGATGTGCGAGGCGTAAAATTTAATCTGCTTTTATCTACAGATATTCATGGGACATATTACATGCATCCTGCGGCTTCAGTTGTTAAGATAAATGGTGTTTATGTTTTTATGTTTGGGTTTTTTTAAAGTCGCATCCAACCGTTCGTTATATAAGCCATATAAGACCAAATTATGCAATATAGATTTTTTTGTAGTAGCCAAAACGCGATATTAGCTCCTTATACACAACTGGCGTTTTTGTTCTTTAAGTGAACATAATTTTTTTGTGATACCTTTTGGACTGAACCCTACTAGGGTTGTAAAAGGACAGAGCGACAATTAGACGAAGTCTTCACTGGTTATTTTTATAGCAAGGCTAGTTAATGGCGTGAAATGGTTTATCCTGGACTAGTCAAAGTCAAATCAAAGTCAAATTGTTTATTAGCCTTATAACTACGTTTGTTACACTAGGCATGTCAATACGTACAATAATGATTTATAAAGAAAAATTAGAAAAAATAAATTTGTGTCTAGATAAATAGTTAAATTTAATATTGATGTCAGATTACTATATACATAATACATAGTTATGTATCAGTCCAGTAACGTTACAAGTCAAGTATTGTTTAATGTCATATCCATTTTAATTACTTCGAGAATGAATATTCAGGACTAGTAATCTTGGATAAACATTTTTAAGATAAGCTACTTTTTATGGGTCAGATTGTAATATTTCCGCTCTCCATTCCAGATCTGTTCATCGCGGTGGACCGCAAGTGCGGGCCGCTCTCTCTGTCTTCGACGTTCCGCCATCTCGTACAATACGTGCGGTTCGCCATCTCGCTACTGAAGAGCGCGCCGCGCGAGTGACGCTTGCCTTACGTCCCGGGGCGCAGGTATTATGTGCCCGGGATCAAGGTTGAGAAACCTTAGACTTTGAGCGGATAACTCGTAATGTTATCGAAAGAATCGCAGCTCATTTGTTGCGCTAGCCTGAAGTATACAAGCTTGGATTGATTCCATCGAAGTTGTCTTGGACGGAGTATATTTTGACAACTATTTACTTGATACATATTTTGGTCTTGGTAATATTGACCATCCTGATCAATGAATGCATGGACGACGGCGTCCAGTCAGATTTGATTGAATTTTGTTCAAGTTTACTTTGATCGTGTTAGTGCGGCTTTGCGTGTTTCGTGTTGACGCTTAGGTCATAAATGTGAACTGTCATTTTGTACGAAGAATTTGTGGAATATACTCGTGGTGTGTTTAGTTTCCTATTGTTATTGCACAGTTTTAATTGCTTCGAGAGTGTCATGCAATATGACTTGCGTTTGTTTTTTGATTAGTGCAATTTTACACTGTTAAAGATATATAGTAAAAATGGGGCCTAATCTGTTGGCTGTAACTGAAGGTTTAAAACTAACTTAATGTTACTAAATTCGGTGTCTTGTAACTGTCTTTGTAGTGATTGAAAGGGAGAGACTGCAATATTAGCCTTTATTAAACTGTTACAAAAAAGATCAGAATCAGCCCCAACGCAATTTGTTCGAATCAATTTCTTTTCACATGTCTTTCAAAATGTGTACGCTAGTCAAAAAGCGGACGCAAGTTGTATTGTAGACTCTTTAGGCACTACTTTCCTATACAAAAGTACTTTTGAGACTCATAAATAATAGACTCGGTTTTATATATAATACCTAAAAAAAAAAATATTTATGCTGAAATTTAAGACGTAATTTCTTGAATATAACGAAAATAAGGTACATAATTAAAATTACTCCTTAATTTTGACACGGAATAGATATAACAAATATGTTTTCAGTGCCGATATACAGATAGCTGAGTTTATTGTTCATTATATGTCTCATATTTTTGTATTGTTTTTGTAACATCTTTAAAACTATTACGTGTTACAACGGTTGCAAATTCACGGGACATCATCAGGTAGTCCTGAACGATCATGTCTATTGTTTTCACTGACTCATGATAATATGAAGTGTGGATTTTAGAGCTGTGCGAATGGACAGGTTGTCATTCCATTTATTTTACTACTAGCGAAAAACACTTTATTTGTGTTTTACGCACAGCGCTAAAATTCAGTGTCTATACAAAAAACAAACACCAGTTAAATCTTCTATCAAATCGTATTCTATGAAATAGAATAAGCCTAATACGATTTTTGTAGAAAACATTAATACTACGAAGAAAACAAAAATACTAAATATGGCGCCATTTTCATTTACTGTCGAAATTTTATCAAGTTTAATGAGATAAATATCGAGGATATGAATATTGCTTTGCCGTAATCCTATAACACCTGATACGACATTTCTATACAAACGGTAACTTCCATCGTCATTATCGGCTGTTTGCCAAACGGGGACGTTATTGCGTATGCCGTCGTTCACAATACGAATCGCCAAAACGACCACGATAACAGCACAGATTTCTTACTTGATAGCATCGAATGAAAACAATTTTTGTGACTTTATTAATGTCAGTTTGTTGCTTGTCCAGCACTACTAGCGTCACTGAACTCAACTATTGGAATGTTTACAATTACTTGTTTACATTTTTAATTCGCGGAAACGTAATGGTGATTGTTATTGTGATCGACGGTATAAGTCATAATGCAGTTTGGCAGCGAATCAATATAAAACCTACTGTCTTCGCATTTTATACTTCCCAAAATTGATGACCAAAAAAAAACGATTGTAAAAATGTAAGAAATATGTAAATAAGCTACGTCGCCTAGCGACGAGTACGCGGATTGTGACTGCGTTCCTTTATACATACTCGTAGCAGACACATGTATGTATATTTATATATGATAATCTCTCAGCTGATTCATTTTTCTTTATTTTTTTTCTATATAATTCACTTTTTTTTTCAGTTGAATACATTTTTTTTAGATGTCAATATAGAGGAACGCAGTGAGTGTATCGACTTTGTATTTATATTAAGTGATAGATTAATCATATCTTTAGTGTTTCGGTTTCGTGGTAGTAATCTTCCTTGTAGAACTCTACTTATTATACAAAAATGTTTTCTTACTTCGGGAACACGTATTACGAATTGATCGTTTAAGTGTAAATGGAAGTTATACGACAAAATAAAACTTTGATCGCACGCGCGGGCCAAACGAGAATATATGAATATCTCACACATTGTATGGGATCACTGTATGTAGTTCTTTGCATTATTTACTTTTATCACAATTATTTGCCTATCGTGTATGGTCTTTCTTCGGGAGGCCGAAATGAATGATTCGATTTAAATTTGTTTTCTTTTTGAATTATTATATATTTTTTAGTTTAGTTCAGTGATCGATTTCATTGAGATCTTAATTCAGACGACTTGGTTTAAAATTAATAAGAATAAATATCGATATCTGAACATTCTAAGCATTCAATAGAATGCTTTTACAAATAACAGAACAATTTATTGAGCAACTTTATTTCAAACAAAAAAAAACATATCAAATGATTTGGACAAACGGCATGTAGATGATTTATCAGCAATTACTCTTGGCTAATTTACTCATATAAGTTGAAGCTAAGAAATTTATCGCGAAATGATCTCTGGTTTAAACATGTTTGTCGAATATTATAAAGACAATAATAGCACTGATAGAGGAACGCTAGATTCGTTGGTGTATATGTAAAATTTGAAAAAATAATAATCACGCGCAACGAGATCCGTTAACTCTAAATCAATTCCGAACGTAATCGGTGGGGATGAAAAAGAACAAAACAATCGACTGTTCAATTTAATTTCATAATAACAAAGAAGTTCAAATATATTTTAATTAAAACATTTTAATAAAAGTACAATTGAAACAACTTGGATCAAAGCTGAAACAACAGATTCGCCATAACACCAAAATAACAAATAATTTATAAAAAAAACACAATATCTATTTCTCTCGGTTGTTTATCAAATTTATGTTGTGATTGTATATATACATAATAATATAATTATATTATACATTTTGTAATGCATATACATGTTAGTGCCAGATAGGTTTTTGTATGAACATTTATAGTAAGTGTAGAGGAGAGGGGGGCGGCGGAGGGGTGAGGAGGGAGACAATCATACCGCGGACGTAGCGACAAGTGACGTGTCGTTCACAGACGACTAGAGATGCCTTGTACATAGTATATCATAAGAAATGTGTAGTTTTCAATCTATATTTTAATTTATATGTAAACTATATTTAAATGGTAAGCGGACAAGGATTTAACATATTAAAAAGTTTGTGTGAATGAGTGACAGGGATGGGAGGCCTGGCGTGTGAAGTGCGACTGAGACGGAATCTTTCCTTTATTTTGTAATAAGACAATTATTTTTAATAAATTGAATATTGTAAATGTGTGTAGGTGAGCTTGCAGCGTTCAGTTTATTATTAATTAGTATAATTATAGATAGGGCGTCGGTTGGAAGCAATAATTCGCGAGCCGATGTGATTATTTACCTACGCTAGTTACCCGCTTAGAGGAACGGTGGCCAGCGCGTACTTTATATTTACTGCAATTATATTTATTTATTTATATACGCAGATGCAGACCTAACGCTACGTAACGTAACGTGACGTCACTACAATGAAGTTGGTACTGTGTTATATACTAGAGTTATCCACAAAAATCGAAATGCAGAGGGGTTATAATAAACGTCTCAGATTTGCACGACGTCACCGTAACATAGCATAATTTTTGACATATTGACCCCAATTCGGTCAGACACACTGACTAAGCTAAATGTTCCTAAATTATAACCATCCTTTTGAAAACAAAAAAAGAGGAGACAATTTTAAAACTGTCAAATTAGGTTAGTTTAGTAAGTTTGGCCTGACGGAATCGGGGTTTTTATTGACGTAAGCAATACCATAATGTTTACCCTAATGCAGTTTAACATCGGCTGTGCAACAATTGTATAGAGCTAGGTCACGCGGCAAGCAACTGCAGTGATATCGCCGTGCGTGCGTTAGTTCTGATTGCGTGTAATATCATTGTACCGCGATACAATAATCACCATTTAGCATAATCACTGACATCGACAATCAAAGTCAAATCGGTACTTACCCCGCACAAATAATAATTATTTTTTAGTTATTTAATATTTATTTATTGTGGCAAATGTATTTATATCGACACTGAGCGAAGTTTACTTAAATTGTAAATTAAAATTCTTAACTGAGGCATTGTATTTATAATGTGCATTTTGCAAAGATCTGGTTACGGATGTGCCTTACGAGCAAATATTTTTTCTAAGACTCGTTTTAAAACTTTATCCTGATGTTTATTTAAATTTTAGTTGAAAATAATAAAAAGAATGCATCTCGTTCTGAAACTCTCATGTACTTGGGTTTTCGCTAATATTTTTTGTTATCGTTCTTAGTTATTTTAGTTATCTTTGGTTCTGTTTTGTTGCATATTTTGTTTTTATTTATATGCCATTGGTTCGACTATATTATCTTCGATAGTGTCATAAAGGTACCATTGACGAAATGTTTGTTGTAGTTTTTGCACTCGCATTATTTAGGTTATTAATTTCTTGTAGAATAATTTAAATAAAATATTAATTTAGACAACGAGTTGACAGAGAGCCGCACGGGCGTTGTCGTTCTGTTCGCCGTCAATAAATACGCTTCTTAGAGAAGTTGCCATCTTGCTGCACATGGTTAGCTATAATTTGTAAAGTTCGCATACATTTAAAAGATATTTTTCTATAATCTCAAATTGAGCCCTAAAATTGAGACCAAATTTAATTGACAAATATATCAAGTAAGTAAGCAAAGGGAGCGCTGGTTATGGAATGTTAGGCTACTTTGTTTTAGGTAATTGTAAAATACTGTTTTTTCCCGTTTTAACAGAACTCTGTGTTGATTGGATGTATAGTGGTTTTGTTTTTTTAATTATTATTTTGCGTTAAGAATTATGTATAAATTTGTTTTCCTCTAATTTTATTATTTGTGTAACTATACTTTATGTTATTGATTATTAGAATACATTAATTTTTATGTATGGATTATTTTTGTTTTCGTTTTCCTTATTTCCTATTATTTTTATTCGTTTCTTAGTGAAATTTGTGCTGTACAGGACTTTTTTGAAGACCTCTCCTAAAAACTTAAATAACACCCGAAAGGACTTTTGATTACTCGAATTTGTATACATTTTTAATACCAAGCAATAGACACGCAAAGTTAGTCTGTAGATATAGATCTATCATAGGCCGACAATATTGAATAACACCAGAATTATTGATTACAAAATTATTTTAATTATAATAAATTATTTAAAACTTTCTTCACACTTTCAAAATCTGCACAAATTATTCAAAATTGGAAGGCTAGCGCAAGTACGCTGGGCCGCGAGTTTTGGTTTTGCCAAGCAAATGACCTCAGACTGCACGAACCTCGGCCTAAGCCGTCGCCCAGAGAGGAACTATCGAACTGCCCTGGCATCCCAGACGGGGAGTGTCTAGAGCCCTAGCTACTAATAGTGGCATCCTAGCTAAAACTTTATAGAGCGAATTTGCCCGGACCTCCCTTAGCGGGAGGACAAATGAGCCCTATGCATCTGAGTGTACCGATAAAAAGAAAGGAAGCTGTTTGTCATTACAAAAAATACTCAATGCCAATATAGATTTAGTGCCTTCATTTTACCGAACTATAGTATTGATCATCACTCGAAATATATATATCCAGCCATTAACTCCAATTCAATTATACTTGTGTTTTACTGAACGTTTTGTTGTAGTAATTTCTAGATAAGATTTGCTGCAAGCTCTAAAAAAATAAATAATAAATTAGATTAGGTGCACAATTTGGGTCTAAAATTTGAAATAACTACAATATACGCAGAGGCGCTTAATCTTTCAGGCTTTTTTCGTTACTAAAGTGTCAAGTGTTGATTTTCACTTGATCACGTAATATTGAGATCACCAATTACCAGCTATGCGGACAACTCCTGATCCTGAATTTTTGATTATTTATTTGTCAGTTTCGAGTTCAGTTATATTATTATGATGTATAGGTGGTAAAGCTATGCCACGGGCGGCTATGGTTGGGCGCTCATTATCGCCTCTGCAATAGAGCTTTACTTTACTTACTGGTATATGTAGGCTACGATTGCCATAGTATTCCGAATTTTGAATATTTATACTGCATGTTCTTTCAAGCTACTAAGTGACTAGTTGTACACCTGCGATGGACAGACCCAATTGTACATTGAGCTTAATACATCTTCACCAGCAGACCTCGATCAGACTGCCCATACCGAGAAACGAACTCGACAGCGCCGGCTTTGAGGCGAATTTGCAACTTCTTAACTACGGCAGTTGTTGCAATTACTTCTAAAAATATATCATGTTATCATATCGCAATATTTCGTGTAGGTGGAGTGCCGCCCGAATGCCTGTAACGCTATAAGTAACTATTGCTGAATACAAAATTAATTGTGGCCTTTAAATTACATAGAATTTAAGGCCCAAATTGTGTACCTCGACGCAGCAGACCGAGTTATTGTATACGATAGATAGTTATATTGTATATTGGCTATGTATAGTAGGTATTACATATTTATGTAATATAACTCAAGAAGAAATAATTTTATTTTGAAAAGTAGATGCCTAAATATCTTGTGTCTGTCAGCAAAATAACGAGTAGGATAAATGATCCAAATGTATAATACAAAATTCCCTTAAATTATGCAAATGTCAGTAAAAACCAACCTTCTTACAACATAAACTATTTTAATGTAAGTTCTTCAAGACACTGTAGGTCAGGTTTACATTTTTAAATATAATCCGTTTATTTTGTTTCATCAGCATAATCTTAAAGCTTTATCCATCCACTTTCAGAAATATGACTAATTTATCGCACCATCCTTTCCGGTTTTTCGCCGGCCTCATCATCATGGATGCATGTTGCACCACGACGATACTCTGACGATATCCTTCTTTCACCATATTAGTGGTCTGCCAGCCGGCCTTTTCGTTCCTCTGGGCCACCATTTTATGACCACTCTAGTCCATCTACCGTTTGAGTTTTTTTAATATATAGCGCCAACAAAATAAAAACCAAGTAATGTACACTTATATACCTACTAGGTGTATACGTATATATGGACCTACTGTATAAAAATATTGAATAATTTGTATGAATATTCTTTATCGTGGCCTTTGAATTATAAATAAACCAAATAAATATTAGAAGAATCAAGCGAATCTAGGTGTGTTTTAGTTACTTTTGCTTTATATTTGGGTGTTTAATGCAATAACAATTTAAAAGCTGTAATTTTAATAGTTACGAGACAACTATACAATATACCTAATTAGTGGTGGCAGTTCTTGCAATATTATAAGACTTAAGATAAGTAACTATAATTAAATAATAATTCGCTACAACTAAATGTTGCTAGATTAAAACAATCATCCTGTTTCATTACCAAGGACTGGTAATATTGATGTATGGTAAAACTAAATACATTTGTATAAATTATAAGGTGGTTTTGAGTATTGAAACAGGGGATTTTATAAGTAACTTTTACACCATTAGCTTCGTAAAAGGAACAAAACTTTTAATATTTAATTACGCGAGCAATAACTTTAGTAGTTAACGAGGTAGCCTTTTTGTACTGCCATTAATAAATGCATATTGTGCAAGGTACATTTAGAAATCTACTCGATAACACTTTTTGGCATGGAGTTTATGCAGCTAGTTATTTAAAGGTTTACGATGCATGGGACCCTAAGCAGAGCCCCCGGTAGATTTGTGAAGAACTTTTCTCTCGAATATCGAAAACTCAGACAGCCCAGCTACATAAAATCCCTGCTAAGTCTACCGCATATTAGATATGACGGTTGCGAACGTCATGAACTACTAATGAAAAACGAATGGAGTTTTAAATTATCCTTGCAAATATGCTATCATGGATCAATGTGTTTACAGATTTAAGAATCATAGTTTTCCAAACAAAAAGTGACGAGTTTTATCTACAAATAAAAATAAACAGAAAAAATATACGAGGCCCTACGTAATCAATCATAGTTCGTAGATGATGTTAAACTAAATTATTATTACTGTACTCTACACTTTTTGTATAGAAAACTTTGCGCAATATAGTCTTAGTCAGTTTTGTGAGGGTGATAATATGAGGATCCATTTCAAAGAACTTACTATGTAAGTTCAGACAGAAATTAAATCAGTCGAAAAAGCATTTCACAAATGTATAGATCGTTCAATTATTCGACTCCCTCTATTGAACCGATCGCCCTCACGAGTGTATATTCTAAATAGAGCCAATTCTAAACTAATATCGCTTGTGTAATAAATAAGGTGGCATAGTAATTTTACATTAATATTTTTATTATACAATATTTTTGCAATACTTTTGACTTTTGCATTGATGCCGGTTTAGGTGTGTAGAAGCTATGGGGGTTGCAATAGGGAAGGCGTCAGGGAAAGGGGAATTGAATTTGTTTATAATGAATAAAGTTCAAATGGGAAAAATTAAATTGTGCCTTAGTGACAATTTCTCAACATTCGAGTGTGAAATCTCGAACTCGGACGCGTTCGGAAATGAAGCGTGAACTCTGTAGGATGACAATTCGGAAGTATTATCGAGTATTTCAGATAGATGCACTGTAAAGTAAGCACGTGTTATATAGCAATAGTTCTACTGAGAACCCCTTCTGAGTTATGGACGCAATAATGTTTACAATATTTTGTTTATTGGATGTTGTGATTGAATATTGACTATATTTACATTATATTATACGTAGAGCGATAACTGTATGTCGTAGCAATAACTTTAAGTGTGGCAATAAGGTCTAGTGCATTCGCTTTTGTGTCAGATCGTATATGTATAGAGATATTCGAACGAAGCTGTACACTGCTTGACATTAAACTACGTAAAATAAGTTCAAATTCTTGAAGTTTTTAAAGTATATTTTATAATATTTCGATCGAAAGTAATTAGTAGTGTTTGTATTATGAATGTCGGATCGGTGTCCACGTTATTTTGTCTTGCACGCGAAATAGTTGTAACGTGAATCGCTTGTCGTGCTACATACCTTCATAGACTGCGTTGTTGCGTGCCTCATTGTTTTTTTTTGTAAAATGCTGGAATTTTTATTTTTTCTTATTACAACATTACTCTATGTTCTGGAGATTTGCCCTTAGTTTGCAACGATTAGGTACAAAAAACGCTCGGCGAACATCTCATAACTATATGCAGCGTGGCGGGGGAAGTCTGCGCATATGTAGGTTCTGATTGACTTATCACTTGTAGTAGATCTAAACACCGCACCTCACGATTCGCCAAAGAGACTTAAAATTAACACTATGCTCTAAAGAGGCGCATCTGCTTCAAAACTGAATTAGTATTTACTAATTTGGAAAAATTTGAGAATTCCCTAGGTTTGTTAATATTACTTAAAATATACAACTACTAAAAGACTAAGAGTAGTCTACAGAAATACGTTGAGTTTTTTTTTCCGGTTAATGTGATAAGAAAATAAAAATTCTGGCAGTAACTCTTTCTCTCTCTAAGTTACTCCGATTCTGTCTTTCCTCACTCTACTAATTTACCTCAATATTAGCTAAGTCAAAGTGCCAAGAGACGCAATCCTCTTCTAAGTGCAATTCCTCCTCAATTATTGTATGTACACATACATATATAAATGTTATATATATCCGCGCGTAGATGTAACTCTAACACCAATCCTATGTCGTCTCGCTTAGCCAAACTTCATTATGGAAGGGTTACTTTTAATCATATTCTATCTGTTTTTGTAATGCCTCATTGTAGCAAAGTGATGAGATTACTTAACATTATTATTTTTTCATATCATTTATATATTCTATTATATCCTTATTTATGGCACACGCGGTAAGCCGCAATTATCAACTATTATGTATTTAATTTGCAATTAACGTATGATTGAAAGTAATCCAACCATACAAAAGTGAGAAAAATAGTGTTTAATAAAAAAAAAGTTGTATCGATAATATAGCATGTTAATGTTAACATATTACGTTTTGTAGTGGATGTTTTACTTACGATAAAATACCATTAAAGACGATCCTCGCGCGAGTAGACAAGCGTGAATTGTCGATTAAATAAATCGATACTCGATACCATCGACTCGATGGTCACTTGCGGGAAACGTAATCGATTACAATCGGCAGGAAGTGAAGACGTCGGAACTTTGCTTTAAAGATAGGCTCGAGCCGAAGTCGATTTCGATTAGTCGCGTGTATATTGATAAGACAAACAAATGATAGTATAAATTGTTTACCAATCGCCCGTCGGGCATTAGACGAAAATATTATTTTTCTTAGATCACAATATATTGTAATAAAATGGTAAAGTATAAGAGTATGTTGCGGGAGGCGGTGCGGGTGAGAGGAGGCTCGCGGCACTCGATGTTAAAAAATAAGTTATTTTTTTACTGCGGGGACAAGCTCGCCCGCAACACCTCGCCGCACCATATTTGTTATGTTTAAGAGGAAAATATCTATTGTCTAATCCGAGGTTAAACTACCGACACTTTTTTATATTACAATAATTATAGAAATTATTATTGAATATGTTGTTTGATTTACTCGCATTAAGATTACCTGTCAGGTGTTTGCCGAGTTAAAAAAAATAATTAAGTAGGTTCTTAACTCGTCGAATTTTGTAAGAACATGGATAGCATATGTTGTTATGATTTGTCAACGACGCATAGACCGATTTGGTAAATTATTTTTGTTTGAAGTGTCGGTAAACTTCACAGGAGCCCTACAAACATTTTATTTATATCGGTACAGTAGTCTAGTTCCTAAATCAAAACAACTGATCATATCATATATAAAAGCGCCTGCTAATCTGAATGCGGTTGTTATTTGAAAGAATTAATTTTTGAGCTAATAATCTAGTGAGTATCTAGGGATAAGGAACCAATGACATGCTAACAATCTTATTGATCAAAAAAATTAAAAAAATAAGTCATACATACATTATTCTAAATACATCTGAAATTTTGAACGAATATGTCACATCGTCCCTACCAAAAGTTCAAAAATACAGGGGTCGGCACTCGAAGCGTTACCAATTCAAAATGCTGTAATTTTGACAATTTTGTTTCTTTTTATTTATAAACTTTAATATATAGAAAAAAAAACATTTAAAATTAAAAAGAAAAAAATATTGTTCGATGTGGCCACCTTTAGCGCGGATAACAGCATCGAGTCTGTCCGAGAAGGCTTCACACGCTGCACGAAGGTGGTCTGCTGATATTTTGTTCCATTCTCGGCGAAGAGCAATCTTTAAGGCGTCGACTGTCTCATATTTTTTGCTGACACTTTGGCCTCTAGAATTGACCATATGGAAAAATCCATTGGGTTTAAGTCCGGCGAATATGGTGGCCATTGTTGCGAAGAAATGAAGCTCGGAACTTTTTCTTGCAAAAAAGTTTGGGTTTCACGGGCTTTGTGGGATGGTGCCGAGTCTTGCTAAAACGTCCAATGGTTTCTACCGAATTTCTTACGTGCCCAAGGTAACAAAGCATCGTTTAAAATCTTTTCACGGTAGATTTGCTGGTTTATCTTTGCACCCTGCTCAATGAAAACGAGAGGTGAACGTCCCGTAGCAGTTACCGCGGCCCAAACCATCACTGATGCTGGTGCTTGCTTTCGCAGAGCAATTCGTTGGTCTAAATTGTCGTTTGATTTAGACTTTAACCATACGCGATCATTTTGTTTGCTCACATATTGCTGAACCGTAAAAATTTTTTCATCGGAAAATACCAAATTTTCAAGCTTGCTATCAACGTGCAACTGCTTTAACTCCTTAGCTCTTTCTAGGCGAACTGCCTTTTGTGCAAGTGTCAAGTCTTGCACTTTTTGTATTTTGTAAGGCTTCAGTTGTAGTTTATTTTTAATATGCGTCCTATACTCCGCGCAGATACATTAAGACTTTTCTCCAATTTAACTGCGCTTTGTCGTGGATTTCGTTCAATTCTAGCCTTTACAACCATTTCTGATGATGTTGCTGTTGTTGGATGTCCACCTCCATGGCGTTTCTTGATGCTACCCGTATCATTGTAACGCGTGATGGTCCGATACACAAACATTTTATTCAGATGTAAATGTCGTAGCGCATTAACAATGGCTGATTGCGATTTTCCAGCCAAGTACAAAGTAATGACACTGTGGCGTTTGAATTCCATCTGGATAACTTTTTAGCAGCGACGAAAAACAATGAGCTTCTGTATGTTTAGGAACAATACAATAGACTTACGACTGTGAAAAAATGGGCGCCATATTGTAAACAGTTTGGTTGCTATAGCAACTTAAAGTTGGTAACACTTCGAGTGCCTACCCCTGTATTAGACGCATGATATTATTTATTCTGGGTAAACTTGCGGAACTAGTAGTTGATAAGTAAATGAATGGTAAATAAAAAAAAACAGCTTATATATACTTAACATTTTATTATTTAGTTTCTGACGTGTTTCTTTTTCTTCTTCTTTTTATTATTATGCGAGTCGATGAGGTCATCTATTTCTTTGATGTCATCACCGAGCCTCTTTTCACCGCTGCAAATAATATATAAAAAATATTGTACAATTCATTGTATATTTAAACATTTATTATTCAGCGCATAACTAGATATATCATTAATAAGCTCATTGAAAGCCTTAAGAGTATCACCGACACTTCACTGTTTTTCGCGTTTTTGATAGAATTTTTGTCCCAGGGCCTACCTCTTTTCACCCCCTAAATTGTAAAATATTTTTTTGTTATTGGTGTCAATCGCTTTCACATGATGTATTTAAGGCCTATACGTTTTATTATTTTGAAAAAAATAATTGAATTCTGTATAATCGTTTTTTAATAGGCATCGTATCAGCGCTTTTGCGCAGTAATATTACATGACTGCTTAGGAAGCTTTTATTTTTATAGTGATATAAAAGACAGAAAAAAATAAAACGGTAAAGCCTAGAAAATAATGTGTAGCTATGTGAAAAAAGAACCACTGGAATCGAACAACATTAAAAGGGTAAAAAAGAACTATATCTTATTGTATGGATAAGTTGGCGG
This sequence comes from Ligdia adustata, assembly GCA_947049295.1. Lineage (NCBI taxonomy): Eukaryota > Metazoa > Arthropoda > Insecta > Lepidoptera > Geometridae > Ligdia > Ligdia adustata. Next base: position 3,832,228 of record OX346233.1, read on the forward strand.
TCTATAGCTGTCTTAAACAAAGATTTACTTGTCGCTTTGTTTAGTAAGACAAGCTGGTTTCAGCGCGATGATATCTTTCTTCGTCAAAGCAAGTGTAGTTATATTAACTTACTATATTGCACTTAGGGTTGCGTGACATTTGGGTTACAATGGGCAAATGCCTAAGCCTCTGTGGTGACCCGTGCAAAGTGCTAAGTAAATAAGTTGATACAATTTATGAGAAGGCAGTCAGTCATACAGTTTGTATATGTCACCGTAAAATTGTAAATTCCGTTAGATTATAATCTATCTCGCAAGATTGTAAACTCTCGAAAGATTGTGAATCTCAACGTACTGCTTACAATTTAACGTATTATTATTCGGTAGATTGTAATCTATCGAAGTGAAACCGTCAAATTACAATCTTACAATTGTCAAATTGTCAACTGTCCGAGGGCTGCCCCTGATTGGTTGGCTTTATACTAGACCTACGACATAGAGTTACGAATTATATCAAGTTGACACTGCCTTCGGCATAATCAAAGATAATGGATGTCTCGAAATGCTGTTATTTCCTGTCCAAATGCAGAACTACTAAGTGACATTCAGTGTAGTATTACTTAGTGTTAGTTCCTAACTAGGAACTACCACATCTATTACATGATAAATACTGTGCTGCTTGCAAACAGCACTGGAACTAAGTCACCGACTCTATTGTACAAGTGGTTAGATAGATGAACGCTTTATTGTAGACACGCAAAACATAAAAACAAAAGTGCCACAAGTAGCGGCCTTATCGCTAAAAGCGGCCTAATCGCTAAAAGCGGCCTTATCACTAAAAACGAAAAAATCTCTTCCGGCAACATTTGGATGGAGGTTATTGACATAAAATAATACATAGGACAGGATGTACTTACAACAGATAAATATATCTTCTCTTAATCACACATATACAATTGTATATGTGTGATCAGGTGTACAGGTGAGAATGTATGTTTGTATAATTATACAAACATACATTCTAATACCATACATGAACTAGATTTAAATATCTAATAATTGAATATAATATATCTACTTATATACTAATACATACATTTATTTATTTAATATGTAAATAAATAGAAATAGAAATTAAGTTAACGGGCAACACGAATAATAATAAATAATAGGGAAATAGAAATAACTACAATCAATTCAGATCACACAAAGAAACAAAAACACACATGCTCTCATAATACATACTAATAAAAAGTGGACCAAGACAATGAGCCTATCCCGTCAGGCCAAACTTACTAACCAACCTAATTTGACTCCATTGTCTCCTCTCTTTTTGTTTTAATAAGTAAGAAAAGGATGGATATAATTTTAGGCAATTTCAGTTTAGTCAGACTGGCCGAATTGGCGTCATTGTTACGTACCTCTTGACAGAGAGCATCTGTTTCTGTTTAGAGGCGGCCAGTGCTTGCCCCCAGTCAAGGTCGCTTCCCTTGATCCGGTACTGCGCCAGGTCCTCGCCCATCAGCTGGGACAGTTGCTTGCGTTGCTTACGCTCCAGATCCTGTTGGAATCATTATTTATTGTGTTACTAACTGTGCCCCGCAGTGTTACTCGCGGAAATTTCATTATCCCACGAGACCACTGCATTTTTCAGGATGAAAAGTATCCTATGTGTTAATCCAGGACATAAGCTATATTAGTGTCAAACTAAAAACCCGTTTAGCAGTTTTTGCGTGAAAGAGTAACAAACATACACACATACATTCATACAAACTTTCGCGCTTATAATATTAATAGGATTTATTAACTCGTTTAAAGTTGTTAACCAACTACAGTTCGGGATGAGCCTGTAATTTAAGAATAGAATAGAAAAATGTTTATTTGAAACAGAATACAAACTTAATTACACAATTTATAATGAGACTAAAGTTACAAATTACTGTTTTCTGTCACAAACCACACCCAACTCAACATAATGCTGGTCGAAACAACCAGCGTTGATGTTTCGTTGGAGCCGGGTAACCGCGATTTCTACAGTTTTATTGATTTCAAACTGAACGATTGGACTCATATCGACAAAAATGTACCGGAGCAGCTTCATTTATTTATTATTAGCGAAGTAAGTAATTGAGTTTTAAACCAAAAACACTCTGTCGCATTTAGTACTATAACACCCTCGTTATTTTTGAAGGCGTATAAATAGTAACAGCCAGACCCAGCACGGCTTTTTATTCTCAAGGAAAGGAGAGACAAAATAGAAAAAGGTAAACGAAATTATGTGCGTTTTATAACTATAGTTTTTAGGGGTATAATTTAAACAGTCACCAAAAATAGTTTTTGGTTCCCAAAATGGCGTGACGGTCACCAAATTATACTTTCGGCAACAAGGTCCGCAGTAGGTCCAGGTTTTTTTTACGACAATCCGAATACTTTCGGCAACAAGGTCCGCAGTAGGTCCAGGTTTTTTTTACGACAATCCGAATACTTTCGGCAACAAGGTCCGCAGTAGGTTCAGGTTATTTTTTTTTAATGACATTCTGAATACTTTCGGCATCAATTGTTTTTGGTGACCTCTAATCATTTTTTTTTTGGTGACCATTTATCCATTTTGGTAACCTTTTAGAATTTTTTTGGTAGTAAAATTAGGATTTTTTTGGGCGGTGCTTGAACGCGAGCCTTATTTTAGTTCTATGTGTTAGAATTTCAAATGCCTCGAAGGTACTCTTTGTTGTTGAAACTTGCATTTAACACTGTGTCACCAAGAGCACTGAACTTTAACCGTATTATTAATAAACGCGTTTCAACGTTAAGCATAATTTGTCTCGTTTTATCCAAAAGAAAACGCCAGCCGTTAAAGCAAGACAAATGCAGACGCTCGACGCGTTTATTAATAAGGCCCTAACTCAGCATAGTGTTGACACTAGCGCTTACAGTTCCGTGATGGAACTACTGATAATGATTTACAACATTAGTTCCATGATGCGTAAAACTTAGGCCTGATACTATTTATCTGTCTTAATCCATACGTTAGGAATCTAACTTAGGGGAACTAAAAGGACTGAGGTTCAGCCTGGTTATTACATTCCTACTTATCATGTCTGTAAAAGACAGCTTTTTACTCACAAACATTTTATTTTATGGTGCAATATGAAATACTTTAAAATAAGTGAAACCGATTTCAATTCAACACACAAAACATACTTTAGTTAATGCCATCAATGTATACTCAAAGAAAATTAGAAGTTGTAACGATTTGGTATACATATATGTATATGTGACCAACGTATATTTTTATAGTAAAGTATATTTTAGGAATTTATAGGAAAGTATATTTTTTTAATATACTTAATTTTAACAGCGTTATCTATTTTACGCTTATCATGGATACAAGTACAGGTGACGTCACAACATTCGTAGTGTTCACAATTTTTGGCTGGATATTTGCAATTTTAAACCTGTCATAAAAAAAACTGACAGCGTATAGACGATGTATGTATTTACGATGTATGTATTTACGATGTATGTATTTACAATGTATGTATTTACGATGTATGTATTTACAATGTATGTATTTACAATGTATGTATTTACTATGTATGTATTTACGATGTATGTATTTACAATGTATGTATTTACGATGTATGTATTTACGATGTATGTATTTACGATGTATGTATTTACAATGTATGTATTTACAATGTATGTATTTACTATGTAGGTATTTACGATGTATGTATTTACAATGTATGTATTTACTATGTATGTATTTACGATGTATGTATTTACAATGTATGTATAGGTATAACGTGCTTAAATTAAGTACAAAAAAAGCAGTGGTGTATTTTAAAACATATGAAACCGTAATTTTCAACTCGTTCCAGCCATCTCTTGAGAAATCGAGGAACATTCATAAAAAAAACATCCAACGAATTGACTAAAAATAAATATTGTTATCAGAATTAATATACAGGGTTATCGGCTAGTGGTGCACTAAGCCGAAAGGAGGTTTCTATACTCATCCTAAGGAACAACTTTTACTATAGGGCCTACTCTGAATTCGAGAAAAAAAAATCAGCTGTTCCATACAAAAAGTTGATCGGTCGTCGACAAAATATTTATATCTTACTGTATGTTTATTCTCATTACAGAACCGTTACATGCGTTTACTAAGTTAAAAGTAAACAGTGTCTAATTCCCTGTCATCCTACTTCAGCACATTTTTATCAATAAAAATATATGGTTGTACTTTATTTAAAACATTTATTCAACCTCCATACGACTACAACAATCACTAAAGCAACACAAACCTTAGCCGCTTTGCTCAGTTCATCCTGTAGAGACTGTCTCACTGGCGCGTCAATGGTTGCGTCCTCTGCAGATTTGTCATCGATGCCTATTTCTTTGGCCACGGTATCTTCAAGTACTGCGTTAAGTGACGTGTTAATTTTCTTGCAAGCCTCGAAGAATTTGGCCAGTATCTGAGAGCCGGGCAGGCCGAGCTCGGAGGCTATGTCATCAACGTCTTTCATTTGGAAACCCATCGCTAGGAATATCACCTGAGGCCGGAAAAAAATACAATTAAAACAAAAATATCAAGTTTATTGACGAAATAAACGTCGACGATAGTCCAGTGATTTTTTTTAAATTGCCCATAGGGCAGGCTAAAGTCATTGAGGCCATACAGCCTTTTCAAAAGTTGTATATTATGTTTCGTACACTCGCAAAGCGGTGGACACTTTACCAGGGTTTGCTCTGTTAGAATGAGTAGAGTATATGTACCTGTTGCACCACGTCCAGTTTGACAGTAGATTGCGAGTGGAACAGTAGATATGCCAGCGGTGCTAGCAGGTCTGTCACTAGTCTGTAGTCAGCCTGCTGTCGGCAGTAGGACTCGAGGCGGGCCAGGTCGTGCCCGGAGAGGTGCTCGCTTATTAGAGATTTTGTTAACGCTGTGGGGTATAAAGGAGAGATTAGCTTTAAATCTTTTATGGCTGTTAATATTAAGAAAACATAGCATTTTTAAAATCTTTGATTATATATCGCATAGAATAACATAAATTATGTATAAAGGACCAGGTTGTACCCGGAGAGGTTCTCGCTTATTAGAGTTTTTCTTAACACTCACTGTGGGGTATGAAGGAGAGGAATTTTTATATCAGCTCAGATGGTCAGTCAAACTAAGTCATTGACCCCGCTTCCGTCAGCCCAAACTAACTAAACTAACCTAATTTGACAGTTCTACAATTTACTCCTCTCTTATTGTTTCCACAAGTGAGAAAAGGATGGATATAGTTTAGCATATAGGCAAGTTTAGTTCAGTCAGTGTGACTGGCCGAAATGGGGTCAATATAAAGAAAAATATCTAAATCTTTTATTGCTGTTTATTTCTAGAAAACATAACATTTTTAATATCGGTGATTATAATATATCGCGTAGAATAATATAATTTTATATAAAACGAAAAAACGTGCGAGAGAATGAACGAATAAGTAATATTTGGTCTGCAGAGAGCAAGGAAACTTGATTATATTTTGACAGTTCCCCGCATCAATGTCGTCGAAATGAAATCAAGTTTGCTTACTCTTGTTTTCAACACTTCCATGAGTATCTTTAGCCGGCAACTCTGCAAATGTCTCTGAAAACGCGAAACATACGCAAACAAGTGTTAAATGTGACTTTTAAAAAACCCGACTGCAATAATTTTTGGACCCACGTATCTTAACAAGTGAAATCGCGGGATGCAGTTAGTATAGCCTGTGACCATCTGCAGGTGAAGAAAAATCTATTGACACCACTCTCAAAAAAATTAACAAGCCGTTTAGGCTCTAGCGCGTGCCAAAGAAATATACATACATACACTCGAAAAACATAACCCACCTTCATTCGAAGCCGAGTAAAAAAAGATTACGACGAATGGAGAACCTACTTTTTTATAATCGTCAAAAAGCTATAGTTCTACATTTATACAGATAAACTGAAATATTCATCGCATAATAATAATCTGTAGATGCTAAATGGTCTATAGGTAATCTTTCTGCTATATTTTTTCTTGTTGTAGCTCATTAGTCATTTCATTGTTGATAATAAAAGTTTAAATAAAAACTTTAACAAACAATAATTAAAACACTAACTAAACTTAACTTACTTGCAATTAAAATGAAAAGATTAGTCAAAAAAGTCCGTTAGTTGAGGGAAATAAAATAATTAAACGAAAAATATATTAATTATCACCTGGCTTGTTATATTGAACGTTGTCATTCAACAGCGTGGATATAGCGAGCGCGGCGGGTAGCTTCCTCAGCTGGCGCGCGAACAGTCTCGTCAGTCGACGTCTAAAGTCCGCGCTGTACGCGCCGAGCCACGAGCATTCGCCGAGCGAGCGCAACATTATGCAGGAATGTTCGCCAGTCAGCTCGTTCGCCTTCTGACTGCGAATGGGAAAGTTAACCACATCAGCTTGGCATTGATGCCAATTCGACGTGTACTAAAAGAAACTTTGCTTTTATTATTTAAGGTTTTGTGAAAAAAACAATCCATAACAAAAGTAAAATGTGTCGCGTGCGATTGCTTTGTGTTATTTATAAAGTGTTTCATTATTTATAATTTAGTAAGTACCTAACAAAACACTCAAATATTAGCTATAAAAATGTATAACACAAAATATTCATTTAAAAATAATAATAATATGGGACAACATCCACACAAAGGTCTTCAGGTCCTAAACTAGGCAAAGCCTGTGATATGGTAACCTGATGACTGATATACATAAATACATACATACATAAATACATTACATATATATATATATATATATATATATATAACAAACACCCAGACACAGGTCAAACATAAATGTTCATGCACACAACCGTTTGACCTGTCCGGGGATCGAACCCGGGACCAGCATATATATTTATATTTACATATTTCCATCAATAAGACATAACTACAATCGATCTGTACGAGTACCATATAATAAACCTGTAACATTCAAATCGGTAATGTACTCGTATAGATAAGTTTTGCATTTCTGAAAAGGTTATTTAAAAGAGGTGACTTATTAGCTATAATAACGTTTTTTGGGTTATATCAATTTATTTTCTTTGATAATTGTTTTTTGTGGTGACAGAAAAAAATGGTTAAAGTCAATTATAAATTTAATAATTTTGAATAATGCTGTTCTAAATGGTAGTCCACTTTGATGGGTAGACTGACACCCTCAGGTGTTGTACACCTTTCTGTTACACGTTGGTTGAGTTGTTGATGATAATGTGATAATTATACACTATGAAACTGCTATATATAAATGCATATTAAACATTTACCTTAAATAAACTGGCACGTATTTCTGTGATTTCCAAAACTTGAGTAGGTCCGCAGTAAGTCCGAAGCTGGTTCCTAAGTAGTCGAGATGTTCAGCGCGCACCTCCGTCAGCCGCCTGAGCAGGGTCGGCGGCTTTGTTCTGGAATATTACAAAATATATTATGGAATATTTTTAGTTATGTATTATTTCCTAAACGGGGAGTCCCGAGCCCAGCAGTGACGCTATGGGTTGATACGATAACCTGTAGAAAGCTACGCCATTCCCACGGTATAGGGGTGAAATTGCGGGACGTTCTCTAGTGATATGTACCCAGAGCAGAGAGGAATCATGAATTTCGACGTTCGTTCAATCGTCCCTCCTGATTTTTTCACAGTTATAACGTCATATGTCATTCGCGCATTAGCGTAAGTACAAGGGTCCTGGTCTACTAAAGTCTAGGTTTCGATGATACGTCATCGTAATTGCAAAAAAAACAAGTTAAAATTTATAGTATTATGATGGCCATTTATGGCCGGTACAGGGGCGCCGATAAGGTGATTGCCTAGGGTGCTCTGGACCTTTAATCCGCCATTACCTCGGACGTCTAAAATCAATAAGGGCTTGTTATGGTTTGGGGTGTACTAAGCTGTAAGGGGGTTATTATACACATTATTATGAACAACTTTCATTATGAAACCAACCCTAAAATCAGCTGTTCCATAGCAAATGTTTATCGGTCTTCAACAAAATGTATGAAACAGCTGATTTTTTTCTCCATGTCAGAGTCCCATCTTTCTGTAAGATGAGTATAATGACCCCATTTCGGATTAGTACACCCCTAGCCTATAACCAAATCATAGAAAAATACAAATCTCAATTTCATTAGTGAAAAAGGAAGGTTGTTATTAGGTATAAAGTTTGTCTGGCAGAGATCGTTTTTTAGCGACAAGACCGCCTTTTGTGGCAGTTTACTTATTTTTATTAGTTCGTTGATGTCGTATCTTTGTGTTGACAATTAATAATTCCTGTATATTAGTGTAAATGTCTTATTTTTTTACTGACTGCAAAAGAAGGAAAGTTATGTTTTTCGAATGTATGTATGTATATTTCTTTAGCACACTGAGTACATCAAAATTAAACAAAATAATTAAGAACGATACACAGGTTTAACGATATAGCAGTCGGATTTGTTCGAACTCGGATCTAGCCACTTGTTGTTTGTTCGTTTACTCGTACCTAGGTGCGATAGTTTCCGTGTGGAGTGTGTTCTTCCCAGTGTTGGTAGTGTTCTCGTCGTCGGATGGTTCCTCGTCCAGGCACGGTATGTCGCCGCTGTAGTACGCGGCCAACTGCTGCAGCGCTCGTTTGCCGTAACCCATCTGTCGTTCATTAATAATCAAATGTAAATGACTAGTTTTCACCCCCAGCTTCGCCCGGGTTACGTTTGCTTTTCCAGGATGGTGTGTAGTATAGAAAAGTATATAGTTTTATTTTCCGGGAATAAGTAGCGCCGATACAAGTTTAAGGTTATTTACATTTAAAAATAAATCTCTTTTGACAGATTTATATGATAAAATTTAAATGAGACCACTACAGAAGATGAAGATGGAAACCTTTCTTAACAAAAAAAAAAAAAATTCAGCCAAATCCGGAACGTCAGGTGGTAACAAACATAAAAAAATAGAGAACCCCCTCTTTTTATGGTAAGTTGGCTAAAACCACTTACTCTCTGGTAGGAGGGGTGCGTGGCTATCCGCACGACTCTAGCCCCGCACAGTTTAGGGAAGTCTTTGTCGCCGAACTGTTCGCATACATTCCACGGTATGAGATCACCGGCCGCCTTGCGTCCGCGACCCAGGCTGTCGCGGACCGACCTATACAACAAAACATCACTTTACAATTAATAATTATAATAAATGAAATGTTTCAAAAATGTATGGAGCTCCGGCCAGGACAGTATACATCACACTAATATTATAAAGGCGAAAGTTTCTATGTGTGTGTGTGTGTGTCCTCCTTCACGCTCAAACGGCTTAACAGATTTAGATGACATTTGGATAGAAGATAGCTTATAAGCTATACTCTATCCAAATGTCATATGAGCGGAACTTACTATCCCGGAAAATTTAAATGTTCCCGTGGGAAGATCAAATCGATCAAGATTAAGTATGTACCGCGGGTAAAACCGCGGTGATACCATAAATGCTTTAGGGATTATTAATATTTAATATATCAACCAAATTCAAAATAACGTAACTTATCGCATCGTGTACACAATTAATTAAGAATCAAAATATTTTCACGTTATTTATGCAAAAAGCCGACGCCGCCTTTACGCGCCTTTGTTGTGTCCATTTTGATATTTGTTACGGGCAATACAATTCATAGGCCAATGTGACCGTTTGACTCTACCAAGGTGCAACTGCAATTAACAGAATTTAGATGTTTTAGTACACAATGAAGTAGGCAACTGGTGCAGGTTATATTAATACACAATATTAACCACATCTTCAGGCATTTTTGGTAGACGTACAAAGTCCTGGCCGAAAATGCAACATTTCCTTTGTTTATTGGCAGAAACTTATTATAGGTACATGTTTATTTAATTAAGTCAAACATTTTTTTTTGCACCTGACTTATAGCTACAATATTGACGGCCCCAAACTAGGCAATGCCTGTAACCTGGTCATCCGCACCAGACTTTAAGTTAGCAAAAATATAGTGCGCTTTTCTACACATTTGCATAATTAATTTTCGTGCTTAATCTAAATATTTTTATTTAGCATTTACTAAATAAATTAAATAAAGAAACAGTGACCCCAATTCGGCCAGTCACACTACCTAAACTAAAAGTTCCTACAATTATATCCATCCTTTTCATACTTTTTTGAAAACAAAAAGACAGGAGACAATTTTAGAACTATCAAATTAGGTTAGTTTAGTAAGTTTGGTCTGCCCGAATCGGAATGTATATTTAAGATAAAGAATAAATGCAAGGGAAAAAAAACATTCACAGCTATTAAAACTAATCTAATAACTTCCAGTAGAAGGTATATCAAAACTAGACCTTTCTGAGATGTAAACTTGTAAGTTACTACAAATTAAGACATGTTCTACGTTAATAAATTAATTATATTCTAAAACTGTGGTGCGCTGAGTCTCACGACACAGGTTATCCTAGTGTGAGGCGCAGAGAGACAATTACTTACTTGTACAATAGTTACCTACATTGTATCCTATTATAAGCCCCTAAACATAAGTTTTATTGTACTTACCGTTTCTTACTCAAATAAACGAAATTATTATTATTATTAAGGGAAAGTTCCAAGAATGCTGGCTGCATTGCTACGTTGAATGGCAATGCTGATTTTCTGACCAAATTAAGAGCCAGCATTCTGGTCACATGTTACTTCCACCAGACGAAAACAATAAATAAATTGAATGGACAAAATTTAAATTTACAAAACATAAGCACATAACAGCAATAGGAGATCGTAATTATCTTCCTATTTGAAGAGGACAATACTGTGCATACATTTAGACGGTACAATAAGATATAGCTTATGTTTCAGTTATACATATGCAATGGAGTTTGATTGTGTAACCAATGGAGTTCGAGTGATGTGTGAGCAAGTGAAGTGTCTGTAAGATGAGTCAGGTTTATGAATACAAGTTTACACTTTACTATGAGGGGTTGTATAGTGAAAAATAATATTATGAATAATTTTATCATCAACTAAATTCAAAAGCGAACCAATAGAATCGTGAGGCTGGGTAAAAGAAGCTATTTGTTCTCAAAAACACATTCCTCGTAACGCAACCTCGCTTATCTCTGGTGAAAGTGAAGTGATAAATGTATGTAATATGATGATGATTACTTGTCGGATATATTCCCCTCGAGGCAGGTTTGTACGACGCAGAGCACTTCAGGCATGGCGGTGGAGTTGGCCGGCGTCGGGGCCAACAACACGAACAGACAATGCGCCGGGGCGTCCGCTAGCAGCTGCAGGTCGTTGGGACTGTTCTGGAATCACAACAACGTATTACAATCAAGTGGTTAGAAGAGAGTTCTACAAAACCCAACTTTAAATCTTTAAACCTGTGTATCATCCTTGTTTTTTTTCTTTTAAGACTGCTATAGACCGCCAACTTGTCCATACAATAAGATATAGCTCTTTTCTACCTTTCATTGTTGTCCGATTCCAGTTGGTTTTTTTTTCACATAGCTAACACATTATTTACTAGGCTTTACCGTTTGGTTTTTTTCTGTCTGTTATATTACTTTAAGTTACAAGCGCAAAAATATGACTAAATATGCATAGGGATATGCAGTCATATTTTTGCGCTGATACGATGCCTATTAAAATACTTTATTATGCAGAATTCAATAACTTTAATCAAAATATTAAAACGCGTAGGTCTAAAATACATCATATTGAAGCGATTGACACCAATAACAAAAAATACGTTACAATTTAGGGGGTGAAAAGAGGTAGGCTCCGGAACGAAAATTGTATCAGAAACACGAAAACAGTGAAGGGAAGAAAAGAACCCAGTGTGACTCTCACGACTAAGACGAAACTATTGACAACACTCACATACTCGTAAAAATACGACAAGCCGTTTTGGCTCTAGGGCGTGCTAAAGAAATATACATACATATACTCGAAAAACATAACCCTTCTTCTTTCGCAGTAGGATAAAAAGCGAACAAACAAATCGCGACGGGAAGAATTATTCCTATATTATTCGGAGTAACACGCCCAGACACCTGAATGGTCACCCTCGATCTGCTGCCGGCCACGAAAACAACGGTACTGCGAAAATTGTTTTAGATGTCGGCAACATACTCGTATTGTCGTCATGGTCGCAATATATAGACAAATATTGGTGGCAGGCGAGTTGCGGTTAAGCGCAAGCAAGTTAAATCGATTTTTTATGGATGAAACTTTCATGGGTAAATCAACACCCTTAACAATATCCACTGTATTATCATATATTTCCTTTACACCTGATTAAAGTCAAAATTTATAAGGGTAGGGTTAAATACAAAGTAGAGAAGACAAAGCCATGACAGCTAAAGTTTAAACAAGCACCTACGATTACAACTAGTCAGTCGTGGCTTTTGATTTCTATTATAAGATTGGCGTGTTTTATACTAAAGAGTTCATAGATTAATCAGAACAGAGTAAAGTAAAGTAAAGTAATATTTATTGACCTTTAAATAACGTTCGTTACAGGCAAGTCTTATTACATTTGAATTAATAATTACTTAAAAAAATTAACTTACAAATCTCATTTATATACGATTACTTAATATTAGTTCTTAGTTTAATAGTTCTCATGACAAATAATTACATTAAGATTGCTTTGTTTAGTTATTATTAATATTTTATTATGGTTGTTCGTTACACAAGAACGATGATTCTAGAAGCTGCATTCACATATATTCGCTGAGTTTATAAAAAGGATTGCTTTCAAAAAAATACTTAAATTTTTGTTTGAATGTAATAAAATTGAGATCCATTACACTATTAGGTAATTTATTGTACATCAGTATTTTGATATAAAGCCCCTGCTTCTCACATTTAGCTAATCTATTTATTGATACATTACAGATAAACTTCTCTGAACTTTTGAATTAATGAATGAATTGTTTTATTGAATAATCACAACTTTACACATATTATGTTACGATGTACTCGTAACATAATATGTGTCTATCGAATAAATTAAAAGAAATGAAATGTTTATCGCAACCCGACCCCAACTCAGCGAAATGCTGGTTGTAACAACCAGCGCTGGTCTTCCGCATTTGCTTGACCTATACTGAATAATAAATAATAAAATACGTATGGCACTCGGGGACTGCCGCGGTAAAGCTATTGATACGCATACGTCTAGTCGAACGCACACAAACACCGTGCCGAAGTCTGCCGAACTGAAACGACGTTACGACGATGCACGGCTTTTAACGCCGCACCGCAGTGCCGGTCGGAGTGGGGGGTGTTAGGATTCGTTAAATAATATCTTGATTCGGTCGCCGCGCTCAATGCCCGCGATAAAAGCTATGCAATAGCTTGAAGTGACGCAATAATTTCCCACAGACATCACCAGTCTCACACACAGACGCACACACGTCTTTAACTCACCAAGCAATGACCCTCTGAAGACGACTACCTTCCACAAACACAGGGTATCCTACTGTGGGAGCTAGGGCACAAACAACTAAAAATATCGATACTCGTATCTCATGCTTTCGTAAGTGTTAACTACGATTTCAGTTACCAGTAAAATGTCAGTTGGAAGAGTTAACTTTATTGTATATCCCGTCCTGTACTATATTTATTTTGCAAATTATCTCCATCCTAAGGTTGCCTGGAAGAGATCGCTTTTAGCGATAAGGACGCCACTTGTGACACTAGATGTAAGGTTTGCCTGTATATTTGATGTTTGTGTGACTGCAATAAAGAGTTTATTCATTCATTCATTCATTCAACTAGTTCCCTTTACCAACGGCCGGAACAGCGGCGTTTGTATGGAGTAACCACGTATGTTACTCCATACAAACGCCGCTGTTTAATTACCTACCAATACAGCATACTAATGTCATTTTACCACGCGCGGATGTTTGCGTAGCGTAAAGGGCCCATGATACTCCGTGCGGACTCCGAGTCAGGTGCGGGGTAAACATAAGATAGATAAGATAAAAGGAGATGAGATAAGATAATCATTTATTACCGACAATATGTCATAATGATTTAATTAGTTTAGCTATACCTAACTACAGTAAAGTAAACAATAACTGCGGGCCCCAAACTAAGCGCAACTTATATATTGCGGCCCAACTTAAAAGATTGCCAGAGATATGGTGACACTGAGGTGACAAACTAATGTACACGTTTATTTACAATGTACTAAAGCCCGACATTAAGGAAGTGTGCATTCTATAAGTAGTATAATTAATATATATATATGTCGGAGGAAGTTATGAGTCGGGTTGATTGTTGCTTGATTGCTTTATTTATAATGTTATTAGTTTACATTTTAATTTCTTTTAAAATTCATAATCTAATTTAATTTGATTTGTTATATCTTCTAACACTAAATAATATTAAACCAATGTATTAAAAGTTATGAATATGGTTTTTAACATCGACCAATCAGAGCAGAGCACGTGCCTCGAGTGGGGTCGAGGCGCCATCTTGACTTTAGGGAGGCGAACACTTTTCGCGACACATTTGAGAGATAGCCACTGATCGAGTTGGATCGCTGGAAGCGTAAAAGAATAAAAAGGATCGTTGGTTAAAGTAAGATCGGTGCCCTGAACCCACTGCTCGGTCCTACCTTCATATTTCGTTCGGAGTTATTGTCAACTTATAAATAGGTGTAGTAGTGTAAAGTGTGTGTAAGAAATATTGTGTTAATCTAAATTAAAATAGTGAAACTGTGATTATTGTGTTTTGTGCTCGCATTTTACCCTCATGACGCCCACTAGGCCCGCAACCACTGATGATGATGTCGATAGGGATAATGGTTCTCCGACACATATATATATATATTAGCTGTGCTCCGCGGTTTCACTATCGAGATAATCCAATGGGGAACTACTTTTTTGAAGTCGGTTAAAAAGTATCCTTTGTCCTTTCCCGAGGTCCAATCTACCTGTGTACTAAATTTCATCCAGATCGGTACGCTCAGTTTTGGCGTGAAAGCAAGACAGACAGACGATAGTTACTTTCGCATTTATAATATTAGGATTTTCTATTTTTACATCAATCAAGCCACTTATAAAAACTCACCTTGTAATGACTTGACACGTATATAGCGACAAGTCTGTGCAGAAACGCCTCGGCGGCTTTATGGTAACAGAACAATGCATCTCTGTTGACTCGGTACAGTTCGCAGGCGCTGGGGGGCGGAGCACCCGCTCCCGGACCGGGTGGCGGAGCCTCCAGGCACAACAGAGAGTTAAGCCAAGATTCGATGGGATCACCAGAGCGGTACCGGATTGGCTCTTCTAGTTTTATCTGTGGAGTAACGTTCAATAATTTATTCCGTCAAAAAAGCACAAGTCTCGCAGAGCAGCTTTTTTGGAATTACCAAGTTATTTATTCGAATTGTATATCTAGTAAACAGGTAAACAATTTGGAATGTCACCGTTTTTTTGTTCTATTAGCTAAACAAGAACTGTGTTCAAAATTTGGATCTTGTGGGTTTGCTCTAGCAAACCCACGTCCACAATCCAAACCCACTCGCCGATCATCAGAATACTAAGGAACTTCTAAGTACCTTAGTATTCTGATGATCGGCGAGTCAAGAATCAGTGACAAAACTAAACAAAAATTGACTAGCTTGTAATGTGTAAATATATGCATGCTTTTTAGTCACTGAAAATATATGTACGCTTCTAGCTTTTCACACAACGTGGTCGAAAATTGCTCGTCCGGTCTCGTATCCGGACACAGTGGAAGATAGAAAATAAACTTTAATACTACCATCTCAAGACTCATATTTCTTTGATCACTCACCGGAGGCGGTGCTTTATGCTGTGTCTGCAGTTGCGCGAATAACTTCAGAGACAAAGCACGTCCGGTGCCTTCGTATCCGAACACAATGGAAGATAGAAAATCGACTTTAAAACAACTGGTTCAAGGCTCATATTCCTTTGATCATTCACCGGAGGCGGTGCTTTATGCTGTGTCTGCAGTTGCGCGAATAACTTCAGAGACAAAGCACGTCCGGTGCCTTCGTATCCGAACACAATGGAAGATAGAAAATCGACTTTAAAACAACTGGTTCAAGGCTCATATTTCTTTGGTCACTCACCGGAGGCGGTGCTTTATGCTGTGTCTGCAGTTGCGCGAATAACTTCAGAGACAAAGCTCGTCCGGTGCCTTCGTATCCGGACACCGTGGAAGATAGGAGCGCTAGTGGCGCCTTCTGTGCCGCGGCGGCGACGTGAACTAACGGTATGGCAGCCGCCTCGTCCACTAGTACCAGGTCAGCAGCGGACAGAAGAGAGTGGTCGTCTGGGGTTATGTACTGGAAAGAGATAGAACGATTAGCACGGTACAGGGATAGATTAGGATGCAGATCAGTTCCAAATAAAAAAAATTATTACGACCGTGAGATGGCATTGCGTAAACGATTGGTGTGAGCAGGAGAAATAATAAGCTATTGTAAAAAAAATGTATATATTTTTTGACCATCGTTTCAAAAAACGGGGCAGTTTATTTAAATCAAATGGAAATAAATGGCTTTTTAATTTATAAATTGAAAGCGCATCTACTTTTTTGTCCTAACAATTGTGGATTAGAACTCAGTTTTAAATTATTCAAACAAAAATTAAAATATTATTTTGCAAGAAATCCTTTTTATAAACTCAGTGAATGGGTATATGTGAATGCAGCTCGTGGAATCATCGTTCTTGTGTAACGAACAACCATTACTAAACATAACTACATATATAAATCACAATGTAAATATATAATATAGTAAATATATGTTATGTATGAGAACTATAAAAGTATTTAATATCCATTTTTTAAAGTTTAATTTTTTAAGTAATTATTAATTCAAATGTAACAGGATTTGCCCGTAACGAACGATATTTAAAAGTAAATAAATATTTCTTACTAGCTGACCCCGGAACTTCGTACCGCCTAACAGTTAAGTATGCTTCTCACCTTTTAAACCTTCCCTGGAGTACGACAATCATTTCAAGACTAAAATCACCTATAACGGCCCAGCCGTTCTCTAAACAAACGGATAATTTTTTATATACACACACATATATACACATATATAGTCAGGTGAAGGTGATTATGACAGAAAATATATATATATATTATTTATATATATATATTACAGAAAATATATATATATTTTTTCGTCATTATCACCTTCTCCTGACAATACGAGTGCGGAGTGATAAGTCTGGTAAAAAAATATTTTGGAATAAAGTTATCGCAAATTGCATGAAACCTCCATGTTAAACAATCTTTTGAAGGAAAAAATTAAAAATTTCAGCCAGTACCGCCGGTTTTTTTTTTTTCCAGCCATTAAAGAAAAACAATTGAACGCATTTTCGCAAAGATGGAGAAAAGTGAATTCCGTGTGTTAATTAAACATTACTTTTTGAGAAAAAACTATTATGGAAACAAAACAAAAGCTTGATAAATATTGCGGCGACTCCGCTCCGTCAATTAAAATGATTCATAAGTAGTTTACTCATTTTAAATGTGGTCGTACAAGCACAAGTGATGCCGAACGTCCAGGACGCCCGGTTGAGGTCACTACTCCAGAAATGATCGCTAAAATCCATGACATAGTGTTAAACGACCGAAGAGTAAAAGCGCGCGAGATAGTTGAGGTAGTAGGCATCTCAGACGAACGTGTGCGCAATATCTTACACCAACATTTAGATATGAGGAAGCTCTCCGCGAGATGGGTGCCGCGTTTACTGAATGTTGATCAAAAACGCGTGCGTGTGACCACTTCGGAAGCAGGTTTGGCGTTGTTTCGACGGAATAAGACGGAATTCTTGCGACGTTTTGTAACAGTAGACGCAACATAGATCCACCACCATACACCCGAAACCAAACAACAATCGAAACAGTGGATTGCTGCGGGTGAACCAGCTCCGAAGAAGGCCAAAGCAGTTTTATCGGCCAATAAAGTTATGGTTACAGTTTTCTGGGATGCCCGTGGAGTTATCCATGTTGACTACTTAGAGAAGGGTGAAACGATTAATGGCGCTTATTATGCCAATTTATTAGAACAATTTCACAGAATTTTAGCTGAAAAACGACCGCATTTGGCAAAGAAGAGTGCAAGAGTCTCTTTCACCAAGACAACGCAAGAGTGCACACCTGCGCGATTGCCATGGCCAAATTTCATGAGTTACGCTATGAGTTGCTTTCTCATCCACCATATTCGCCAGATTTAGCCCGCGATTATTTTCTGTTTCCGAATATAAAGAAATGGCTTGGTGGAAAAAGATTTAGCTCCAATGAAGCAATCATGCATGAAACCATCCAAGTCTTATTATATGGAGGAGATCGAAAAGTTACACGATGCTGGATGAAGTGCATTCAGTTAGAAGGAAACTACGTTGAAAAATAAATAATAATTTTTAAATAAATATCACTCCTTGTTTAATTTTTACCAGACTTATCACTCTGCCCTCGTAACAAACAACAAAAAAAAAATTGTGAAGTCGGTCCAACCGTTCACGCGTGATGGCGTGACCAAGGGATATAGGGATTCATTTTTATACATATAGATTGTTATTCTTATTTTTTGCGATTTATCGGTGAAAACATTTACCTGCACAGTCTGCCGTGAGTTCCTAGCAATATTGATTCTCACTATTGCCTTCTTGAAGTCAGGGTTAGTGGAGCGTACTATGTTGTAGTCTATGTGCTCCTGGTACAAGCACGCGTCTAATCCCTAGAAACATATATAATATAATTTAAATATAATTATATAAAATAAATAATCATTTAATATATATACTAAGCATTTAAATATATTATTTTATTTTAATGTATTTGATGTTTATTATTTTTTAATTAATTATTATTATGCTCCCCGACCAAGACACCTCTGGTCTAGTGAGAAAGGGTACAAATTTTGATAAAACAAAGAAATATGAAACTACCTAGGAAGTATATACCCTCTTAAACAAACAAAATATTTATCAGATGGATCCATGAGTCGCTGAGAAATCCAAAAACATACATTAAAAAAACCCAACAAATACACAAGCTCTTACATTTCCAGTATGCTAAACAAGTGGTTAGAAGCGAGTTGAAAAAAAACCCAACTGCTAAATCATTAAACCTGTGTATCATACTCATTTTTTTTAAATTAATGTACATAGTATCACTCTCACGACTAAGTCGAATCTATTGACGCCATTCACATAAAAACACGACAAGCCGTTTAGGCTTTAGGGTGTGCCAAAGAAATATACATACATACACTCGAAAAGCATAACCCACCTTCTTTCGCAGTCGGGTAAAAACGTCATACCTTCAACACAAACTCGAACAGTGTGATCAAATTCTCCGGATGCGGTGAAGTGACGTATATATTGACGTATCCGAGCGCCACGGCGGCCGCTATGGACAGCCCGAGCGCGGCTGACTTGCCGCGACCGCGAGCCGCCGTCAGGCAATGCGGCGGACTGGAATATTATTATAAACACTATTAAAAACTTTAAAAAAATACGCCTAGAATAAAGTAATCACGAAACTTTTTTGTGTCTATACTAGCACAGTGGTGATCGATACTGTTGCGCGTCGCCACGCGATGTAGACCGCGATCGAGCTATCAATCGCGCGGCGCACAATCTATTGTTAACCTTCGGCACGCGTAAAGAAATACGGCAACCTGGAATACACGTATTACCATTCAAAAAAATAATTTAGGAACTTTAAAACACATCCTCTTCTTATCTTTAGGCCAAGACACCTCACAACCTCTTTTTATCTTTAGTAGTTCACTGGTAATTTGAGATTTGAGATTGGTTTGGATAATGGATAATGGTTTGGATATAAGAATGAGGGCACCAAGTATGTTACTAAATTATTAATTTAATTCGAATTAATTTATTTTGAATTTAAAAAGAATATTTAGCTTTATCAATATTAGCATCGCTTTTAAAATGGGAAGTGTAAGTAAGTAAGCTATGGATATGATTGCTTTTTTATAGTTATTGTAGCTGAAAGAGTCTGATAAGGACGGCAATGGTAAGAGAGAGAGGGACGACACTAGTTCTACAACATCACCTCACTTACCGTGACTGTTTATCAGCCAATGTATTGATGAGAGCGACGAGTGCTGTCGCCTGGTCGTAAGTGCGACAGAGAGCGACTAACGGGCCCGCGGGTGGAGAGTCAGAGAGGGACGACACTAGTTCCGTCAGTTTCGGGTTTACACGCTGTAACAAATCATAGTGAAATGATTGATAGTTAAAATGAAACACTGATTCGACAATATTATCAAAAATCATTACCGTTTAAAAGTTACTATAAAAGTCAGAATAACTAAAACAAATATTTGTTTCGGCAGTATAGGCAATATATAGTAACAAAATTGACTAGCCTCAATTAGTAAAAAAATTGAATGCGTAATTTTGAAAGATTACAAGTCCAAAATAATATTTCGTATGGAGGCTGTCAACTCGTACATTACATAAGATTTATTGTATTGCATGTATGTTTTAACAGACTTCAAATTAGGAGTGCGAATTAGACGAAATTTATTTTGGAATTATTTTTAAGTTCGACAGTGTGTACTTTATTTACTTTGTGAATTGTCTCTATCCGTATGTTGCCTGGAAGAGACCGCTTTCAGCGATAAAGCCTGCAATAAAGAGTTAATTCATTCATTCACACTTCCTATTTAGTCTTATATATTTAACAGATTAATAACTGTTACCTACCTCCGGCACAGCGTCCACGGGTTCAATCTGAGCGGTCTTGGACGATATGGGCAGAACGGTGAGCGAGTCGTCCAACACCAAACACCTCGGGTTGTCAGTGAGAGACAAGAGGAACCGTTCGTTGAAACGATTTACTACGGTGTCGTGCGCCTCGGTCTTGAATCTGAAAAGTTAACATCATTATTACCGTCCTTCAAAAAAGTAGAATGTTCTCAATTTGTTGGCATCTTTTTTTATGCATGTTGTTGTTACAGCTATGTCTGGATAAATTCGTTTATTTTTTTGTTGTTTAAAATGGTAGACTTCTTGTGTGATCATATTTATATTTTATTAAATTAAGAGAGACAGTTGGAGTAGGCCTATGCCAATAGGCACACTGAGCTGAGGGACATTTTATAGCAGCCACTTTAATTTTGTATATAAGCTAAAAATTATTAACTCACATTAGATATAGTTGTAGCGATTAGTAATTTTTGTACATAACCTTATCCTAGAAATAAAAGGCTATTTTATTTTATATTTATAAATTAAGTCGAGATTTTAAGGTTTTTATATCAAATTACCAGAAAAACTTGTATAAGAGTCTGCCATATACATACGAGTATAGGTGCATTGTCACTTTTTTAGAAAAAGTATTATTTTTAACCTTATTTATAATTGATTTGTATAACTCATACCTTGAATGTACGTCCATAGTGATAGAGTGCAATTGTCTGAGTGAGTCCATAGTTTTGAGCAGGAAGATGATAAGACCACCTCCCTCTACTGTTTCTATAGTTCGCGCCATCAAATTAGGTGTCAATGCCTCGAAATCCTAGAAAATACATTTCTATATTAACATTATTTCTTGTAACATTTGCACATACACATTCAATACATAACTACGCGTATGACACAAGCTTTGAACCTATAGGAGCATTAGGATATTGTACGTCTACCAATGCCTGAAGATATGGTAAATACTGTGTATTAATGAAAAATGCAGTCAGTCAGTCGCTTCCTTCATGGTCTTAAAAAAATATCTAAATCCTGTGAATTGTAGTCGGATTATGGCATCAATGGAAGATTTATGTTTCCTAGGTTGACTCTGATAGAATGTACCGTCCATAAAAATGTATATAATTAAAACGCGTAAATCACCTTTTTGCGTAAATAACATGAAAATATTTTAATTCGAAATGAATTATGTACACTGCGATATGTTACGTTATTTTGAATTTAGTTGATATATTGAAGATTAATAGTCCCTAAAGTATTTATCCTCCATACATTATTGAAACAACTCTTTTATAAATCTCTAATCATATCCATGGTATCAATACACGGAGGATGTACAAGTATAGTCACTCTAAATCAATGAAGCTCTTTAGAAACTCTTTGAGCTACATTGTAACATACCTGTAATACACAGACTCCATACGTCTGACCGAGCATCGCATGACTTTCAGAATAATACCGGCCATGTATTGTAGTTGCCACTCTAAAAGAATCAAACAATGATTCCTCTGATACTTCTAGCTTGCCTGCTGCAATCTTTTTTGCTCTTTTACGACCATGACTGAAATAAAAAAAAATTTTTTTAGTTAATTGGTACACTAGGATTCTTACTTGCTGCCTTTGCACCATCTTGTCTATAGACACAATTCGTAGCAAGATTAGGGCAGGCCAAACTTTCTAAACTTACCAAGTTTGACAATTCTAAACTTGTTTTCTCTCTTTTTGTTTCCAAAGGTAAGAATAGCACAGGTATAATTTTAGGAACTTTTAGTTTAATTAGTGTGACTGGCCAAATTGGGGTTATTGTTGAAAACAGTTTAGAGTTGTATTTGTAGCCTACAGGTTATCCAATGTTAAATGTATGTACAACAGTGTAGAGATCAATCATTCAATTAGTTGTAACTTTACAAACTACAATGGAATTGAAGAGGAAATCTTTTTTACTCTTAAAAAGCTTTGTAAATGATTATGAATAATATATAGAACAGCTGACTTTATTACCTGATTTTTCGAAGACGGGTGAACTGATTAGGAGTTTTTTAGTTTAATGGAGCATACTCGTACCTCCTGTGTGGTCTAATTTTAATTTTATTAAAATCAGTAGGACAGAAGACATTTTTTTTTAAATAACTATTCTAAAAATTCTAGTTGGTAGAATCTTCATAAAAAACCCAACTGGAAAACTACAGACTACAGTTTCTTCTTAACAAATGAAACTGCAGGTTGCAACCTGAATAGCCTATAACCATCTGGTTTATCTGGTTTAGGCTGTAGTAGGTCACAAAAACTTAAACACTCAAAAACACTGATATTAATAAAAAAAATACTTGTGTAAAATAAAAGTGATCCACGGGAAGAAAAAAATGCCCCTAATACAGCCAGAATAGTTAACTGTTTAGGTGAACCACAGGCAAAAACATTACCATTTTTTGGGAAAATAGTTTGTTATGAGTATGGCATAAGAATATTAAAAAAAACTTAATTCACAGGTGTTGTACTGCTTTAGTAAAAACACTTACTTGCTTATAGCTTCATCTTTATTCTTATAACACCATAGGACTGTAGGTCTCGCTTTTACTGTTGATTTTACCAGCATGTCATACAAAATAGGTACCTAAAACATAAAATAAGGTTAAGGAGGAACATCACATATTAACTAATTGATAGAAAGAAATGCTCATGTTAAATGTTGGGTTGTCTTGTTAAATAGTTCCAGTACCATATATATGTTTTTTTTATCCATACTGTTCCATAGCTGGGCTAAGGCCTATCTTACGCCATTAATTTTACAAAGTTTTCTTTTTGCTACATGTCTACATCAGGTAATGATTTCACGTACGGAAAATATAAACAACATTCGTGGTTGAATAACATGGTGTGAGAAGTGCAGAATAAAACCTAAATTAAACTTTTAAAACTTGACAGAAATAGTTCGTAATGCGATAGAACATATTAACTGTAACTTTAATTATGTTTTTTGTTCAGTAGACTGAACAAACTGAATTACAATATAATATACAAGAGAAATGAAGTGATAAATATATCAAGTGGATTACTTACCTGATCCCTGCTCTTATCTCCTACTAAGAGAAACATAGTCCGATGACTTAATTTAACACCATTTTCTATCATAACCCTAATACGGTTGTCTATCTTCTTTTTAACCATATCTGCGCTAGAATATTTATTTTTATTTTAACAACTCAAGCCGACCTAACCTCCAAATCCAATCCAAAACTTAAGTGAGCATGTTGTTTACAAAGGTGACGTTGACATTAGGTTGACGTAATGTGTATTGACATTGACTGACCATTTTTTTTGGTTGTGACACAAGACGATTAATACATTTGCCAGCATCAAGTTTGGGATGTTTTCATGTTAAGTGTGATTAAGTCTAGACAGAGAAAGATAAAGACGGTAGCGTCTTATCTTTCTCTGTCTAGACTTAATCACACTTAACATGAAAACTATTTTAGTCACACTGTAATAAGAAAGGAGATATATAGTTTCCGTGGAAAGAAAAGAGACACATCGACCGATTTTTTATTCCGTAGCGTATGGCCAGTTTGTACAGTTTGTTTTTTTTGGTTATTTGCTTAACTCCTCTAAGATATTGTTGATAAATGAGGTAAGATCCGTTTATTCCATCCAGTTCTACCAGTAGTTCGATAGTCGAACTGTTTGGATGTTTTTTTTCCAAAGATCTGTGAGTTTTAGTGGCTGTTACAGCCTTTTAAGTAAAGAATAATTTCTACTGCTGTAGTAGTTACTAAAACTAAAACCCTTTATTGCTTTTCAGGTTTTATGTTCAGAATGTTGTAATGAGAGATAAAGTGCATACCACAAACCTTAAATATCTAACCACTATTTTCTTATCAATAATAATATTAACATCTTTTGTAAATCCTATCGAAATATGGACAGCCACCATCTTCTACTTTCGTTTTGTATTTATTTTTAATAGTATTCCTAAAATTAGATCATTAGGTACCTAATTCTGTGTTAAGCCCTCATTTTTATCACCTACATTGGCCACGCAACAGGTGAATACGATGCTAATAAACGATGTTTTTATTGTGCCAACTGTAGGATACAAAGAAACGAAAGAAACCATTAGTATGGTTTTATTACATTAAAATCTGTAGTAACAATGACAACGTCAGTCAAGCCCTTATAACTTGCCATAAACTATTTACATCATCGACAATACGTATAAAGAGTATCAATACAACACCACACCAACGCAATACGAGTTTTTAGGCTATTGGAGTACCTAATAGTTTTCGAGTTATGTTTCGTAGAGTATAACGAATCGTTCATTATTTAACACATATATGTGCCTTTTTTTAAACGAAATGCTGCATGCATACTGCTCCACCACGGGGAAGCAGAGCGGTTATGTGGGACTCTTACCCACTAAAACTCCACGGTGTCACTCCCTGCCGATAACTGGCGGGACACGGGAACGCATATATATGTGCCTAACAAGCTTGATATACAATGGAGTTAACAAACGTTTTTTTTTCTGGATGGCAACTATACGTAGAGTTAATGCAATTAGAACTAAAACTACTGCTAAATCTATTTAAAAATTTGTTGAAAAATCATTATCTCTCCGTAAATTAAACCGAACATTTATTTACGAATGATTATTGCGAGTATGACATGTATGTATAGGTATGAATTAAATATGTATATTGATTAATTTTAAAATATATTTTTTTTTGTTGTTTTTTTGCGGTACAATATTTGTACTTGTTTTTTTTCTGCTTTTTCTATTGATGCACCACCGACGTGACTATTCTCACTTAGTCCGATCCATCCCAAGGTTACCTGGAAGAAATTGCTTTAGGAGATAAGGCCGCCCAATGTACTACCGATAATTTGTTCATGCCTGTACCTTATTGTTTATTTTGTTTTTGGTGTGCAATAAAGAAATATTGTATTGTATTGTATTGTACTGCATACTGTTGTGAAGACAATATAAGTAGAATTTTATTTAAGTACATAAACGGGTGAAACTTGTTACGGTACCATTTACTGACCGGATGCAATAATATTTGGTACAAACATACAGAACCCAACATTATACAAATAACAAATTCCTGAATATAAAAAATTCGGTCAAGTGATAGTCGTTTTTTTACCAAGTTGTAAACATATCGTGGTACCTACCTGTTACTGGGTTTTCTGGAATCCTTCTTCCATGAAAAGGATTTATAAAAAATCAACCTTATGAATGACAAAAACTAAACAATTTGACACATACAAGTATTTAGCGAGAATTCAGAACTGGCGCTTGACGCGCGTATGCTATTACACGGTATATGACGTTATCAGCATTTTATGATGTTTGCGATTGGGTGCGATTTAACGACCACCTCTATAAAATGTGGTCTAAACTTCTCGTAGTGATAATATTGTTTATACTGTAGGTATACACTGTTACGTGAAATAAAACTCATATAAAGTACATGGTCTGGGCTTTAATGTTACATCTGAACCCTTTTGTGTTCTCCATTGTACAGCCCGATTGAAACTTAATGGCGGCTGTGAAGTGCGCCACAAACAAGACTGCGTTTGTACATTCGGGTTGAAAATAGTTAAGAGTGAATTCATACGACGAAAACGCTAGTCGCATTGTACGCCATATTGCTCTGTGGTCATGACGTCAGTCGGCTGTGTAAACCAATGCAGAAATGCAGTGATGTTTTGTATGTTAATTTTAATTGTTTATGTTCTAAAAATGAGTTATTATTCTATTTATCGTTGGTGTGCTGTTCTTGAATGCAAGAATACTAGTGTAAAAACACCAGACAAATTATGGATTCAAGTGCCAACTGATATAAATATGAGGAAAACTTGGTTCAAAGTTACGAGAAGGAATCCTGAACTATTATCTGAAAGAACTCGTTTATACTTTAGTAAAGATCATTTTGATGTATGCTTTACCTATCTAATATATCTATCACACGAAACAGTCTATCATACATATTTTTAAATGGAAGTTCTTATTTGGATAGAGGTAGGTATGTAAATAAGTTGCTCAGTTATTTATATCTTAATTATATATCTTTTATTGCTTTTTTAAGTGCAAGAGGGTTAGAGGGTATTATTACTTACATTGAAGTTTTAATATCATCCGTAACTCAGCAGAACAGAAATCTGGATTTGCAGCAAAGAATTTACAAACCATCAAAGAGTTTATTTTTGGTAAATTTGTGTTGTCTCCTTTTACAAAACCATCCTCCATGGTTTCATTTCAATAAAAAACTACGTTGGTTATTCAAATAATCAACTTCAATTTCATAAGAGAACGAAAATAATAAATAGCCTTTAAATAAAGGTAGTAACGCTGATAATAAACAGATGGCACTTCTTAAGTTTACATAGCCGTATGACGTAATAATATGGCTATTGCTATTTAAATGGGGTCAATGGTGTTTTCAGACAGATTATAAAAGCTGAAACTTTTGAATTAAAATTTAGTTCCTATTTTATGAACTAAAACTATCGATATCCGACTGCTTTTTGCCTAAGCTATCTCAGCAATATGTTTTTAGATTTTTTCACAAATAGAGTAATTCCTATTCAGTAATGAATATGCAGATGGCATTGTGTAAGTTTATATATCTACTACCGCGTCTCATCTCTCTAACGCCCTTGTTTTCCATACTGTGCAGCGTTTCACGCCAAACATCACAGCCGCCATTAAGTTTAAATCGGCCTGTATATCCGCAGCACATATATATTACTTTACAAAATTTTGGCGATACAATTGTTAAATTCAGGCAAAACTTTTTATAGATATTTGTGCAATATACTTTTAGTGGCAGTAAAAGTAATAGTGAAAGATTTTTTTCCATCACTGCTAGACTTACTGTTAGTGTCTGACCGAAAGTTCGGCTTCGGTTTCGGTTTCGGCCGAAAGTCAGGCAAAAATCAAGTTTCGGCGGCGATTTCATTTTCGACCAAAATTGGCCGAAACTTTTGCCGAAACCGAAACTTATTTCGAAAGTTTTTATGCACGCTTGCCTCACTTTGTTTGCTTTGCTCGGGAAACTATATTATGTTTTCAATTATATACTGTGCTCTCATTTCATATCCTAATTAATGCAGAATAATATGTAAAGTGCATCAAATTTCACTGTTATAAATTTTATACCTGACAACGTGAGTTTCGGTAACGGTCCGACTCTAGAGTGTGCGACTCGTTTGAAATGACTCTGTAGTAATCAGTACCTGTACGATATATTCATTTTATACTCAACCCTGCCAAATACATTATTCGTATCACGTTGTATATTTCATAAGAAAAATAAAAAAAAACAAACTCGTCAAGCAAGACGTCAAACATCAAGCAAAAGCAGTTTACTCCTATATGAAGTGGAAGCACCTATTAACTGTAAATTCAGTATTTTTATTTAAGTCAATCGAAAAGAGCCGCTTTTTCATAATAATGATTTTGTAAGTGGAATTATATCCGTGTACGTGATTTAACAGCCAGATAAAACTATTGTATCGGGCTAACACAGGGCACGCTTTCTGGCGCCAGTGGTCATAGAAAATGGCTAAATCGCAAATAAATACAAAATCCCGTAGTTATTTGAGGGATAGAGAGGCATTTTTAAAGGATTTGAAGCAATTCAATGAGAGCAAAAAGTAAGTACACCTAGATCAGATTCAGTAATTATTTCTTCAATTCAGAACAAATAGTAATAGCTGTATTTTCATACACCATAGCATTAACTTAAACAGTATTTTTGTCTAAATTGTATGTGTTTATTTGAATGTATTGTGTGAGTCTGTTAAAAAAAATATGTTTTTATTTCAGTATTTCAGTGAAGCCACCTGTTGTCAATGGCATTGAGATCGATTTGTACTTGTTTTACACTTTAGTACAACAGAGAGGAGGAATTGGCAAGGTAAGCTGATAATTTCTTGAATTAAAACAACATTGATTTAGTAGTTCTTGTCAAGCCAGTATAAGCCAATGAAGCCAGTGAAGGACGTGTGGCTTTTTGATAGAAGTTTTTAAACTTCTAAATGGTAACTCTTTTGTGCTAGGCAATCCGTAGTAGTTTTTTAATTTTGCATCAAATAAAATGTTAAAACCCAAAAGACTCACCATAGTGAGATTTCATATACAAACAAAGAAACTTATGAAATAACAAAGGAAAGAAATATTTCCTAGACCCAAAGCAGAGATGCATCTCTCAGTTGGTCAATAACTCATATGCATAGTGCACACTTTAGCAAACCATATTATTTCTTATCATAAAATTATGTAGTGCCCTCCAACTAATGCACCCTAAAGGCTAGCTGAGTTCCCCTGCTACATCCAAACAAAACATGGTGAATTATTTTTATTCACACCCAGACTGCAGATAATCCCTTCTCTACTGCACTATAACATATGGGGAACAGATAATCAGATTGACATGAGCCCTGGACAGACAACAACATGCATAGCTTACCTTGATATATATTATGCAGGCAGTGTGCTGTAATAGGCGGTGCCAAAGCACATGCCAGGAAGCCATTGGTGTGTTCTTTGGTGCCCAAACACTGAGACAGGCCACTCAGGGGATTTATTATAATTCTACAAAACTGTACCCTACTGGTATATAAAAGATTATCCAATCATAAAAAAAAAAATGGGTAAATAACATACTTATATCAATACATTTAAAGAAAATTAAATGTTTGTTACAGGTAAACCAGAATGATGTTTGGGAATCATTCATGAGGCCACTGAGGCTGCCTCACCCTTGTATCAATGGATCTACTCTGCTTAGGAGAATATATGGTGCTCATCTTGAAAAGTAAGCTTTGTTTACAGCTCAGTTTTTTTTATCAATGTCATGTATAATCTATTATGTATATCATATAAATTTCACTCTGATAATAAAAGTTTAAGTTTGTAAGTGTGAGTGTATATTGATAATGAAAATTTCTAACAAGATTCGTAGTGTTTAAACAGTATTTTGCTTGATACTTAACCACAAAAACATTGAAACAAGACTTTTCAAAAAAGACGCTTTTCGCCAGAATATCCAGCTAGGTTATGATGAAGGGGATCAATGCCTATCTATTAAAACTGAAATCACACAGAAAATATTCTCGCAGGATACTATAGCCAACCCCCTCATTATCATGGATCAAAGGACTGCTACACTCTAAACCTGACCCAACTATGAGCCAATTCAGTTTAATATCATAAAAAATAAAGACTTCTATTGTTCATAATTTAAACTGGAGCAGTAGTATAATGCAAGTCAAGGGTGTTTAGGAAGCTGAACTCAAACAACGTTTTTCATCACCCTTTTTACTAATAATTTAGAACATTTGTATCATAACTATTATATTATATCCTGTAACACTTAACAGATATGAACGAGCCAAAGGTCCCCCGGGCAGAGATGACGATATGGAAATGGACGAGGATCCCCGGCGCGGCCGCGCCGGCAACATGCCTCGAATCACATTCGGTGGTGGTACTTATATTTCAGGTAATATTCATTTGGAGCCTGTCTCATTATTATCTGTGTACTTTTAAATATATGTTTTTTTTATTAAATCTTCATAATGATATCTTAAGCTTAAGGTCAGTTAAAATACTTACTAGAATTTCTCAAGTGTCCAATGCAATGAACTAAATAAGTTTAAAGGTTCAACTAGTGTATCTAGATAACTTGATTTGATTTTAGCTTAACTTGCTTAACTTTAATTCCTTACTTCTTTTTACTCTGCCTTGAAAATCTTTATTGGCAAAGATTTTCAATGCTTTATACTACATACTTTCTGTACATCAGCAGATTAAGTTATTTCGAACGTAGTTCTAATTTCAAATAAAATTAACAATTATTATATCTTCTGAATCATAAACATAGACTATGGACCTGTGGTATATATTAAGTTATTTTACTATAAGGCTTCAGTTTATAAACCCGAGTCTTATGGGGCAAAAAAAAACTTAAACTAAATTAACGCAATTTTTTTTATAAATTTTTTGTGTGTTTTTTTATGATTTTACGCACAGATATGATGACACACGCTTTGAATGTACATTACCTACTGGGTTTGTCTGATTGTTTCGGTTTTTTAGTGTGTATGTTTGGAGTTTATGAGGTTGCTAATGAGTTACTTATGAAAGACGGGAATAGGGAATGATATGATATCACTATCTATGCTATATGTATTTGTTGATGGCAATATCTGTAATGTTTTCGTTTTTGCGCTATACAATACTATACGAGGGTTATGAGTAAGAAGTGTAAGCTAAAAAGGTCATTATACTCATCATCCCCTTTCTACAATCGGACAATTAGAGATACTGCAAGACGCCACCGGCACATGGTAGAGATTCCACGGACTCGCACAAAACGCTTTGCGTCTACTTTTATTGTGCGAACAGCTAGGCTAATTCCCTGCCGAGTTCTCAATTTCCCGACAACTATAATCTGGATCTTTTCAAATTGCGAGTAAATCGGTTTCTTCTAGGCAAACGTGCCACATCCTAGACCGCATTGTCGCTTTACATCAGACGAGTTGCGGTCAAACGCATACCTATTATTTATTTGAAAAAAAAGCAAGAAAATATGGTGTTACATTAATTTTGCCGTTTTGTTTTCTCGTATTCAGTATTGGTCCCATACTAAAAGTTGTTTGTTATGGTGAGTATAGTAACCTGTTTTCGGTTTGTTCACTCTTTACATGCGAAGAAGGCAATGCAATATTTGAGAGAGACAGGTAATGAAATATGAATGTAAATCTGGTTATTTTTTGGTTTTGTGTGTTTTGTTTATCTTGATTTTAAAAAGGTTTGGTTATGGATTACTATTTGTGCAGACAATTCGTCAATCATTGGTTACAGCTTTTATGTTTTGTTTGGTTGACTTTCATTGGTTGTTGTCAACGATTTCCACAAGTCTGTCGAACTTTATAGTTTTTTTTTGCATAGAAAATATCTTTTCTTATTAAAATTACAGATCGCAATTTGCTTTGGTGCTCTTTGGTTTGAGTTACGTTTTAAGTTACATATATTCTATTTTTTTTCTTCATTCTAAGTTGGATTAAATCTAATCTATATATTGCCAATGGAACAAGTAAATAAAATAAAATCGCCCAAGTGGGATTCGGATTCGTCCACTAATACCGAGCAAAAAACGTCAAAAATCAGGTTTTGTTGTACTCGTATATAAGCCCCACTGGAATATATATTTTATCATGATTTAAATATATTTTTTTAAAGTGAAAAAATATTCTACTAAATAATCTGTGCATTTTTCAAGTTCTACCTTTTGCCGTTATTAAAATCGAGCAAAAAACGCCAATAATATCACGTTTGTTTTATAGAAGCCCTCTTTGAATATAATTTATTCTGATTTATTTGTTGTTACAACAGTAATACGTTGTCTAGCTATGACGGTTCATGAGACGGACGGACGGACGTACAGCGAAGTATTACTAACATGGTCTCGTTTTTAACATTTGGGTACGGAACCCTAAGAAAGGAAATAAAAGTTTCACTGGACATAAGACTACCTAAAACAACTGTAATAAATAAGGATTCTCTGTATATATTTTTTACTGTTCAAAGTGTTTTATTCTTAAGTTTAGAATAACCCTCCTCGGGACGTATCTCGACCAAAAGTGCCCTGAATTTGATGTTTCTGAATAAAATGAAGAATGGGAGTACATTATTTTTTTATTTATCATTCGATTATCGCAATAAAAATATGAAATGTTGTCAATTGTGATAATTTGATGTCTTTATTAAAACTTTTCGGTTACAGCATCGGGCGAAGCTCTGCGTACGGCTGCCAAGCCTAGTCCAGCTCCATCCGAACGGCTAGCCTTATCACTCCTGTCACCTATGCCCAATGAACAGGACTTTGCCGTTAATGTCTGCACAGTGCTCGCCGCAGACCATTCAAACAGGCTGCCATTGTCTACCACACCACATATACTGGACTTTTTGTTGGCACACGCTGGCGTTTATAATCATTGTAAGTTATTTTTCTCGCTTTTAATATGGCTACGTAAAAGAGATGTTTCAAAAATGTATGCAGCTCCGGTCAGGACTATGTTCATGAATACGCTAGGGACTATTAATCTTTAAACTATTAAACAAATTCAAAATAACGTAACATATCGCGGTGTACAAAATCAATTTCGAATCAAAATATTTCGACGTTATTTACGCAAAATGGCGATTAGCGCGTTTTCGGTGTGTCAATTTTGACATGTGACGGACGATACAATTCATAGACAAATGTGACCTGAAGTCAGTCAAGGATCCATAAATCTTCCAGGGATGCCATAATTCCACAACAACTCGCCAAATTTAGATGTTTTTGTACACAATAAAATAAGCGGCTGATGCATTTTTCATTAATACACGATATTAACCGTATATACTAGAAATAGACGTACACGAAACGTACACGTCCTGGCCGAAAATGAAACAAGTTCTTTGTTACGTTTAGCCAGCGTCTTATCATAGTGTAGTGTACTATGATAATCTGTTTCTTCTAGCCAAGCGAGCTACATCTTAGGCCGCATCTTTTATCAGGCAAGATACGATCAAACGCAAGCCTGTTATCTATAACGTTCTGACATAATGTTAATTTTATAGCGTTTATTATAACAGATAAAAAACCACCAATAACGTAAAAAAATCAAATCGTGTAACAATGATTCGATTCATTGAGCAAATAAAATAAGCACCAATTCTCCATCGCTGAATATTTTGCATCGAGACTAAAGAAACTTACTTTAAAAACAATCTTCCAGCTAGTTTACGAGAGACAATCGGGCGATCCTACTTTGAAACCCGAGGCCGATACCCAGATGAGTTCTGGAGGCTGCGCGCCGGCGGGGGCGGAGCCCGAGAGCTGGCGGACGAAACTAAGTTCATGCAGATTGGTGTGGAGCAACCCGAACTTATGGTTCAAGCCATGGCCGCTCACAACAACTTGACCGATTGTCTGATGAGGGATGGGTCCGATGATGATAGCTCGGAGAAAGCTATCAGCGAATTAGTAAGTATCGCTTTCTGTATCTATATAGGGTTAGTTCCAATATTTCATGTCAGTTTTTATTATTTTTAAGTATTGTCGAATTCCGGGTTGGTGCTCATCACGTTGAATAACTTATTATGCCACCAACCAGCAGAATGTATATGTTTGAACTGAATGTATCATAGAAAAAGCTTTATTGCTAGATAAACCATAGACAAAATGTATAGAACACTAAGCAGATTTTGTATTCTCGAATTCAGGGTGCGAATCTTAGCAAGAGTCATTGGGACACCCCTGGCATGATCCTCTATTGTAAAAAGAGATGTTTCTATAATATATGGAGCCCCGGCCAGGGCAGTACATGATACCATAAATACGTTAGGGATTATTAATCTTTATTTTATCAACCAAATCCAAAATAACGTAACTTATCATAGTGTACAAAATTACTTTGGAATCATAATATTTCCAGTTTATATACGCAAAAAAGTGATTTTCGCGTTTTTGTTTTGTCATATTGACATTTGTGACAAGTGGTACAATTGATAGACCAATGTGACCACCGGGGTCCACCTAGAACATTAAAATCTCCAGGGATGCCAGTTCCACTACAATTCACAGAAATTAGATATTTTTGTACACAACGAAGTAGGAAACTGATGCAGGTTTTATTAGTAGGTACATAATATTAACCACATCTTTAGGCATTTTTTGGTAGACGTACCGTGAACCATGTCCTCTTGTAATACAGCAAGACATCCTAGAAGACTGGGTGACGGAACCATCTGAAGAAGACTCTCTATTTGCCCCGGAGCTATCCGCCGGCGCGTCCTGCGTCTACACACAGCGGGTGCTGCAAGTGGCTTCTATAGTGCGCTCTTTGTCCTTCCACGAAGACAACGTGCATTACCTGGCTAGAAATACTACGTTAATCAGGTAAGCAATGACTCGTTTAACAAGTAAGTGATGAATGGTTAATAACGCATATGATGACTCGTTAATATGGCAATTGATAACACGTTAATAAGGCATATGATAACTCGTTAATAAGGCATATGATAACTCGTTAATAAGGCATATGATAACTCGTTAATAAGGCATATGATAACACGTTAATAAGGCATATGATAACTCGTTAATAAGGCATATGATAACACGTTAATATGGCATATGATAACTCGTTAATAAGGCATATGATAACTCGTTAATAAGGCAATTAATGACTCGTTAATATGGCAATTGATGACTCGTTAATATGGCCATTGATAACACGTTAATAAGGCATATGATAACACGGTAGTAAGGAAAGTTATAAGCATTTATTAATAAGGCAAGTAAACAAAAAACAAAATTCAAGACAGCTCAACCGTCTGCGAGCAACAAGTAAGAAACTTAAAATAACGGATTGAAATGATATTACCTCCTCTTTTTTTGCCAAAACTTTCTTAGCTTTTAGTTCAAGATATTTTTTTGATTTTTATACTTAGAATATTAAAGCTATGTAAGATTGTTTAAGAAAACGGGTTTTCACGCGTATCTGACTGTTGGAAAGGTTCAACTATAGTGCGAGACGTGTTATCGTTGAAGACACGAACGGCTCATTTAATCCCTGATGAAGTTCACCGAATGTGAACGAAACCATAGTTGGAACTTTCCAACAGTCAGGTACGCGTGAAAACCCGTTTTCTTATACATCAAACACGCGTTAGTTTTCTAAATAAAACTATGTAAGATTGTTTTTTCTCGTTTCAGATTTCTACTTCTCTGTGCAAACTGTTGGGTGGGCACTCTCCGACAGTCCGGTCTCGACACACTGGGGAATATCTCCACTGAGTTGATCATTAAGGTACTTACATTTGTAAAAGTCAACGCAATATATTTACCACCTGAGTTTCCACTACCGACTATGATAATTTTAATATTGATTAAAAAAGTAAGTATTTTACTAGTTAGCCCTTTCACTTGATACAAATATTGAGGGAGTAGTGAAAAATATATGTATGTCGCCATTTTGTGACAGCGGCCATCTTGGACCGATTTCATCAATCATAGCTAAGAACACTCCCGGCTAATTCTGCTTTCAAACAAGAAATCACTCTCGTCCTCTCTCTCTCACACACACACACCCTGTCGTTATTTCGTCTGGAGTTAAAATCACATCTTAAACAATCTGAATACAGTACAACATTTCCTTATTACACACCAAATAAAATGTAGGTAGAATAAAATACAGGTATAAAAGAAAAATCTGTATTTGATTGCAAAAGAGTTGTTTAAAAATGTATGGAGCTCCGGCCAGGACAGTGTAACATGATATCATAAATATGTTAGGGGCTTTAATATATCAACTAGATTGAAAATAACGTAACTTATCGCAGTGTACAAACATTAGTTCTCTATTTCCCGATAGTAAATCGCGAGTGAATCGGTTTCTTCTAGGCAAGCGCGCTACATCCTAGACCGCATCGTTACTTTACATCAGGTGAGTTGCGATGGGTTAGGAGCTTTATGACTACATCTCGATTGGACCAGTTAGCATGTATGACTAGATCGCTTCATGACTCAATCTTTATATGACTACATTGCGTTAGGAATAAAGCAAAGAGTTGACGAGTAATTATTTTTTCGTGATTATTTTTGTTATCCCTAACGCAATGTAGTCGTATAGAGATTCAGTCATAATGCGATCTAGTCATACCTGCTATTGCGATCAAGCGCAAGCTATCGACTATAAAAAAAATAGTATCGAATCAAAATATTTCCCTCACATTTACACAAAAAGGTGATTGACGTACGTGTTTTTATTGTTTCAATTTTGACTGTGATGGGCGGTACAATTTATAGACCAACGTTACAATTGGAGTTAACCTAGGACACACAAATCTTCCAGTGATGCCATAATTCCACTACAATTCACTGATAGACATAGACAGAATTTTGATATTTTTGTACATTTTGATTAATACACAGTAATAACCACATCATTAGTCATATTTTTTTTGTAGACATACACCGTCCTGGCCGTTAATGAAACAAGTCCTTTGTATATTACCAGGAGCCAGCGACTTGTCTGATATCTAGACACATACTATCGACCATCCAGTCGGCGCTAGTGTCGCCGGACCGCGCCAGAGTACTGGCCGCTCTAGAGCTGCTGAACAAACTCTCGCAGAACGAAGCCAACGAAGACGCACTATTGAAGGCTTTAGAGGCTAAAGTAAGTCAGTGATATTGCATGATCTTTACAGACTTCACGAAAAAGGAAGAGGTAATCAAATCCACGGTTCTAATAAATGTTTGTTACCTGCCTTCTTTAAGACGGTTGGATTGACTAGATTCCTTTTTTGTTTGTACGACTTTCTGGTTAGTCCCATATATTTTTAACTAAAAACGGTCAATTAGTCTGGTTTGAAATTCGAAATATTTGTAAAAATTTCGTAAAAAACATAAATTTCTAGATTTGAAATAAATATAAAGACAAAGACGCCATTTTTTCGTTAAACGCGAGAAAACTCATGCGGAGAAACAATTTTATTTTGCAGGTATACCACGACGTGTGCGCCTTGTTAACTCTCCGCGATATAATGGTGCTAGTGTGCACGCTGGAGTGCGTGTACGCGCTGACGTCACTCGGCGACCGAGCGAGCGAAGCGGTCGCGAGAGTGCCCGGCCTGGTGCATACTCTAGTCTCTTTGGTTACTGTTGAGGTAAATACAAACATATTGCATTATTTATGGTGTAAAGGTGCTTTGACGACCTCCGTGTTGTAGTGACTAGGATGCTTGATTCGAGATCCGACGGTCCCAGGTTGATGATGAATTGTAACATTTGTCTTCGGGTCAGTGTGTATCTGTGAATGCTACTTGCCACTCCCCCGCACAAGACTAATACTAGTGGGGAGCTACGAGTGTGAAACGTTTATTTTTTGTTTTTATATGCTTTTTCTAAAACATTGTATTAACATCTAAATAATAAATTGATTTTTGAAATGTGTATAAGGGACAATTGTGCAAGTCCTATTGTGATCAACATTGTATCAACATACAGTAACCGGTAAAAAACTTGGACCTGAGACCTTGGATGAGTATTGACGATTTTTGCGTCCCTTTGGCGCGAGGTAGAGTGAGGGGCAGGGGTTTTGTTGAGACGTGATTGGTGTGTGTATGTATATTTCTTTGACACGCCCTAGAGCCTAAACGGCTTGTCGTATTTTTACGAGAGTGCTGTAAATAGATTCGTCGTTGTCGTGAGAGTGACACTGTGATACACAGATTTAAAGATTTAGAAGTCGGGTGTTTTCAAAGTCTCTTCTAACAACTTGTTCTGTATAAATGTTGGCTTTTGTTCATTCTTTCAAATAATTCATCCTTTATTTCAAATCATTCTTTGAAATCATTCATGTAACAGTGTAATAATGATGTTTTGCAGGCACAGAGTTACGGTCCCCGCGCGTGTATACTGATGCGCGTGGTGGAGACTGTGAGCGGACCGGCCGCGCTGGCTGCTGTCGCGGAGCAGCAGCCGCACGCGCCGCCCCCGCAGCCGGTGCAGCCGCAACCGAAGCCAGCCGCCGAGCAAGCACCTCTTCCCGCGCCCTCGCCGGCCCCCGCCCCGCCCGCGCCCGTCAACACTCTGCAGCAGTCGCACATGCAGCAGAGAACTGTGCAGGTGATTTGTAATACTGATAGTTTTTATTTTATTTTATAGTCAACTAGCTGCGCCTCGCGGTTTACTCGCGGTAGATATTTGATAATCACGCGGTAACACTTCAATTTTCCGAGATAGAAAGTAGCCTATGTGTTAATCCAGAGTCTGAGCTATCTTCGTACCGATTTTCATCCAAATCGGTTCAGTAGCTATTACGTGAAAAAGTATGAAAGACACATACATTTTTACAAACTTTTGCGTTTATAATATTTGTAGGATAGGCTTGCGCTTGACCGCAACTCACGTAATGTAAAGTGACGATGCGACCTAGGATGTAGTGCGCTTGCCTAGAAGGAACCGATTCACTCGCGATTTGAAAGGTGCTAAGTGGTAAGTCACTTAGTGCCCTCAGCGGCGCTCTACAAGGCCCTCACCGAAATGTTCAGGTGAATTAAGGTCAAGCAAGAAATCGAAATA
This sequence comes from Ligdia adustata, assembly GCA_947049295.1. Lineage (NCBI taxonomy): Eukaryota > Metazoa > Arthropoda > Insecta > Lepidoptera > Geometridae > Ligdia > Ligdia adustata. The sequence goes on from OX346233.1 coordinate 3,871,110, forward strand.
AAAGCTACTAATATCTACTCAACGTTTTCAGCATTTCAACATTTGCGCCAACGTTCTTTATAGTTGACAAAAAAGTATTGAAATTATGACTTTGACACGCTGACAACGCAATGTAACGCAGCTTCAGCGTGTAATGGAAAAGGTTAATAGTTATATAAGCACCTAGTTAGGCGTGGAATGAATTTCAGATGTCCACCCATTTGACTCATTGTAATTTATACTAGTAAGAGTGCCTGAATTAATCCGTTATGATCCCGAGACATGCGTTTTCTCACATTCCACTTTGTCCGCCAATGAGCCCATTCCGTCAGCCCAAACTAACTAAACTAACATAATTTGACAGTTCTAAAATTGTCTCCCCTCTTTTTGTTTCTAAACGTGAGAAAAAGAAGGGTATAATTTTAGGAACTTCTGGTTTTGTCAGTGTGGCTGTTGGAATGAAGGGGTTCAATGTCTTTACAGCTTGGTATCAGACAAAATTATAACATAAAAGAGATGTTCCAATAATGTATGGAGCTGCAGCCAGGATAGTGTACGATACCATAAACACGTTAGGGATTATTAAACTTAATTTTTCAACCAAATATAAAATAACTTATTGTAGTGTACGAAATTAATTGCGAATCAAGTCATTCGGAGTTTTATTGCGCAAAAAATGAATTGCGCGTTTTTTATGGGTCAATTTAGACGTTTGTGATGGGCGGTACAATTCTTAGACCAATGTGACCATTGGAGTCAACCGTAGATACATAAATCTTGCAGGGATGCCATAATTCCATTACAATTCTCAGAATTTGGATATTTTTGTACACAAAAAAGGAGGCCATTTATGCATTTTTCATTAATACAGAATATTAATCACATCTTTCGGATTTTATTGGCTGACGTACACTGTCCTGGCCGAAAATGAAACACGTCCTTTCTACTATGTTCTATTTAATACTTATTTTCTTAGGAGAACGAACATTTCGCCCAAGCGTGGCTGCGATCGTCCTTCGAACCTCTGCCACCACACGACAACAGTACTTTCGACGCGGGCGAGTTGTACCGCCAGTACTTGGCGTGTTGCACTAAACTCGCACGCAAAGGTGTAATAGCACCGCAACATTTCCCTAGGCTTGTTAGGTGAGACTGCACAATTATACTTGAAATTGCACAATTGGAATTGCACGATGTTACTTGAATTGAACTGCACAATCTCACTAGGGATTGCACGACATTACATAAGCTGCACATTGCTATTTAAATATTGCACAACATTATGCAGACTGCACAATTTTACTTAAATATTGCACGATATTGTTACATATTTTTTTTACCGAAATCATTGAAGAGGTTTGATGTTTAAATAGAAATAAGTAAAAAAATTCTATCGGCGCCATAGTCGAAATTTATTAAAAAGAACTTATTTTACTTAATACTCTATTATATTGTTATTTTTTACCCGACTGCGAAACAAGGAGGGTTATGTTTTTCGAGTGTATGTATGCATATATATTTCTTTGGCACGTCATAGAGCCTAAACGGCTTGTCGTATTTTTATGTGAGTGGTGTCAATAGATTCGTCTTAGCCGACCCCGATTCGGCCGGAGCAAACTTACTAAACTAACCTAATTTGACAGTCAATTACAATACAATAGTCGCGTCTCTTTTTGTTTCCAAAAGTGAGAAAAGGATGGATATCATTTTAGGAACTTTTTGTTTATTCAGTGTAACTGTCCGAATTAGTGACCACTAAGTACATTAAAATAAAGAAACAAAATTAAGGATGAAACACATGTTTAACGATTTAGCAGTTGGGTTTTTTCGAACTCGCTTCTAACCGCTTGTTGTTGTTATGTTTAGAACGTGTTTCGGCGGAACAGTGGGTCCTAACGCGGTGACTACGTCGACGGGCGACACGCAACAAGTGTACGTCGGTATACGCTCGAAGAACTCGCAGAACAGAGCTAATCCTACTCCTGGTAAATACTGAACGAAGTCTGCTTTCCAGATGAACTTTGATATTTAAAATTTTATTTTAGCGAAGGTTTTTTTTGTCTGTCAGTTTCGTATGTATGGATGTTTGTCCGCATGAAATTTCGTAATCGCTTACAGTTCGTAGATTCCTTCTTATTTTGACAAAGCTATGTGTATGGGTTCTACAAATTTATTTTATTCCTCGGTGATTTTTGACTAGAGGGGTATTTATAGAGAGGATACACTTTACGAATACCTTATATATTATATATTATATCTAATATAACGCAAAATCAATCGACTAATGGAACTGACCACGGTCTTATAGTCAATAAAAACTATATTTTAAGAAATATCAAAATGTGATTGGTTTTAATATATAAGTAATAATAAGAACATAGAAATATATTTCTATTTATTTTGTAATTGAAAAAACGTGGTTAATGTGTTTCTTTGTAGCAAGTCCCGCGTCGCCGATATTGAAAGCACAGCTGACGAACAAAGCCGCCGCAGAGGCGAAGGCCGTCGCCTCACAACCACAGGTCAGTTACGCGTTTATTAACTGACTTGAGAAAGGGAGGAGGAGATGAATTGGGCATCTTATGCGATGTGTGAGCGATAAGCCCCGCATTGACATCCCGTTACGGGCGTTTTGTGCGTTTCCTTCCGCAAGCTTACCTAATTCAACCCAACTCCTTGAAATACCGGAGCACGGCCCTAGGGCGCTAGCACAATAGTTCCAATACAGCATTGTCGAATGTTTTTTTAAATTTTCTTTTTTTTACCACAAGTTCGCACGACCACGGAAGTCAGCCCTAGATGGAGCATGCCTAATCTCTCTCTATGAAGGCAACCGTAAAGTGCTTGGTGACAGATTTTACAACTTGAGAGTGGTAGCTAGCCAGGCGAGCAATAGGAAATGCCATACCACCATGCAAACTTTTCTTATTATACCTTATTTCTTACATCGATTATGAAATTATTTATTTTAGACAACTTGACAGATGGTCCAATGTAAATTATATTAAACATATATTTTTTTTATGTTCTAACTTCTAACGTAAGTCGGTTGTTACTATTACTTGTGCTATCCTATCGGCAGCATCAGCACTGAGTTCATCGAGGCTCAGCGCTATCAATCCTGTTATATTATAATGAATAATTTGTAAAAATCTTTTCACAATGACCAAAGACACTTCCAGCCCAAACTAAATAAATAAAATTTGCACTAAACGTTTTTATTTGTGACGTTGTAATATTATATTATGAAAAAAAAAGTTAGTGATTTATTTAACTAACAAATGAATCCATGGTCTGATTCGTTTTTCATCCACCAAGCGTTCTTATAAATCTTCTTTCTAACATAAAACTAATCATGTAACAAATGTTTATACGTATAAATATTTAACAACATTTAAAAAAAATTGACTTTATGGTAATAAAAATGCCCCCATTTTTATTACCATAAAATCTAAGAAAATTCAGAATAATGTTATTCTACTAAAATACAGATAATTAATGACATAATTTTTTTAAGAGCTTATGACGTGAATAACATTATGCTGAACTTTTCTTAGATTTTCAAAAATCTCTAAAAATGTAAATATTACATTCTGAGTGTAATAAAAATTGTGGGTCAAAAAATTTAATACGTTCTTAATTATTAATACGTATAAACATTTGTTATAGGATTAGTTCTACGTTAGATTGAGGATTTATTTAGGCATTCATATTTTGTGTTTGACGTGCCAATCAATATATTCCACAGGCTCCACAGTCGTCCCAGCACCCTAACGTGTCTCAGACGCTGGAGTCGAACCCCAACACGACTCTGATCAAACACCTGCTCGCGCACAAAGTAAGCCCCGCTACCACGCACGCGCAAGTAAGTGACACTAACAACACTAACTCTACTTACATTATGTTACTTGGTGCGGGGGTTTCGTTTGTATTGGGATGTCGGTTAGGCAGGTAAACAAGTCGAGGAACTGAGTTAGTTATTGCCGTAGGTCTTATTCAAATTTCCTTCTATTAAAGCGCGCTAAATTGACAACATTCCATTTTTTGAAAGTGATGGAAATTCGAAAATCATTTCGATATGTAATGAAGAGTTCATGTTAAAAATACTAGATTTATATTTTTCCGAGTCTTTTTTACAAAAAACGGATGAAAATAAATCTCGTATTTATGCTAAGGCCGTCAAATGCCACCAATATAAAATATCAACAAAAATACAGATAATCAATTACACCATTTTTTAACGAGCTTTTGACGAGAATATCATTGTGCTGAACTTTTCTTGTATTTTCAAAAATGACTAAAAACTTAATTATTACATTCTGAATAAAATAAAATATGATTACATTATTTTACATTACTGTATCCATTATCCTAATAAAAATAGACAGTAAAAAATTTGAAATGTTGTCATTTCTAAGCTGCATCAGATGCGTAGTTAACACCAGACAAGTTGCGATTTAATGCAATCGCATTTATTTGTGAAGAAGTAATTTGTCACCTGCACTCAATTTCATTACACCCGGGAGACCTTTATCAGACCTACTATAATAACTATCAACTATACTATGACATTGAACCGTCTGTCGGTGTCATCGTTATGAACAACTTTCGAAGTCATAAATCCGTAACTAGAGAAACAAATTACGGATTGAAAAATAAACACTTCCTTAAAAATTTATAATTTAATTGGCTGTCGTTTAACAGTATGGGACTGGTGGACAGTATGGAGCTGATTATTTTTTCTCTATTTTCGGAGTAGGCACCATAGTAAAAGTGTTTTATAACTTATAATAGATTTTCTATGGGCTTTATACGAGTAATACTCTTAATTAATTATCCTGTTTAAGTCAGCATCACTTAAAAATATTAAAGATAAAATGTAAACACTTGCCCCTAATTGTCAAATTAAGTTTTAGTTTAGTTCAACTTTTACTAAGACTCCAAAAAGTGTTCGCTTTGCTGAAGCGTGCGTGATTGATACGATCTAGGTTTAAAAATGTCACCCATATAAACAGATAAAATTGATACCATGAAATATATCACGAAACGATTTTCAGAATATTACTAAATTTCCTGATGACATTTTCCAGAAAATGAGGTATAAAGAACATAATGTTTGCTCTAACATTAGCATGCTGATTGGTTTTTAAAACTAAAAATTGTGGCCTCGTTTCTGTAATTATCACTCGCGATCGGAATCTCGTCTACTCACTTTTTATATATCTCTAATTATTTTTTATACAAATAAAGAATATCCTAATTTTAATACAAATGTTTAACTGATGGCATTGTTTGCCTAGTTTTTTCGTTCTGTTTGTTGTTGATTCTCGATATGTTCTGTTTACACTTCAAACATGAATATAGTAATATAATATACACATCTTGGCAGTTGAATAAATGGCAAAGATGTGATACTTTTCCAAACGATACCTGCAAAAGACAATAGAAATGACGCGATTACGATCGCGAGCGTTAACATAAATAATAAGGCCGTTGATGAGATTCTAACTAAAACTTCTGATTACGAATTTGTTTTGTATAGTGGCAAAAACTGTAGAAAGGCATGTCCAAGTAAAATTAGATAATACTAACATACATTCGGTAACATTTTAATGACACTTGTTTTGATTTATTTATATTAGTTTTGCTTTGGTTTTGTTAGATGAGGTAAATCTTAATTAATCATCATTTGACAATACATAACTATAATAAATAAAAGCTTACAGATATATATTAGCCTTTAATGGTAGCCTTATCGCTTTATGCGATCTTCTCTAGGAAGCCATTGACGTAAATGAATATATGAATAGTAGAAAGTATAATTTGTTCCACTTTAGCTTTGTTCCACAGTTTTTTTTATTATTTTTTTGTTTTACAAAACCCAAGCAAGTCGACTTTGGCTCATTTCCAATGTGTCATTATAAAATGTTCTGACTGTAGTTTGACAATAACAATTTGAAAATAATTGGCATGAGAGAGCTTCTTTGATAAGCATGGTTAAGTATAAAAATTCAAATTTGAAATGAGTATATTTAAATCATTCTGAGCAAGGTTTAGAAGGTTTTAAGGTTCCCACCATAATCAATGTGTATCAAGGCGTTCTATCTCCTATGCAAAAAGTTATTTAAAAAATACGAAATCTGAAAACAAGCAACAAACACATAGAGAGAAAATAGTTGAAGCGGTAAAATAAACGCAACATTCGCTGTTTCACAGTTGTAGCAAATCACTGCAAATTTTTAAGTTAAAATAGATAAAAGCAATGCATTTGTTTTGCATTCATTTATAATTCACTTAAAAATGTATTTTTAAAATTATTATGATTAATTAGAATTTCTTCGCCAAACTTTCCTGCATATGCAAAAACACAGTATTTTAGTTGATTAGCTTGCGTTATATATTATGTGGAACTTATTGTATTAGGAGAGTTATCGCCTTGTACATTAATACGTATTAAAGTCGTCACAGGATATTTTTACTGATTTGCTCAAAACATTTGTAAATGATTATGCTCAGGTAGCACAGAGACAGCAGAACCAACAAAGAGGACCTACTGCGGCCAACACTGTGGTCGTACAACAGCCTTCACAGGTATGTAATACTTATTTTTTTATTAGCATACAAAAAAAGGAGTTTTCCATTTGAGTATTTACTTTTTTATTTTAGTTACAAGACTCTTAGACAAAAATTATATATGAAAATCAATTGCTGTTTGTTGTCTCTCTAATACTTAAGAACGGCTGTGCCGATTTAGCTGATTCTGATTTTGAAATGTTTGTGAAGGTTGAGGGAAGATTTTAACATATAACTGTTAGGCGGTACGAAGTTCATCGGGTCAGCTAGTCTTCTATATTATTTTAAGGCCGTCCAATGTAGGTACTAGGTACCATTGGCATAATTTATATTTTTGATTTGCTTTTTGCTGTTGCACTAATGTTGTCATCATTCATTCAAGCATTATTTTTATGGAAATAATGAAATAAAATTATGATTATGTTTAGTCTGCTGTAATTTTGAAGATATTTGTAATTTCGGCGCCTCCTTTGCATGTCTGACCTCTATATTTTTCTAAGGCTATGGAGGTAGATCCGGAGGCGATGATCAAATGCACGGCTATCACTCCGGGCGGTGTTGCCAGCATCACTCCTGCAGTGCAAGAAAAGGTACATTAATTTCAAAAAAGTTTATTATAATCATTGACGTGTTTGAAATATTACGAAAACGTTGCCTATCTTAATATCTTTAATTACTTGCGACTTCGTCAGCGAGAACTAAGAATTTTCATTTCATTAAAACGTACTTGATATATCGTTTCATGTAGGTATCCGATCGCTCGGCATGTATTGCTATTGCAGTTATGTCAGGATTCTTCATGAGTATGGGCATTTTTATCCCTATTTCAACCTTTTCAAGCCTTTTTACGTGACATGTACTGTCTCAAGGCCTAATCTATCGTTGTACTAAACTTTATCGAAATTCTGTGCTCAATAGATCAGGGGTAGCAGATAGACAAAGTTCTATTCGCATTTTTATTATTACTAGGTATTACTCCTGTGTTACTTATCTCGATCGGTTTATTCACAGATCGTTGTCAATCCAGCTGAGGAGGTTTTAGGTATGTTCTAATTTTTATTTAATACTTATTATAATTATAAAAAAAAATCTTGACGATTATATTTTTATTTCCAGTTTGTAAAGAAGAGCCAGTACAGATACAAATTGATGAACAGTCGCAACTAACGATCGTAAGTTAATACACTTTTAAGACTGCTTAAAACGCAGAAGATTTCTATATTTCTCTCTCATTCGCACATACCACCATTTTTAAAGATAATACTGTCGCCGTAGGAAATAAAGACAAAACAATTGTTTTGATGTCTTAGAGAGGAAGATTACAAACGATTAACAAAAAACACTAGCATTCGTACATTTGTTCAGAAAAAGATTTATTGCAGAATTGTTTCTAGTATTTATTTATTCCTCCACATTAGTAATAAATGGAAAGTTTTTCGTAACATTAAACAACATTTAAATATTCTAAAATGCATACGCGTGTCTGCTATATATATATATATATATATATATATATATATATATACACATATATATATTTATGACATTTGTTAACAGAAAACCACCCAAAATAAAATGCTAGCGGATCTCCTCGAAAAGAAATCCAACCCGCCCGTTCAAGTGGTACAAATGGGTTCATCCATCAACGCGCCGACTATACAAATCACGGAAACAGGTCAAATAGTTCAAGTGAAACCTGACGCGACACCAGTCATACAGATCAACGAAGCGGGCGTGCTGTCGCAGGGGAATCAGTTCTTTCAGATCAAGAATGAACAAGGTGAGTTTGTAACGTAAGACCGAAAGTTACGTGTGAACAATGTGAATGAATGAAACTATGAAATAGTACATGAAATTGTAAAAGAAAATGGGTTCATCCATCAGCCTGCCGACCATACAAATCACGGAAACAGTTAAAATAACGAAGTGGGCGTACCTACTATCGCAGGGGAATCAGTTCTTTCAGATCAAGAATAAACAAGGTGAGTGTGTGAACAAGACCTGAAAGTATGAACAATGTGAGTGGAATTATTAATTACCTAGAATATAGAACTAGTGCAGGAAATTAGAATAAACTGGTACTAAAATGGTTTAGGCAGTCATTCATGCTTGATGGGATACCACTCATACAAATGAATAAAGCATCGCTTCGGAATGATCAATGTAAGTGAAGTTAGGAATGGTCGAGATGACTGAACACAAGAATGAACGATCTGAGAGTTAGATTCTAAGTGGTATAAATAATAAAAAGTTGAAGAAACTTAACAGTACATTAATTACTTGTTGCATACAGATGTTCCGATTTAAATTACTTGCTTTAATTGTTATAAAATCAATAGTGTTCTTTGGCTCATTAAAGTCGGTTCTGTTGTTTGATTTGATTTTCTAGTTGATTATTCTAGTATTATGAGATTAATTTTTTACCTTTTATTGCTTGAATGTTTAATGAATAAAATTCCTAGGTCAATTAATTCAAATAAAGAATGACCAAGGCCAAATCATTCACCTGAAGACGGATCAGCTTCAACAGCCGATCATTCAGTTCAAGAACGATCAAATCGTTCAGATCAAACAAGAAGGTCACATTGGACAAGTCGGCCAACTGATCCAAGGACAAGTCGGCCAACTCATACAAGGTGTTAAAGTTGAGAAAGACATCGTTGAACACGTCATCACCGATCATTCTTATACGGAACCACCGTCGAAGAAAATCAAGATGGAAGATAAGAAAGAGGTACATAAGACTAATTTCTGTAATATTTGTTTAAGCGCTTCTTGTACGAAATTGTGCAAAAAAATTGTGTCCGTGTGGCAAAGTCCCAAGAATGCTGGCAGTATTCCCGCGTTGAATTGCTACTGAAATTCTTTGAGCGAGGTATGAGCCAGTTCTCTTGTACCCAGTAGCATCGATAAGTTTAATACAACTGTTTTTAAAGAAATTTTCGATACTAGGACACCATGGAAGCGATAAAAGCGCTTTTAATATAAACTTGAAAAATCCAGGTTAGCGTGGATTTCAACTAACTCAAGCATGGTAAATATACTAAAGTCTAAGTATAGTTTTGCGTAGAAATTGTTTATTATAAGCAATGTTGAATTAGAGTTGATTTATTTGTCAAATATCCAGGACATACTTGCTGCGTCGGATTTTGATACATATTACGTATCTTTTTGAAAAGTTTGATTATTTTTTATAGAAGTTATTTTCCTTTGCAGTCAGTTCCTCAAGAGAGCGTATCTAAGACGGCGGCTAATTTATACGCAGCGCTGGCTGCTTCTGCTTTAGAAGACGAAGAAGATTTGGTATGTACTCGTAGCTTTATAGTGTTCTGAACAAGATTTAATTTTTATGGATATGTTTCATATATACTTATGTTTTTAATCTTACAGGGGCTCTATTTTTGAACCTGTTGTATGGATTCACCAGTAGCAAAATACGCATTCTTTATTAATTGTTACCCTTCGCTAACTAACAAGCGGTCTCGTAGTTAACTCACTCGTACCAAACGTAAAAAAACATATATTTTTTTTATAAATATCTTTATTTGTTTATTGCACAATCTTATAAAACATGATAAAATTTTAACTAAAACTATTCAAAGTTATAAACTATATGTACAAAAGCAATATCCAAAATGCTGGCCTCTACCTGGGTCAGCGCATTGGTATTGCCGTTCAACGAGGCAATGAGGCCAGCATTTTGGGTACTCTACCAACTGGCAGTGGTTTAGATTTAAGTTAGTTTTAATTTTTGGATATTGCTTTTGTACATATAGTTTATAACTTTGTATAGTTTTAGTTAAAATTTTATCATGTTTTATAAGTATGTGCAATAAAATAAACTAAATAAATTTTTATACATAAAAAAAAAAATTAAATATGATAAGACAACTAACTTTATTAAAAAAACAGTTTAACGATAAAAAATTATAACATATAAAAACTTACAAACATATTCTAGGTTTCTTAATGGCGGCGTTATCGCTTAAAGCGATCTCTTCCAGGCAACTATGCACGTAAATGAATAATATAAAATTAGATTTACGTTCCTTTCGACGTTCTTAGTTTTACGTCAATGTCAAGTGTAAAAATGTAGTACTCAATTATGTCAAATTATGCGTGAAATTAAGTATTTTAAATATTATTTCTGTATAAAATGGTAACCCAGCTTTCGAATGGTTTAAAAATGCACATAAACAGTACCATGCGAAATAAAATTCACCGGTGATGTCTTTAGCAAGCAAATATATAAATCATACGATCGATTTCAAAAATATAGTCGCTAGTTGTTTCTTATGACTTGGTGCAAGTAGGTCTTACCTAAAGTAAAGTTAAGTAATATTAATTGACCTTTAAATAACGTTCGTTACAGGCAAGTCTTATTTTATAGTGGAATTAATAATTACTTAAAAAAATTAACTTACAAATCTCATTTATATACGATTACTTAATATTAGTTATTATTAATATTTTATTATGGTTGTTCGTTACACAAGAACGATGATTCTACAAGCTGCATTCACATATATTCGCCTGCTATGTTAATGATAAATGTGAGAAATCGTTCGGCGATAATATGATAGACAGATCAACGCTCTATTGTAGGCACACAAAACATAACAATACAAAAATATAAGTTTACATGTAGTGCTACAAGTGGCGGCCAGATCGCTAAAAGCGATCTCTATGATAAGGCGCTAGAAAATAAATAGGAAATTTTTTCGTGTACGCTAAAACAGGACTTTCTACAACCATACTGTCCAACTAGGAGGTAATAAACAGTATTATGCATTAAGGGGCAGTTAATTATAACATTCCTCGCGGGGGCGGATAGCCCACAACTGTTACCGTCTGCCACCGCGCCGCTAACGATAGTAATATAGTTAATTTTAGTGCCCTCCTCCCCGGCACTCATGTGGATTATCAAAAGTTAAAGTGAGCTAACACGATGACACACTGTGTTGGACTCAACACGTAGTGTCATATGTGAACAATTCATTTATTTGACTTTGATTCAACCAAATAACTGCTAATAAAAAAGTCAGCGATTCTGATCATTTCACTGTATTCAGTCAACCTTAATAGGTTACATAATACAACTTTAACTCATACATTCTGTTTTCTTAGCTGTTGTTTAAAATTAAAGAAAATTCAGTTCGTAGCTGATTGTCAAAGTTCAGTTACGAATCCGTATGAAAGGTTTTTTACTCGTAGTGCAAGAAAATTTGAGCCTTTCGTAATTTTATCCACACTTTTATTTCCATGTCTGTCCGTAACGGTGACAATTCCGTAGCGAATAAACCACGGGATGCTGATAGCGGCAGCGCTACATGCAAAGGTGGTTCGTGCTAAACTAGGCCTTATTTACTCTTGTAGATTGTGAAACGTCTGTTTTTAGAAATCTTTATGTTTTGGTTAATTTCTATCTAATTTGATGAAAAGTAGCTAAGTAATAGTCGTACGTTTTTCTTAAATTATGTGTTCAGTATCTGATACATAAAAAAATCTCTTCACATTCCATTTTCTGCTTATTTATCGAAATTTCATTAATTACTCATGTGTATTAGAAGTGTACTTTATTTGTTATACTCCTTAATATGTTCGTAAATATTGTAGAACCCTTCTTTCCTTCAGACAACTTTCCATAGATTGCGCTGACCGTCAAGGGGAAAGTTATTTGCATGAATTTATAAAAGGGATTAGCGAATTCCATTACGGCAGACGCCGATACAATTTTTTCAGATATTTCTATTTAAAAATTAAACGTCTGAACCGATTTTCATAAAACTTAAATGAGATCACACGTCCTTTTAAACAAATAAAGAATTTTACGAATCGTTCCAGCCGTCTTCAAATAATAAATAATATACCCGTCGGATTGAGTAGCTCCTCTTTTTGGAATTCTTAGGAAAATAATCATTTAAAAATGTGTTTGGAGGCGCTCGCTCATTGGTAACAGTCCATGCGCGAGCTCCGAAGATGGGGGCTGAGGTCGCTTCAATGCCCCGCCCCGCACACTCCCAGTACCAATATAGACCAAGACGCAAGAATAGGCTGATTGAGTCTTATTCTCTAATGTAGACCTTGATGATCGATTCTTGTTGTTAAGTCCTTGAAAGTTTACTTATCGAATTCCGTTTGTTTTCTTATGATTACTCGAAGTGGACTATATACGACCAAGTCTGGTCTTGAATTTAGACTAAAGATACCGCGAAGCGTGATATAACTTATATCGAATTCTCTTATGGAGACGCAGAGGCAGTCGGCTAGCTGAGCACCTATAGCGGCTGCATTCCTAGGAAACATGATGGCCAGGTGCCAAGCTAGCGGTTAGCCGCGTATAGGCCGATTCAAACATAATGGCGGCTGTGAAGTAAAAGGCTGCGCAGTATCGAAAACACGGTATGCGCGGGCGTTAGAGAGACGAGACGCGGGAGTGCACCGCCCACTTCCTTCCTTCTTCCCGCGGGCCCCTATCGGTGGTGTGCCTTAGTGTGCGCATTGTGTCGATACGCTGCACACATGCGCGAGCTTTAGCTGAAGTACAGTTGAAATCATTATCGTTGCAAATTATTTGTTAAAGTTTATTTGTTTTTTGTTATAAGTTTTTTTTTGGTAGCTTGAATTCTTCTAATGAAACTGTGTCGAAGAGCCGAGGAGTTAGCATTGAATGTGTAACACCTTTCCTTTAAATATATATGTATTTAATAATTTTTACCCATATACTCGGTGCGTGGTGCGATCAATGAATTCTTTATTTATAAATCGACTATTATTATCTCAGATAGGTATTTATTTTATCTATTAAAGCATAAAAAAACACTATTTTTAAAAGTATTGTATTAGTTTTAATCTAATTTAATAGACATATAAGTTTACACCGTCTGAATATTAACTACAAGAATGTTATGTACCTAGTATGAATTCAATCTTAACTATTTTCACCCCGAATGTACAAACGCAAAGCCTCGCTTGTGGCGCACTTTACAGCCGCCATTAGTTTGAATCGGCATATACTTAGGCTAGGGTTTAAGCGCTGTGCAATCCGTGTGTTATCAAGAGTTGGGCAAAATCACGGTTTCAGAATTGGTTGTGTAAGACGAGAATCTAAAAATGGGCGCTAATGGGAGCAAAGCGTAATATAAAAGATAATTTAAAAATGATGAAATGGCTCTTGAAATCTAGGTTTCCACTAAAATAATACATGATAGCTTGCGCGAAATCTATGGAAAGTAATCTGCTTTACTCATTCATTAAAAAAACATTATCTAATTTGTTTGTGTCAGAACTGGTTTTTAATTCTTACTTATTTTAAAATTATAGATTCAATATAAGATATTGCGACTTTGAACTATTTGTTAAAATTGCTATTCATTGACAGCTACCAACGCCTCAACCGAAGCAAGAGCCTGAGGCTATGCAGCAATCTATCGTAGACAATGCATCTGTGGTCATACAGGAACCAATATTGCAGGTTAGTGAACAGGTTTTTGAACTTACTTCCCAGATGGATGATAATATTTTTCAGTGTATATATGTTTCACTCTTTGTGACTCACTACAGCTTAAAAACCAGTAGACTACCGATATTGATGTACGAGATGTCACTAGATTCGTCGTTATCTGCAGATGATCATTTGGTTGAATCCTTTCGTTTCACTCATTACGATTCAATGTACTGAAAATGTTGCTGTCGGGTTTTTTAGAAGCATCTTTTAACCACTACAAGTATATTAACATAAACAAAATGACTAATGAGCTACAACAGCAAAAAATATAGCAGAAAGATTACCTATCGACCACCCACCATCAGAGGGCAGCGTGCCCACATTGCTAGCCGCATTACCACGCTGAGTGGCAATCCTTATACGTTTGGCCCGATAAAAACTGGCATTCTGGTCTGGTCCAGCGTCGAATCGATTTAACGCATTTAACTTTTTTTTTACCACTTGTATAAAAAAACACTAATATCATCATCGGCTCACTCTCGCCTACTGCTTAACGTAAGCATTTCTCAAGACACTCTGCCCTGTCCTGGTTTGCTTTTCTCCAGTCCCTGCCTGCTATCTTCTGTATATCTTTGCTCCACTTAGTCCCATAGAATCCACACTACGTTTGCCACTCTTTAATCGACTTTAAAAAGAGAGGATCAATTCCACTGTTTTTTGTGTGTTTTTGTCAGAGACGTCTAAAATTACTATAGGAAATTACTATACGTCACTTTATTGTTTTTGTGTTACAATCATAAACATATCTTAAATCAATAATGGTATTTTAAAAATTAACAAACTTAGAAATATATCTGATTACTGACAATAACGTATGTCAAAATTGAAGCTGTATCTGATTGCTGCAGGTGCAGCAGCCGACAATGCAGGTGCAACAACCTACATTGGTGCAACAACCGACATTGGTGCAACAGCCAACATTGGTGCAACAGCCTACCATGCAAGTGCAACAACCAACGTTACAAGTACAGGGGAATACAATACAGGTACGTCTATAGTCCTGCTTATGTTTTTCTCTCTCTTTCGTTTCAGAAGCCTTGTTAAGCGTGATTGATTAGCTCTCTCGCTTGCACCTTCTGACTATTTAAAATATGTAAAATCATTGAATGAATTATGATAAAACGTCTTCGAGCATCATGTTGAATGTAACATTATCGATGTAATAAAATTTTTACTGCTCATAAAGAGGGTAGATAATGTTTTGATTATATGTTTGTATGTAAGTTCTTTGTGACTGAAGCAAACCGATTTTAATGCGCGAAATCTCATTGGATTTGACTTTATTTCCAAGCTTTAGGCTGTACTGGCTACGTACCGTGGTTTTACTCGTTAATATACAGTTGTTGCTGTAGAGTTTTTTACCGTCTCCCTATAGAGTGAGGTACTCAAGTTGACGGCACAATTTTTTTTTGTTACCTTGCCTCGGAGATTGTTAAACTGATTTATCTAGTTTGAAAAGGGGACAGGAGGAGGTTTCCGTATGTGGTCCTATAAATATAATCATAATTAAAGTAACTTTAGTGTAGAAAACTAACGTGCGTGTTCTCAACATTCGCATTTCATACCTGATTAAGTTTGTCGAATGCGAACGAGACTATAGTTGGACCTTTCCAACAATCAGGTACGCGTAAAAAACCAGTCTTTTTAAATAAAATCAAAATAACAGATTTTTTGTTGTAATTTATTAATAAATTCTATTTTTTTAACCTTAGAAGTCGTTTCCACAACTTGTGTTATTGTAGGTTCAACAGCAGACAATGCAGGTCCAGCAGCCGATGCTGCAAGTGCAGCCGATGGATGTACAGAACATTATAGCTTCCCAATCTGGTCAGATTATACTACAGGGTAAGAAACCACTTACCTTTCTTTCGCTCATTTTTTATTAACCCACTTTAAGAGTGATCGGTTAGGGTTGTATTAAACAGAACGGGGGTCACTGTATTCGTCCTAATTGTCAATTTTCTTTAACTTTGAATTCGAGAATAAAAATTTGCTGTTTCATACAGAAAGATTATCGGTCATCGATAATATGTACGAGTATGAAACAGCTGATTTTTTTCTCGAATTCCGAGTTAGTTTCATAGTGAAAGTTGTTTCAGAGTTCACCCATAACCGATAACCCTGCATAGGTGTACTAGATTTTTAATTCGTCTTAAAGGTTTTTTTGTTTGTATGTTACGCGATTTCTCCGTCATTAAAAACTAATAGATTTTATCATTCAACATCAACCTGTTTTGACAAATCGGTTCCTAGACCGAAATACCACGGTACTTCGGTCTAGGGAGTTAGTAATTCACTACCACGGTAGTGAATTACTAACTCCTAAGTTTAAGGGGTTTAAGCTGAAGTCAAGTCGATTGTCATTCGTTAAAGTAGCTCGAAAGTTGTTGTAAAGTTTCTTGATTCGTTGATTTTAAAAAGTTTAGTTTTGCTATTTCTAATAGGCTGTTTTCAGCATTTAAAGAGTTTTTTTCTCCTCCTGATTGTACCTTTATTTCATTGCAGAGAAAACAATATCATCGCAGCCGCAATTTGTACAGCAACCAATGCAGATTATCGCAACACCGAGCACCTCACAAGGTAATTTGTCCATTTTTAACCGACTTCATAGCAAAGAGGTTGTCAATTCTTCACAATATTTTCACGTTTCAAAAGTCACGTTATCAATTTGTAAGATTAATTTTATAATCAAATCGCAAGCAAATGATATTATCGCGAACATATAAAACATTGTGATTATTTTTGTTTTATTGCAGGAGGTCTAAGCTATATAACACAAAACATACCCACGAATATGATGCAAAAGACAATTATAATAGTACAAGGCACTGGCGGCGGACCTCTCACACTCACGGTGAGTCATTGCGTGTGTCTATTCACTGACTATCAGCTCCATTATGTAAAGCATTGGAGAGAGACCCGCAGGTTATGTTAGTCAATACTAAAGATATTGATAGAGTTTTGCGCAACGTTGAATTGAACAATATTTTCCTAATAACCTGTAACCACGTTTTAGGGATTTTATTTATGTCTCTGTCTATCAAATTTTAAGATTGATACAACAGAGCGAGAAAGCCTGACTTGCAAAGATTACGCACGAAGTTGCCGCGCTGTAGATGAAACAATATCAGTCTTAACATAAAATATTTTTTTACATAGAGGTAATCTATCATTTCTATAACTGGTTAACATTACACTGGTTAATAAAGGGTTCAAAAATTGTCTAAACAAATTTTTTGCCGCGGATTTTTAGTAAGAAATGGATCGAAACCGGCTCAAAGACATGACCAAATCTTTTGTGGTAAAACGGTGTAAGTCTGCATATGTTTATGTGCAATATTTATACATGTTTTGTGTGTGTATAGAATTTAAATACAAATTTACATGATAAGGTGAACAACCCGGGAGGGCTGGACGAGTCGACCCTTAACAGCCTTATTGCGCAGGCAACAGAGGCGATAACGCAACAACAAATCATACAGGTTACTTACAACCTATTGGTATTTTGTACTGGCTTGCACTCACAATAGACGCGGCTGTTTCATGTCTTCTAATTTCTTTCTATTTCACCTCATTTCTATTTTTTATATATATTTGACGCACTTGTAATGTGAAATTTGTCATATTGTATTGATTTTGCGCACCTTCGCAATGATCAACCTTGTTATATATTTTTTTTGTTTTCAAACAGCGTTGAAAAATTATTAGAAGCAAATATTATACATTCGGAAACGTTGACAAGAACTATTCAAGTATGCGTCTTTAGAGCCGAGTTGTTGGTACCAGATTATTGGTTATATTTTTCTAACATATGAGTAACTCTTTATTTTAAAACCATCTTAAGATTAAAAAAAAATAAAAAATAAACATATACTAATTTTAAATACTCGTATAGCGGCCTTATCGCTTAAAACGATCTCTTCCATTCAAGCATAATGAACAAATTAGTTATTGTTACGTGCTAGAAGATTACTCGTTCTTTTATATTAAATAAAGTACTCTTTTAAGCCACCATTTTTATATCAGTAAGCAATGTTATGGGTAAAGACATAAAATGCCATCAAAAGCTGCTCCAAACATCAAAAATATTGTCAAAAAATTTACTTGATTGACAAAAAAATATTTTAAAGATACAATAACTTAAGCCAAAAAAAAGTTACACGTGCGTTAGATAACTAGTAAATCATACTAATAAAACGCATATAACGTCATAAAGATCATTTTGCTAATCCCGAACATTTTATTAACGTCTTTCAAAACATGGAGTTTTTAACAACCTTGTATACTAACTTTTTAGATTAGTGCAATAAATAAACTAAATATCAACTAACTAACATAGTACAATATTAATACATTCTATTGAGACATATATTTTTATGTCAGCAATATGCATAATCTTATTTCTTATTCTAATTCTACTCGAGGAAGATATCCTCCGTGCTGCCGGAAGAGTCCCGCCGTGGTTATGTCGTAGATTAAGAAGGGAATGAAAGGTTATCAATATTGGCTTTGACAGTTCGCCTCTTTAATGACGTCAAAACGAAACTAAGATTGCTAACCTTAGTTTGACTTCTTTCATCGCTAACTCTAGGCGATGTCATGTCGTTCCGCTTGAAGTGCATTTTTCTGCCAATTTACACTTGCCGGCTGGCCGAGCTCCTTGAAATAAAGGATCTCTAATAAGGCTTAGGGTCGCTGACCAATATTGATTTGAAGTATAGGTCATCTACAGATTTTAGGTTATTGCTTTCTACACTTTAGTAAAGTGTTTGAGACGCCACTATTATTTTTATAGAATTTTTTCCAAATACAGAATCTTTACTTATTTCGCATCTAAACACTTTTTTTGCGATAAATCTCGTGTTGAACACGTTAAGTTTAAAATCTCAATGTGTTGAACTCTTTTCTTAATTCACTGTATCTTCTATTGGCTATCGCGTTATTCACATCAATGTAATTATTAGCTTATAGCTTCAGCAGTGCTAACATGGGTTAAGTAAAGAATCACCAAGAGACTTTAATTTAAACAAATTCCAAACATTAACCTGAACAAAAACTTGATATATCGTGCTGTACACAAAGATGACTGGCAAATACAGTTCTGGAATTAATAGAAGCCCATTCTAGATCTGCTGTTTTAGAGTTTTATATTTATAAAGCAAGGTAAGTATGTATTTTTTCTTAAGGATCGCAATTTTACATTGAAATAAAACAAGAATAAAACGGGCTTGACGCGTCTTTTTGGCCAAAGCTTTAAAATTCATTGCAATTTTTAGATGTAACTCTTAGATATTTTTTATTTACTATTGTTAACCTAAAATTGTAATGTTTTGTGTCTATAGGTACAACGTGTAACAAAAAGGTGTGACAATACTCAAGTCTACCCATCAAAGTGAAACAAACTTTTGCAAAATTCGAGAATAAATTATTGCGTCCTCCATACAACTTGATCGATCACGTGAAGAAGACCTGATTTACTTTTCTCGAATTTTTGCAAAACTTCCTTGTGCAATGGGTTCACCTTACTAGGTGTTGCATGTTGTTTATGAATGTTCTAGCAATTCTTCTGAAAATTAACTCAAGTTTTGCTAATATTAGTCATAGTAACTACATATCATAATCGTTTTTTCTCGCTCGTGTATTTTTATGGACATATTGGGAAGTGGTCTTTACGTACCTTAAGGTAAATGAGATAATGGGACAGTACTCGTTTGTAGTTTTATACTTACTTTATTGTATTTGTAAGGTGTTTTTATACTTACTTTTTTTCAAAACAATTGTTTAAAAAATGTTAAGCTTATTCGGTCAGTTTCATATTGGTAAACTTATTTGACTGTTCTAGTTTTTCTGTAGTGCGATTCTTGCCTGGATTCAGTTCGTAGTATAAAATATTATGGCCATTTATATTAATTTTCGTCTAAAATGAATGAATGTGTCATCTGTCTGATATCTACGAACGAGCGACGGAGATATTCGTCGCAATGAAAAAGACTTATATACTTGATGCATAAAAAAATGCGATATGATATACAGGGATATCGGTTAGGGCTGTAATACATATACTCATCCTAAGGAACAATTTTAAGTATGGATTTATGGACCAACTCTGAATTCAAAAAAATGTTCACCTGTTGTATAGAAAAAGTTTATCGGTCGTCGACAAAAAGAGCAACTGACTAATTTTCTCGAAGTTAGTACCGTAGCAAAAGTTGTCTCTGAG
Source organism: Ligdia adustata (assembly GCA_947049295.1). Taxonomy (NCBI): domain Eukaryota; kingdom Metazoa; phylum Arthropoda; class Insecta; order Lepidoptera; family Geometridae; genus Ligdia; species Ligdia adustata. Next base: position 3,891,389 of record OX346233.1, read on the forward strand.
ATGAGTATAGTGACCCTCTTTCAACTTAGTACACCCCTAGCCGTTAACCTGCATTATAATGTAATTTTAACTTTATCTATATACATATAAAGTAGGTTTTCCTACCACACAGAACACCGGAATGATCCAACCAGCCCAGCGAGTCATAATGACTATGACCCCTACGCTAGTCAGCTCATCTCAACCGATCGCTTCTGTAAGAACGTATTGAACTGTAGCTTTCTTTATCTAGCATGATTTAGTAGAAATGGGACGGGTATTATTCCTTAAGAAACAATTGACCATCAACTTTATCTTACTAGCATGGTAAAGTTATAAAGAGACAAGACGTAATAATAGTGTCATTACGGGTGTACGTTTTAATTTAAATTTCGATACGCATATGTATAGTGTTTGTGTTAAATAAATAAATAAAAAAAAACTAAATAACATAATAAATTAATTATTAATATTTCACAATGAACAAAAGATACAGCAGAAAAAATATAGATAGAGACACCAACATTGGGCGACAATAAAATGTCATTAGAACTTTACTATTCTATTCAAAACTATATTTAAAGGCAGTGTTCCTCTCTCGCTCACACGTATTCGTTTTTTAAGTTTAGAATACTCATCTTTTTTATCTAAAATAACTTTTGTCACAGAATACTGGACTCTTACAATCTGGTCAACGGGTTGTAATGGGGCAGCCCGGTTTGGTCAGTGCCTGTCAACCGACTGTTTCGGTGAGACATGCTTCGCAGAACTGTAGCTATCTTTCTCTAGCATGATAGTAGTGGGAAAGAGACGAGTATTTATTGCAGGTTTCAAACCCATTTAGTGCCGTCCCGCGATTAAATAACACCTACATCATACCTACTACAGGAATGTAGAATGTAGAATTTAGAATCTTTTGCGTTGGCTATTTTTTCATACTCTATTAAACTAGTTGTTCTTTGAACGGTAGACCTCGCGAGTATCAACTAGTAAACGATCAGAAATCAAAGTAAATTTATGTTTAAATTATTTAGCAACTTTTTTAATCGTTAAGATACAACGCATTTCGGATAACCATCGCCTAACCGTTAGATTGTCGAAACTTAAAAGCAGTTGACAAAATTTAGATACGGTTTTGTAATATAACAGGCTCATTATTTTGCTTGTTTAACCCACGTTTTCTACTTATTATTTTTTTTTGTCAAAAAACTCCCAAGATTAAATAATTCTAAAAACAAGAAATCTGTACCATCAATACTAACTAGTTCAAGAAATATGACCTGTAGAGTAGAACCAACAGTAACGTTGCCCTCGCTAACTCTCGCTCGGTCTTTTATGATGAAAATTGATCACTTTAAGCCGAATTAATTCGTTCAATATTTAATTCATTTAATGAATTGTCAAATAGAATTACAAAGTGCATGATGAAATTTAGATTTGAACAGAAACCATTAAAATATTTTTTTATAAACAAAAATTGAAAATGAACTCTGCTTATGTCTTTCGAAAATTATAATACTGCATGATGTACATGACGATAGTAAAATTGTAGTGGTAGTAATAGTAGTAGTATTTGAAAATTGAACTGTAAATCTTTAGAAATTAGGTGTTATTTCCCGCTTTTTGGGATTCCTGGGATGGGCCACCTTAGTGAATACTTCGAAAATTGAATAACTGCATGTAGTCGAGACTGCTGATAAATTTTTTGTAGTAGTAAGATTTGAAAATTAAACCGTGAATCTTTAGAAATAAGATAATAGTACCAAAAATATGAGAATTCTAGACTGCATGACGTCAGTAAAATTTTAGTAGTAGTATTTGAAAATAGAACCGTAAATCCTGAGAAATAAGGTGTTGTTTCCCGCTGCAGAATTCTGGAATGATACAGTCTACGCAGCGAGTCATTATGAACACTCAACCGACTATAGTAAGCGCGTCGCAACCAACATCGGTGAGGACATGCAATTTATTGTTTTGCATGTGAATTTTATTGGTAGAAACTGTAATCTAATCTGGAACGATCGGTCCGTATGATGTAAAACTGAGATGACTTAAATGACAAGTATGGGGTAGGTTTTCTATTCGTCGGAGACTGTTTTTTTATTTTTGTTCCCGATTACTTAAAGACACTCATGCATGATCCATCTAGTGCCACTAAGATGGTGGTAAAATGCCAAGCTGTCATGGATTAAAATAAAATATTATTCTTTTACTTTTTTTCGTAATCGGCCCAATGGGTTGTTGCAGTGAAACCTAAAAAAATATAGTCTTGAATGTTAATCGGCTGTCACTTTGAAAAGTACTTGTTTTATGTTATTTCAGAAATGATGTGTGATTTTCAATGCAATAATAACTATCAAACAGTATCATTTTTACTTAAAATGTTGACCATTATGAGGTACTGAGGTAAAGTTTATTATCGCATACAGAACTCTGGGATCATTCAATCGACGCAGCGAGTGATCATGTCCCAACCTAACATCGTGAGCTCTTCACAGAACATACCTATAGTATCGGTGAGCGAGCTCATATCTATTAAATTAAAATTGTGTTTCTTGGAGCAAAAACAAAAAGAAGGAGTCGTTACTTTCGATACAATTTAATTATTACTCAACTTTATGAATTAAGGAAAATTATTTTACTATTGGCTTATGATTTGCTGTAAAGTCTCAGAAAACTTTGTTGCTGGATGAATTTTGCTATTTTCTAAGAATTTCACACTTACCTTAAACGTCGCCGTCGTCTTATCAGTATTAGCTTATTGCATCAAATGAGACATTATTAAGAGCCGAAGAGAATTACAAAAATAACAATTTCGATAATTTTCTGAAAATCAGTTTACTTTGTTAAAAAACATGATTTACGTTCTTTAGTTACCTGTTTAACTTTAAGCAAAATTTTCCTCGTACAGAATTCTGGAATAATACAATCTACACAGCGTGTGATAATGTCTCCACAACCGACTTTAGTGAGCACATCACAACCTATTATAGTTTCGGTGAGAGTTGTTCTACCTTACCAGTGTTTGTGCTTGAAAGTTTTAAGGGATCAAAATATTTACTTGACACATTTTACCCCAACATCACCTAAATATTGGGTGAGAGGTAGGCCTCTAAATCACCCATTTAAAAGAAAACACGCGAGATTAGAGGTGGAGGTTGAACAAAAGCAGTTGGATAATCCCTCTCCGATGGACGGCTCAATCCGAGGTTATGGTCATCTAAAGCGCTCGTGTGCTTGTCACACGAAGCCTTGTCGTAAGACTAATATAATCACTTCACGTAATTTATGGATATCCCCGACAAAGCTCCGTTTCTACGTAGCGAGGAATGTGCTTGTTAAGGACCAATAGAATCGCGAGGCTAGTTAAATGAATCGATTCTATTGCCTCTTAACAACCACATTTCTAGCTATGCGACCTCGCTTGTCTTAGGTGAAAGTGGGTTACAAATCAAAAACTGAGATAACATAGTTTTGCTTAGCTTGCATAGCTGACGCAGTTTTTGTAGTAAGCTACGCGAAGAACAGTATGAAAAACGCCGTCAACTGTGTGAGCCAACTTTAACTAAGTTAGCTTAGATTTTGGTCTGCAATTTGCTTAGGGGTTGACAGTGAACGATTTTTTGGGAAAAGCTTTAAGATTACGCTTATGATTGGATACGTACATTTGTGTTAAAGTTTTTTTGACGCTTAGCATATTACATTGTAGCGGTAAACCTTAGTAATGTTTTAGAAGTAGAATATTTACAATTATAGTTTTTGATTTATTTTTTGTGGAATATAATGAAAAAAGGTGGCAGATGGTGCATTGAATGAGACATGTTTCTTATCGGTAGACATATTATCTTAGCGTATCTCAAACTTGCATGGTCAGAAATATATATTTTTGAAATATCAAAGCGTAACATGTATTTGCGTGCTTTATAAGACAGATTCAGGCGGATGATTCATAAGATACGAGGCAGACGATATGGCTCAAGCGATTTTCTTTAGTTTAATATGAAAAAATATAATTTCTTGTCTTGTTTAGCATGGTAACTTCGCAAACCTTCACCACAGATATGAATTATATAAATTGTTACCTTTTATTTCCGTCATTTTGGCGCTGATGGTAGCGTGTGCGTCCAGTGTACGTTTATGGATTTAATATTTGTGATTGAATATTAAATTTAGCTCTGTGGACTCGCACTATGGCGCTTCAAATCAACATCTGTATTTTTTTAATAATAGGAAGTGTGCGGGTTGAATTGTTTGTGGCTGAAATGAAAAAGTGGTGTTATATATTTTTTTTGTAATATAATCTTCTTACGGTAGCGGAGGATCAGAGAATATTAAGCATGTTATATGTCCTCTCAGGGTGACAACGACAACTTCCGGAACCGACAACTTTCGAAAACGACTACTTGAGAAAATGACAACTTTTGAAAACGAAAACTTTCTGTAATGTCAATTTTCGAAAACGACTACATCCTAAATCGTCAACCACCTAAATTGACAACCGCTAAGATTGAGATCTCCCTAAAACGACAACGCGTATTTTTGATCCTTTTCTAAAGGATGTTTGCCGCTGACTGTACTTTCATTCATTTTTGTCCTTTGTACCAATTAATAAAATATAAAATAAAATATTTATATAAATATATATATTTAAAAAAAACTGTTTTTCACCTTGCGGGAACAGATTAGACATTTATGTCATTTTAGGATTCCGTCGTGATAAGAATTTTGATATATTAGGATTTAGTCATTTCTGAAATAAGTTATTTTAGGAATATCAAATTGACAAGTTTGAATGCACGTTTTAGGAAATAATAAACTTTCGCTTGTTGTCGTTGTCACCCTGAGGTATGAGGGGTTATGTCATATTGTTATGTAATGGGAACACGGATTATATTATTCTGTAAGAAGCATGACCTGCTTTTATTATAGAAGTATTTGGATAAGCATCGAATATTATTTTTAAGAGTCATTGTTCTCAAACCAATGGATTTTATGTTCAGAAGTAATTAAGTGATTGTATAAAATATAATAAAGTAAACTAATGTGTTTTGAGTGTGAGCAGTTGATTTTGATAACAACAATGATTATTCTAGTATTTCTGTAGCTAAATACAACCCTGTGTACAGGGTTATCTGTTAGGGGTGTACTATGCCAAAATGAAGTCATTTTTCTCATCATGATGCTTTCCCTATCAAATCAAACCCCTAAAGTTTGATAAACGTAATAACTTGTTTCAAAGAAACAGTTTATTCTGCCGTCAACAAGGTGTATGGAAAATGTGATTTTTTTCGCCAATTCTTATTTGATTACATACGAAAAAATCATTCGTTATAAAAAGTATATTGACCATATTTCGGCTTAGTGCTTACCCTAAACGAAAACCCCGTACAGCGGTTAGCTTTTGATTTTAACTTTATCACTAAGCATACCATGTGCTTTTGTAGTTTTTAGTTAGTGTAGAAGGTTGTGGAGATTCACGAGCAGTTTGTTAATTCTTATAGAAAATAATGATGTTTTAATATTTCAGAGTACACCTCAAATAAGTGCAAGTCAACAACCAATGATAACCACGCAACCGCAACCTCATAAGGCGCAGATAGTCAACCAACCGCAGCAGGTAATAATCACTCTTATTTGTAATAGCTATAGAGAGAAATATTGTGTGGGCTTGTAGTTGAATACTAGCCTTTAAATAAATACGTTTTACATTACATTTACAACATATTATAACATAGTATTTTATCTGTCAAACTTTTATGTTTTTATATTGTTTTTGTGTGCTTGACGAAATAAACTTTTCATTAATACATTTGAAGCCGGTTGAACGTACCTGTGAGAATGTTTGTTGCTGTAAGATTTTTTATTTTCAATTGTAGCCAATTTTGTCACGTTATTTCTGATTGAAAAACTATATTTTATGTAAGAACATGATACATTTAAATCGTGAAATACAAAAAAATGTGATTGATTAATTGAGAACCAACACAACATCAAAAATAATGACACTAGGACAAGAATCACGATCTCGTGTTATTTTTATGAACTGCTACTAATATTAATGAACTGACGTAAGAGTTTTGGGTCTAATTATTATAATCTACAGATTTTGAAAAAACGTGAAGTTTCTCAATTCGATGACTATATTTTTTGTTTTTTATCTGATTTCTCGGAGACGGATAGATCCATATTTTTTTGTTTTAAAGGGTGGTCCTATTTAAATGTTATAAAAATCAGTCCATCGAAATCTGACCATCGGCGCCTGCCGTTAGACGGTAATCACCTTTTTCTTTAATAAGAACTTTTATATGTAACTAGCTGTGCCCCGCGGTTTCACCCGCGTAGTTCCCCATTGGATTGTCGAGATAATGGGGGAACTACTTTTTTGAAGTCGGTTAAAAAGTATCCTATGTCCTTTCCCGGGGTCCAATCTACCTGTGCACCAAATTTCATCCAGCTCGGTTTAGTGGTTTTGGCGTGAAAGCGAAACAGACAGACAGACAGAGTTACTTTCGCGTTTATAATATTAGTTAGGATTAGTGAGAATTGTATATTTGAATTTGTATGTAGGCTTACGTTACCACGCAAATTACCCTATTTTGAGGGTAGTTGAGCAAATTTGAATCCATAGTCTAAATTCATAATCGATTTCTAGATAATGGTAACGAGCAAGAATCCACCGGCGCTAATAAGCACCTCGTCGAACAACCAACAGATCATAGTGTCCAACAACCAGCAGATGATTGTCAACTCTCCGCTGAAGAACGTAGGGCACAGAGTCGTGCAGCCGCAGCGGTCGCAAGTTATCAACGTACAGAATCAACCAGTGCAGGATAATAAGGTTGCAGCGGTGAGTGAAAAATTAAAATATTGACCAATAGAGTCTATTCTATTCTGACAATAATCTATTCAGAATAAAAAATAAAAATAATGTCAGCTTCGAACTTTTCTGGTAACGTTTCAATTAGAACAAAATAAAGTTTGTTTGGAAGATATCGCTTTTTAGCGACAACTGCGCTCGCTGCCTTCTGGTGATGAGTTGGAGCATTTTGATTAACTGTAGATCTTAAGTAGTCTATAAGTAATCCATCTGCATTTTTTTATTAAGCTATTAAGCTAGTCATTTGATCACAAGATCGCACGACCACGGAATTCAGCTATACTGTAGTCCTAGATGGAGGATGCCTACTCTGGAATACACTGGGTCTAAAAAAAGGCTACCGGAACACATCGTTAAGCGCTTGGCGACTGATTTTACAACTTGAGGGTAGTAGCTAACTAGGTGAGCGATTTCTCAATAAAATCACTTACCCAGTTTTTAATCACTTGCTTAGTTTTTATTTAGAATAAATTCGTTTTGCAGAAGCCTCAACAACCGATGATCCGGCAAGTGATCACCCGGCAGCCCATCATGGTGGGGAACACGAAAATAGGGGAAAAAGAGACGGTGGTGAACCAGCCAGTTGAGGTATGGACTTAGTAAATAATGTTCCTTAAATTAGAAACCCGTCAAAAAATAACATGTAACTACTAAATTGCAGAAATCTCTTAGAAACCCGTCAAAAATAACATGTAACTACTAAATTGCAGAAATCTCTTAGAAACCCGTCAAAAATAACATGTAACTACTAAATTGCAGAAATCTCTTAGAAACCCGTCAAAAATAACATGTAACTACTAAATTGCAGAAATCTCTTAGAAACCCGTCAAAAATAACATGTAACTACTAAATTGCAGAAATCTCTTAGAAACCCGTCAAAAATAACATGTAACTACTAAATTGCAGAAATCTCTTAGAAACCCGTCAAAAATAACATGTAACTACTAAATTGCAGAAATCTCTTAGAAACCCGTCAAAAATAACATGTAACTACTAAATTGCAGAAATCTCTTAGAAACCCGTCAAAAATAACATGTAACTACTAAATTGCAGAAATCTCTTAGAATCCCGTCAAAAATAACATGTAACTACTAAATTGCAGAAATCTCTTAGAAACCCGTCAAAAATAACATGTAACTACTAAATTGCAGAAATCTCGCTGCGCACTTTTTCTGCCGTAAAAAGTTGTAAAATCGAATGTTAACCAAGTCGGTTAATTCAGAATCTGTCTATGGGAGCTACGATTCAACCTTTTTGTCATAAATTGACACTTAGTTATTTTATTTACTAAAGCGAGTGATAAGTTTTATACAAACAAATCATATTCAAATATATTTCGTCTCTCGTAAGAATTGTTTTAATTTATTAATTTTCCATCAGCAAAAGCCTGTTCCGGCGTCGTCGCCTTCCCCTTCCTTGCCGGTGGCGAAACCCGCGCCGTCCAGCACTCCACCACCCGTGCCGCAAGAGGACACACCTTGGATATGTCATTGGAGGGGGTGTGGCAAGTAAGTGTTGTCGTATTCTTAAAACGTAATAAAAAAAAATATAGATAAATGGAACGAACGACATGAATAGTTTATGAGAACGAATAAACAATTGATTTCAGTCCTTCCGTTATAAAAATCCTGAATCAGGCATGTTTAAGAACCTGAACATACGTTCATACGAGTATATAGGTACATGGGGGTAATTATCCCATATCGCAAGAAACCATGATAATATGACTATATATTTCTTTTTGGGCCGATATAGTATGAACTGACGACAAATGAGTCATATTTGACTCACCACAGCAAACGTCATTATAATAGGCCCATATTATCTCAGGGCGTTTCCGAACGCAGCGGAGGTGTTCAACCATTGCGCGCGCACGCACTGCCCGGGCGGCGCGGCGGGCGAGGCGCCCTGCATGTGGGTGGACTGCGACCGAGTGCCGCGCCGCACCTTCGCGCTGCTCAACCATCTCACTGACAAACATTGCTCGCCACAGGTAACATATTGTAAACATACCTTTTAATTGTGGAAAATCTATAAATGCTTAAAATAATAAGGTGAGGTGTGGAGGTGGTGAGGAGGAACCACACCATAAAAATACAAATATTTTTCGTTTTCTTACGATGACATCAAGACAAAGCGGGAAAACACTACATATTTTTTATATACTATCTTATTATAAATGGATGTCTGCAAAGTAACGCCTGACTCCATTAATTATAAAGAACTTGTTTCATTTTCGGCCAGGACGGTGTAAATCTAACAAAAGATACCTAAAGATGTGATTAATATTGTATATTAATGAAAAATGCATCAGTCGCCTCCCGCATTGTGTACAAAAATATCTAAATTCTGTGAAATGTAGTTGAATTATGGTATCTCTGGAAGATTTATGTATCTTTAGTTGACTCCAATGATCACATTTATCTGTGAATTGTATCGTCCGTTACTAATGTCAAAATTAACACAATAAAAATACGTAAATCACCTTTTTGCGTAAAAAACGTGGCAATATTTTGAATCGAAATTAATTTTGTACACTGCGATGAGTTACGTTATTTTAAATTTGCTTAATATATTAATGATTAATAATCCCTAACGTATTTATGGTATCATGTACACTGTCCTGGCCGGAGCTCCATACATTTTATAAACATCTTTTTTCACTCATGTTGTACAATTTATTTTTCATGACCAAATAAATGAATCCATAATAATAAAGATTGTGATGATTTTAATAAAGATATGATTTGAGAAAAGTAATTGATCGTGTTAAAAATACTTATCAAGAGTCATCATCAACAGGATAACTGAAGACCAATCCTTAAATATCGAAGTCATTTTCTTCTATATTATTTAGTTTATTGATGTAATATGATTAAGATATTATCATTAAAATTACATAGGCTTAGTTTTTTTACATACTTCAAAACCCTCAACAGGCTCTCAAAGCGATATATAATTCGAGACGCCACGCAGCCGCTGAAGCGGAAGCGAACAAACCCGTCTCACTCGGGTACCCGCCCAATGCAGCGCTGGCAGCGCTTAATAAACACGCAGCGGATATGTTCAATCCTAGAGAACTTATGGTAAGGATTTCTTAAAACGAAACATATTCTTAACACTTGCGGTCGATGAATCATATATGACTCACAAATATTCGGGAATCACATGTGACTCATTACGTCTTTAGTACTATTTTGTAAATGTCCAAGCGTGTTATTGATTAAGGGCACTTGTCTCGTAGACGGGCGTTCGAAGAAAACCATATGAATCATATGTGATTCATGATAAAAATAATGAAGTTATTATTTTAATTTCTCATTATGATATATATGCAGACTTTAATGCTTTGTGTTACGTCATAATTGTGTAAATACACCTTACTTATCCTTGTAAAATACATTCACGCCTTTAATACTACGCGGAACTTTAGAATGAATTTTCGTTTGTAGCTTTTTTAAAGACAACAAGGGAACTGCCATGTTCTGAACATTTTTTAAAACATATATAATATAGCGATATAAGTTATATGGGCGATTTCGAATCACTATTGACTTTATTCATATTCGTAGTTATGAAGATTCGATAGTATTAAGGCTTAGCACGCACTGCGATTAAACGCGCGTGGTTTAGGAATAGCTGAAAACGCAAAAACGCTCATCAACACGCACTGCGGGTAGCGTTTTGCTTAAATTTATTTCATTTCACCATGGATTTCTGGCGAGCAACATACCTCCGACAAGCTAGTCTAATTTCTTCACACATTTTGATACGCCTTAGCCAAAGCCGGGCTTTAATATTTCTGCCTCTGTATTGATTTGTCATATAATGCCGGTCATTTTTCCACTTCAATAATAATGTTTTTTCATACATTGTCGTAGTCTACATTCGATGTTTCTGAGTCGGACGACATGACTTAACCTCTGCTAAAACGTCTATCTATATATAGAATGCGATTAACCGCCATGCGTGCGTCACACTACTGTTACTATGGGACCCAAAAAAACCGTTACGTTTTTAAAATTAGACTGAAAAAGTCACTAATGCGTGCGTTTGTATAGAAAGCTATGTGTAACATTTTTTTTCGGTTTTTTCAGACCTGAGGTTAAACGCGCGCGTTTAATCGCAGTGCGTGCTAAGCCTAACTTCTTTTATTAACTAATAATAATAAGGAAGAATTTTAAATGTTTTTTTTATTTAACTAAAAGCATTCCACAACAGGTTTAAAAATATTCTAAACCGCCCACAATTTCTCGTAACATTAAACGCACTCGCACGCGCGGTGTGCGTGACGTCACCATCATCGTGCTATCACTAACGCTTGTGTATGTATATGTGTGCGTACAGAACAGGGCCGATATGGGTCGACCGGCGACGGAGGCAGTCGTGGTGAGAATGGCTCGCTAGTAACCATTTACTGTCTTATCAATAAACTCGTTTTAACTTAGAGCATCTTTTGTCTTGTTATACCCAATGGAGAACGTCACGCCCCAAAACAAGACAAATGGCGATTTAAGTTAAGGCACGTTTATTTATGAGTCTGTTACTGTTTCATTAGGCGACAAGTGACGTTGCAATTGTCTGACGGTGTAGTACAACTTGATTTTCAATCTTTCACGTTTGGTATGTCTACAGTAAAGCGTTGATCTATCTATCTTCGCGAGAATGAGAAGCAAGACATCTTACGTGCAGGATTCTCGGCGCAGAACTAGATGCATGCAGCCTCTCACTCGCACTATCTCAGCTTAATTAAGATATACAAAATTACTGAAATTGTTTTTGAAAATATATCGTTGAGAATTTTGTTAAGAAGAATTTTTTTTAAATCAATTTATTATCCAAGCTTACTTTTATAGATATAAATGATCATTTGTTAAATATTATGATAATGGAAACTTTTATGAATAAAAAAATCATAGTAATAATATAAGTAATATTTATTTCAATACATGGACAATGTTATTTTTACTAACCCAAAGCCGATTTTACAAGAATTAATACAAAAAATCTTAACTTAATAAAACTGAGATAGTTCGTGCTAGAGGGCGCATGCATCCAATTCTACGTCTTAAGAGTATGAGCTTTCTCGCTTGCACTTACCTGTGCAATACATTTGACAATACACTAAGATTACATAACGCACCAAATAACTAGCGCCCGCGCTGGGAGCGTGTGATACGCGGTTCTTATTGCACTTACTACTGTCATATGAGAGTGAAAGAGACGACACGCAATCGGTTGACGTCATTTTAGTTTTAGTTATTTGGCGCGTACCGCTCGAGACCGTCTTATGTGACAATTGTCGCTCAATGAAACGTGTAAAACGTTTTTATGAACGTCGCGGACGCAAATTTAAAATGCATTGATCGTGGTATTTATATTCGACATATTAATGTGGTTGATGTGGATGACCTGGAGAAGGGTAGCCCTGGATAGACAATAGTGGAAAGAGTTGGAGGAGGCCTGTGCCAAAAGGCACTATGAAATCACAAGAGACATTTTACAGAAACCCGAAGAAAAAGATTTCAGAAATTAATGGCTTCTTATTGTTATTAATGTGGTTAATTTTTTTTTGTAAATTATAACTTCACCTAATGTGAAATATACACTGGCGTCATGCGTTTAGCTTTTCCATTATTTTTTGGGTGTATATTTTTCGTCATAAGACTAATAACTCAAAGAGACTCAAAATAATATAAACGGTAAACATTAACAGATTGTCTTCACCTAAGTTATAATAAAAACAGAAAAGTACAGATGTTCATATTAGGTCCTTACATATGAAATTGGCATTTTGTCGTACTGGCCACTTTGATCTCAAATATCTCTTCTTTGGTTAGGGATTCCAATTTCAAATTTATACAGCTATTTATTCATACATTTGTATTTCGAAAACCTTAATACATTTGTTTTGTCCTCGTTTGGTTTTTTCTTTGCGTCACGCAGTTTACAAAATGGAAAACTTGAAATATCGCGTTATTTACGAGTACGAGTTCCACCGTGGTACCAGTGCTGCAGAAACGGCTCGAAGGATTAATGATGTGTATGGCAGCGGTGTCGCAAAAGAAAACACAGTGCGTTTTTGGTTCCAACGTTTTCGTTCTGGAAATTTCGACCTGCAGAACAAGCCCCGTGGACGGCCGGAGAATAAAGTTGCTAATGAAGAATTGAAAGCTATTGTGGAAGCAGATCCATCGCAAATCACGTCCGAGTTAGCTGCAGTCTGCGGTGTTAGTGATAAAACTGTTTTAATCCACTTGAAGCAAATTGGAAAGGTGAAAAAGCTTGAAAGGTACCTCATGAATTGAGTGCAGCAAATCGACAAACGCGCGTCATCTGCTGCGTTACATTACTCAACCGGCACAATAATGAAGGGATTTTAAATCGGATCATTACCTGTGATGAAAAGTGGATCCTGTACGATAATCGGAAACGCTCATCGCAATGGCTGAATCCTGGCGAACCAGCCAAACCGGTGTCGTTCACTACAGCTTTCTTAAATCTGGCCAGACGATTACAGCAGATATCTATTGTCAGCAACTGCAAACCATGATGGAAAAGCTAGCTGCTAAACAACCGAGGTTGGTCAATCGCTCTAGGCCACTGCTGCTTCAGGACAACGCTAGACCACACACTGCACAACAGACGGCTGCCAAATCAGAGGAGCTTCAATTGGAATGTCTAAGACATCCACCGTACTCCCCGGACCTGGCTCCAACAGATTACCATTTTTTCGAAATTTGGATAACTTCTTGCAAGGGAAAAAATTCAACTCCGATGGGGCAGTCCAAAGCGCCTTCAAAGATTTCATTGATTCTCGTCCTAATGGTTTTTTTAGTAAAGGGATCAATGAACTAACTATGAGATGGCAAATGTGCATAGATAGCAATGGTACATACTTTGATTAAATAAATATATTATTATAAAAAAAAGACTTAATGTTCCTCCCTTACAAAACGCCAATTTCATATGTAATGACCTAATATTTTATGTTTTACATATATTTAACTGTAAAATAAATAAATAAATAGAAAATCAGCCTTTATTTCCTTTTTACTTAAATAACGTTTCATTTATTACATTAGTATTAAGTTTATATTATGAAACAAAAATATATTGAAATAAGAAAAAACGCAGGGTTAGTTACATAATCATTATAGGTATTACTAAACAAATTTAATTAACGCAAAATTACTACTTTCTAAAATAAATTTTGCCGTATCAATGCTTTTAAATTTGCGTTCGTTCACGAGTGAAATAAATTTATGCTATGTTTTAAACGAAGTAAAATACATACGTACATATATATTATTTATATATACTTTAGAAACGACTTATGTTTTCTGAGTTGCGATTTGCATCTTGTTTTACTTGGAACATGTTTTATTTACATTGTATGTGCTATATACAATCAGATGTGGTATACGAGCAGATGACTAGTATGTAGGGTTCTTTTGGTATTTCCCTAGTTCGTTGAAATTATGCTTAGGGAGCGTCCATTAATTACGCGAGGTGGTCTAGTGGAGGAGAGGATCAAGATAATTTTTTCCAAATCTCACTTAGGGGGGTCTTGGCAAATAACGAGTAATTATGTTTCTCGCAGAAAACGGTGTGAAATTGCGTGAAACATTATTTTTAGAACAAAATGTGGCCAAATCTGAGATTATAGAATTTGTTGTATTCGTCCGAACTGTGACTGTACCGAATAAAAGTAATAGAATGAGTTGTGTTTTTGTTTTTTTTTTTTCTATAATTCAACACGTTTACAGCTCTAATAGAAGTTTTTTAGAATCTCGCGTGAGATTAGGGGTGGGGGGGAGGAAGTTGAGGAAAATCTTTCGATATCTCACCAAAGTGGGACAAGGGGTCGAACAAATCTCAAAGATGCGTCACGTAATTAATGGACACCCCCTTATTTTATATTGTCATTTGTTTTAAAATGTACTGTGTGTTTAGATTGGCTAGCGCACTAACACTGTTTGGTTGATTTTAGTTTTTACAAGTATGTAAGTAGTTGATATGATCAGTTCTGTTAGATATCTACTTACTCGTAATTTCGTTTTTCATTGAATTACTCCATAAGAGAAAGGACATGTTGTAATCATCATCTTACTTTTTATAAGCTAAATGGGACTTAAGTTTATTTGAAAGTTTTATAAAAAAATGTAGTTTTTGATGAATGCATTTATTGGCTTTGTGTGTTTTTGGTCTTTCAGGCATGCTCGTACTTTTTTCTTTGATTATTTATATGTCTAGACGGAGTACCGAGCTTCATTTAAACAAATAGGGCAACTTTCTATGCTCGTGAGTGTGATAACTTATACACCAGTGTTGTGTACACCAAATGAATGCATTGTTTCAATTAAAATTGAGAACATATAATGCAAATAAAAAAATACGCGAAAAATGACATTAAAAATCAACTATTTCTGCACAACTGTTGCTCGTTTTAGTTGGTCGGAGTAGAAGAACAGAACTGTTCGCCTCAATTTTTAACGGCGCGTTATTAGCTCATACTTTTTATCTACACATATGAATAATCAAAGACTTATGACTGCTTAAATCTTGTAACTAATATTTTTGTATTTTATACAAGGACGAGAACGAAGGTCCGGTGACGAAGAGCATTAGATTGACGGCAGCTCTCATATTGAGGAACATCGTGATCTACTCGAATACTGGGAGAAGGTATGTAAAAGTAAAAAAGGTGTTAAAAAAAAAGATCTTATGGTAAAAAAAAATAAGTTAATTAAATGTTTTTATGATACAACTCGAAATTCGCTAAAGTGTCCATACATAAAAAGTGAACTGTTTTCGACAAAATGTATGAAATAGCTGTTTTTTTCCTGCGTATTCAGAATTGGTGCCATAGTGAAAGTTGTTTCTTAGGATGAGTATAGTGACCCCCTTTCGGCTTAGTACACCCCTAACCAATAACTCTGTATGCTTAGATTGAGAACACTTTTACTGATAACAAGATTTATTTAACTGAAGAGCGAAGCGTCTCTCGTTCGAGTATGACCAGTTGTTTTCCTTCTGTCGGTTCGTACGTTTGTCTGGTCATACTCGCGTGTTGCACTTTCACTTGGTTCTAAGAATGTTTTAAATTTTTTCGTCATCGGGGCTTTTTGAATAGAGGATGATTACGTCCATAAAACGTGAAAAATTGTGTGCGGCGCTATTTTTATCGGCCGATTTTAATAATTATTCAATCTCAATTATTAGTTTTAATTTTTTTTTTCTATTGCACAAGGATAACCCTTAAAAACTTTCCTTGATAATATTATAATCTAGCTTAAGTCTAAGGCTAATAAGTAATTTTAGTTTAACTTAATGGTCAACAAAATAATGTCTCTAAGAATTTGTCCATCGACACTTTTCTTATTACAGTTGTTAAGGCGAAAACACTTTGTTCATGAGTTCTTAAGTCTTAGCACTTTCACTATTATATTTTACTTTTAACACTTCACTAACTCGAACGGTTTAGTTCTTTTTAGTCTTCTAGTTATGTCAGTGTGGTCGAGGAGCTGGATAGCCTCGACAAAAAATTGGCGAAGATTGTTTTTTACCGACGTCTTAAAAAAGAGGAGGTGCTTAATTCGACTGTTTTTTTGAGTTTGTTATCTTATTTCTAGGAAACCTCCGAAATTGGCCTACTTACATTTTATTAAATTCGGATCAGTGGTATTATTTTAAATGGACATATTTTTTATACATATTGTTTTGTTTTTAAAGTTGCAATATTGTTTTGTTCCTGAGGTTACTACTAAGCTGCTATTAGTATTCTTTCTGAATTAAGTTGTCACAATTAACATTTTCTTCCAGACAACTACGGTCGTACGAAGCGCACCTGGCGTGCATTGCCCTGAGCAGCGTGGAAGCTTCCAGAACAATCGCACAAGTTCTATACGACATGAACAACATTTGAGAATCGCTGGTCGGGCGCGCGACCGACCTCACCTCGCCCGAATATGCTGAAACGTTTTAGAAACGCAGGACTCAAGTGAAGTGTGAAAATAAAACGGATATTGAATTTTTTATCAGTGATTGTTTTTATTATTATTTTGTGCTAGGTTTGAAAGTATCGTAGAAAAATGATGCCATTTTCAAATGATTTGTTTGGAATATCGTTCGTAAATGACGTCACCTGTAAGCGCATTAAGCGAGCTTACAAAAAAATAAAGATGGCAGTCCTTTCTTTATTTGTAAAGTATCAGTACAATTTTGTAAAAGTTCAATTCTCTCAACAGTATTGCAGCATTTATGTTAAAATAATTTATTGTAGTGCGTTTTTTTCTTCAGTTTTATGGAAATAAATTTCTGGTTTTCTTTGCTTTGTATAAAATAACATCGACAGAAGTACGGTTACGATTAAACATACGTGTGATTTTTATTGTTTTAGCATTTCAGTAAACTGAACCGTGAAATAGTATTTTTGTACCTAATAACTTTATTTTTAAGATAATTTTATATAAACTACACATAGAAAGCATATGAATATTGTTTTAAGTAAATAAGTAGTTTATTATTTATAGGGTAGGAGATAAGAATCTGTGGAAAATAAACTCTATGAGAATAATTTTTGAATCTTTTATTAATGTAACAGCGCGTTTAGTCCATTATTAAAATGTTGACTAATTGCCACTGAAATGTGCGTGTTATTTAGTCTAGTATATTCTTGAGGGACGTTTAAACTGTTGTCATTTTTATTAAAAAAATAATTTCAACGTTTGAACGATCCTTAAAAATTATTTTTGTTGTATGACCGAAAGTTTGTGTAATGGAGATGACAATTTTTTTTATAAAAATGCCAAAATAATCTTTAAAAAAATACAAGAATAACTGTGTTTATACTTTTTTTCTATCGTTAAACATGGCTGAGAAAATTAAGATCAAAGTGTGCATTTTCGTTCAACATAATATCAAAACGTACTCGGCATTCTAAAGCGTGATGACGTCACAGGTCATGCGCTAGCCGGGCGGGTATTCGTTCGCTGGCTGCTCGCGCTACGGTTGCAAGCTTTATATTATAACAACGCGCATCTTGTTAGTGGCTAGTAATCGTCTAATAGTGATAAAAAATACTACGTCTTACCTCAGTGATTTCATTCCAAACAAAACACCGGACAAGCGATTTTTTGACATGTCGAGGGAGGGATCCAAAACACGGAAAACAATGGATGCAATTAGACCAAAACTACTGCATACCGTATGAAGATCATTTTGAAGAATTTTTAGTCGTTGGGGTATTTCTCCCAAAAAAGGGCGAAGCTTGCTACGGCACTATTTACTGGCCGATTTCAATAATATTTTGTATCACAAAAATACAGAACTCCACATTATTCATATTAACAGATTAAAAAATTGGCTAAATGGTTGTCTTTTTTTTCCCGACTGCGAAAGAAGGAGGGTTATGTTTTTCGAGTATATGTATGTATGTAAGTACGTATGCATGTAACTTTGTATGTAGGTACGTATATCTCTGTGTCACGCCCTAGAGCCTAAACGGCTTGTCGTATTTTTATGCGAATAGTGTCAATATTCTGAGAGTGATTACATCAAAATTAAAAAGAAACAAAAGTAAGGATGATACACAGGATTGAAAATTTAGCAGTCGGGTATTTTTGAAGTGGTTAATTAATATTAACTAATCACTTGTTTACAGTTGTATAAATATCGCGGTACCTAACTATACAACGACACGTCCGTATATTGTCGATTACTTAAGTGAATGTATATTATTAAATTAACAGAATAGGTTTCATATTTAATAAGTAGGTATTTAGGTTAAGCACTAACCCAACCTTAGAAAATGGATACATACTCGTGAGTAGGTACCTAAATAACAAAACAGTAGGTACAAATTCATAGATTACCAATATAACCTGAAGAGATTTTATTATTTTTTTATGAGTAATTCTTACTTATTGTATTTGTAATAAATATTGCTTAAAAGACATACTTACGTTTTCATTTTAACACTACTTATTACAGTAGCAGTAAAATACTTATTTTTTATAAAAATTATTGAGCTATCATCAAGTTATCCACTCTTAGTAGATTGTTCGAGTGGCCTTTCTGGAATCCTTCCCTGAACGGTATTAAAAAATAAAAAATAATCTTACGATTTTATACACAAACAACAACAATAACAACGAACTATCTGACGCATACAAGTATTATTTAGGCAACAGAATCCAAACAAAGAGCGTGTGAGTGTCTTTATTTGTATAGTACTGGCGAGAGGCGCGCGGGCGTGTTACTCGACCTACGACGTCATCACAAGTTGACGGGAAGCTCGGCAGTTTAAAAAATTGGTCTAAACTTCTCGTAGAACTTTGTTAATACTGCATGTATTTACGTGAAACAAAAACTCGTATAATGTACATACTACCCTTTATTGTTCTCCATTGTTCGCAAAACTTTTAGTCACGTCCTACTTCTCTTAAATATGTTAACCCACATAAAACGGCCACCATTAAAACGTTAAACCAGTCTTCATTGAGTTTGTTCCTTGCCAAACAAAATCCTATGAAAAAATCGGCTTATCAAGATAAAGTTTTCAACTCGAATCAATTTACAATCACGGAAACCATAAATCCTTTTCCCCATAGGCAAGGAAACGTAACCCCATCGTTCCATTTCGCGGCAGCGCGCGAAAACTCTTCGACCTATTTAAAATGCATAGATGGGCCGGGATTTAATCGCTTTGCTAAATCATCATCATCACATTCCCACACACATTTGACTGGACGGTTGGCGCAGTTGGTAGCAACTCTACCTTCTGCGCCGCTAGTCCCGGGTTCGATTCCGGACAGGTCAAACATTTGTGTGCATGAACAAGTCTGTTTGACCTGTGTCTGGGTGTTTATTATATATATATATAACTATGCATATAAGTATATATATCAGTCATCAGGTTACCATAGCACAGGCTGCCTAGTTTGGGACCAGTAGACCTTTGTGAGGATGTTGACCAATATATATATTCACATTCAAGTTTACATCAGATGAATTATATAGGTATATATATATATATTTTGAAATTAGTGTGTACACTGTCATATTCATGCGTGATGTGCACGAGGTCTCAGCGGAATACCAGCGTTGTCTGCTGTATAGCAACTAGCAATTTGCTGAGTTGGGACCGGGTTGTGAACAAACATTATACAATAATAAATAAATGATAGATTCATTTATCCATTCAAATTTTGATAAGTACAGTTACATAAGACATTATTATGGCTAGTTTTTAGTTTAACAACAATTTGAGTATCTGTTGCCGAATTAGGTTGGGCCCCGCAGCATGGGAAGCATATAGCTCTCTCCATATATTAAAATGAAAATAAATATTTGGCCGAATATCCAAGGGGAAATAACTGGAACTTACAATTTGACGTGTCATCCGACTCAGTGATTAGTTGTATTAAAATCACACTTCATGGCCATGACTATCCATGAACTAAAGCAATGTAACTAGTCAAGAAATACGACAAATACTTAATGTAGGTCTCACGTTATTATTATGTACATGTCGCATTTATTAGCGACTCCATAATGAGCGCCGGCGCTCAAAAATCTGATAGATCAAGGTCCGTCCATTAATTTTATATTGGTTGAAGAGAAAACCTACACTATTGGTGTATATTTCTTCTTAATTTCTTTCTCAACAATATTGGGTGACAAGGGGTCGCTCTCAAGATAGATGGCTTCTACAAACATCGATCAAAATGACTGCTTTTGTTTTTTTACGAGCAAAGTTTAGTACAGTGGCAGTAATTAGGTATTATATTATTTAGGTCACTTACAAAACTGGGAATGTACCTAAGTACTACAAGATTTAAAAATGTGCATCTGCAATAGTATCTTCGGATTAGTACGTAACTACTAATACTATTTTTTAAAACCATCTGCTTCAGTGGCGTTTAACGCAGGCCTTAGAAATAAAATCTACTCTACCCAAGTTCACAGTTTGATCCAATATATCTATCTATAGTCTGATTTTTTTGGCGTTATCATTATTGATAATTACCCTCTAAAGGTATGCCTGCGGTTCATCCAATCACCGCGTAGTAGGGTAGGTATAGCGTAGGTGGCTCTTTTAATTTCATATGGGTTTGCTTAATTTGGACGCGGGATGGCTGTAGTACTGTGAAGTTTCTCGTTTCGGACCTATCCGGCTTGCTTGAGCAAATCCGCACGACACTAAAAGAGCCCTAAGAGCTTGACTTAGTCACGTGCTGGGCTTACCTTATCTAGTGGGACAAAGGCAGGCAGATGCGTTGAAACCACAGAATTAAAGTGTGAGTATTTACTAAAGACATCGTAACAGTGCAGTGAACTTTAGCATAACTTAAGCTTACTTTCGTACACTGTTAGATATAAACCTCATCCCAATGTACGTCACTCGATCCTATCCTGGGGCTGAAGCCTGTTTGTTCGAATTGCGTTGCACTAAAATGCCTTTGCCATAAAATAGTTCATAGTAAGTTTAAAGGTTAATGTTAACAGATTACCCAGATGTATTCCAGACTAGCAATCTTCATCTAGGACTAGGATAGGAATCGCTGACTTCCGTGGTCGTGCGAACTTGTGCTCAAATACTTATCTGTGTAGGACAAAAAGTACCAAATGTGTAACTAATGACGCATTGCAATAGTAATTCTGAAACATTTCAAATTAGTTACAGACTCGCCCCTAGCCCCTGGGTCTACCTGTCTTATTTGGAAACAGATCAACACTATCTATCGTATCAATCTTAAAGTCCAATCAAGCATCTCTCAAAAACAGATTGACCGGGATCACATCTGGCCTAAATCTTTAATTTGATAAGAAAACACACGTTCATTCGTTCCACGCAATGGGCGACAGAGACAATGAAGACTGATGGCCCCCCGAGATACATCGATCAAACTGGCGCGCCTTTGTTACCCACACCAGGATTTCAACTTACTTCAACCGACTTACAATAATAATCCAAACACTTAAATGGAGGAACGTGGAAACTTATCTATTTGTTGTTAGTGACGTAGTAGATATAATAAAGATTAGCGGAGAGATAAAAAAAAGTAACAAAGTGGGCGGCTCCTTCGCTCGCCTAATTAACTAATTATATGCCCCAATATGTTTCCGAACGATCATCATTGTTAGCATTTACAACTGAGCGCTACCGTAGTGCAGGTGATACGTTATTATAAGTCCCTTATGTTTGCCTTGGGAAATCAATCGTAGCCATATCAGAGGCCTTCGGACTCCTTAGAAACTCTGACTCCAGGGCGACACTTTGCCTACACGAAAAAGAAGAAGACTGAACTACTAACCATCAGGATTTTATTACTAATAATAATTTAACTAATCTACTTAACTGTTAAAATCACGAATATTAGAATTTCTTTGAGGTAACTTCATTTCTAACAAGGGGCATAATTATCAGGCGTCTCTACTTACTCGCCCTTTAAACCGAACTCAATTAGCTATGTAATAAAATCTAGAAACTTTGCTCGTCTCGGAGAAAATTCCATTAAACCCTAATTTGCCTAAGTAATAGACAACCTACTCAAATTCGAGACACTGAAGCTTTCAATCAAAGGTAATTTTAGTTCGAAAATAGTGATTTAAGTATTTCTATCGACAAGGAAGAATAGAAGGTGAAATAAGTATAGATCTGCCTAGAAGGAATATTCAAGTTAAGAAAAAGTGAATTTAGATATTGAACACAAGCAAGGTCTCTGTTTTAATACAATTGTATTGAAGTAGTAGCATCAATTTTCGTATTGTTTTTTTAAAATTAGTTTATTTTAATGGCACTGATCTAATCAACGGCGGATCCAGGGGGGAGGGGTGATGGGGGTCATGACCCTTCCCTGAGCTGGTTCCAGGACTTACATATCTCTAGCTGTTATGACAAAAAATTCACCACGGTTATGGAATATAAATGGGCTGCCTCATTCTGAGCGTGATAGTGCTTCTATGTATGTCTTCAATACCTACTTTTTACTTGTATTAATTGTTATCAAAATTAAATTATAAGTTCTTGACTTGACCACGACTATGTGACCCCCTCCTGGTGCCAAAGCTGGATCCGCCCTTGAATGTAATAGTAACTCGTATAATAATTTTAGTGGCGGCATTAGTCCTACTGTATGCAGATAAGAATTTCGCAATGTATTAGGTGGGTGTGCACCTATTTTTATTTCTAGTAAATAAACTTTAAAATCTAAAGCTGTTTAGACCACAACATATCAAGCGAAGACAACATCTAATCATTCTCATCTTTTATATAACTAGCATCTATTATATATTATATTGGTATATATTTAAATTTATTTTATGTAAGATAATAGAGTCTAGGTATGTATATTTGTATGTGTATAAGTGAATATATATTACTTTCTTTATCGTAAGTACACCCCCGTCCTAAACCTACATTTTTTTTTCACAAGTCTCCATTCACAGATTGCCTGGAAGAGCGCGATTTAGCGATAAGGCCGCCACTTGTGGCACTACATATAAAGTTATATTTTTGTATTGTTATGTTCTTGGTGTCTACAATAAAGCTTTGATCTATCTATCTACAAGGAGGTAAAACTTTAGATCTATATCATTACTATAGTATCAAACAAAATCAACAAAGCCAAAGCCAACCAATCATTCTGTAAAAGCCTCCTAATCGCGGATAACCCAAGTTCTATAGACGTCTATCTACCGTTTAAAGCCCACAATTAACATGAAATGTAACAACCAATGTATCCCGGGTGGGTTATTCCGACGAATTACGATATATTATTTTATTTACGAACGATAAAAATATCACAAAAAGTATGCAGTATACAGGATCATCCGTTAGGAATGTAGCCGAAGTAGTGAGACCAACTTTGATTTCGAGAATAAATAAATCTGCTGTTTCATACAAAGAGTTTATCTTTTTTATTTACTTTATTTAGTTTATGTAGGTAAGTATGAAACAGCTTTTTTCAGAGATGGTTTCTTGTGAAAGTAATTCATATAGTGACCCTCTTGCGGCTAGCATCCATAGCCGATAAACTTGTTTACACATACAGTAGTAATTTCCGTAAATTCTCCTGCTAGTGCTGTGATAATAATATTTTCGTAAATTCATTTCAGATAGAATCAATTAAATAAAATCAAATTATAAATAACGAAATATATTTGAGCGTTTGACTATCTATCAACTACTCGACAACTCTTGCATGAAACTTACGTAAGCTTAAGCCTCCAGATAATCTAACTAACAATCTATAATAAACGGCAGTTTAAAATATATCGCAGGGCATCAGAATAGTGTTTCAAAGCGTGACTTGCGCTATCAATAAATCCCCATCACTGTTGGAGCGTGCACAACCCTTATCACGGAGCTGGACATCCGGTGATGAGGGAGGTCAACCCTCAATGTGGCTATACATTGGCTATCTGTTCCAAGCAAACGGTTTGAGGATTTTATTGAAATGGTGCAAATACTTTTTATTTGAATAGGCCCTTTAACGAATGTTGATTGAAGAGATTGCAGGACATCTCAAAATTGTTTTGGGAAAATTTATTCAATGGGTTTTATATTACCCGTAAGGTCTCTCCCTAACCAGAAATATCAACAAATATTATTAATGAAATATGAATAAATATCATTGATAAGCAATAATAATTATTGATTAACAAATATTGATATTGCGAGAAAAGCGCTTATTAAATATTTTATATAAGAAGGTTCAGCTTGCCATTGTTAAAGTATTGAGAACCTATAGAAGTAGCCTGTTATAGTCTGATATTACCAACTTACATAAAACTTCACTTTAAATTCCCATCTACTCGTATAACAGTTCCTTAACATCAAAAACCGGAGCACGTTCGCAAAATATTTCAACTTTTAAGTAACTCTCTCCACGAGTAGGTACTCTACCGACCGCGTTTTTAACATTTTATATTTGGATTGATGACTTCAGCGCTCGTTTGGTACATTTAATTTTAGTTTATGTTGCTATGCTCTACCATCAATTATGGTAGATACGAGCAGACATCAGCGTGGCTCAGTGATTTAGTTAGGATCAAAATTAGGAACAAATTTATACAAATACAAGTTAGAAATATAAACCAGAATAAAATAACAAGTAAGGAACAAATATTAAAAGATCATTCCTAAAAAAAAAATGATCTCTTAATATTTGTTACGATTAAATTTTATTCAGATCTGCACAGCTAATCACATTTTTTAGTCTTTTAGAAATTAGTAGGTAATATAATAAGAAAGAAAATAATAAAAATCGTCGAATTGAGTGCCTCCTGCTTTTTTAAAGTCGGTTAAAATACAGATAAAAGCTGCAATCTCAAAAACCTACATCACAACACAAAAAAAAATTACAAGAATAAGATCCAGTACCGTACCCACAAGAGTATTCAAAAGTGAATGCCATTTGAAGTTCATATACTCGTACCTAACGCCCAATATCACGATTGAGAAAAATTTACTTCTTTTGGCAAACTAAGCATTTCATAAACCTTTTCACAAGCTCTCGACCCTTGAAAAGATGGAAAGTAACCCTACTCAAAATCCATAACTCCAGAAGTGCGGTAACAACAATACAATAGAAGTGTTTGATACGATTTCTTTTTTAAGAAAATCATAGAAAACGTAATGTAAAGGAAGAAATAATAGAAACAAAAGAAGACGTCTTATATGAAAAAGTAAATGCATTGTCACTAATTACGAGTACACATATTGTGTTATACTTCGATAAAGTTTTTAATAAGCGACGCCTTCGGTGAGTGCCTCTACAATATTTTGATAAAATTAGAAAGGTGCGTATTACTTACCTTACCTTGCTTATAGTATATCCCGTTCATACATAACAAGAATATTCCAAATCGGTCCTAGCATGTTTGAGAAAACGGATACATAAATAAAGTAATTTTTAATTAAGAAAAAAAGATGACGTCACTTGGACTTAAAAAAATGAGGATGTTTGAGTACAGATTCAATTGTGAAAATAGTGTCGGTATTATTACTCACTGATAATGGTAAAAATAATATATTATTGCTTCTTACACTATGTTTTTTTTATCCTACACAGCTAGGCATTTGACCACAAGTTCGCACGACCACGGAAGTCAGCGATACTGTAGCCCTAGATGGAGCATGCAATGGAGCAGTCTGGAATACACTGGCTCTCAAGGAAGGCTGTCGGAACACACGTTTGGTGCTTGGCGACAGATTTTACTACTTGAGGGTGGTAGCTAGCCAGGGAGCGATAGGAAACGCCCTACCACCATGTTTTCTCACGATGTTTTCCTTCATCGGTAGGTCGGACTCTTTTTGCATGTTTCGTGGGATAGAATCTCGTACCTTTTGCACGGCAATCGACCCTACTAACTAGTCGACGTTCATCGCTAACAAAATATAAATCACGTCATTTGCTATGGACTTACTCTTACACATGCCGTGTAGGATAAAGTCGGTATATTTTGCAATACAAAACGCAGCTTTACACAAAATATGCTAAACAAATACAGCAGTGGCATCGATACTGTGTTCAATTTGCATTCGAGAGTGTAGGGTTAATATTTGACGTGGAAATTGTATCGAAACATACCTCCACAGAACTATCAGAAGTATAGAACGGATAATTTATTTTCACGGATTCAGGGATCAATGATGGTAGGTGATATCAAGAGTAATTGGGTGGCCTTGAAAGTCTCAAATTACGACGAGCTGTATTTAACTGGAACTGAACTGTAAAGTAGTAAGTACCTTTAATTAACTGAAGTGTATATTTTTATTATTAATCCATATAATTCATCCAAGTATAGATTAGGTCAATATTTATACAACGGCGTATATGTGGCTTGGAAATATATTATTAAAGAAAATGAATATTTTCCCAAATATTTTCCTTAAAATCTGATATTTTTCTTGTGTTGTAAAACATAATGGTCATTATGGGTAGCGTTTTATCGGTTATACAAGCATACTAAGAACAGAAAAAGTAATTTAAAAGGTAAATTTGCTTGTTTTAAGTGAATGTGATTGATGCCCATGAATTTATCGAATTTGTTAATGGAAGAATAAATCGATTTGCGTCAAGAGATGAACAACAGTGAAAGTAAGAGCAAAGAATGCCTCAAAATCTGTGAATATGAATGCTACATAACATTTAAACTGAACATGTCAGCACTGGTCAGGGTCTTCGAAACTGCGTTAGAGAGCGCTTACCAATAATGACCAAGTAAAGATGAACAGAACTAATTAACAGTGATTATTCATAACGGAAACAGGCAGACGCCTGAAATATTCAAAGAATATTTAACTGTATACAATACTATGTATATTCACTTTACAAACTATAGAAATAAATAGTTAAATCATTATATTATAAAAAAATAAGTTTCCATTCTCAAGACGTAATATTCGGTACTAGGATATGTTATACCCTGGATTAAAGCTATAGATTACTTTTTATCCCGAAATACCAACAGGTTCAGGTTCAACAGAAGTGAGTAACAAGCGCTTCGACCGACCCTTTTTTTTCCGGAACGATTACTAGTCATGAGTCGTTGCGGTATATAAAAGTGTAAAAAAATCGTTTATTGTTGTTATTATATTGTTTTACATTTAAACTTTGAATTGCTGCGTTATCTATACCTACGTCAAACAAACCTCGCTAACACACGGAGCGCAATTAGTAGTAATTTATGACTTTGGCCTATAATTATGGACAAGCAGTTTAGGCATAAATATCATATTTAAGTATATTCATTCCTTTTAGCCTTCATAAGGACGGGAAAGACGAATGCCACTTCAAATAGGCGAACATTTATCGGTGTCACTGCGCTCTCTCTTTTATAGCTGGTGTCGCCAGCTATAAAAGAGTTGTTTCAAAAATGTATAGAGTTCCGGCCAGGATAGTGTACATAATACCATAAATACATAAGGGACTAAATAATACGTCATCATAAATATATCAACCAAATTCAAAATAACGTAACTTATCGCAGTGTGCAAAATTAATTTCGAATCTAAATATTGCCATGTTATATACGCAAAAATGTGATGTTATATATGCGTTTTTATTATGTCAATTTTGACATTGGTGACGGGCAAGAAAATTTATAGACCAATGTGACCATTGGAGTCAACCTAGGATACATAAATTTTCCAGGAATTATATAATTCCACCACAATTCTTAAAATTACGATATTTTTGTACACAATGAAACAGGCAACTGACGCATTTTTCATTAATACACAGTATTAACCACATCTTTAGGCATTTTTTGTTAGACGTACACCATCCTAGCCGAAAATGAAACAAGTCATTTGAACAGAGTCGGGACTCTCCTTAATTATATATCTATTTTGGCCATTCTGCTGTAGGATAAGTTAATTTACTTTCTATGGTATCTTTTCACCTCTTTTATTCTGACACGCGGTTGCAGCCATGCATAGGGTTTTGTGTGGAAACCATGTTTTTTTTTGGCTTTGTGCGGTTTTTTATTCAGTGACACGTAAAATATTTTTAGCCAGTCACGTTTTGGTCAGCTCCCAACTCTAAAAGAAAAGCTTTTGAAGCGGTTGAAGTTTATTTGCCAGGTTCATTTGAAACATATGTGATATATTACTGAAAGAGATTTATCTGTAGTGTTAAGTAGTGAAAATTCAGCGTTATCTGGTAAGTGCAAATTAAGCTAAAAGGAAGTCATAGTACATCATGATAAACAACATTAAATATGAAACCAATCCGGAATTCGAGAGTAAGTTGTTCCATATAATTATTTTGCTATAAAAGCTGTTAGATACAGAAGTATGTTTTGTCGACGGCGGAGAAAGTTTTTCTTTGGGAAAGCAGAGATTGTTTCATAATGAAAGTAAGTAAGTTATACTCTGCTTATAACTTATCATCAAACTATATTCGTCCACGGCTGGACATAAATATTATTAGCCTCGCCCAATAAACGCCACCGAGCTCGTCTCATCGAGTTCAAGCGACGCTTTCTGCCATTCATTCTCCTACCTGACAGGCTACAGTCCTATAGTACCTACGTTTGTCTAATTATCCTTTGGCTTAGTACACCCTCAACTGGTAACTCCTATACAAGGTTATCGGTCGGTTAGGGTGCACTAAGTTGAAAAAGGGGTCACTTTACTTATCATTGTGAATAACTCCCACCAGAGACCAATTCTGTATTCGAGAAGAAAAAATTGTTGTTTCATACAAAAAGTTTATCAGGCGTCGACAAAATATATAAAGTAGCTGATTTTTTTCTCGAATTCAGATTTGGTTAAATAGGGAAAGTTGTACGTAATGATGAGTACAGTGACCCTCTTAGCTCCTCTCTTCCTCTTAGACCCTCTGCTTAGTACACCCCTTAACTATAACCTTATAATATATTACTTGTTTAATTAAAAAGTATAATATCAAAGACTTTAAAGGGATAGGTAAACGTTTTAGATAATCTTACACAGCGAAGTTTTCGAAAACATTTCCTTTATAAAAAAACATGTTTCGTAACATCAAGTTCTTCATACCTCCTCAGCTTGCTGAATATTTTAATAAGTATTTTGGGTTTCTCAAACAAAGTATACGAAAGTTTCTTAGGAACAATTAATAAGTACTTGTATAAGCAAGTTAATACGTTAAATAGAAAAAGTTAGTATAAAACGCTGTTTTGTAACAATTTGTTCTTAATTTATGATTCCATTTGAGGTTTTGCCTTCGCACGGAAAATTACAATTTTGTTTGCGTTAAATATGTATACCTACGTAATGGTCGGTAACAAAAGTTTATTACTTTTGTACTTAATCGTACCTGCTGTTGTCGTACAGAATAACCTGAATTACGATTTCGGGAATAATACTGACTTTATTACATTAAACAATACGTTAGGTACTATTCTATAAAACCGTGGATTAAGAAGTATTTTACCCGAATGCCCAAATGGACGTTAATGTTTTTCTAGTGTCAGTTTGCGTGTATGTATGTATTTGTGACTTTCTACAGCCTGAACCGTTAGACCGATTTTGATCTAAAAGGTGTCATTAGATTTGTCTTCATCTGTGGTCATAAGCTATACTGATTGCATTCCACGATTTCAGTCGTTAAGAGATATTTTTGCAGTTGTTTTTTATGACCACCTGTCTTTAGCATCTAACCACTCGTCTTTTCTACCTACTTCCGAAAAAGGGGAGGTACTCAATTCGACGGTATTTTTAGTGTTAATTACAATTTGAAAATTTACACCTGGTTTATTGGATATGACTGAATCGATTTATAAAAAAAAAAAAAAATTGGTTGGGTCATCTCGAGTGGTACCATTTAAATTTTATTAAAATGCCTCATAAAGTTCTATGGGCGCCTGCGTTAATGGAAATCAGTAATCACATTTTTTTTAAGAATTTAAATAATTAGAATTTGTATTATGTCTAATTTAAACAATGCGTTGAAGTACTGGTAATGCTACGGGTTTACAAAGAATATATATTGGACTCTACGGCGTAGCAGCATCGCGTAGCACCTACCCTATCATACGCTACGATGATAGGGATGGACGTACACTGCACTTATCTAAATTTATTTATACACAAGTACTTACTTTTACATTTTTACTTACTTTTTACTCATTCCTTGGAAGTTGGGACGACCTCTAGTTTGAGATGCAACTTGTGTAGATATACTGGCGCCGTCAAATCTCTCAGAAACATCTGTACAGACTAGTGGTGCCGCCATAAAAGCAGAACTTACAGAGCGGCGCAAATTCGTGTATTTTGCCACATTATTTTAGACCTTGTTTCTCTACTTCATTTAACATCTACTTTTATAGAAACGTCGTAGTATTTGCGTTTCGAGACCAATCGAAAATAGCCTACAACTAAAAAATTCTGAAAATTTGTAGAATCCGTACACCACCAGTTTAGTCAAGATTGATTAGAAACTACGACCTGTACGCGAGTAAATTTCTTGCAAACGAACATCCATACCAATAAAGATATGACCATACATACTGACACCCGAGAGAACATTTTGCCCAATTCGAAGCAGAGACAAACGGTCTGTGTGTATATTAATTTGTAATTGTTTTTTATTTTTATTTTGAGATGCAGCCCTTAAACTTCACGTATAATTATATTTTACGAGAGATTATAATTATGGTATAGTAAGGTTTCTTTTTCCGGGATGAAAGGAAGCTTAGTGTTTAAAGCTGCTCCAGGACATAAGCTATTGTTAAGTGTGATAAGATTTAGTTTTAATATGCTAAGCCGTCAGACATTGCATCAGTAATTAACATAATATTGAACCGGTACTGATATATTTTTTGCTAAATCTATGACAATGAGTTAAAATCGTGCTCTGCCTATTTATACTTTATTCTTTCGTTTCCAACCTCAACATTAATTTTGGCGTCTGTAACAAGCAATTATGAGTAAATCCACCTCACAATTATCCTAAACAAGACTAAAGTCCAAGTAAATTATACCGGATTCTATAAATTAACCCGCCAAAGGATTACTTTTTTATTTTCCCGGGCCCGTTTGACCATTCGCGGATTTCACCGGCCGTCGGGTTAAATCCAGGATTAAAGAGACGTAAGCTAAAAGCTTCACTGTTTTATGTTTTGAAAAGTTTATTAAAAACAGCGACTGGGTCGGCGGCCGGTTAAGGCCCGCTTAAGCCACGGGCAGCTAGCGTTGTTTATGATAATATTACCAGCTGTAATGAGCTAAATTGTTTTTCTGTTCGGGAGCTGTGTAAGTTTAATATATTTATTAAAATTTAAGCGTTGGAAAATATTTATGTTATTAAGTAATTATTTAGTAATCGTCACAGCTGCTAGATTACCTCTTTATTTTATCAATATACCTAATAATAAAGATGACGACAAAATAAGTACATTTAAAGTTTTGAGAGATTTTTTATCTGCACATGGTGCTCATTGCAGAGCACATATCTCCCTTAAGAAAAGAGCCTTATTCCTCTACGTAAGGCAAATTGTAAGATGGTATCTACGGATACATTTGAAGCGTGCAGGCAGAGAATGTCCGGTGTTCGTAAATGTCCAGTGTGATAAACAGTCCAATTTCAACTTTGTCAAGTTTGTATAAGAGTGCCACTTGTGGTATTACATGTAAATTAATATTTTTGTATTGTTATATTTTGTGTGTCTACAATAAAGCGTTGATATATCTATCTATAAGTCTAGTGACTGCTAATGACTAGTGTCCATAAATGTCTAACGCACAAATTCATCTAATATCAGTAATGGCACAGAAACCTTAAAAAAATAGCTTAGTTATAAAAGATTCATTTCATACATTTGCAATGGTGTCTTCTTCAGTTAAAGCTACTTATTTATAAAAATACGTAGAAAAAATTACAAGTAAAAATACCACATCAACGTAAGTAAATGATAGATAATAATTAATCACATTTATAAACGAATACGAATCTTCCACAATTCATTTATTTTCATTACTGTACCGCTCCATACATAAAAGCTGCATAAATAATAGCTCATTTGCTGACCCAAACCTTACGCAGCCGTTACCCGAACATTAGCGTATAACTTTCGTTGCAAGAATATTTTCTCAACACTTGGTAAATATTTTCTCAGCAGCTGGTAAAAGCTCTGAGGTGAATTAGTACTCCCTATATTGATGTTAGGTAGCACCCGCATTAGGGAAGAATTAGTAATAGGCTTAGACATGTGAAAAATAACGTTCGAACATGAAATCTATCTCTTAGAGCGTCTAGGAAGATAAATGTTTCTTCTATTTACCTACTTCACATCTGCCAAACTCTTAAAGGTATCTTAATGTGTCTATTATTCTTCTACAGGGTTACTGGCAACCAACGTGAAACCTCTAAAGGGCGACTCTGGCATATAAAATAAAATAAATTTATTAAATGTTTACAGACTTCTTTTTGCATTTACAACCAATTTATGATGCTTCGTTAATAATTAATAAATTATTCATTAATTTTCCTCTTACACAAAGTAGGGCTGAGGTGGCGGCTTATTCAGTCGAACAGCACAAGCAGCGAAAATATGCTACCCTCGGTAGAGTTTATATATTTGAGCCTTTTGGAGTCGAGACTTTAGGGCCGTAGGGACCGGGAGCTCATCTTATTTTTCAAAACTTATCGGAGCATTTGATCGATTCGACGCGTAACCAGAATGCCGGTTTTTATCTGGCCCAACATATAAGCGTTGCCATTCAGCGTGGTAATGCGGCTAGCACTGGGCACGCTGCTCTCTGGTGGTGGGTTGGAGCATTTGGATTATCTGTAGATCTTAAATGGTCTACTTATCTATCTGCTAAATTTATGATGTGGTTGTAGTTGGTCATTTTGTTTGTTACTAGCAGCACTTGCCTTAAAACCAGTAATAGAAGTATTGTTTAGTTTTTAGTTGATAAATGAAATTGCAGTTCTAATTTAAAGTTATTGGTTTAAGACTAGGTTTCCCTGTGTGACGGCGTATCATTGCCATCTATCAACGTTTTCGAAATTACGCAATAGATATATAAATGATAATACAAACCACATACAATTTTAACTAAATTAAAAATATTAATAACAAGGTTAGGTTATTATTAAGGTATAGAATTACAACTTTTGTTATAAGAAAAAGTTGAGGAAAATGCAGATGTTTCATATGTAAAGTTACGTACAATCAAATAAATATATCAAATCAAATTTTCAAAACTTGTATAATTAAATTTGACAGTCTAAAATGTAATAGAGTCGCCATAAATTGTGTGCTGAGGTCTTGGGAGTAATAATCCTGTATATTATTAGTAACCTACCTACTAATTTTTCAAGTAAAATGCTGTTTTTCCAGGATTTTCCGTTTATTTCTCCAGAGCGTCTGGCAAGCAACCGCAAGGTATTGCGAGGATTAGGAAAACTAATCTATTAGAACCGTAATAACACTTACGTGTTCAGAGTCGTACCTACATGCAATGAGCAAGCAAGGTGCTTTGCTATTATTACGTGGACGCGTAATGCGATAGTCTAGGTTTCTTGATACAAGGATTTAGCGTTTATTACGTTCAAAATGGATAGGACGATATGTTATAAGTAGTAATTTATTGACAGAGCAAGAAGCGTAAGTGTAGCGTCTTTATTTCAGTTTGGCCGAAAATGACTTTATAATTATGTCCGGCTGTTTTCTCTACAGCTTATATTTCTCTATATAAGGTTTGCGAGCTATTAGGTTTCCTAATCGTATAAAATTTTGCGAGAGTTGAAGATGTAAAAAAAAACGTATTGCGTCAAATACAGGCTGGCATTGTCTACAAGGTGTAGTCGGAGTGGGTAAATCAATTAATGACCCATTTATAATTTTAATAAAAGGGTGATTTTTTCGTAATATATAAAAAAATCATCATTTTATTTTAATAAATTTTATTATTAAGTAATTTATATAGCTCGTAAAGGACCATAATGGATATTGGTACGATTAAAGAAATAAAAAAAAAATATAATTATGTAGGTATGATTATGATATATAATTTATTTAACTCACAGAGTTAGACTAAAATGATATACGGGAAAAGTAAAAATACATTTATTCAAAATATATTTTTTAATAAGTGAATTTTTGGATATATTTCTTTAGAAGATTTTGAGGTTCAGAAGATTATAAGCTGTAGAATTAAAATAATATTAAAAAACATATAAAAAAACAATATATCTACGCTAAGATAGGGGATAGTTAATAAAATACGGCATTAAATTCCCATCATATTTTCTAAATTGACAACATAATTGACCTTGAATAATAAATCCACACCAAAAACATTTCCACATTAAATACAGCAAGACACAACTACCTATACTCTCTACAAACTTTGCACAATCAACTAAAACTATGCCAACTATTTAGTACTACATCGCAGTAAAATTTTCTTGCTTTAAACCAACAATGTCAAGAATTTCTAAGCTTTGTTAAAGCGACAAAGTGGTAAACAGAGCAAGTTTTTGCAACGGCGCTGGAACACGTCTTGTCGATTGATCAGCAAATATGATAGATGGTTGTAAGGCTGATGGATGGTTGTATATTTAGAGGCCCTTTACACTAGCCAGGATCGAGAAAAAGGCGATGATTCGACAAGTCTATGGATATTTAGATATAGATAACATTTTGTTTCGTGAGAAATACTCAAAGCATACTGTATCACTCCGCCGCTTTCTGGCGAGACACAAGCACAATGTAGCACTTCGCTACATTGTCCGCAATCCGCCACGGCTCAATACTGCCAGTCCTCTCCCGCCGCACCCTATACCTCGGCTGTACCACCTTGCAACTTTGCAGTTCGCCTCAGTTGCGGTGTCCCCATAAAACCCATAAAACCTACCCTTAAAAGCCGCTTCTTCAGATAATGGTGGGGACAAAGCTTCGTAGAGGGGCCTATCCCGGATGCAGTTTTGCTTTAACGCGGGTGTCCAAGCCACATTTACTGAGCTCACCACACTCTTTGGTAGCTTCAGGGATACACAGAAGTTAAACACTTTTCGTCACAGCTGCCTGCGTTCTATTTTGTGAAGCAAATGGCAAGATCTTGTTATGAATGCAGATGCTCTTCGTCGTT
This sequence comes from Ligdia adustata, assembly GCA_947049295.1. Lineage (NCBI taxonomy): Eukaryota > Metazoa > Arthropoda > Insecta > Lepidoptera > Geometridae > Ligdia > Ligdia adustata. The sequence continues at coordinate 3,926,842 of OX346233.1, forward strand.
TACAGACAAACGGCATGGAAGCTCTTCTGATGAAGAACCCTTGCGTTGGTGCGGCCACGTCCATCGAGAATTGATGACTGATTTGAGTTCTTGAAAAGAAAGTGTTGCACCGCGCACCGGAGGCTAGTACTTACGTTAGTAATAGTAATATTTAACATATTTAACGTCAAATAATATAGTAATAATAGTCACTTTGGCAATCAAAAGTCAAAAAAGGAATCCGACATTTTGAAAAATCTCTCTTTCCAAATTGCATCAGCATTCTCTAATTAGGCCTTTGAAACCACTCACGTGTGCGTGTACTGCTTACGTGTGACAAGGTGTTTTCCACGTACAAGTTTGGATTTTCCAGCTACATATGGGAATGCCAATGGCCATGCCAGAAGATAAGCCTGGAAGCCAGCGTCGGATACGACGCGGACGACAATGGTGATGATGTCAAGATATATTTTTGATAATATTGAAAATTATTTTGTTCAAATCGGAGGTAGTGCGTATACGCCTCTAGAAGGATGTTCTATTACCAGTCAGTTCAAGGTCAAGTTTTTGCTTGATGGAAAGATGACGGGTATTTCTGGCTGCCTTGCTTTTCTGTTAAAACGAAACTCTAGGGAATAATAGATATATATTTTGTTTGAAAAAATAATAGAATCTTATCTTATCTAGATATCTTTAATATTGATTAATTGATAGTTCTGAAAAATATTATGCAAATAATTGATAATTTGATACATAATCTTTGACAAATTCAAAACTTTTATTTTAGGTTGTGTCCTCATATCTCTGCCAAAATTTATGTGATGGCCGATTCACATAAAATTAAAATAGTAAGTGAAAAAAAAAAATTTGGTAGAAATAATTCCCCAATCAAATTTAAATACTATTATATTTATAATGATGCTCCTTTAACGGTTTTTTTTTGCTTTTTTGTTATGTTTTTCTATAGCCTGCGGCATGTAACTTTATGTGCTGCAACATTTGAGCAAAAAAAATATCGGATTCCACTTTTTTAATAATATAGTTAAGAAAATATACAGTTTGTAGACTGGTACCTATGGCAGTCAGTCGCGCGCCGCGGCCAAGGTCAGGCGTGCAGTGTTCGACGTGCGTACGCGCGGTTTATGCAAAACAAGATGGCGAATTTAGTGAAATGTCATCTCTGTAATATCGTTATTAACGAGTTGTTGTCTTATGTGCAAAACAAAATATCTATAATCGACGAAGTTACATTAAAACGGATCTGCGTCTCTGCTTTCTCAAGTGATGAAATACGTAAATCTAAGTCGTTGCTGTTTGAATCATGGTCGTCAGATTTTCGAATTACAAGGAAGAACGAGATCTGGACGATATTATCTGCTTATTTAAAACGACAGACTCGGATGCAGTGCCAATTCTCGTAGCAAGAGAACTCAAAAATTTTTTGATCATCTGGACTGTACCAAACTACTAAAAGACCTGACAAAATTAAGCGCCGAGCTCGAAGAGGTTAGAAACACCTACGCTACAGTAAATCAAGTGGAAAAATTGCGATCAGATTTACTTCAATTGAGGAATGCGTCGTCCAGAATGTGCAATGATTCATTACGTCCTATTTCGGCGCAAAACGTTAATATAAAAACGTGGTGCGTGGTTGTACGACAGTGGGCCGTTGGGACTTTCGAATGTAAATGATTCGACATTAGACGACCTATTGGATAATACGGTGAATAGTGTGACTGGCGGAAACACTGTCCTTGAATTTAGAGATATGTTTAAATTAGATAAAAGTGTGACCACTTCAAATAAGATCGCTTTGTCACGACTAACGTAATCGGTGTCGAATAGAGATGGGAATCGTATTGGGCGCCACTACAACATGTATCCGTCGCGAGGGAGCCGTGTTCACGCGCTCGCGCAGCTGACGCAATACCTGCAGAGCCGCCCGCCGCCGCCAGCGTAGGACCCAGCGCGAGCGGTGCAGTGATACAACCAGAGCCCGTGGCTAGTGTGAAGTGTAGCGACGATTGGGTAACCATTCAACCTAAGCGTAAAAAGACTCAGTACTGATATTGCGGGATGGCTGGGATCGCTAAAGGTATAGAAGGCAACTTTAAAGCCGCAGACAAAAAAGTTCCTAACTTTATATCGAAAGACACGATGGACAAAGATATTGTAGATTATGTGTACAAAAAACTAACGAGACGATAAGCTTGGAGAAAAACTCATATAAAAAGGAAAGAGACCATAAAGCTTATAAGTTCTTTATTTCGGAACACAAAGTGTCTATGTTCTTGGATGAAAACTTGGCATTAAATTCAGACGTTTTGTTCACTTCAGGCAAAGGATTGCGAACGGCAGCAGCTCCGTAACGGCACAACATAACATAAGATAATTATGACAAATAGTGACTCATATAACTTTGTCACCTTCAACTGTAAAAATGTGAAACGTTCAGTGGATACGGCAGATATGCCGAACTTCTCACATAGTCGCTCTACAAGAATTTTGGTTACTACCCAACGAGATAGAGCTGAGAACTTTTTGAGCTGTATCAATATGATTTTGCCTACACCGGAGTGTCTCTGATGGACCTGTGAAATGGAATAATTGCTGGACGTCCCTGAGGAGGCGTAGCATTGTTGTGGAACCGCAGGGTTTTTTTAAATGTATCAGTGGTAAAATGTGAAAACTCGCGGTTACGTGCTATTAAGGTGGTAGATAGATTGCGATCATTTCTAGTGTTTAGTGTATACATGTCTACTGATAAAACGGTGAATATAGCTGAATTTACGAATTGTCTGGGTTTACTTAGTGCTATTATTTCTAAGGAATGTTGAGTGTGTCTACATGCTCGGTGATTACAATGCCAACCCAGGTAGCCAATTTTATCATGAGTTATCGAAATTTTGTAGTAAAGATGATTTAGAATAGACGTGTGCTGATATAGTAAATTTAGGTATATTGTCTGGCACATAGTTGTGTTAGTGTTGCGAATGGGTCTGTAAGTTGGTTGGACCATTGTGTTTGTACGGTGTCAGCGTTTCAAACTACTACAAATACATTTATAAAGTATGACCCTTTGTGGTCCGAGCACTTACCTCTCATAATACAATGTGATCTAGAATTAATTAAACCAAAAATAATACAGGATAAATTAAATTTGTATAATAATAATAAAGTACGATGGGGCGAAAGAAACCCGGAACAAATTAAATTGTATAATAGATTATGTAATGAACAATTGAAATTAATTGATTTTCCTTCTGAATTATCTAATTGTAGTGACAAACAATATAATGACTTGGACCACAGGCATGTAATTGATGAAATGTACCAAAATATTATTAATGTTCTAAGTAGGTCGGCATGCGAGAGTCACTGTTATAGCAAGCCTAGCAAGAAAAAGTATGTACTCGGATGGATTAAACATATTCGGGAAGCTCACGGGATAGCCAGATTTTCGTAGCTTTTGGAAATCAACTAGGAAGTTGAATAGCAAACCTGGCTTACCAGTGAGTGTGAACGGTATTAGTGATTTTAAGTGTATAGCAGATATGTATAAGGACCACTTTACTGTAACGTCGCTATTGGGGCCGCGAAGGTCTGTCAATGTAGGTGGACATCATGGGCAGGAGATGAATACCAGGTTTGTGGCAAAACATGTTAGAAAAGTTATTAACTCGATGTCACGGGGAAGTCTCCTGGCCATGATAGTCTAAGCTAGGCTAAGCTATGAGGAGCTCAGCAGAACACGTGTCGGCTGCCATATTGACGGAATCTGTGTTAATATTTTAAATAATTACATTGGTCAGGTAGACGAAGTTGTGATTCTTGGAGATTTTAATCTACCATTCATAAAATGGACCAAATGCAATAATTTCACAACTCCATCAAATTATGGAAACTCGTTAGGAAACGTCTTAGTTGACTTTGTTTCATTATCCAACATACAGCAGTTCAATAGCATATGTAACGAAGATGACAGAATATTGGATCTTGCTCTTAGTACGATAGCTGACATTTCTCTAACGGCGCCACCCGACTATTTAAGCAAACTTGATGTTAAACATCCCCCGTTTTTACTTACTATACCGAACAAGGAGTTTGAATTTTTGCGTCCTAAGCCGACTATTGAATTTTATTTTTACAAAGCTGATTTCGACAGCATCTCGTTATATCTGAGAGACATAGATTGGTGTGAAACTTTTAATGACTGTACTACAGTAAATGAAATGATTTCTTCTTTTTACACTATGATTAGAAAATGTATTGAAGATTTTGTTCCCAAACACAAGTTTAATAGAAAGTCATTCCCTCCTTGGTTCAATATATCATTAATCAAATTACTCGCAGAAAAAGAAAAAATCCGGACTAGATATCGTAAATATAAAAACCCTCGTGACCTGATGGAATTTAATATTTTAAGGGAGCGTTGTCATAAGTTATTTGATGCATTATATAAAAACTATATACAAAACACAGAAAATAGCATTGCGAAAAATCCGAAAGTATTTTGGCGGTATATTAAGGACAAGCGGAGGACTAGGTCGTCACTTCCTGCAGAAATGCACTTGGGAGACGACGTAGCTAGTACAGGGAAAGATATAGCTAATTTATTGGCAAAGAATTTTTCAAACGCATTTACTTCAAACACGGCTGTGGGATCTATTGACAGCGCATTTGAGTGTAGTCTACAGTACAAAAGCATAGGCAGAGTAAGCTTCACTGAACGCGAAATTTTGAAAAAAATCAAACAATTAGACGCTAATAAAGGACCGGGTCCTGATGACATTCCACCTCTTCTAGTCAAGCGTTGCGGCTCTGCAATAGCACTTCCTCTTTCCCTAATATTTAACCGTTCTTTGTCCTTGGGGGAATTTCCCGATGAATGGAAAAAGGCGAAAATTATACCCATTCACAAAAAAGGCAACATTGACGACGTACAGAATTATAGACCTATTTCAATTTTATCTTGTTTTTCCAAATTGTTTGAAGCACTCCTATGTCCGATAGTATCACAATATTCTTCTCACTTCCTATCGCAACATCAGCACGGTTTTAAAAAAGGCCGCTCTGTAGAAACAAATCTTGTTGGGTTTATTACTGATCTCACTGAAAGTGTAGACAAGGGTGGTCAAATAGACGCAGTTTATAGAGACTTTAGCAGTGCATTTGATAAAGTTAATCATGTTTTACTTGTCAAAAAGTTAGAGCGTATAGGCTTTTATGGATCATTCTTAAAGTGGTTTTGGTCGTATCTTACAAAAAGAGAACTAGTTGTTATGGCTAATGGATTCGAATCAGTGAAATATTTTGCGGAGTCTGGAGTTCCCCAGGGTTCCCACCTAGGTCCAATCCTTTTTTCTATCTTTATAAATGATATTACCATTCGTATAAAACATTGCAAATATAAATTATTTGCGGATGACCTAAAAATGTATAAAACAGTAAACAGCGACAGTGATATTAATCTTATACAAAATGACATAAATAATATTAGTGAATGGTGTGATATTAACCAAATGCATCTTAATGTAAAAAAATGTTTCTACATAAAATATACACGCAAAAAAAGGCCCATAAATTCAACCTATACGCTTAATGATGAGTTGCTACAGGAGGTGCAAGAAATCCGAGATTTGGGAGTGTTGATAGACAGCCAATTATCTTTCAGATCTCATATTGACTCAATAGTAAAAAAAGCAGCACAGCTCGGTTTCATAACAACTCGGTTTCATAAGGCGAAATTCTAAGAAATTCAAGTTGCACACTAAAATATTACTGTACAACTCTATGGTTCGTAGTTGTCTGGAGTTTTCGAGCGTCGTGTGGAGCCCCTTCTACTCTGTGCACTCGCAGCGCATTGAGAGCATCCAGAGAGCCTTCACTAGATCCTTGGCTTTTTCGTGCCAAGGTATCTCGCACAGAAGTCCATATTCTAACCTCTTGTCCTTTTTCAAAATAGATAAATTACGCGACCGTAGAAAAATTAGAGATCTCTCATTTCTGTATAAACAAATTCACAACCAAACCGACTGTCCCATAATCTTGAAAGACATTTCATTGAAAATTCCTGGCAATTACCCACGTAGTAGAATCTCTAAAATCTTTCATATTCCTCATGCCAAAACGAACTTAGCTCGAAACTCCCCAATACCTAGAATGTGCCGTACTTATAATGAAATTAATGCCTCCGTGAAAGATCTTGATATCTTTCACGACTCTTTAAACATCTTTAAGAACAAACTAGTAAGGTATTTAGTTGGATGATGTTCTGTCATATAAGTGTTATAAGTATATTGTAAATCACTTATATTTTATTAAATTATAGCGTTATTATTATTTTTTTTGGTTAAATATTATTTAAAATTTCTCAATAAATATGTTCAATTGACTAATTGTATTGTTCAACGAGAATAATGTTCTACTGATTCTAAGAATGTTGTAAACACCCATAAAGGGTATATATATCAGAATCAATATTGGTTATCATGTATTTTAAAATTTTGTAATATATATACTGTTGGTGTTTCGTTGTAAATAAATAAATAAATAAATAACCTAAGTTATACTGACGACATGGTGATGCTGAGCGCATCTGTATATGGTTTATCTGCTCTGATGAGAATATGTGAACGTTACGTGCTCATGGTCTATCTTACAATGTTAAGAAAAGTGAATGCATGGTTTTTCTGACAAGCGGTCGCAAGTGCCCAGATACTGTCCCACCTATCAAACTAAATGGAACAGAATTGAACAGGGTACAAGAGTTTAAATATCTTGGGCACGTGATGACCTCCGACATGAAAGATAATGCAGACAAAGAGAGGGAGCGGAGGGCTTTGTCTGAAAGGGCTAATATGATTGCCCGCAGGTTTGCTCGCTGTTCGGGGGATATCAAGGTGACTCTTTTTAGAGCATTTTGTACTTCACTCTATGCGAGCCGCATGTGGGTGTCATATTCGCAGAAACAGTATAGCGCCCTCCGCGTGCAGTACAATAATGCATTTAGGGTGTTGATGTGGTTGCCCCGGTACTGCAGCGCGTCGGGGATGTTCGCCGTTTCGGGAGTTGATTGTTTCTACACCACAATACGGAAGCGGTGCACATCCCTATATCGCAGGGTTTGGGACAGTTCTAACATCATTCTAAGTGCATTTGCAACTAGATTTGACTGTCAGTATGTGAATCATTGTTCTATAGTTCACATACTGACAAACAAGCAATTAAATAAGAATGTAAAATTTTAAATTTAACCCTTGATGTTTTATGCCTGACTGACTATCTTCTATCTTATTTTTATAATTACTATATGATTATAATATCGAAATAAATGTCATTGAATTGAATAGCTAAATGGTGTCACCACGAGTCCGGCATCTTTTTATACAAGTTCTTACAAAAAACTTTACTTCTCTAGTAAATTTGACTAATAATATATCAAGCTAAGTAAAGAATGATAGTAATTGAGCCAGTAAAGCGATATTGATGATAGTGCTTTTGAAAACACTATTAATCTTCAGACACCATCTTGTTTTTATTCGGCGTCTCGCAGCATTTAGTCGACGATTGAAGATGTCTTAATAATCTTGCGATAAAGGCTGACTATAATATAGAACAAAAAATTGGCTATGAAACTAATTACCTACTAATTATATTATCATTACTTGTACCAATGAGGGTTTTTTTTTAATTTTGCAAACCTCTTTTTACTCGACTGCGAAAGAAGGAGGGTTATGTTTTTCGAGTGTATGTGTGTATGTGTAGTTTTTTGGCACGCCCTAGAGCCTAAACGGCTAGTCGTATTTTTATGTGATTAGTGTAAATAAATTCGTTTTAGTCGTGAGAGTGACACTGGGTACATTGAAATTTAAAAAAATAAAGTCATAGATGATACACATGTTTAAATATTTAGCAGTCGGGTTTTTTTAAGTCGCTTCTAACAACTTGATTACCATAAACATAAGTGTTCATACAAAAGACCATAAATAATGGTCAAAACCTATACTTATGGTTCGTATGTATATTACGAGAGACCGAACCAAGTAATCATCTGTGGTATCATACTCTTCAGCTAAGCTACCATAACACATACCGATTATTATAAAAAAAAAATATTATACAATATTTTGGATAAATCTACGTATATTTCATAAATATCTAAAGAAAACCTAACTCAGAATATTAATAATAGTACAGAACGAGAAAATTAAGTACATGACAAATCATTTCACACACGAGCCGCCGGCCGATCCGAACAACATTGGATCCATATCTGGTTTCTCCTTCTTATCAAGTCCGCTGATCAACCTTTTCAACATTGCAATGTGGATACCAGGTTCCAAGCCTTTCGGGCACACAATAGAACAGTTCATAATCGTATGGCAACGGAAAGCCTTGAAATCATCGCGCAACTCATGCAACCTCTGCATTGTGTCTTCATCCCTGGAATCTATGACCCATCTGTACGCATGTAGCAAAGCTGCGGGCCCCAAGAACCGTCTTCCATTCCACCAATAAGATGGACAAGCAGTTGAACAGCACGCGCAAAGAATACATTCATATAGGCCGTTGAATTTGTTACTATCTTTGATGCTCTGGGCGTACTGTCCTCTGCCGTTCAGTTCACTAGACCGCACCAGGTAAGGTCGAATACTGTCGTAGTCGTTGAGGAAATGCGTCATGTCAACAACGAGATCTCTGATGACATACATGTGGGGTAGAGGATAGATGACGATGTTTTTCTCTTTTGGGATGGCAGTAGTGCAAGCGAGGCAGTTTTTTCCTTGAAGGTTAATAGCACAAGAACCGCAGATACCTTCGCGACAGGATCTCCTGAAGGCGAATGTTGGATCCATGTCTTTTATTTTGATCATAGCATCGAGAACCATGGGCCCGCAAGTGCTGGTGTCCAAGTCGTAGTTACGCAGTTTGGGCTTATCTTTCGTCAGGATTCCATCGTAGCGGTATATTTTAAACAATCTCCGAGGGTCTCCTTTTGGCGCGGCTTTTGCTGGTTTTTCACCACCTTTTCCAGTAGATTTATCGGTATCCTTTTTACCTTTGGGAGAACACACGGGTCCTCCTTTTGAAAATCTTGTGAACAATAAACTCACCGCGGGACGTCCATGTCGAAATTTGGACATGAGGTGTAAATTAGTAAAAGTTTTAGTAATTCCATTCGGCATTGATACTTGTTAAAAATGTAAATTGAGAATGTTGATAAATAATTTAAGTATAATGAACGTTGACAGTAAAAATCTTGGACTAAAGACGTTTGCTTGTTTTAATGATATGACGTATTCGGCGTCATAATTATTTTAACCGTCAGTGTTATTATTTCTGAAGAATCCTTTTAGTTAATAATGAGGTTTTATTTGTGTGTTTGTTACATTGTAAAGGTACTATTTTATAATTTCTGTAATTTCCCTACCCAGAGATGGAGGTACCAATAGAGTATTCTAATGGGGTATTTCATCTTTACGACACGACTTCATAGCCAGTCTGAAAAAGATATACATTATTTTTAGAATCATGCCCGCGACATTATTAATAATGAAATAGCCACATCCCGAAGTTAATAACCTCCTGCTTTACTAGACCCGTTATTCAAAGAAAAATCAAAATACATATATGTATATACACTAGATACCCGTACGTTGCTTACAAGAAAGACGCAGAAACAAACCCATAATCACACCTGTATAAATTTGTTTATTACTTTGTTTTTCTTTCTCCCGCCGATGCGATATTGCAACAGTACATATACAAAAAAATAAGTAGTAAAATTTCTTGGTTCTATCGTACCAAGATAAGTATCCTGGGTCAAGGTTGCCTGGAAGAAATTGCTTTAGGCGATAAGGCCGCCCAATGTACTACCGATGTTTTGTTCTTGTTTATATGTTATTGTATATTTTATTTTTGGTCTGCAGTAAAGAAATATTGTATTGTATTGTTTTGTATCCCTACCACGAGACTTGTGCCTAGAGCTACATTTTGTGGGGCTTAAGTTAAGCAAAAATTAGCTGATAAGTGGGCAAGAGTACGTAAAGACAACACTATGGCAGTGCAAGAAGCACCAGGCAGGGATGTTTTGAGCATTATCACATATTCACTTGTGTTATTAATTAAAACGCCTTTAATATTAAAAAATAATATACACATAGAAAGATTTTTGTTGACCGAACAAAATTTTTAGTAAACTATTTGAAATGTATGGAACTAAACCAAATTTCCAACTAATCGGAACTATCGGGAAACAGAATACATTTCACACGACACTGTATGCGTTGGCTCTATGGGCCGCCGACGGTAATCTACATTTAAGTAGGCATAGATTGGGTACAGATAGGTATCATTTCAACAAAATCTAAACAATTAAATAAAGAATTCGCGTGGTTTTATAATTCTTTCCAACCATATGTTACTTAGGTACGCATTCACAATCCATTCGATTTTCTGTCACCGAACCACGATGACATGCCAATTCCCTTTGAAAATTTCATTGCGTAATTCTCTTCAAATCATAGCAAATTTTGTAACACGAGCCAGCGAAGCGAGATCAATTTGAATTCTGTGTCGGTTCACCATTATATAATATCTGGAGGTGTCCTTCGGCGAATAACACCCGTCAAAGAGGTACCTTTGAGTAGGGTTAAAAGTGTGACACACTGGCTCTAAGTTTGGACTTCTTTTGGTTCTCTAAGTTATGGAAGTTTGGTTTAGAAAGACGTTGAGCATAGCTTTAGAGTAATGTGTTTAATAAGTTACTGCTCTTCGTCGTAGGTTCCAACTACATATCAAAAACGTCTTATGGATTCTTCAAAAACTTCATAAACTGCATATACTAAAAAAAACAAAATAATTAAAATTTAGAATTTGGCGAACAATTGTTATTGTATTGTGAACAATAAAACGCAGTACTTTATGATTTTCTTAAAAACTGACAGTAAAAATTCCGATAATCTTGGTTGTCACTTTGTACCGACTTCCCAAAAACGGTCAGTGGCTTAATTCTGGATTGTTTTTATCGGCGCCTGCTGTAAGATGCTAGTCCTTTTTTTAAAGAATTATTTCTACAAAGGTCTTGCTTGCCTGCCCAAGAGAAGGGTAAAGTTTTAAAAGTATTACATTTTGTTCTTCTAGTCCGTGAGTATCAAAGATAGCCTGATGAGATAGGCTAGGGGCGAGGCGGCTCGCAAATAAACTATTCAACGTAGGCGAGGATTGGTCAGGTAATTACGCGGAGTGGTCGCAGACGGGATACATGAGACCTTGCACTACTCACTCATTTTGTACTTAGTAAGTATCTAGTAGGGTTATATTCGATATATACATTATTTTAGTATTGTACTGCTAAGTTAGTTACGATTAGTATTGTACTTTGTTGAATATTAATCATTATCAAATAAAAAAAATAAAAAAAATATTTTAGTACAGTTTTGTGGTGTTATTAGGTATAAGATAGGTATTATTCGTTCAATCGGGCGTGATGGCTGGAATGTTTTAAGCTTTTAAGTGCTTTCTTAGATGTGGTTTGTAATTTTAACCCTCGGCGCAATAACGACTGGGAACGATATGCTTGACGTGTCTGTGTGTAGTAACTCCTCAACGGAAGTACCGACCCATGAGTTTTTTTTGTATGAATGGGAATTAGTTACACTCCCAACTAATTCCACTTAGCTATGAAAATAATACAAGATAGCCGCCTCTACGAAAAGGGCGGATTACATATATTTCTATAAAATTACGAATAAAAAAATTTACGAGTTAAAAGTAGTTTTTTTACATTTTTAGTTATACATATTTTATTTTGTGTATTGGATTTGACTGTTTTTCTTGGCTTGGATTGTTATTTATAAGAATAAACAAATGAGACGATCAAAGCGTATCTGTTTCTAATTCGGCAACATTACTTTTCATCAAATTATGATTTTATGTTTATTGGTACTAGCATTGCTAGTAGGCAAGATCATCTTTCAACCCTTTGAAAGGGTTGTCATGTTATATCTTTGATAGTCGGTACGTCGTACTATGGTACTGGTGCCACTCTATACAAAAAAACTGATCTTGTCATTTTTTGAGCTCATGAGCCCGTGATTTCTGGCATGTGAAATGAGTTGCGCTACAGTTGACATTTTGAAAAGGGTCCCTTTTCATCGTTCAGATCTTTCGTTCTTTTCTTTGAAAAGACATCGGTGGTTGATTTAGTAAGTAATTTTTGTAAGTAAAATAATGCTGACATCGTATTTGTTCAATAGACATTATAGACATTCGATAACGGTATCTATCTTCTTCTGTATATATAAAAGAGCGAGTCCTCATTGACTGACTGATATTCACTTGAAATCAACGCACGAAATTCTAAACTTTGAAATATGAAGATTTATGCTGTTTGTCCCACTTATTTTTTTAAAGGCTAAGCTAACATTCTTCTATTTCGGTTAGGTTTTTAAAATAAGTAAGTTGAAGACAGTTGACGAATTACCACTAATCACAAAACAGCAGCCAATGCCGGATAACATTACTTAGTTATTAATCTTCCAATTATTCTAAGTAACTATTATACTTTATAACTAAATTCATTCATATTATTTCATTCATTGAACATAAATATATTTTCTTTTAATTTCACAAAATAAGATGAGTAGCATGAGAGTTATCGGGAAACACTTATACTATATATTCACATACATAAATAAATGGTACAAAAAATATAATACGATAAACCGTAGTCGGGTGAAAAGAAAACCAAATACTAATCCTTCAGCAACTAAAAAAAATACACGTAAAAAGCGAGAGTGAAATCGCGAAGCAAAGCCAGAGATATCTTAATGGACTTATTTATCTGTTTGCTATCAAATAACAAGCAGAAAACTTATTACAGCAAATCGTTTATTTGATCTATCATTATGTTGACCATTCGCAATAACACTTAAATCATAACGATAAAAGTTCGGTCATAACTCAAAACCATATTATCTTGGTAAGACTTAAACTTTTTTCAACGTATTTTCCTAGATTAAGCTGAAGTTCTATATAGTTATTTGTTAACATGTTTACCAAATGAATGTGTTTGTTTACTACAACAGCATAATGCGTGGATTATATAATCAATTTACAAATGTGCCCTGATGTTCTAAATAATATTTTTTACAGAAAATTTAACCTAATGTGTAAAGCAATAGTGAGTATATTTGTGCGGTGTTTCAGTCTGTTTATAGGCGGGGTGGTAAATGGTGTTTTGAATGTTTTGATTGATGATGTTACTAATATGTTAAAGGAACGAGTATAATTATTTTATGTAGAATCCTTTTCAGGGGGCGCTGAATAGATGAATGGGATGGATTGCATGGTGGCGCCTAATAGCAATTCAATGAATCTAAAAAATTTCTTATTCATTTTACCGGACTTTTTTTTAGAAAAGCTTTAAAAAGATTTAAATGTCAAGCACTTGACTATGCCAGAAACCAGGCGAAAGTAAGCCGTCAGCGAATTTATTACATTGACGATTCGAACAATAAAACAAGACACAAATTATTTAATGCGATAGCGTAAAACTTCTGATATAATGATAAATATTACTAAAGATCCTAAAAATTACCTAATAAAGTGATTAGGTACAACATGTAATAGAAATATACTGCAGCGGCGGTAATAATCCAGACAAATGTATGATATGAATGCTTGTGTCATACCGCCATCTTAGTATTAGCCTCACGTTTCTAACCGGAGCCCACACGTAGCCTCACTATTGGATTACGATATAACTGCGTTAATCATATTAGACTGGGAGTTATATACTGGTTTACGTAATGGCGCTTTTGATGTATCTGAGGGACCAAATTTACCATGTTGACTGATCATCAACCTAATAACCATTCTTTTTACAGACTTCCCAAAAAGAGGAGGTAGGACGGACAATTCGACGGTTTTATAAATGTTTGTTACCTGAATTCTCGTTGATTTGAAAAAAACTTTTTTTGTCTGAATTGTGGGTATATTTCTGAAGAAGTCCTATCTAAATTTTATTTAAATCAGTCCTACGGTTTGATTTTTAAATTTAAATAACTGAAAAGGCTGCCGAATGGAAGTCTTTACTAAGATTTTTTTTAAACAATCCTGTTATCGATTTAGTCCTATAGTCTATGAATATTTATGTGTTGTACCAATGTTCTATGTTTCTGATGACAACAAATTCTAATAAAATTGTAACTATAACTAACAATTTTTGATGCATATCTAACAAGTAATGTACAAAACATGCCTACTAATAACATTTAAATATTTATAGTATTCGTACCCATCTAACTTCTCCTTCGGGCCTTCTAAAGGAATGGAGGTAGTGAAGACAGCAAGTAGCTTTTAGGCAAAACAAAATGCAGATTGTCAATAACATCTGATCCATCGCAGGAATGCCATGGATTAAATTGACCCACGGTATACAACTACGACACTATTGAAGCCTATACGAGGTGCGTACCCATATACAATGTAAACGGTTAGGGAACGGTACTAAGCCTAGCTAAAATAACTAATGAACAACCTTTCACTATAGGACCGATTCTGAATTCGAGAAAAAACACTTCCGTTTCATACATAAATAATAACATAACTTTTTCTGTGTAACAGCTGATTTTGGTTTCTTGATTTCAGGGTTGGCCCCTAAAGAAAGTTATTTCTAATGATGCATATAGTCACGCCCTTTCAGCTTAATATACCCCTAACCAATTACCCTGCATAATCAAAACATGTTGTTGGATTTAAAATACGTATTCAGAACAGCATTAGCTCTTAGTCTACAAGGATCAAGGTGGGCCGGGCCGGCTCATTTTGAATGGAACCAATTTTACGTCAATAAATATGAATAGTAGACAATTATCGCATTGCTCTTAATATGCGCCGCGCTTGAATATTAATAACGAAGTAAGCTAAGTATAGAGATTAGAAATGTAGAAACGGCAAGTATTAGGTACTAGCAGTAAACTAACTCTGTTTAGGATTTTTTTCATTTTTTATTTTTATTTCATTTTATTAGGGTAACTAACAGCCTTATATAACAGATTTTAAATATAACATAGTAAACAAACAAGCCATTTACAAGATATCATTTATTAAAAAAAATGAGATGGATATTACTTCAAGTATCTGCGAAGAACGAATTACTTTGCTTACTTTCGGTTTGTATATGTATTTTCACTTCGCCTAAATAACTATTACAAAGTCAGTGTTCAGTATTAGGACTACTTAATGAAGACTCTTACTTGTACTGCGCTGTGTAATAGCTCTGAAATGTATAATGATTATATTATTTAAAAAAGCTTCTAGATGTAAAAGTTTTTATTTAGAACTCAATTTAAAAGTAAAACTATAGGCAGGGATTGCTCTTATTGTTTATTTTCGTAATTTGCTGTCGCAAAACATCAAATAATAACAATACATTTCAGTAAATTTAACTTTATACAGCATCCGTCGAAAGCCACCAGACCACACATTATTACAAATGCGACAGTGTGGTAGTTGATTTATTTGTAATTTTTCTCCTCAGCTAGTTATCGGGGCATCGACTACTTTGCTGTTCCCTATTTTAATTTTATGGGTGGAATTTTTGAATCTCTAGTCTATACATATTCTTAGTTATAAAGGCAGTTTTAACAAATCCGCAGCTCACAAATCCCGTTAGCTCAGAATATTAAGGGTATGAATAATTAAATGCACTCCTTGTAGCTAAGTGGAGGCGCGCGTAGTTTGCAGACCATTATGTTTAAGTTCTGTAACACGTGGCGGCACTGTAGTAAGTAATTAACGTGTGCTTAGCCGAGGGTCGAACTCCACAAGGGTTGATGTCTAAACATTCTTTCTAATATTATTATTTCTATTCATATTCAGCGTGGTAATGCAGCTAGTAGCCTGGCACACAGCCCTCTCTTTGTGGGTTGGAGCATTTGGATTATCTGTTAATCTTAAATGGTCTATAGGTAACCTTTCTGCTATATATTTTGGTTGTTGTAGTTAGTCATTTCGTTTTTGGTGTTATTCTAGTTCTACTTAATTTAGTTATTTTTAAGGTTATTTTCCGCATGACTGTGCCTAATATAATTAAAATCAAGTAAATGAAGAGAGCGAGAAAATGGCATACTTAGCAACCTGCTTCATTAATATCTATAATGTTTTAGATTGTTGACTATTTTTACGTGTAATAAATAATCGAAGTGCGGCTTTATCCTTAGTTAAAGTTAGGGAAGCAGGGCAAAGAATGACTCGTGAATATATTAATTTTCCACGCGTTTACTCAGGGTTACCACCGTCTGAAAGCATAAAGTACACTCTATATACATTTACTATATAGCTTATAACACCATCAAAGAAGTTCGCAAACGCTTCTCTCATGGTGAAAATGCCAATTATTGTTATCCAAATAACTGATCACGATGAGACAGAGCGGTTATAAATGGTGGTTAGTTACAATTACAATAGTGTAGCAAAAAAAAATACTGTAGTGATCATTCAAAAATCTAAATAAAGCTGTTTTTTATTGACTGCAGATGAACATTTACTATGGAAATAATTGTTTTTCTTTCACTCCGGAGAGATAGCTTTGTCGTAAAATTTAATTATAACGATACTATACTTCATGTTATCTTGTATTAATGTAACGTCTAAGCGCTAGTATTCTTATTAAAATAGTACCAACATATAGCAGTAGATAGCAGTTTTTATTTAAATAGTACCAACTCTATCCCAGTAATACGAGTAAATAGCACTACAACACTTAAGCATAAGCTTATAAGCTTTTACCTACTCCCTACACTATGAGATATTAATATACTATTTAGTTAGTGTAATTATAAAGGATAATTAACTATAATCTTTATTGTATACCCCGTCTTATTCAATTTTATCCTATCGAAGAGATCGCTTTTTGAAAAAAATTTTCTCTTGTATAAATTTTTTTGTGTGTCTGCAATAATGAATTGATCTATCTATTTATCTACTCTTTCGGTTGACTCCTAAATAAAATTATTTATTATTCAAAAGTCTTGTTAAAATTTTTGCTCCAAGGTTGCGCTCTAAGTTTCAACACCCAAAATTTCCATCCCCATTAACCAGTTTATACCAGTAAATACGTTTATCAGCCAGAATCAACACGAGTATCGGAACTCGAAATGTAACTCGCGTTAAGATAAAAGTTCGCCGATTTATGAGATGCGGAGCCGTCGAGAGGTTCGCGAGAGGTTTAAAGAGAGCGCGATAAAAGCTCTCGGAGGTTTAGAGGATAAGTTGTGAGATATCGCAATGACAGGATTCGTTTTTATTCGCGACAAATTGCTAACGGACTTAATTGTATCTTTGGAGTAGTCAAAGAAGTTGACTTTCGGGTCAAAGCAAAGATAAAGCATGACAATTCTTGCCAGGCTCCCGTCTTTGGGTCTAACGTCTATTTAGTTGTAATGAAATTTGTCGCAGTGTCAAACGCACGTTTCTAAAATGTTAACTACATACCATGACAAGACCCTATTTGTAAACAATCAACGAGATTCCTTACCGAAAACGTGTGATGTGTTTAACGTTATATTGACGTATAACGTTATTCTGATGATGCAAAACCCGCTCGTTCCTTGCCACAGCATGATATATATACTATTAGACATTGGCTTAGTGTATACCGTACCACGTGACTTTGACGGACGTTTTACGTGTTAAAATATTCATAGTGAATAAAGGCTCTGGTCAGAAATAAGGCAATTGTATGCAGTATTCCAATACGACTTCTAGCTAAGAAAATGACCTATAGAACATTTATTTACTCATGACACGATAAATTTTAACTTTACGGGATTTACCTATGTCGCTATACTATCTACTTATAATATTGACAATAACAATAATATATACAAAAAACTTAAATAACTAACACTTAAAATTACAATCTAAAAACACACATAAATTAAATTAAATACAACACGTAAAATAACACTTTTAAAGCACTTAGAAATTAAATATATACATTTTTTTTATTACCAACTTATCCTAATGATTCACAATATGTGATACGAGTACACCTCCTCCTCCCCGCTAGAACACTCAACTTATCAGCTAGTACATCAGTTTGGGGAAACTTCAGTAGCAGAAAATATTTAAAAGAAACTAATAATACGAGTATACTACTCGTAGAGCGCAAATACCATTGTGGCTAAATTTTACATTCAAATTCAAACGCAAAAATATGTTCACTTGTGACACTTTTATTATGATTTATTAAAATAATCTACACTTATTATAAAGATTAGTATATTTGTAAGTCACAAATTAACTATTAGATCGATTTCTTTTGGTGTTAGATCAAGTTCTTTTGGTGTTAGAAAGGTTCATTATTACTAAGTAACATAAGCTATATTTAAGTATTACATAAACCATCTGTGCAAATCCGGGACGTGCCGCTAGTCAAAGATATTTTAATAGAGAGACAAATTAGATTAGAGATTTCGTTTAAGGTGCAAAGAGAGGTCATTGTAGGGGTTTTGAGTAAAAAATACCTATCAGGGTCTAGCTAGACCCCTGTACTGCCGGATATCAGAAATGTATTTAGTAGATCAGAAAGACATACTTTTCTCTCAAGACTTGCACCTTGTTGCTGTGTAAATTCTATATCCTACGTGCACAGGTACGATACGGTAGATATACATACAGCATCCGGCCCTTACTTGCGTACATCGGCTAGACGAGATAAGCCATGCAAATATCGAACGATTTTCAAATAAGAACTATACGATTAGATGGATGAGGCCGACTGGCGTGTTTTGTGAGAAGTTTAGGCCCAGCAATGTATATAAATGGCATCTGATATATAGATTAGACGGTACCAGAAACAGTGAAAATACATACTCATATATTTTTAATCATATATTTTTAAGTAAGAAACGGCTTATATTTTTTTTTGTTATTTTGTTGTATAAACCAAGCTAATTTAATAGACAAATTTCAATAAAATTTATGAAATATTCCTACCAGTACAGAAAATACTTTATAAATCAATTCAGTTGTTTTGGAGTAATTGTGGAACACGAATAAAAAATTGTGAGAATTGAAGATTTGTCGTGGTTTAGAAAAACACTCACACAAAAACATACTAACATTGTATTTATATTGTAATATTGTATTATAGACTTTTATTTCTACATGCTTTAACGTTTAATATTTTATGTAAAACATTTTCTTAGATTCAAATATATAATTTTTTCGAATAAGTACAAAGGTGTTTTCCCAACCACTGTAAGATAAAAAGTACTCAAGTTCCAAAGAAGTTAACACACTCTACGCAGAATATTTTCAGTGACAGACTGAAAAAGCATCTCGTAAACAATGAAATATACTTCAAGGCGAGCATTGGTTTAGTATGCATTGCATTGCGTCGAGCTTCCACGAAATGAAAAATGGAAACTGCATAGAAATTTATACTTAGCCGTTTCTATGGAACTGTGTGAAAAATCTGCATAAGGCGAATATATGAAGGATATTAGCTAGGGGTCTTTGCGCACTAAACCGAACCGTTTTCCATTTATGACAACTAAAAATGTTCTACCAAAATATAATATATATCGATGAAATCATAACACGAAATAAATTTGTAAAAAGCAGAGCACTTCGTTGGCTCAGTCAATAAAAACAATGCTACAGTACCTACATTTAAAATAAACTGAATTCAGTTTCGAGACATACAATAACAATAATTAAAAAATCTGAGAGCAATCTGATAGAGTGCATGGCTTCTTTAACTTAAAGCAACGTAATATTTACGGTCGCGTCTCGGTGAAATCTCTGGTCTGCGACACTCTACACTGCTACAAAAAAAAAACTGAATATAGTAACTGCGCAGCGAAGGACATTGGAATTTGATTGACAAAAGCTGTAAAATTTTACGTATTATTAGACTCACGCTGACTTGCAAATGTCAGCCACGGCCAGGACCAGACTGAACTTAGCTTACAGCACAGCGTCTGTCAAGTGAACAACGACCTTTAAAACATCAGTAACACTCCAGATCTCATTATATTAGCCAGTACGCTGTTATATTTTATTTATTTATATACATGGATTTTATTACGCTATGTAATATATAGTCACACATACGCTTTAAACACATAATTGGGTAGTATTATATATAAAAAGTTGGTATATGTAGTTCATATTTTGTAATCAGTCTAAACAGATATATATACCTATGAATAACTTGTCAGTTCTGACTCCTTACACGCCGTACGTTTGTTCTTTGCGATTTCTTCAAGGAGACAAACCGAAATAAATTTATACAGATTGGGAAGACACAATATAGACACAAAAAGATAAAAAATCTATTTGTTTCTATTTTACTTGTCGCAAGAGAATTTCTAGGACGAAGTCTTTTCGTTGTCCTGTGATACAAATCTCAACGGGACTAGTGAAATGGACCTTGTTTCGTACTGCAACCTAGCAATTAAGAGTGCAACGCAAAATTAATACAGGTATTTTGTATTCAACGGGATAGTGCTAAATGACTTTAACCGAACACTGCAGCATAATCCAATACAGTCTCGCACAGTGAAAAGCTGGATTAGTGAAATTTGGCGTGAACTTGATTGAAAGCCATCTGGCTGCCCTGAAAGGTGCCTGAAACGTGGCCCGAGTATATTCAACGATATTTTGGAGAATAAAACAGAGAGAAAAGCAAAAGGTTCTACCATAGATGGATATAGTATTTGAAGTGTCCGAATCTCTCTAGCCAACTAACATGGGGAAAAAGACACACATCATATATATTAAGATAAATGAAGTATATCACTATATGTAAGATGATACTACCAATTTTAAAGTGATAAGCATTATGATATTGTCTTATTTACGCGTACCATTCGTTTACATTTTACATATTTATACTTATTATTATTATTACAACTTACATATTTTAAGTCATCATCTCAATATCATAAGAGTACCAAAATACTAACTTTTGGTACCCGAGTACTAAAAAAATCCTAAGTGTTATATAATTTCAGTTTGTCTTTGGCCACGGTACCTTTATTGCACACCAAACAAAAGATACAGCAAGACAATTGTCTGATGATCTCGATTGCTGTTTATTAGCCAGCATTCCATCTAGGAATCTACTCTACATATCATCACCAAGAGCCCAGGGTCATTCGTTCAACGCCAAGATTGTCCGAGCGACTCAAGCGAGTGAAGTTTCTTTGTCTCAGAATTGACAACATTTTCATTCATCGTTCTTTATCGGTAAATAGGGAAACCAGCAGTGAGTTGTATAATGCGTGGGACAAGCATAGAAGACTAATTAACTTTATCTGCAACAAAAACTAACATGCCCTGACTTGATCATCTGCATTTCATTTAATCTCAGTTGTAGAGGCCAGTCATTGTGTGAAGAGTTAGCTATTCAGAGTGAGTAGGCTAGAGCAGATGAATACTGCGTAGAATTAGCCGTTATTTGCGAACATTTGGTAATAGACTGGGCGTCATTAGTGGTGATACGTGTTCAACTCGAAACACGTATCACCACACTCACGTACACTTATCATCAAACTCGGTGAACTCAATGTTGTGAGGTAGACCGCACTTTTATGGAAGTAACCATAGTTACTCTACTATAGGATTATTGTAAAATGGCTTACTCCTTCTAAAAGATTTTTCTAATGACTGACATAAACATTAACTTAGGTATAGTTTTATTTTATAATCGATATCGCAGTCCTACTACGAGTCAATAAAAAAGTTGAGAACCGCCTCCTCTTTCCTCCTGTTTCATGTTTTTTGTGTCAAATGAATCACAAACAAACACGCGTTAGTATTAAAAGTGATGTCACTGAAGTGATTGATTGATTAATCTATTTCATAAAATCCTATTTTAAACAACAATATCTAGGTCTGCGAACAACTAGTACGTGAGCATCAATATTTTTTCTCACACATTAGGACATATATTCAGGATTATTGCTAGGGTCTATTAAGCCGAAAGGGGACACTATACACATTTTAATAAACAACTTTCACTATGGACCTTTGAATTACAGTAAAAATCAGCTGATTCATACATTTCGTCATCGATCGATAAACTTTTTCTATGTCTTTCTTCTACAATCAAAATTATTTGTAATGAAGAGTATAGTTACTCCTTATCGGCATAGCACCCCTAGCTTTAGCCGATAACCCTGTATACAAAAAAATATAAGACAAAAGAAAATTTTACCAGACGCGAAGCAGAGTCATTTCACTCAATAACCCTGTATACACACGTGATTATAGAGAGTGTAGCTAGATAACAGATTTTGGTTCAGGGGGTAACAAAGAAGCCTTTATACAGTGCCCTTACGAGTATAGACCCTTGTTGAATCAATTAGAGGGCTATGTTCAAAGGAAGTTAAAAAGGTTGTTTAACAAAAGAGCACTTTGTATAAGACCTTAATTGTTTCGTTTTTTTAATACTATTAAACAAGTGCGTGTAATAAAATGACAATGCGAATGCAAATGCGAACAGTATTTATTACAAAAAAAAAAACAATTTTACAGTAATTATAGAAATTAAATCTCGAAATATGTAGCGTAGTAGGTAATGTAATACGGCTATACTCGTAACAAGTATACTGCCTGCTCGTACTAACATAGTGTGCCGTTTGACGAAATCACAAACAACACAAATTAGCAAAAGTTATATGTTTGGTTAACCAATTCTATTTACAATTCGGCTCTACAAGTAAGATATTTGATGTGACTTCATTCACTTCATTTCATTTTCATCAGTCATAGATGCACAATAAAAAACATTTATTTATTTACTATAGGACCGCGTTTGGCCACCAGCTCTAAAAGGTCTACTCGTAGACGACGATGTGGCCGAAGACGAAGCACGCAGTCCTAGAAGATACCGGTTCACTCTAAAACATAGATACGGTACATTATAAAAAGCATTATTCTACTTGGTCTTGATAATACGCACTGTATAAAGGACGTACCCACAAATGCGTTCCTTTATCCCTTCAAGCCTGTAATGTTATCAATGGATGCTCATAGCATAGCTAATGGATTAGGCTCTCGGTGATTAAAACCTGCCTCCGTATCGTCGCAGAAGCCATTGTCTATAGTTTGACTGGGAGTCTATGAAACAGAGATTGATTTGGAGTCTAGACAGATTTACTGACTATGGACCAGTAGTTTATGGCGATATAATTAATTGATTGGTTTTTGCTGTTTAGGTGGTGTAGCTTGCTCTAGTGTCAGATCAAAGGCAGGTCTAAGACTTCTGATAATGTCTATTCTTCCCTCGCCAACATTGTATAAGTAATAAATAGCACTATTCATTTTCTAAAGTATTTCAATTGAACCGACTGCACTAAGTCAGATGACACAGATCCTCGATAGGAAGCAAGCGAAGAGTCGAAAACCCAGCGACCTTAGGCACGCACATTTTGGTGTCCGAAGACAACTCGGACTTAAATATATAGATAAACGCTAAAAAATTGTGATGTACATTTTTTTCTATATAAGTATGTAGTATCTACGTGATTGTACTGTGAGTAAATATAAGTATTTCAATTCATATTCTAATGAAAAAAAAGACAATCTTACTATATTTCTCTTATTGCTTCTGGCACATGTAAGAAAAGTAAAGTCTATTCAAGGGCGGTCCATTGGAGCCGTAACTCAACGCAATCGCTTTGAAGCCTAAATAAATAAAATACATTATTTATAAGAACCCTGAGAGAATGAGCTCTTGTTTCTACATAGGCAAAGAGTCATCGTAGTATTGAATTACGGGTCATTTGTTGTAACAGGTCTGGCGCTTTCTCGCTAAGAACAATCGATAGTATAATATGCAAAACCCCATATGTGTGAGGGAGAAAGTTACAGTAAGATAGATAATATAGTTACTAAACTTTCCCAGCGACTTATTTAGGCACACTGCAGCTATCTCTGCGCGGTACTGAATAGTTAAATATTTGACCTTGAAATTTAGCGCTGCCTGCTCGTGATTGTACTTTATAGAACCGAAACTAAAGCCTTAGTTTCTATCATATGAGTGTATGTTTTATAAGTATTTACTATTATGTATTACTGACGCTACTCACGTAGGTACAAGTAGTGTTTTTCGGGCTAATCCTTTTCAGTTCCCATTTTATTTCCAAGGTAACCCTAGTTTGCTTAGTACGATACCAAAATACCGCGTATACGTATACCTATATATATAAGCACTGTGAATTTGTACCAATGCCATTGTTGTTTTAGAAAAAGCTGTGCTGCCAATTTGAGAAACTACCACACACCCCTTTAAACGAACCTCAATCAACCTAGTGAATTCCCCATCCAGTTGCTTCCAGTCTACAAAATTCCTTAGTACCCAGCAAATGGTTCTAATTTGTTATAGTAAAGGAAGGAATCCGCACAATTGAGTCTGGCTCCGTACCTCATATATCGTGGGATCTCATTTACAGATGTCGCTTCGGTGCTTTGGAAAAACCACTCGAAGTGTACTGCTGTCTATGCTGTGACATTGGAGTGATCGTAGTTCTTAGGCAGTTGTAAAGGCTTGATCAGATAAGTCATGTTAGCACTCGCTGCGGTATTTTGATGGTGTAAATAACGACTTCTACTGACTTCAAAACGATACTTTCGCTTCGCTTTAAGGAAGAAGAGATTCTCAATTCAACGGATTCCTTTTTTATCCTCGACGCAAAAACGACGGGTTGTGTTATAAATTCACGTGGCTTAATGTGTAATTACATATTTTTATAACACCTTATCAATAGGGGTGTCTAATGAAAGTACTATCACTATGATACATTTTAAATCAAACATTATATATGTTTTATTATTTTGTGTCCTGGTTTGTGAATTATTAATTTTATGTTTGTTTAATGGAGGAACCCAATTTCTCAGAAGCACTTAGACCGATTTGTTTGAGAGTGTATACTTTCTAGTTGGTCTCTTAAGATTTTATCAAATTCTATTCATTGGTTAGGTCTAAAAAATTGTATAGGCCCCTGTCGAATTGACGTCGAATGCATGGAATACAGTCGAATTAATTTTAAAGGTTTTTTGCTTATATTACTAGGTATTCGAAATAAAAATCTTTTGAATAATTGTAATAAACCCATTTAAATTCATACCACTAAAACGTATCATATAATAGTTTAACAAAAAATCAAGTGAGTCTCAAGAAAATAGTATAGGTATCTCAATTAATATGAAACTTTAAACCGTAGACACCAGAAAGTTTTTAAATCTATGAAATTTGAATTTGAATTTCGAACATTGTCTCTTATAGTGCATGTGTTTGAATACACCTTGAAATGGGTAGTGGCGAATGCTCACGGTACGGTTTTATTAGAATTCCTTAGGGATGGATTGCGTCGAGGAGTTTTGTCTATAAGAGGAATGGACATTCGAGGACACTATAAACACTACACTACTATAGCAATAGTTGATCAAATTGCTATATCAAGTTATCTTGAAAGCTGTTTCTCCAAAATTTGTCGATGCCACTAGAGACAAGAGGGCTGGCTCATTCCTCGCTCAACAATGTCCTTGGGACAATACCACATGGTTTTTTTACAGTTGGTTTATTCACTGACTTCATCGTTACGAATTTTTCTTTAATATTCGAGACATTTAGATTTATTTAATTAGATAATTTACCAAGAATTAAGAATTATTTTTTACCAAGAATAACGTTTAATATCCAAGCTACTTTTCTATTATCTAATAAAAATTATGCTTTAAAAACATCTAATTTATACATATTTTTAATTAGTAGTTACTAACTTAAGTAATTAAAAATATGTTCTACGACATAAAAATGTAAATATAACTCTCTTATACTTACACAACATAATTGAAGTAATTACTGATATGATTTTTAAGAATTAACAAATCATGACATAAACTCTATACACCTTATAAATATAGTTCCTAATCTAATCTAATCTAAATCTACCTAATCAATATTTATCAAACTGACTGACATTCGCTAGGAACAGACCCAAAGGCTGACTGCCCAAAGCTTAAACCAAGAGATATGAAACTTGTAATCCGCAAATCCTTTCTTAGTAGTACAGGTGTACTAAGGAATATTTGGGAATTCAATGGAGTTTTAAAGGTGGAACTTCTTTATATTCCGTTTATGCCATCGCCGCAAGTAGCAAGCTCCTAGTATGTAAATAAGAAACATCAAAGTCTGGGATAATCATTACGTTTTAATTCGTATTGTCAGATAACTTCAAAATACTCGTGTCAAAATCGAATTCCGATCACGGTGTGACACTCGAATAGAGAGTGGATTTGAATTGTGTACGGACCCTGATACATACAAATTTAACTCGAAACTGTTGACTTCCATGCTCCCGGATATATCGCCTTGTGTACAATGCTGTAGGGACGTGTGACCATTTGTATGCAAGCGAGCACAACACACAGTTGAAGCTTATATGAGGATCTATATCAGTAAATGTTTACCTACATTTTCCCCTACACTATGGCAGTTCTATAATAACTAAGCTCTGCCGTTATGGGGAGATTAGGGAAAAGTTGTAAAGGTTTTAACAAGCTTAGAAGTAGCATAAATCTAGTATAGAATAAGAATAAAGAATATTTATTGGCCTTTAAATAACATTCGTTACAGGCAAGTCTTCTTACATTTTAATTATTAATTACTTTAATAAAACTAAACTTAAAAACCTTATAAACACTTTTATAGTTCTAAGAAAAAAATGTTATTATATTATATATTTACATTGTGATTTATTTCTTTACCTATTAGTAACATTTACTTTTAGTAATCTCATCTTTTATGTTTCTTTTAGTAAAATATAAACTTTAAATCTTTCTAAAGTCCCGTAAGTTTACTTATTAGCTTTAGGCTATATTGTTATATCACTAAGGGAAACCTAATTAATAAACATCGGACATAATAAAAAAAATGAGACTACCGACTTCCATAACGCAGGCGCCGATAAAACTTATTGTTGCAGTTTTTTCGATTTAAAAATTAAACTTCTGAACAGATTTTAAGTAAATTTCATTGGAACCATTCGAGAATTATTTGTTGTTTGAAAGAGTATGTTATAAACTCTCAAACAAGAAATATTTTTTCAAATTGGTTCAACCTAATCCGAGAAATCAGGTAATAAACATTGAAAAAACACTCTTCGAATTGAGAACTTCCTCCTTTTTTGGAAAGCCGGTAAAAAACCGTCAAGTAAACGCTGGATTTAAAAAATCTGTGTTTTAAAACTTTACTAGTCAGAACTTAGTAGTTAGAAACTCACTCAAGAGAAGGCGTAATTAAGAAAATAAAATACATCACAAGTTTTAGAAATACAACTAAAAAATCAATGTTATAAATCTAAAGTTTTATTTCCAATATACATCTTTGTCACCACCATCATTTAATAGCCTATGCTCAGTACAAAAAGTAGAGTATGGGCTGAAAACAACAGATATACCGACACTTACCTAATTAAATGCTGTAAATGTACTAGAGTCGTTCGCAGTACTAATGACACGGCCATTGTCTCCAATTTGCTGGCTAGCCGGAGATTACAGTATCAGGGCGTATCAGGCGTGGCGGCACCATACTGTCTAATTACGTAGGATAATAATTATTAAACCAATTCTAAATAACTGTTAAATCTAAACCGATTCCTCCTTATTCAGTGTTAGGCCTTCAAATGAGCCGCAATGTGCAGCGCTGAGGCAGCGCAGATTTCCAAAGCAGCGCGTTCAGAGCGCTGCGGCCTCGCGGCACGTTGTAGTCAATTTGAATTTATAAATCTATACATAATACATAATTTAAAGGCGTTCATCTTCTTTATCTCATCTCATTTTTTGTTCTTTCTTTGACAGAGGCTTCATATTTGTGCAGTTTTGTGTATTAGAAACTTTGGGACATGATCAAAAGCATGATTTAAAGTGATGTGTAAACAAAAGCTGGGTTATATTTAAGACATAAAATGAGCATTGCCAGTTAACAAGCCCATGCTGGCAGCATTGCTGGATTGGCATAAAACTCCACCAGGGACTTATTGTTGGATTAGATGTTTTTATTTGTAATTCAAAATGTATTTTTAAATGTCTGTGAATCTTAGGATCGAGACAAAATATTTATCCATGTAAAGACCAAACATATGGGTACCTTGACCGACTAGTACTTAATCTAGGGCGTCGTGCGGCGTTCATTTGCATTTCGCTATAAGTTAATTGTTTCAGAACGGCAACCGACACCGTTGGGAAATATGCGTGAGTGTGATCGCGTTTGTGGGGAATGGAATTGTTTTTATTTTCGGCCTTGATATAAGAGTAGATAATTATTTACGTATGATTTTTTTAACAGCTACCTGTATTACATATGGCTAAGGCACATAATGCTGTCGGCTGGCTTTTTCATCAAATATAAAATTTTGTTAAGTATAGTTATTTCTATCTTTCTATTCTGTTCTATCTTTGCGTTTTTTTGCTATAGTACATTCTAGATTAATTTAAAAGTATTTTAATTCGCAACGCTTACAGTTGCCAATGGAAATATTTAAAACTGATCGAGAAACTCTATTTATTGCGTTGCATTTTCATGCTGTAAATTTAAGAGACAGTCTTAAAAATGATTGATAAAATATGTCTTAAAATATTTTTTAATATTTAATTACCTAAGTAGGGATTCAATTGAGACTTTTCTTTCTATTCAGGCTATTTGATCCATATATTGAATAGCACTATATAAAAAGCTACGAATAAATCTTGATTAGAAATGATGGAGATTATAATATTATAAGAGCATAAACGTATAAGATTAGAAAAAAAATATAATAACTCTAAATTAACACAACAAAGCAGTCAATATAAAATCAAAAAGTTCTAAAGTAAAATATACCTGTTATTAAGGTTTCCCTAAAACATTCGCGGAAACACTCAAAACGAAAAACTCAAACATAATTCCGTCTCGGTTTATTCAATATTTTATTTATCCCATCAATTTTTCTTCAGGCCGAAAAGTTTTCGCAACATTCTACACGTATTGGAAAAATATCGAGCCTGAAAACTTTCGACAAGTTACAACGAAATTCTACAAATTTAGTTATTCCGTCGTAAAAATATACATTTTCTGACTTGTCTACAGAACAAGGCTTAAAGTTGATTGAAAATCCAAAGCCTGGCGGTAAAAGCGGCTAGAAGAAAAATAGTCTGCATTGGAATATAGCCAAATATTTTCACGAGGTAAACATAAAAGATTCAAAGCAAAATGTATAGGTAGCATATTACGTTATGTAGCTTTACAACGTGTCTGAAGTCACTGTCTGTAAAGCTACGAACTCAGTAACTCTCTCCCTGTGATAATATTTATAAATGGATAATAAGAGCCAGGAATTTCGGCGACTGTCTATGTCTATGTATTTGTCACTAAGATATATGTCGCTGCTGGACATAAGCCTTATGCCAACGTCAGTCGGCTCTAATCTAGGCTTGTATTCATGTTCCGTAACTATCTTATAAGGTGATTTTAAGTATATTTTTGATCTCATATATTAACTATAAGAAGTTGCATCATCATCATCTTCTTCAACAACCTTTACTTACCCACTGCTTAGTATAGGTCTTCTCTGGCTCGCGCCATCCTTTCCGGTCTTGTGCCAATGTCATTCACAAAGATCCCACCGCTCCATATGTAGCTACGAGTATATTCTATTATGTAACTTATTTTGTAAACATAATAAAATCAATTAAGCAGTAGGATTTAGCTCCCAGCTAGGATTTATCTTGTGTCTTTCAGACTGGATCAGTGTAAATATATAATCTGCTTGAATAATATACAAAAAAAAAGTAGTCACGTTCAGTTTGCAGGATATAAGACAACATTGTCTAAAATACTCAAAAGTTCATAATTTTTCTTCCGTCATCAAAGTTTTATAACAGATCTTCGATATTGTTATCTATCAAGCGATATGATTTCGACAATAATGTGTGATAAAATGTCTGATTTGATATTTTTTAATTTTTTTTGTGATTTTGTGTAAGTGAAAAGATAATATAACGAGACGTATACGAACGTATAAAAGTGTAATGCAAATTTTTACTAGCCTTTTAGAATAAAGCTTTTCTCAGACTGTCACACCCACTGTGTTCACAAAATACATTGTAGAAATTTAAATTTAAAATTTCTTTAGAGACCGACTTTTGCTTTGTGAGTTACATGAGTTTCATAAAACACATTTGTGTCGCATATATGTAAATTTTAAATATCTCTAGGGGCATTTTCACCTCTTGGACAAATGGACATCTAGACATGTGTAACTTATAGCAAGCTTTCAGTCAGCGTTGTGATACGAGGATTTGTTTCAAATGTTGTTGCATAAAATTGAATAGAGTTTTAAGATTTAAAGTATAAGTTTGGCTATGAAAACTTTTTAGACTTTAAAATGGTGGCTCTTAATGTAAATCAAGTTTATGTATTATTATTATTTTATTTTATTTATGCTGCGCACGCTGCCGCCTGGTGGTGGTTTTCTGTAGATGTTAAATGGTAGGTAATCTTTCTGCTATATCTATTTTGCTGTTGTAGGTAGTCATTTTGGTTTTGGTAATAAAGGCACTTGCCCGGTAGTTAATGTAAAAATATGTATTATACGGTAACTGATGAGTATAACATTTTAAAAGGGACTTTGAATTCGATATGTAAATACAACTAATTTCGTAAATAAATAAATCAGCTGTTCCGTACAGTCATGACTACGCGACAACATAATATATATTATAAACTTATTTTCAGTCTAAAATAAATAAACATACTAGGTAATAAACTGGTTAGGTTATTTTACCTACGAAAAAAATTAAACAACCGCATTATTTTTGCACATTGTATAGAAAATATGATTGTTTGACACTAAGAACCCGCGTACTTTTATTTTCATTATTAACAAGGGGCCCCGCATTTCATTATATAAAAAAACACTCTTATATTAGACAGGTACGGTGTTGACGGCTTTTCAATACAGCTGTCGCTATTCAGAACGTTTCTAAGCGCATTCCTCGACAAAGACAAGGTAGGAGGAGGCGAACAACGTTAACGGCCTTTCAAATGGTAATGAGGTAGTGCCACCGGTGGGCTCGTAGAACAGTAAGTCCCAATGCGGGTAGATCAGCCCACAGGCATTTCTACATCCACTTATCCCTACACAGTATTGTAAATGCGTGTATGTATAGGAAGAGAGAGATTTTAACTCTTTAATGTAGATCATGGACACGACATTAGTTTTTAGGCTTAAGTAAGACTTCCACTAGATAAAAATGGACTGTTAATTTACATTATGATTAATAGTTCAGCAGAGTGTATTAATAATAATACACTCTGCTGGACAAGGTTAATTAATTTGCATGACCTTCGAGATGTAGACACAGCATGCTTAAAAATAATATTATTTTTAAACATGCTGTGTCTACATCTCGAAGGTCATGCAAATATTATGTTTGTTTCAAATTGTCATTTACTAGTAGTTCTGCGAACTGTAAACCTCGCGAGAAAAGTTATTTTCATCCAACTGTAATATGTTAGGTACCGAATAGTTCGAACAACCTAATTTAGTCGATGGAGCCTTAGATATTGAAAACATTCAGAAAATTGACTAATGCTACCTATTTTTTCGATTACCAAATCTGCTGGGCAAGTAAAGTACGTGGAGTATTTTAAAATCTACTAGATAATAACAGATCCTGTAAATCACAATGAAATCATGAAAATAGTAAGCTCTCGATTGGCCTAATGAAAGATGACCGGAGCTTTTATCTACTAAAACATGAAAATAACATTCAAAATGAACTTTCCATAGAATTCTAAATTTTTTGTACATAACTCAAGCAAAGAAAATAATAGCCCTAAAGAAAGGCCTGCTTAAAAAAGTGCAAACGTACTTTGTTCAATAGTAATGTAACTGCTTACATGCACAATACTTATTCATTTTTCTTTTCTTTCCGTGTGAGTGAAGTGGTGTACTCTCGTGTCAAGAGTTTTAAGCCGCCCTAGGGGCCTCTGATATCGCTTAACGACTGCTACACTAAGACTAACAGCAAGGACCTACAATTTCACATGTCATCCGACTCACGGAAGCACCCACTTTAGGTCACCCTGCCAATACCTGACCGCGGTTAACGTTTCTTTGATAAGTTGTTACCAAAATCAGAAACGAAAACTTTAATATATCGACAACCAATTGTCCAACGCTGCTCATATTTGACAGATTTTGCAATAATTATGTATTTAATCTACAATCTGAATTTCATGCAAATCGGTTGGTAAATAGTACAGTGGAAAACTTCACCCTTTTTATGGGAATCACACCTCCAATCAACGATCGCCGACGACAAAAAAATCAAAAAAATCAAAGAACCTACATACCAAGTTTCGTTAAGATCAGATCAAAATTACAAAATTACCAACATACATACACACATACAAACATTTGGACAGATGATGAATTTAATTTAGCCAGTTAATGCATAGACGCAATAATTAAGTTGATTATTGTGTAACCCAGTTTTGAAGACCTATAAATAAAAATAAAAAACTAGCTGCTGCGAGATTTGGCTATCCCACGAGAACAATATATTTTTATGTGAAAGTATGAATGAATGAACTTTTTATTGCAGACAAACAAATATCAAATATGTAGGAAAAATCTTACATCTAGTATCCGAAGTAATTAGGATTACAAGTAGGTTAAGCTATCCTAGTGCCGAATTTGACCTAAATCCGTTCAGCCGTTTGAGCTGTAAGACAGTGAAAAAAGAAGAAGAATAAACATACACACTCATACAGACTTTCACCTTTAAATATTAGTGTGATGGGACATATTCAAAATATGTCAACTACTTGTATTATTGCCTCCTTATTTTGAACCCTAATTTCAAGTTGTGTACGATACTCCTCGTCGAAATGTTATTGAAATCGGTCGATAAATGACGTCGTAGCAAATTTCCCCGGAGTACAGATCTATTTAGCAACACAAATCAGGGCCATTCGTTATGTATTTTAAGCAGAACTTCTACCACAAATGTTTACCAAATTAATGTAAGTATGTTCAAGAATACTAACGAAAATATTTATTTAACAATTTTAATTTTAAATAATGGATTCCATTGCAGCTGACAGGTGCCTCGCCACTTGAAATATTTACCGTCAACTGGCTGCAAACTCATTATTTTACACGTTCTTTATCTTTTTATACATAATTATAATATTTTAATTTCAGCCCGGTGTTTTTTATATCATGTTACAGATATAAAATAAAATAATGTAGTAACATGCAATATAGATTAAAGATCTATTTAGCCCAAGCTAAGTCAAACGGAATATAATTAGAGTTTTTTCGAGATTTTATCAAGTTAGTCGCTATCAATGTAACTAACATTGTATACACGTATCGACCCCCTTACGATCTATTGCACGTGTTTCTCCTATTAATACTTTCCATATTTTTTTTGAAAATTAAAACTTGTTTGATTCATTTTCCACCTATGACATTGCGTGCGGCGAACGGTCGAGTACGCTGTGCGAGACGTGCCATCGTCGTGGACAGGATGCCTCATTATAACCCTAATGTAGTTCATCGAATGGGAACGAAACCCTTTGAATTTATCCAACAATCAGCATAGCTATCACCTAGATTTAGGCAAGCAAGCGGTAAAAAACAAGAACAAGAAAACTTGATTTTGACAGCGTTTACACTGTCAAAACGAAATAAGTAAAAACTTATAGGTCACAATAAAAAAAAATAAGAAAAAATCTGTTTATTTTCTCGAATTCGAATATTATAACTACATAGAGTGGATCATTCAGAGAGAGAGAGGGAGAAAGTTGTTAATAATGAAGAATATATTGACCCCTCACTCACCCCTATCCTTTAATCTTTTTTACAATTACCCCTGAAAACACTTAAAGACGTTGTTTTATATTTTCTATAATAAACGTATAGACTACATAACAAGGCAACGCTTAAGTGTTCTTAGTTTCAGAAAGTTGCCTCAATTCTCACAAAAACTATGTAAGTAGAGAAAAACATGATATCACCAACCTTGAGAGACGTAGCTCCTAATAACTTCACAAATTACCACATTCAAAGGCTATCTATTTTCGATAAAGTTCTTTATGAGCGCCATTTACACGAAAAACTCGAGTAATAACGTCAAAAACTACGTCTAACTTCAATAAAGCGGAGGAAATGACATTTCTGTGAATAGGTGTACAGATAAAACTAGTGAAATTAATAGTAAACATGTACATAAAGCATATATATATATATATATATATATCTTTATACATATATTTTTATATGTATAATTCAACTGTATGTGTGTATGTCACTGATCTCCTCCTAAACGGCTGGACCGATTTGAATAAAATTTTTTGTATGCTTTGGGTTGCTCCTTGGATGGTTTAGATCAGGCCGGCAGATGGCGCTGTAGTCGGTACCTAGGTTTTTGTACGACGACGTCTGTCGATCCGCTAGTACATAAACATAAAAATTTCCCATTTGATTTCCAACACAAATCAGCACTCATTAGGTTTAGTTCGTACCACAGCGCTCAACAACAGGGCACGGATCACCCCTATAACGAGTCCAGAGAGAGAGGGAGAGGAGAGAAGTGGTGTGCGTGTTAGGTTAGGTTATCTTCGAATACTATTAAAATACAACTGACAAAAAGATTCACCCATTATCTTTTCCTTCAAATACATGCTTGAATCTGGCATCGAACAATCGTCCTCATGCTTTAGAGGCTACCACTAGTTTCCTAGGCTTTAATTGAAAATATATGAACCCACCCAAACCAATACCGTATTTTACACCCACTATTATTTCAATTCTGTTATACACTTATCTTGAACAACATTTGGATGCAATAATAAATACATTATTACATTACTTACTGCTTCTTGTTTCTTTAAAATGATAACGAGTAAGTATAGCACAGTATAATTAGTGGTGGGAATGCACAAAAAAAAAATAACGGTATATAAAAAAAAAACTCATTATTACGATTACCAATACATATTGAAAATTATTAATAGGAAACTGGGTTGTCATATCATTCGGAGTTTTAATTAAGAGATTCATTCATCAGGGTTAAATTTTCGGACTTATCACGTATATGTTGATCTATGTGAAGAATTCGTTTACCCGCTCAAGGACATGCAATACTCGTACCTATAGAGCGAAGCCGTTAGAGGCGAAGAGATATGGTAAATTCAGTTCAGTTCTTTTATTTGCTCAGGTATTTATACATATTAAACACTAAAATACAGTTTTAAAAATAAATAACTATTCCTTAATAACTTAAACAACATATTAAAAATGAATGAAAAAATGTTATGTAAAAGAAAAACGTAACTTTAAAAGGAATTAAATCTGTTATAAATAAATAAATGTTCGTGTGGATTTGTCCCAAGAACGTTGGCTGCAAACCCGCGTTGAATTGCCACTGAAATTCTTTGAGCAAAGTATGAGACAGCTCTCTTGTGCGCAGTGGCGTCGATAAGCTTAGGGAATATAGCATTAAATAAATTTTGCTACTAGGACATAATGGACCAAAAGTTTCTACACCAAGTGCTACGAAGATATACTCGTAGTCCATGAAAGAGACGTATATATTCGCAGTTTGGTAACATCATATAGTAAAAAAAAACACAAAACATTTATTTTCATAAAATTTTGATTTTGCAATACAAAAAACATTGCAACATAAATTCCCAGATATAAAATAGTTTTTAACTTTAGTGATATTTACTAATGTTAAAAAATCTGCTGTTTGTTATTTTTTAACCCCCGACGCAAAAACGACGGGTGTTATAAGGATGACGTACCTGTGTGTGCGTGTGTGTGTCTGTCTGTGGCATCGTAGCTTCCAAACAGAAGCACAAATTTATTTACAACTCCCTCGAAATGGGTATCAAATGAAAGGGCTTGACTAGTAGAATACCATACATTATGATAATTTCAGTCAGTAATTCAATCGACAAGCTTTTTTTTCATTATAAAACTTAATTAAATCACTGGGTGAGCAGAACATAAATATCTTAACCTTCATATAAGAAATTTGGAGGCTGTATTCATTAAACGGTGAAGGGATGTACTGAGAAAGAAATTTTGGAAATTCAACCTCTAAAAAGATAAATTAATAATTCATGGTTCAAAGTTAAAAAGTTTAGTGTCAGCTACTAGCGAAGCAAAGTGTCCCCAGAGGTGTCAAATTTTAACGTACTTTCATATTAAACACCTCACCTATCTTGATTTCCGTTACAATAAATTCAATATACAAATATATTTTTTTTGTATCCATGCTCCTAAACTACAACATCCTACGTATCCTGACCTAATTCCACAGGAGCCGTGAACAAAATATTAACACAATACCTCCTTCCCACAATGCCGTAGCAAACGTTCACGAGGGTGGGAACTATTGTCCATGGAAATATTGCACCCTTGACTATTTGCTCATTTCCTCAGTAAATAATGCTGGAAATAATGATAAAATATAATGGTTTGGTAGAATGGGGATCAGTTGGGCTCTCTTATAGTAGCTGTATAATCGATACTATATCGAAAAAGATTTTATTGTACTAGCATTTGTAATGCTAAGGTTGCTATTATATTTTATTAATAATAAAATAAAATAGCAATACTAATAAATGCCTTTATTAACATAAACTAAATGACTTATAGAATTATGACGATAACAAAAAATTATAGCAGAAACATAGACCATTTAAGATCTGCAGATAGTCCAAATGCTCCAACCTACCACCAGAGGGGGTAAAATAAATATAATAAATTAAATATATTAAGTTAGTAGTAGCCTAGTCAGTAAACCCATTGCCTCTCAAGAGAAAGGGCGCGGGTTCAAATCCAGGTTTATGAGTTTTTTACTCAAGTGCATATTAAAATTAATTACCACATGCTTAAACATTGAAGGAAAATATCGTGAGGAAACGTGCTAGTCGGAGAATGTTGATAACTTTCAAAGATATGTGAAGATCCAACCCGCAATTTAGCCAGCGTGGTGGACTATGGCCTACACTCCTTTTATAGGGGAGACTCGTGCCCAGCAGTGGGACGCATACGTGTAGCAAAGTCGCCATTTAGTTTTGTTATTGTAGGAAATAATTCTTTATAAGATGATATTATACGATCAAAATCAAAACAAAATATATTAGGTCATTACATAATATGAAATTGGCGTTTTGTAAGGGAGGAACATAAAGCCTTTTTTTATAATAATATATTTATTTAATCAAAGTATGTACCATTGCTATCTATGCACTTTTGCCATCTCATAGTTAGTTCATTGATCCCATTACTAAAAAACCATTAGGACGAGAATCAATGAAATCTTTGAAGGCGCTTTGGAATACCCCATCGGAGTTGAATTTTTTCCCGTGCAAGATTTCCCGTTATCCAAATTTCGAAAAAAATGGTCATCTGTTGGAGCCAGGTCCGGGGAGTACGGTGGATGTCTTAGACATTCCAAGTGAAGCTCCTCTAATTTGGCGGCCGTCTGTTGTACAGTGTGTGGTCTAGCGTTGTCCTGAAGCAGCAGTGGCCTAGAGCGATTGACCAACCTCGGTTGTTTAGCAGCTAGCTTTTCCATCATGGTTTGCAGTTGCTGACAATAGATATCTGCTGTAATCGTCTGGCCAGATTTAAGAAAGCTGTAGTGAACGACACCGGCACTAGTCCACCAAACGCTCACAAGTAACTTTTTTTGAGTCAATATTCGCTTGGGGCAGGGTTTGGCTGGTTCGCCAGGATTCAGCCATTGCGGTGAGCGTTTCCGATTATCGTACAGGATCCACTTTTCATCACAGGTAATGATCCGATTTAAAATCCCTTCATTATTGTGCCGGTTGAGTAATGTAACGCAGGAGTTGACGCGCGTTTGTCGGTTTGCTGCACTCAATTCATGAGGTACCCACCTTTCAAGCTTTTTCACAATTTGCTTCAAGTGGATTAAAACAGTTTTATCACTAACACCGCAGCCTGCAGCTAACTCGGACGTGGTTTGCGATGGATCTGCTTCCACAATAGCTTTCAATTCTTCATTAGCAACTTTAGTCTCCGGCCGTCCACGGGGCTTATTCTGCAGGTCGAAATTTCCAGAACGAAAACGTTGGAACCAAAAACGCACTGTGTTTTCTTTTGCGACACCGCCGCCATACACATCATTAATCCTTCGAGCCGTTTCTGCAGCACTGGTACCACGGTGGAACTCGTATTCGTAAATAACGCGATATTTCAAGTTTTCCATTTTGTAAACTGCGTGACGCAAAGAAAAAACCAAACGAGGACAAAACAAATGAATTCCGGTTTTCAAAATACAAATGTATGAATAAATAGCTGTATAAATTTGAAATTGGAATCCCTAACCAAAGAAGAGATATTTGTGATCAAAGTGGCCAGTACGACAAAACGCCAATTTCATATGTAAGGACCTAATATTTATTGCTACAAAAGATATTCTTAAAAACTTGCACAGTACAATTTTATTATGAAATGTGATGTTAGTAAGAATAAAATTTGTTAATACAGAATTATGTAGACATTAAAATAAAAATAAGATTACATTAACTAAGTACTAATGTGCACTTGCTGCGGACCCCAAACTAAGCAGAAGCCTGTATCTTGGTGACCCAGTTGAGAAATACTATCTATATAGAAATTCTCGCACTTATATAGCATGATTCTAAACGTATGTAGATAGAATGACACATATTTTAGTCAACTTTTTGTTAGAGATTACATATTTTTCTTCTTTTGATATATGTCACCTTACGAGTACCATACGATACGATAAGAGAAACTAGTTCATCCTAAAATGGGATTTGGCCGGTAAATAATAATTAAGAATAACTTCATCTAACTTAAATAACCTATTAAAAAAGAAATCATTTCTTTTATAAAATTTACAACCTACTGCTAACTGTTAGAACCTAAGAAGCTTACTTATGATTATCCATTTAGCCCAGTCATATTAGGGCTTTCACCTCGGAATGAAAGATAATAAGCTGCAAATTGGTATGAACCTTTGTTTTGTCATTCTAAATGTTGTCTCAAAAGTCACAATCGTTATCGTGTCCGCGTCTCAAGATATTCAAGGTCAAAGGTCACAAAAATCGGTTTTTCGCGAATATCTGGCTTCCTATCGGTTAAATGAGATTTGCATTTATTATAAAAGTTGTAGGCTATAAAATTCCCTACAACTTTTGTTTAAACTTTTTTTTCATACAACCAACCGTTTTGAAGGTAGAGCGCGAAGAGTGCACATCGTACAGTTCATATACGGCCTAATGCAAGGTCAAGCGTGAGTTATAGTTATGAGTACGTTATAAAGTCAATTATTTACTTGGAAATTATAATTATAAATAAAACTAAAATATATAATCCAGAATTAATAATATTTTATACTTAAATAGTTAAATATGAATAATTATATATAAATAATCAAGTTACTTACTTTAATTAAATATAAATAATTAATAGTTAGTACATAAATAATAGGCATTGTTTAATAATTATACTTTCCAAGTAAATAATTGACTTTATAACGTACTCATAACTATAACTCACGCTTGACCTTGCATTAGGCCGTATATGACTGTACGATGTGCACTCTTCGCGCTCTACCTTCAAAACGGTTGGTTGTATGAAAAAAAAGTTTAAACAAAAGTTGTAGGGAATTTTATAGCCTACAACTTTTATAATAAATGCAAATCTCATTTAACCGATAGGAAGCCAGATATTCGCGAAAAACCGATTTTTGTGACCTTTGACCTTGAATATCTTGAGACGCGGACACGATAACGATTGTGACTTTCGAGACAACATTTAGAATGATAAAACAAAGGTTCATACCAATTTGCAGCTTATTATCTTTCATTCCGAGGTTGACCCCTTTTTTACCTAATATGACTGGGCTAATTACATTATAGCAAGTAATACAAAATAAATGATACTTTTGATTTAAAGAGACAGATTTTCATAGAATTTATAAAAATAAAAAAATATGTACAATTACGAATATAAAATATTTTTAATATCGGTCTCTGAGAGAAATCTGGGAACACATCTGCATGAAAATAAAATATCGACAATTTGAGTTTTTCTTTTTTTGTTAAAGTCTGTTAAAAAATTCACAGTAATAAACCATGTTCTGTTCCAAACCGGCACTTTTCCCAGAAAAACAATTTCGTTTGACAGTATAATGTGCGTCATAATATTAACTTTGGCGTTCGTTGTGCTTGAGTTTGCACGGTCACCGCAGTGTTTTAGGCTAATGGGGGTTAAATGCATTTACTGACATTTTAGGATCGAGTTGCGATTGATTATGTATTAGATTTTGTAGCTTTTTCTAGCTTGAATTTTCCACCGATTTCAAAAATGAAAGAGGTAGAACTTTGGATTTGTATTGTAATTGTTTTTATAGATCGATGTTTAAACATAAAACTGACTAATAAACAAAACAAAAACTCAATAAAGCGTTTTTTTTTAACCTGATTTTTCGGAGAAACCTGATCTGATTTGAAAAAAGTTCTTACTAAAAAAGTACCGACTTTCATTACGGTTGGCGGCGATAGAACTCATTTCATCCTTTGGCCCGATTTTGATTAAACTTAAATGGGATCACTCGAAAAGTATACACTTTCAAACAAAAAAAGATATTTTCAAATCAGTTCAAACGTATCCGAGAAGTCAGGTAACAAATATTAAAAAAAAAATACCATCGAAATGAGTTTTTGATAAGTTTAATTTTTCGTCGGACTTTAAATTTAAATCTTAGTACCCACCTCTTCCTTTTTAGTCGATAGAAAACTTTTTTGGCGAGTTTAATTTTTCGTCGGACTTTAAATTTAAATCTTAGTACCCACCTCTTCCTTTTTAGTCGATAGAAATTATTTTTTGCAAGTTTAATTTTTCGTCGGACTTTAAATTTAAGTCTCTTCCCACCTCTTCCTTTTTAGTCGATAGAAAATATTTTTTGACAAGTTTCATTTTTCGTCGGACTTTAAATTTAAGTCTTAGTACCCACCTCTTCCTTTTTAGTCGATAGAAAATATTTTTGGCAAGTTTAATTTTTCGTCGGACTTTAAATTTAAGTCT
Source organism: Ligdia adustata (assembly GCA_947049295.1). Classification (NCBI taxonomy): domain Eukaryota; kingdom Metazoa; phylum Arthropoda; class Insecta; order Lepidoptera; family Geometridae; genus Ligdia; species Ligdia adustata. Next base: position 3,967,995 of record OX346233.1, read on the forward strand.
TAGTACCCACCTCTTCCTTTTTAGTCGATAGAAAATATTTTTGGCAAGTTTCATTTTTCGTCGGACTTTAAATTTAAGTCTTAGTACCCACCTCTTCCTTTTTAGTCGATAGAAAACTTTTTTGGCAAGTTTAATTTTTCGTCGGACTTTAAATTTATGTCTTAGTAGTACCCACCTCTTCCTTTTTAGTCGATAGAAAATATTTTTGGCAAGTTTAATTTTTCGTCGGTCTTTAAATTTAAGTCTTAGTACCCACTTCTTCCTTTTTAGTCGATAGAAAATATTTTTGGCAAGTTTCATTTTTCGTCGGACTTTAAATTTAAGTCTTAGTATCCACCTCTTCCTTTTTAGTCGATAGAAAATATTTTTGGCAAGTTTCATTTTTCGTCGGACTTTAAACTTAAATCTTATCCACAAGATTTCTTAACTCATTATTTTAATTTCTTTGCAAACTTTTACGTACAGAAACATTGACATTTCCCTCACGTACAAAAGGTAGATAAGTTTTGTGTTATGAGTTGCTATTTCTGTTAATATCCAGAGTGTAATGAACAAAGTTTGAAGATACCACGGAGTAGCTCGGATTATAACTACATTGATTTGATATTATTACAAGGATAAAGAGAATAAGGCTGTATAAGCGTTAGGTATACATTTATTATTATTCCGATCCATCGAATCGCCGTCTACATATCATATCATATTCCTTAAATTATTCCCGTTTCTTATATCACAAATTATATGTATTATACTCTCGGCAAATATGATTGTATCACGACCAAGAACCATTGATTCATTGATATAGCAGCGCAGTGAAATACACGAGTACTTTTTGCGTGTTCATTTTGTTTGATGTTCACGTTTGTTACATGTTCAAATTGAATGTATTTGGTTAGCTACTGGGATTGTGGGGATTGTTAATGTTAGGAATGAATAGGTATCTCTACTACCGCCACGTATCTATCATCATAGAAAAAATCGCAAAATTATGCTTGTAACTATTGAAAGAAATCACGACACGCAGTGAGCGGCAAGTTTTAATGTTGATCGTCAAATGGTTGATTAATCAGAATATTTACACTGTATTCTTACAAAATAGGTATCGAAACTTGTTCATTCTATACCAAGGGTTCGTCGAGAAATGACAATATATTCTTCGTGCTGTATGAAACACAATATTGCACGAAAAAGCGACAATCAGGCTGTAAGGCCACTGTCATAAAATGAAATATATCTCCCAGACGCACATGGCACGTGACGATACAATATGTTTGTCTATTCAATATACCACATAAATTTTTCTATTCCACAGAAAAAAATACTACCAAAAACGATATCTCCGCATAAATAGAGAAATCCGAAGGTTATGATGCGGATCTATAGAGAAAAATCAGGAAAACTCGACACACGAGGCGCGTGAAGCGTGAAATGTGTATCAGATAGGTCGCCACATTGAATATTACTCGCCGGATTGGGTCGAACTCCCGGATTGAGTGAGATTTGCATTAAAAGGAAACGCTACCAGAGTTTTCAGACAGACGTCTACCCTCTTAATACTACAGTAGATAAACAAGTTGCTTTGAAGAAGTGCCGCCTTTACACAAATGTAACAATTATTTTTGATTAAAAAACAAAACATCTACAACGTGTAACAGAAAGGTGTGACAATACTTAACGGTACACCGTTACAGTAGATTTACAAATCTACTCATCAAATTAAACCTCTTTTTGAAACAAATATTGCAAAATAAAAAAAAAAAAGAATTGCGTCCTCCACACAACTTGGCCGATCATGTGATCAATTGTTGTAAAAATATAATTTTTATAATAATTATAATTTTATGTTGATTTTCAGTTTTATAGTCTTAGGACTCTATTTGCCTGGCGCTTACGTGCTGCAGATTCCTACTGGTAATATTTTTGGACTATATACAGTCCATATCTTGCTCTTATTCCTCTTTTTTAGAATAGTGTAGTATTTGACAGTTTTCTTTTAATTGTTTATCTTTCTGTTTCCATGTGACCGGCCTCTCGCGGCGGCGCACTACTAGCCTCGTGTCTGTCTGTCTGTGTAAATGGTTCTTCCTGCCCAAATAGTGACAAATGCAGTCGCCCAAATCAGTTCTGTGTCGCAGGAGCACATGACCTTGTGCCCAGAGTGCCCCCAGGGGAGTTATTTCAAAGGTTGAAAACGCCTCAAAATTCACGGCACATAATTATAGAAATTGCTTCTCTTTCTCTTTATAAATTATCTCTTAAATCTTTATAATTTTCTTTGGCAATGCTATGGCAAAGCCACAAAACTATCGTTCAGCAGTGTGACCCATTCGGACCGGCCATTTTTAGTTTGGCCATCCATCCCATCATTCATCGTCTCCAATCCAAACTTAACGTTTGGTACTTGGATGATGGAACTTTAGCAGGCGATTAGAACACAGTTTTGAATGATTTACAAATTTTAATAGACGAATTTTGTCTAATAGCTTTGAAACTAAATTTTTCAAAATGCAAACTGTTTGTTTGCGACTTGGCTCCCGGTATTCGTTTGGTAGATAAAAGTTCGCTTCGTCTTCTTGGTGCACCAATTCTACGTGAATCTTTGTCTCCCTTTTTAAGGAAAAAAATCACAATTTCATGAAAACGTTTGCTCAAAATTAACGCTCATGTGGCGTTTACTATTATCAGATATTGTCTTTTTGTTTCTAAATTTACGTATAATTACGTTGTTGTCCACAGTGAGCTCCTTGAGAGAATGGCCAACATCATAAAGGACACATTGATTACTGTTTTGAATGTTGACATGGAGGACAGAGCTTCTCTGCCTGTAAGGTTGGGAGGCTTGGGAGTCCGTAAAATATCTAGTGTCGTGCTGCCCGCATTCTTGGCTTCATTACTTGGCACGAATGATTTGGTAGGAAAAACCCACCCACTCTCTTTAGGCCGTTCTAATGTAGTAATAGCTAATTCTTCCAAAGCCAAGGATGCCTGGAGGCTTGCTTGCCCAAATATTGATTTCTCCCAAATCTCCATCTTGTCAGAGGCTGTGGAATTGACTGATCTGTGAACTAGCACGGAAATCTCTTCTTCATGTGTGTACTAGCGTCACGATTCTTGCTCGTGTACTTGCAGTCTCTGAATGGGAGTCAAGACTTTGGTTACAAGCTTTGCTTTCTTTCAATACAGTTTGCCTATTAGATCCGACTGGTTTTCGTCTCGCTACCAGCTTACGTTTTTGTGTGCGAGGTGTTAGGAGGCCTATCACTGCCAGTGTGGTACTGCAGTCGATCAACTCGGTCACCATGGTCTCTCTTGTTCTAAAAGTGCTGGCAGAATAGGTCGCCACGCTAGCTTGAATGATATCATTCGCCGGGCTTTTACCACCGCCACCGGGCGTGACGATGGAAAAAGACCTGACGGAATGACGCTTGTGCCTTGGAAGTCAGGTAGGCCTCTTGTGTGGGACGCGACATGCGTTGACACATTAGCGCTATCTCATCTTCCTTTGACACAGAGTGGGGCAGGGGCGGCGGTTTATTCAGCCGAACAGCACAAACAGCGAAAATATGCTAGCCTCGCCTCGGTAGAGCAATTTGGAGTCGAGACTTTAGAGCCGTGGGGACCGGGAGCTCATCTTATTTTCCAATACATATCGGAGCGTTTGATCAATTAGACGCGTGACCAGAATGCTGGTTTTCATCTGGCCCAAAGTATTAGCATTGCCATTCAGCGTGATAATGCGGTTAGTATCCTGGGTAAGTTGCCCTCTGGTGGTGGATTGGAGCATTTGGATTATCTGTAGATCTTAAATGGTCTATAGGTAATCTTTCTGCTATAATTTTTTGTTCGTGTTGTTCGTAGTTAGTCATTTTGTTTATGTTAATAAAGGCACTTGCCACGAAAAATATTGTTGTATGGAGAACATAATATACATATTTTTAAATGTAAAAAAAATGATGATAGACCCTTAAGTATTGTCTCACTTTTCTGTTACACGTTGTATATAAGTAAAAAAGACTTACTGACTGTCTGACAGGCCACAATCAACGCAGAGCCTAAACCAATTAACTTAAAGACATCTTTATCTTCATATTTGAAGATAAGAACCTAACTTGCAACAACTTAAAATTAATATTCCTGGTTAATCAAGTTAATCACTAGTATAGCGGTGTACTAAGAAAAATCGTTTAGGTTTTAAACTTCTTCATATGCCGTGTGAAACGTTGCAGGTGACAGTTTATTATATTTACTATTCATAAAAACTTTTACACAACGTATTTTAAATATTATTTTGATGCAAATATTGTATTTTTTATCTTTTCAATCTTAACTTTTGTACTATAAAAACTCAATTATCTTATTTAGAATGTATGAAATCTAGATATTAAACAAATAGATCAATTCTTATGATATATTTATGTATGATACTATGTGAAATATATTTATCTACTTTACTCGTATTAAAACATTTGATAAGGTGAATAGTAGTTTGTATCAGTTTTAATGTCTGTCTGTAAAATGTCGGCATACAGCTATCATACCAAATAGATCGACCGTATCAAGATCTGTATACTACTAAAAAAATAAGATCATTGACGTTGCAAAAAGTGCAGGACGCGTGAAGTGGAAATGGACTGGACACATATGCCGCATATCCAAAGATCAATGGGCAAAAATGAGGATAGAGTGGATAACATATAATATAAGATTCTCCTGATAGGCCCATAACGATATGGTGGAACCAACTTGACCGTCACGGCAGCGACTAGACATTAGAAACTCAATCTTGAATACCAAAAAGAGGAAAACTCCAGATAGAGATATAAAAATGGTTAATATGTTTAATTAATAAAATTAAGAAATTATGCGTAAGAGAATTCTGCGCTTGAAACAAATATTTTTGATATCTACCTTTAAGTTAAGTTTTGGAAAATAATTTATTTTCCAAAACTTATCAATTTACTATTAAATGTGCTTAGAAGCAAATACCGCAAACATGTTACGGAAATAGATTTATTCCTGTTTGTGGCCCCAATCGGTCCCCGCAATGTGACAAACAGGAATAAAAATTTTCTGTCACCTTTTTTGTCATGAGGGGACAGAAAGGAACTTTTTTCCTGTTTGTCTCCGTGCGATATTTACAGGGTGACAATCAGGAATTTATATTCCTGTTTGTTCCCTCAGAATTATGTATTAAATCTTCCACTATTCTTTCTGGCTTGCAAGTAAGAGTGCCAGTTGCAATCATTATTGTTGAGTACATTTGTAATAGCTCTGTGCGAATCTTCATTGGTAGCATTTATTTTTAGTGTTTATATAAATGATTTGAACTTTCCTTTTAAAAAACAATTACTTCACTCATAATGAAAATATGTCAAAAATGTGCAAGATTGTCAAAGATGTCATTTGTTGTCTTTATTTATTGACATTACTGAAAAATAAAAAATATTTCACGAATAAATATCAGATATGGAAGCGATTCCTAGATAATTTCTGGAAAAACTTACAGCGAAAATTATTCATAAAAGGTTTGGGTTTTATTAGAACAGCAATAAAAAAATACCCACGTTAAACTAAACACAGGCAGGTGATGTGTCATTAAACAAATGAGCAACACAAAAACAAATAATTACGACAGATTCAAAGGAGCCTAGCAGAAAATAAAATATTTTTCTAGATTAGCTAAAAATATTATTCATCTTTTAGCTAATCAATATTCATCTTGAGGACAAGTGACCTCAAGATGAATAACATTTAATAAATCAGCAAGTACAACTCGACATCGCGCAGTATTTTAGTTTGATTTTTTGTTAGGAACACGCGTTCCTAACAAAAAGGATCTTGGCAGACAGACGGACAACAAAGTGATCCTATAAGGGTTCCGTTTTTTTCTTTAAGGGGTACGGAAATTAAAATAACAAAATAATAAAGTCTATTTAAGATTAGTAGTGAAAAAATCACTTGATTTTTCGTTTTATTTACTTGATTTTCGACCATAATGACATATGTTACTATAGTAGGGCCAATTTAATAGTTCATATTTGACACTTCAACAACGTAACCTTGTAACGGCGGGCATAATATATTATTTATTTTTTCGAAGTTACAACTGCACATTTGCTCAACTTTTTTTCAAATAAAGATTATATATATATCGTAAAAATTACCAAAAAGGCAATTTTACGATTTACTTTCATTATAAACTGTTTTAAATATAAAAACCAATTTTTGTTCTAAAGAACTGAACGTCATTTCAATGTTGCGTCAGTGTACCCTTTTTTCTTAAGTGATGCGACTCTGAAATCGACTGTTGATAAGTAGAATCGAATGCAATGATTACATGTAAATGAATATTTCACCATAAATTAATACATTGTGATTAAAATAAAACGTATTATTGTCCTTTTAACCGAAAATGAATGAGTGCTGACAGCAGTGATAAAGATGACAATACTAGTTATAATTCGTTATAAGATGTTAGTATCTTACAAATAATAATGTCAATATTTGTCAATATTTATATGATGGTAACATTACTCTTAACGAATCTACTGTTAGGCGGTACGAAGTTCATCGGGTCAGCTAGTCTTCTTATATATACAAAACAATTGCTGTTTGTTTGTCTCGCAAACAACCGAGAACGGTTGCACCGATTTAGCTCATTTTAGTCTTGAAGTGTCTGTCGTACTCCAGGGAAGGTTTAAAAGGTGAGAAACATAAATAATTGTTAGGCAGTAAGAAGTACGTCGGGCTTAATTTCAAATGCAGAAAATATAAATAGGTAAAGCTAATGACAATTTTTAAAACAAAATTATAGTATGTAAATTTACATGTAAATTTATAATAATAAACTAGTATTTGCGTGGCTGCGCGGGCCGCATGCGGCCCGCGTTTATATCCTTTTACCTAAAGGATTAGGTCAAGCATTTAAGTTGCAGTTAGATTCTTTAAAACTTTGAAATTGATTAAGAAGGTAGGTAGATATCTCCAATTCAGTCTGGAGTTGGGTGGAGATTGAAATTCAAAAATTTTAAATTTGGATTCTGTGAGAGAAATTTAAATTCAGTTCAAAATGGGTGAAAATATTTAATTCAGTCGAAAAAAAAGTCAATCTTTCAAGTCCAGTCGAATAGTGGGTAAAACTTACAAAAGAAATATTTTTAGTATGAAAAGATGAAAATCATACATCATTGTACGGTCAGCAACGGGCACTGAAGCTCGGCCTGCGGCCTCGCTTCAGCACCTACGATAATCAAACAGTATTTAATTTTTGTTTGATTTACTGTCGGGCACTGAAGTTCGGCCTCCGGCCTCACTTCAATGCCCTCCGGACTCGCAAGGTGCCATAGCTCGGCCTTCGGCCTCACTATGACACCTTGCTCGTCAAACGTTAGCTCGGCCTGCGGCCTCGCTTTAGTGACTTAGGAACTCGCAAGGTGCCGTCGCTCGGCCTTCGGCCTCACTCCGACACCTTGCTCGTAACATACATATGTATGAGAGATTTAAAAAAAAAAAGAAATTCCAAAAACTTTCCTCAGAAATGGAATCAGAGTCATTGAAAACCCCCAGATCTTAAATTTCATCGCAATCGGACCAATATAAAATTTGATCCCTTCTTTGAATCCTCAGGGATCATAATGAATAACCGTCGCTCGGCCTACGGCCTCGCTCAGGTATGAAGAGACTCGCAAGTTGTCGTCGCTCGGCCTCCGGCCTCGCTCCGACACCTTGCTCGTTTGAACCCCACTTTGAACCCTTCAGAAAAAATCTCAAAAACCGGTGCTCGGCCTTCGGCCTCGCTCCGGTGTGATGGGAGACTCGCAAGGTGCCGTCGTTCGGCCTTCGGCCTCACTCCGCCACCTTGCTCGTAAGTTTGTATGGGAGCTATTAAAAAAAAAAAGAAATTCCAAAAACTTTTTTCAGAAATGAAATCAGCGACCCCGAAAACCCCCGGAGCCAAAATTTCATCCCCCTCGGACCATTTTGAAATTTGAACCCCGACTTGAACCCCCAGGGGATCAATTAGACCACCTTAGGTTGGTAGCGCTTACCATTCCCTATGACATTTGGTCGAACACTAATTAAAAAAAGTTTACCGTTCAAAAGTTATTGACGGTCAAACTTTGTATGGGATTGACGTTTTTTTGTCTGTGACACCCATTTTTTTTTAATTTTTTGGGAGGGGCTCATGGTCCCTAACAACCTTTGTTTGAACCCCACCCCCCTAAACCCTACCATTTTTGCAGGACGTTGGGGTACTCCAGGGTCTGTTCCACTTTTGCAACTTTTCGGATTTTTCCCTAGGTCCCATAACCCTCCTCTATACAGTCGCTCCACTCCTCACCCCCCCACAAAACTCCTTCTGGGAGAACAATTATGTCAATGAGTGAGTGAGTCAGTCAGTGGTAGTTCAGCTTTATATAATATAGACTAGTATTTGCGTGGCTGCGCGGGCCGCATGCGGCCCGCGTTTATATCCTTTTACCTATAGGGTTGGGACAAACATTCACATTGCAGTTTTATTCTTTAAAACTTTGAAATTGATTAAGAAATGTTGTAGATTTCTCCAATTCAGTCTGGAGTTGGGTGGAGATTGAAATTCAAAAATTTTAAATTTGGATTCTGTGAGAGAAATTTAAATTCAGTTCAAAGTAGGTAGATAAATTTAGTTCAGTTGAAAAATTAAGTCAAACTTTCAAGTCCAGTCGAATAGTGGGTAAAACTTACCAAAGAAATATTTTTTGTATGAAATTGTATGTTGCATTGTATGATCGTCAACAGGGCAATGAAGCTCGGCCTGCGGCCTCGCTTCAGCACCCACGATAACCGAACAGTATATAACTTTTGTATGATTTATTGTCGGGCACTGAAGTTCGGCCTCCGGCCTCACTTCAATGCCCTCAGGACTCGCAAAGTGGCATAGCTCGGCCTTCGGCCTCACTATGACACCTTGCTCGTCAAACATTAGCTCGGCCTACGGCCTCGCTTGAGCTACTTGAGTACTCGCAAGGTGTCATAGCTCGGCCTCCGGCCTCACTATGACACCTTGCTCGTCATACGTTAGCTCGGCCTACGGCCTCGCTTTAGTTACTTGAGAACTCGCAAGGTGTCATAGCTCGGCCTCCGGCCTCACTATGACACCTTGCTCGTAAAACGTTAGCTCGGCCTACGGCCTCGCTTTAGTTACTTGAGAACTCGCAAGGTGTCATAGCTCGGCCTCCGGCCTCGCTATGACACCTTGCTCGTCAAACGTTAGCTCGGCCTGCGGCCTCGCTTTAGTGACTTAGGAACTCGCATGGTGCCGTCGTTCGGCCTTCGGCCTCACTCCGACACCTTGCTCGTAAATATGTATGAGTAGTTTAAAAAAAAAAGAAATTCCAAAAACTTTCATCAGAAATGAAATCAGAGTCCTTGAAAACCCCCAGATCTTAAATTTCATCGCAATCGCACCAATATAAAATTTGATCCCTTCTTTGAATCCTCAGGGATCATAATGAATAACCGTCGCTCGGCCTACGGCCTCGCTCCGGTATGAAGAGACTCGCAAGGTGCCGTCGCTCGGCCTCCGGCCTCGCTCCGACACCTTGCTCGTTTGAACCACACTTTGAACCCTTCAGAAAAAATCTAAAGAACCGTTGCTCGGCCTTCGGCCTCGCTCCGGTGTGATGGGAGACTCGCAAGGTGCCGTCGTTCGGCCTTCGGCCTCACTCCGCCACCGTGCTCGTAAGTTTGTATGGGAGCTATTAAAAAAAAAAAGAAATTCCAAAATTTTTTTTCAGAACTGAATTCAGCAACCCCAAAAACCCCCAGAGCCAAAATTTCATCCCCCTCGGACCATTTTGAAATTTGATCCCCGACTTGAACCCCCAGGGGATCAATCAGACTATTTTAGGTTGGTAGCGCTTACGATCCCCTATGACATTTGGTCGAACACTAATTAAAAAAAGTTTACCGTTCCGAAGTTATTAACGGTCAAACTTTGTATGGGATCGACGTTTTTTTGTCTGTGACACCAATTTTTTTTTAATTTTTTGGGAGGGGCTCATGGTTCTTAACAACCTTTGTTTAAACCCCACACCCCTAAACCCTACCGTTTTCGCAGGACGTTGGGGTACTCCAGGGTCTGATCCACTTTTGCAACTTTTCGGATTTTTCCCTAGGTCACATAACGCTCCCCTATCCAGGTGTTTCACTCGCCAACCCCCCACAAAACTCCTTCTGGGAGAACAATTATGTCAATCAGTGAGTCAATGGTAGTTTAGCTTTATATAATATAGATATAGAAGAAGAAGAAGAAGAAGATGAATTTAATACACATAAAAGTCCGTAACGATTTATTCGCTTTAATCGATTTTTGCAATTTTGTCGTTTATAATTGGTACACCTTAAATAAGTTGCACCACTTTTGAACATTCGCACTTTAGTATATTGGTAATTTTCATGTATATAAATTATACCCCCGTTTTTTTTAAATATATCTATTGGCTGATTTTTCTCACTCGTGGTTCTGGATATCACTCACAAGACAGAAAAGCTATTATTATTTATTTTGTATTGATATAGTTAGAAAACCATTAAGAAAAGCAGGATGTACAGAAATTCAATGACATACTTCAGATTAATCAACAATTACCTACCTTTTTCACAAGTGGCTAGTTATAGAAACGTTAGATATCTAAGGAGTATTTATAATTCGTTGTTTTGTTAGGAACTATTTTGTGATGTAAATTTTGTTACTAACGGATCAACTATAAGTTGTGCCGTTAGGATAAAAAAGAGTTGGCCCGTTTATTTCCTAACTAACCAACTGAATAGTTGTTTCGTTAGGAATAAAAATAGTTGATTAGTTTTAGTTGATCAGGTTTAGTTGGTCGGAGTGGAAAAAGGGGTTTTTAAGCATGCTGCTTCCTTACTATGAAGCTAAAACTGACAGATGTCAAATGTGATCTATTAAGTTGGCCCTACTATAAAACATTATTTTTGATTTTTTATAGATCATTGGTGACAAATACAACAAAAACAAGCAAAACATTTAATTCAATAAGGTTGAAAATCGTGTAAGCTAATTTTTCTACTTGTAATCTCTAAACGGTAAGTCTGTGTAATTTTTTAGTTTTTAGGAGTTAGTTGCTTAAGAAAGCAATGGTCACTTGTTTCCTGCGATGTTCATTTGTTTCTAAGATGTCCACTGGTTTCTGTGATGATTATTCGTTTTCAGCGATTTTTACTTAAGTCTGCGATGCTCATATGTTTTCAGCGATGCCTACTTGTTTTCGCGATTTTTATTTGTTTTCGCGATTTTGATTTGTTTCTGCGAATTTCAATTCGAATTTCAATTGCGTGTGGTGTTCTTTTGTTAACAATATATATATTGAAGCTCTGGCTAATTTGAGTATTGGGTTAGTAAGTAACACGGGTATTTTATAATTGCTGTTCTAATAACTTTAAATTTGAGTAGTAAGAAGGGTTATTAATTTTCTGTTCTTATCGTCCATCCGTAAGATTGGTAGTGACACTGGTAATAAACAAAATCATTCTATAACTTCACCGCCAAGATATACCTGCTATGTGCGTGTATTCTTATAAAACTAGGAAATAAAATTACAAGAGACAAAGTCTGGATAACGCTTTACCTTTTCCTTTGTCCGCAACAAGAGGAGATCGCGTTTAGGATATTACTTTCTCTATAATAATTGCAAGGGGACAAAGGGAAAAATTAATTCTCGTTTGTCCCCCTGAAAATATAGCAAGGGGACAAACAAGAAAATAGATTCCGGTCTGTCACCTCAAAAATATCGCATGGTGACAGGTGACAGAAAGGAATTTTTATTCCTGTTTTTCACCTTGTGGGGACAGATTAGAGTGACAAACAGGAATAAATCTAAAAAATATGTAGTTTTCTGGAATTTAATTTTTTTAAGTTCGTACAGTATTTATTTTTAATTTAGTACTTCGAGATAACATAATATTTTGTTTACTGTTGAACAATCTACAATTTACTGAATCAACTAACTTCCCCACGAATACTTGAAAATTCTATAGGCAGGGCATGTATGTATTCATCGTGTGATGTCATCCATAAAGACGATTTTACACTATTTTTATAAAAGAAAAGCGTCGACTCTTACTGAAGGGCGGATATTGGGGATTTCAGTGCGATGTCCACGGGAAATTGGTCGTTAACGGGCGACATGTCTGCACACGCCCTTATTGTGAAGGTGTCAAGGAAAAATCGAATGGAATTAGTGGAATTTGCAATAAGTACCTACATAGATATTGACAATCATCATGTCGGATCATTTTGTTTTATTCAAAGAATTAATACAACACGTGGTTAGAAGCGAGTTCGAAAAAAACCGACTGCTAAATCGTTAAAACTATGAATGATCCTTAATTATTTTTTTAATTTGATGTACCGTATGTCACTCTCACGACTAAGTTTTTATGTGACCACTCACATAAAAACTCACATAAAAATACGACAAGCTTAGAATATAAAACACATAAATATATACATACATACATTTGAAAAACATAACCCTCTTTCTTTCGCAGTCGGCTCTTTTCTTTATTCTTTTCTTAATTTATCTGTCTATTATTAATCTTAAATATTTATATCGAAATATTAAAGAAAATTCTCTTACTAAATTTCTTTACCAAAACATCATTAATTTAAAAAAAAAATGGAGGTACTTTAAATTTTTTTTGTAGTGTTTAAGACAAGGAACGATTAAAAAAAAATTGTATAAAAGTTGGTGCTGGCTGAAACTCTTTAAAATATAGAGTTCAAAGAAATCTAGATGAAGGTGATATAACAAAAGCTGGTTCCTCACATTCCTGCTAAAGCTTCTTAATGCGTACTGATTGAATTAGCTTTATATAAATAGATCCAGGAGATTTTTATTTATAATGTAGTTAAGTGACGTCACAGTTCTATGGAACTGTAGGGAGTTACCGGTGAAGTTCGATCAAGTACGAGTAACAATCAAAAAATGTTCTGCCTATAATATTAAAGCCAGAATAACTAATGCACAGTGGTAGTCCAGTTGGTGAACTCTTTGTCCCCCAAGTGAGACAGTTGCAGTTCCCAGATTCCCAGGCAAGCACTTCGCAATTTTTCACTCTTATACAGATTAAATGTACTATTTTTACTACTTCTCAATATCAACACTTTACGAGTACCTGAAGTGAAATCCTACTATAAATTCTCGCTTCCAAAGACTGTCTTACCTACAAATATAACCTCTATTAGTACCTAATACTGGACATAAATAACGTCTATAAATGGGTAATTACGTTCTATCGCAATATATCGTAACTTTAAAGCTTTGCAGTGGCAAGCAGTATATTACGGTGTCTCACAACACTTAGGAAATCATAAAACTGTATGATATTAGTTCGATTTTAAGTTAAAATTGCTCTTTGGTAGCGCGCGGCTAGGAATACAAATCAGCTATTTAAAATTAACTAGGTTTCCTTTTGAGTTTGCATTCCAGGAGCATAACGTTTAAAATTGTAGTAAAATAAGGTAAAGATGCTTTTTGGTTAACTATTGTTTCGATTATCTAGTAGAATCGTGGCTATACATGAAAATAATTTAAAATCCCGGCATGTAAAGTATCAAATCACGTTTAAAGCATTAGGATTCATATTGTGTCGGGGATGCATTGTAAGATTCATATGTACAATACCCTCAGGCCCGAAGACAGATATCCAAAATTTTAGTTTGAACATCTGCCCCGGCCCGGAATCGTACCAAGGCTCTCAAGCAAGCAAAATAACATATCAAAATAGACACTAGGCCACAGCGGTTGTCGGCGTTATCAAGGAATTACCAAACTGCTGTGGCATCCCAAATGGAGAGTGCCTCTAGAGCCATATCCACTTGTGATGGCATTTTAGGTTATATTTTTAGAGCATATTTGCCCAGACCTCCTATTAAGGGGTTGGGGTGATAATATGAACCCTATGCATCTGAGTAAGAGTGAATCCGTAGAATTTTAGGTTGTATTTTGCCGCTTGAACAATGGTGGATCGTAATTCAAGAATACAACACTTTCATTGAAGAATATTTTGTGTGGTTGACACTTTATGTTCTATCTTAGAGTTTGGTTATATTATAAAACATGCTAGTAAACCTTCAACAAAAAGCCGAGCTGCCCTTCTTCATTCCAGACCTACAAACCTAGACGGAATAGGTCGTAAATATCTCATTCGTTCCGTGCAGTATCCAGTGAAGTATATATTTCTTACACAGATTGCACCAACATGAATCGGCTATGGTGTATACATTTTAATAGTATTGAACATATTGTAAATTCAAATAGTTTTATTATTTCTTTAATCTCGTATATTTAATATTATAAATGCGAAAGTATGTCTGTCTGAGTGTCAAACATACATATTAAATTTAAAATAGAGATAGGTTTTACCTTGGATTGAAACATATGCTACATTTCATCATCACCACCATCACCGTTTTTCATCACTACTTATTTAAAACTATGCATATTTGTTACTACTTCATATTTTAACGGGTAAACGGATTTGAATGAAAATTGGAGTGAAGATATCCTATAATTCCCTGGATCACCACATAGGTTACATTTCATCACCATAATTAATCACCAAAGTGTGCGTCCTTCCTAAGCATGTTTGAGACTCATTCACGCATAAATCATACTGATATTGAGTTGGTTTTTAAAATCAGCTGATTTTTTTCGTTAATAATACTAATATAAATGCGAAAGTTTGTATGTGTGTGTGTGTATGTTTGTTCCTCCGTCACGCTCAAACGGCTAAACGGATTCAGATGAAATTTGGTACCAAAATAGCTCAGATCCTGGATTAACAAATAGGCAAATTTTTATCCCAAAATACTGTCAGGTTCTTGCAGGATAGCAATAAACAACTAAAAAAAACATATTTTTTTACCGAGTGAGTCATAAACGCTTCGACTTATTATATTAGTCCCGGGGAAAAGAATGGCTTCTTTTCCCCGGGACTAATACATGAGCCTTCCAGTAAATATTATGAATTCATGTGGGATATAAAAGCGCAAGAAAAGGACGCTCGCTGCGCTCAAGCATTGTTCTTATAACGGTTTTTTAAAGTTAGTTTCGAAATAATCACACTAATCAATCAAAAAATGTATATGTGTGTGCTGTGTATGTTTGTTCCTCTTGCACGCTCAAACGGCTTTCTGGATTTAGATGAAATTTGGTACCAAAATAGCTTAGACCCTGGATTGACAAATGTGCAAATTTTTATCCCAAAATACTACAGTACAGGCGAAAATTTTAAGAGATAGATAGATAGATAGACAACTCTTTATTCAAAAACCAGCTTAACAATAAATAAATAACATAGACAAAATTATAAACATATTCTAGTTTTTAAATGGCGGCCTTATCGCTTAAAGCGATCTCTTCCAGGCAACCAAGCACGTACAAGATAATTACATAATATTAAAGAGGCCTTAAAATATAACACTAACAACTTAACAACTCTCAATACAAATATATAAATACAATACATACAAATGCATATACAATACAATACTAGGCATGGAAATAAATGGACAAATTCTCTAGTAAGAGCTGAGTGAGCAGGAAGTTTTGAGCATGCTGTTTTCCCCAATATTTATTTTTATAAGTTCCTGAAGTTAATAAAGTGCTAAAAAAATTCGCACTCGCTTCGCTCGCGCATTATTCAATAGCGGTTTTTTTGCAAAAAAAAGTTTAGGATTTCTGCAGGATCTATACCAACGTCAAACAAAACCCAATATTACTACTCTGCTTCATGGCAAATGACAGGTCTTGTTACTAGGTATTTTAGTAAAGTAAAGTAAAGTAAAGTAATATTTATTGACCTTTAAATAACGTTCGTTACAGGCAAGTCTTATTACATTTGAATTAAGAATTACTTAAAAAATTTAACTTACAAATCTCATTCATATACGATTACTTAAAATTAGTTCCTAGTTTAACAGTTCTCTTGACAAATATTTACATTATGATTGCTTTGTTTAGTTATTAGTGATATTTTATTATGGTTGTTCGTTACATAAGAACGATGATTCTACTCGTACAAGCTGCATTGACATATATTCGCTGAGTTTATAAAAGGGATTGCTTTCAAAAAAATACTTAAATTTTTGTTTAAATGTAATAAAATTGAGATCCATTACACTATTAGGTAATTTATTGTACATCAGTATTTTGGTATAAAGCCCCTGCTTCTTACATTTAGCTAATCTATTTATTGGTAGGATTCGCCCTTTTTTATTATTGCGTGAAATTCTTTTTTCCGGTATTTCCCTATCCTCGTGTACTTCTAATAAACAACTATAAATATAAAGTGATATAACTGTCATTATTTTATCTTTTTTAAAGTGTTTTCTCGCAGGACTACGTTTTTTCAAACCGTTAATTGTTCTTATAGACTGTTTTTGACATTTTAAATGTTTGGATAGCCTTTTAAGTTTGTATTCGGCAATATAACGTTCTTCAAACCTCCCGTTTCGTTTTTTGTCAGTATTACGTATATTATAATTGCATCGTATCACATGTTTTAACCAATAGCATTTAATATTTTTAAAAAACTAAGGAATGTTTTTTCATTTTTTGAATAACTTTATATGCCGCGGACCGAAAGCTCACCATATTTTCAAAAACTTATCGAAGCGCTTAGTCGTCGATAATAGTATTAAGTAAACATGTTTTCATGTAACCCAACATAATCATTGGCATGTAGACAATTTATAGATCTTTAGTTATTTGTGAGTGATCAATTTTTTTAAACGGACTTCAAAAAGTATTAAGACCTCAATTTAGCTATTTTTTTTGTATGTTTGAGTCCTGATTACTCCGTAAACATTGAATCGTTTTGATGTCTTTATTACTTAGGTGATTTTCAAAATGCATTTATTTCTTAGTATAAGAATTTATGCTTAAGTTTAAAAAGTAAGATCAAATATAGCCATTCATGTCTCACTAATTTCAAACCAATTCCGTTCTATACAACTTGATAGATAGTTAAGCATCTCTGCAATCTTCACTAGCGTATTTATAGCCGTAGCTTCCAATACAGTCGGGAATTGAACGAGTAGAGTTTAACCAGTTAAGTCTAGGTTTAACCGCCCTTGGGGGACGATTGCGAGATTGCCCCGGACGGGGTGATATTTTTCTTTTGCTAAATTAATGTTGTTAAACTTTCTAAGTGTTAAGGGAGATCGTAATTTATTATATGAAAGTTGAAATATTTAAATGTTCTATCTAATTTTACTTACTAAAGCAGTCAATGTCATTGATGTATTCGTTCATGAGTTACGATAATATGGTGCAGCTGCTATTCACATCATAATGCAATACGACTATAGGAATATAAAAAAGTTTCGAACTTTGAAACTCTATTTGAC
Organism: Ligdia adustata; assembly: GCA_947049295.1. Classification (NCBI taxonomy): domain Eukaryota; kingdom Metazoa; phylum Arthropoda; class Insecta; order Lepidoptera; family Geometridae; genus Ligdia; species Ligdia adustata. The sequence goes on from OX346233.1 coordinate 3,985,411, forward strand.
GGGATTAGGGGTTGAATTTTCAAAAATCTTTTCTTAGTATACCCTATTTTCATACAGAATATATCTTTCTAATTTCGTTCAGTGGTCCAGGCATATTAATTGACATTATAATCACAATAGCTTTCTGGCAAAAGAATTAAAGTAAAATTCAGTACCCAAACCGTAAACACCAATCTTTCTATAACACTTATTCACTTAAGACGAGTAACAGCGACAAATACTCCTCAGGTAAAGTCCACTTACTTACTGTCGTCAAGGAGTACTAAGACACGATAAATTCTCACCAACCTATCTAAAGTGTCTTCCGAAAATTACACTAAATTGCTCACGGTGGAATCCAGACGAGACGTGCCGGGAATGTGGTACGTGGTCTTACTGCTGGCCTCGACCACCTTACCTATCTGAATGTAGGTCATCTAGTACAAGACGCTTGTCTCTTGAGAGGGAAATCATGCTGCCATATATTGTACGTTCTCAGAGATAAGAGAGACTTATTTTCAAGAACTGCAGAGAAAAATTTACAAGCTAACTGACTACATTAATTTAATTGATAGAGTTTTCGTCGCACAAAGTATAATATACCTACAAGTAAAATTGAAAATTTTGAAATATCCCCGACATTTGTCGTGGCAGCCATCTTGGATTTGAAATTATCATAATATATAGAATTTTACTAGTCATTCGATACCCACATTGAGGAAGTTGTGAAAAAAATTAACGTCGGCAATTTCTGGCGGCGGCTATCTTGCATTGATTTTCATCAAATATTAACTTTCCTGACTAGTAGGTACACCTTACATTCAAAAAACAAAATCATAATTGATCCATCCGTTTGGGAGCTACGATGCTACAGACAGACACATACACAGACACGTCAGACTTATTCGTACGTCGTTTTTGCGTCGGCGATTAATAAAAAACCGTGACACATGTAAGATAGGTAGGTACGAGCGTATGAAAAATAACGGTAAATTTGATCCTACTACGAAGAAATTGTTAAAAACTTTATTTCAAAAACTCATCGAAGCTACCAAAAACAAGGCGAGGGTAAGCTCTTGGCCGGACCAGCATTTATCTACTAGCTACTACTATCAGTCAGATAAAACGAGAATTGTCTAGGTTGTTTAGATAACACATTAATTGCAGACTAAATTAGAGGCCTTGGGTGAATGTAAAACCCTATACTTAAAACTTCTAACTATATATCGAGTATTTCTTTTCGTAATGTGATAAAAATGTTTCTAGGGTAGATGTTTTTTAACTACATCATGCAAGTGATATTTGTCAAAAGTACTAACCCAATATTTTAAATGTCCTATCGATCAAATAACATCACACCATTGTGTTGTTGTTACATCGCCTAACTTTTGTTCTGTGGGGAAGGACAATACTCGTTTATTTCTACGAGTATTGTCTTTAGCAGGGCTAAATGAGCAATAAACATGTTTCTCAATTATGCATACTAAGAAGTCAAAATTCTAATACACATAATTTATATTCAAAATTGTAATTTTAATGGTCGTCTCTTCATATATCTGAATTTTTTTTTACCTATTCTACGATACTCCTGGGCAAATGTCTCTTTCTAAGTCTTCCACATTTCTCTGTTTTCTGTTGCTTCCCGTCAATTTCTGTAATATCACTTAAATTGATTTTATTATTCAAAATAACATCAATTTCAAATGTTCAAATGATTGTCCTTTCCCTCAAGGAAATTGGGCCGTATGCTTCTTGCGAAAGCCTTTTTTGCCTCATATTTAAAAACTACGATAAAAATATTTAGTTATAAAATACTGTTAGCCTAATTAGTATATTATTCGAATTATTACGTACTTGTAATTAATTTTGTCGTCGATTGTGAATTTATATTGTCTGTGATGTTCATTCATTCTTTTATATTTAGGGCAATGTATAATCTATGATATTTATTTTATTCGTATGGCAATACTGCTTTGCGGAAACGAATGAACATCACAGATATGACTCACTCTATTATATTATTGTTGATACCAAAGCATCGTATAAAAATATATCGAGTTAAATTACGTAAATCATCGTTTAATTTCCGAAGATAAGGCGAGATCCTTCGATACATTCGACGTTGAGTACGTATTATGTTGCGTTCCTATTTCCAAATTCTCACCAAAAATACTCGTGAGACAGTTATAATATTCTTATGCGGTTATAAAAGTACCAAAAGAAGCTTTCGTGAAACTCAGCAGAAATTGTAGCGGAATTTATGATGGATCATATTGATAAAGAAAGTTTTTATGTTCCAGGCATACATGAGAATATACTTGGATCTTTCGGATCGGAAGCTCGTAAAATTTTAGTAGCAAAAAGTTGGTGTAGGTCAAATTTGAGAAGTGGAGTGAGAAATAGGTCAGATTTTGCGTACAGAACGATTTTAATTATGAAGAAAGCAAAACTTTTAGCCATCTTGTGAGGAGAGTATCATATTCATTGTATTAAAATAACTTGATAAAATTTTAACTCATTTTATAGCAAATTGAACACAAAAAGCGTGGTACCAAATCGGTTATGCGTAGTTAATATAGTTCATTCGATTTTTTTAAATATTTCACTTGAGTAGATAAAGCCTGATTAGTATTAGTTACACAAATAAACTGCATGACAATAAAGATCGCTTGATAATGGCATTTCGCTAACGCTTGGTTGATTAAGGTGTTACACACAAAAAAATCGAGATCTGAGTACCATGTATGATTAAGGATGTTTAATCAGAAATCAAATTAAGTACTTTAAACCTCGAATCCGGCTTACCATGACATTTCTTACGATAACAATATAACGACTCAGCGAACCGAATCAAATCTATTAACGAAGAGCTCGAGTACAAGTCACTTTTAATATCGGCTTTGAACCTTTCCAATGAATTATTTAGTTGTGCTGATGTTATGCGGTTGCGTACTTGTAAACCAGTAGGAACATAGAGGTCCATAGTTTTGCATCTATAGCGCATAATTTGAACTACAAAGTGATCTTTTTTTCATGTAAGACTATTATTATTTAGAAATACTTATTGCAATTACAATTTCTTACGAAAGTTTTTTTTTCATTAGAGTAAATTATGGCGAAATAACTTTTGAAATTATTTTATATCACATTCAGTACTTTGTAGACTGACAGACTGACAGACCGACAGACTGACGGACTGACTTACTGACGGACTGACTGACTGACGGACTGACGGACTGACGGACTGACTGACTGACGGACTGACGGACTGACGGACTGACGGACTGACGGACTGACTGACTGACGGACTGACGGACTGACGGACTGACGGACTGACGGACTGACGGACTGACGGACTGACGGACTGACGGACTGACGGACTGACGGACTGACGGACTGACGGACTGGCGGACTGACGGACTGACGGACTGACGGACTGACGGACTGACGGACTGACGGACTGACTGACTGACGGACTGACGGACTGACGGACTGACGGACTGACGGACTGACCGACTGACGGACTGACGGACTGACCGACTGACTGACTGACAGACTAACGTTACCATTTAACCCAAGTGCGACTGATTAATTGATAACATCATCATCTTCTTCTTGACCTTATTCTCCACTACGTGGGGTCGGCACAGCATGTTTTTCACTTTCATACTACTCTATCAGCCGTCTTCTGTTTATTTTTATTTTTTCACACAATTCATCCACATCTTTTTAGGTCGCCCTCTCACGGCGCTTCCATCTACAATCATTCTCATAGTCCTCTTCGTCATATGACTTTCTTCTCTACGCATAACATGTCTATTCGTAAACTTAATTTAAAATATGTTTATTTATTAGATCACGTCACATACTCTAATGTTATAAAGGAGAAAGTTTATTAGTGCGTTTGGCAGTCACACATCCCAATTAATTCTTATACCAGCTAGTATTTGCTAAGTTTCTAAGATATCTAACAAAGAAAATGTGTTTTTGCCAATGTAGACTGCGGAATGTTTGTACCAACCATTCCAACAAAGCATGTGCACTCAAAATAAACTAACAAACCAATCAAATATAATCTGTTGCAAGTAGCGTTACTACCTCCAAACCTATTCTTCTGAAACAATCAACAGAATCATACGCAAATAAAAAAGGAAACATATCAATCACGAACGTTGAATAGCTGAAGAAACATAAGAAACCGAAAAATCAAAATCAGTCTATCCGTTTGGGAGCTACAATGCCACTGACAGACACACACACACACCCTGTCGTTTTGCGCCGGGCGTTAAACATATGTCATGATAACTATTGCATTATGTAATTATTTATAAGGGTAAACTTAGGGTTTCAGATTTAATTTAAAATAATTATTAACTCAAAGAACTTATACTTTACGTTATAACGTTATTCAAAAATTAATAAATAACTCTTTATCTTTAATAGAAGACGGAAAATTCCAAGCTTTGAAATAAGGTCGGTTTCCTACTGCCTTTATGCTACGACTCATAGAGAATTCCAAGAAAGGAGTGCCCAATGAATATTTATCGTAAGACCGACAGTGGTGTGCAAAAATTCGACTTAGCTCCTTCGATATGCGGATATTAAGGTGACTGCGTATTTTATCTTGTGATAAATTATTGCCCCATACGCTCTAGATCCGGTGCTACATGCATAATTTATTGTAACCTCTTATAGAAAATGAATGTGAGGAAAATTATAATACGGAGCCTATCTTGCTGGAGCTTAGAGTTTTTTTTACTCTGCTATGAATCTCTAAATATTTGAATGAAATCTGAAACGAAGATAGTTTTTGTTAGTAATTTATTTTTCTGGAGTTGAATTAGACGTTTAAGTCACTAACCTGTGATGGTGTGGTGAAAACAAGTGTAAGCCACATTGGTTTCATTTTGACACGTTTTGACATTTAGCCGCTTCAACTTTATAAAAATAAAATCAAGATTGCTTACAATTGTTTCATATTATCAGTAACTATGCGATAGGACCACTGCTTATTTTAATTGCCATCTGCCAATTAAAATGATACCTTGAATTTTAAACTTTAATTTAGCCTAACAAAGCACTGTGTTAGTATAACAATTTTCAGTGCGTATATATATATGAAGCAACTTATTTTCTTTCTTAAATTTTGAGTTGCTCCCATAGCGATAGTACTATACACTTCTAACCGATAACACTGCATGTATAGTCTTCTAATCCTTTTAAAAGCAAGTTAACTTTGTTCTCTTCGTTATTTAACCCAATACAAGCTGGTCACAAGATTGTCACCAAGCTTGTAGAAATCAAGTGCTACTAATAAAATGTTTTATTTACGTTCCCAGACACTTTTCTCGAAGAATTTGCCGAATTTTTAGTAGCCGGAGTGAATAGAAACAGCCTCGTTGTCTCCACCGTAAGGCAAATGGATTGGCCTTTTTCTACCTGAACAAGTTTTGGGACCTTTTTAAATCTTGTCCTTTTTGATAGGCCGGCTGAAATGCCAGGGTTCAGATTAGAAAACGACAGGTGTATAACATTAATGGTCACTGAAAATTTTTGGTATGTAGGCTTTATTTTAATGTCTTCTTGACCGAGCGAGCGTAGGGTCTCGGCCTTTTGGTCTTCTGCGAATTTATCTTTACTCTGTCAGTTCGTATGTTTGCATATCGTCTGAAATTTTGTACTCGCGTATATTTCGTAGTTTCCATCCAATTGGGTACTTGTGTTGAACATGAGCTTAGGGTTTCACGAATTTTCAGAATTTTGTGGGCGTTGGGTATTTTTTGATTGGGGGGTTATTTCTCCCAAAATAGGGCTAAATTCGTTTTGACAATTCCTGAATATAAAGAAAAATCGGTCCTCAATCAAGTGGTTATCTTATTTTTTAAATTTGCAGTAAATATCGTGTTTGCAAGGTCAACAGCTTTAATCTAAAGTGTTTAACATAAGCTCGCGAATTCTAGTAGCTTATGGTCTGTTAAGAACAAAAACCCTCACAGACCACCCAAGTCAATAGTTTAGGTAGTCCGTTAGAAATAAATCTTAGAAAAAAAAAGTGTTTCTTAATTTCCGTAACGCCACCACAATATGGGGAAAGTTTTTAAGATTTTTACAATGTACGCTGTAATATACGTCCATTGCACCAAGTTTTTTGACGGATAACACCATAAACGAAAAATACCACCTGATCATACAATGCCTAAATCTGATATAATTTTACGTAAAATGTCGACTTTGTCGAAATGCAAAATAGAATTACACTTAAAATACAATTTGTAAACGCAATATTCCAACTATTATAAAAATTATAGATTTATGTTGTTTCTTTACGAAAATAACCAGGTGAAATTAAAACAATGATTTAGTGCTCTTATAGATCTAAAGGTTTTTTTGAAAGAACATCCTATTATCCTACTAATATTTTTAAACGCGAAAGTTTGTAAGTATGTTTGTTACTACTCTTTTACGAAAAAACTATCGCTGAATCGATTTGAATAAAATTTGGCACCAAGATAGCTTATGTTTTGGATGTGTTAACAAAGTCTAGCCCACCAAAAAAATTTTGTGTTCCCATAGTATAATCAAAATTTCGCAGGTAAGACCGCGGGGCGCAGCTAGTTTCTTATATTTCAGAAATATATTGCACTCGTATCAATGTAACCTTGTATTACCCTTCTGCCTTTTTCTAGTTAGTTTCGAGGCTTTCGGCCAGTGTCGGGGCAGAATAGGTATTGTTTAATGAATATTGAAGAAATGGGCGGGAGTTTTCTTGGACCTTTTGCTTTAGAACTTGCTATTGTTTTTTTTGCACTGACTTTAACTAAATCAATGAAGTGGCTTGGTTATGAAAGTCTTTTATAATAATTAATACGTGTGTTATTTCTCTAGTCTTCTATCTGACATTTTATATTACGTCAGTCAGTCAGTATGTATGTCTAAAAGTTAGCAAGGTACCGAGGTAACAAAGGGATGTGGGATCGACGCAAATCAATATAAAAATATTGATAAGGCTATAGAATAGAATAGTTTATTTATGCCAATAGCTTAGCCTAATATACTAACTTATAAATAACTTAAATAATTATTGAAAAAGGCTAGTGTAAGTAAAGATATTCCCTGTTTTCCGAACTAGTCAAGACTGTATCTCGGAAGACAGTGTTTCTCTCTTGCTTGCACTTGCACACAAAAGTTGATCGCACACATCTCTATACTCTATACATAATTTTATTTAATTTTATAAATTTCATTGGTTGTGGTGTGTGTTTCTAGTATCAAACATTATATTCTTAAATAAAAACTTATATACTATAAATTGAATAAATAGAATGCGTAGCGAGCGACTCTTGTAACATTTTGAGAACCAGAGCTGGTATCGCGTAACCTAAACGGGGAGAGTAGTGTATTTTTCATTTTGATAGTTCGCCCATTCTTCTTTCAATGCTTACGTTACGTGATACCACCTCGGCTAGGAAGAACGCTTCCCTGCGTGCTATGCTGCTATGCTCTTACTTATTATAATGGTGATAAAGAATTTGAATGGTAGGTATGCGCTAACAGCAATCTATATACACATATACATTGCCTAGTCATTGTATGGAATACCGGATTATACAGATTGCCGGTAACATATACATATAATAATTTAAAAATGAGACACTTTTTACCCAAATACAAAAGAAGCTGGGTTATGTTTTGACTGGTCGGTTGGCGCAGTTGGTAGCAACCCTGCCTTCTGCGACGCTAGTCCCGGGTTCGATCCTCGGACAGGTCAAACATTTGTGTGCATTAACATGTCTGTTTGATCTGTGGGTGTTTATATATATATTTATATATATATATATATAACTATGTATTTATATGTAATGTAGTTTGGGACCTGAAGACCTTTGTGCAGATGTTGTCCCATATTACGAGTATATTATTATTATGTTATGTATTTCAAGTGTATGTATGTACAAATCTTTGACACGCCTTAGAGCCTAAACGGCTTGTTGTATTTTTATGTGAGGGGTGTCAATAAATTCGTCTTCTCCTGCAGATGGTCATATGCTTACTAGCGGCGTGGCTCTAAAATTTTTGCAGTCCGTTTTTGAAGGCACGTTTGTTTATCCACATGTTTACTTTTTTTTCAAGGTGAAATGATACTGTTACTACTTTGATTTGTGTGTTCTGTAGCAGGAAATAACTATCAACTTATTCTAGTCAAACTGTGCATATTCATGACGGAACAAATATGCTACTCGTATCCTGTTTTTATGGCAGTTAATTTCTGTAAATGAATCTACTTTAATTTTTATTCTTCAACAAATTAAGTGTAGCTTCAAAGTCTCATTAAAACTTTGTTAATTTTACCAAAAGGTTTTTGAAAGCCAGTTTTTTGCCTTAATTCTTTTCAAAGTTTCTGCAGTTAAGTATAGTTATATAATATTCGAGGCCGCTGTATTAATTCCTCTTCAACAATTTTAGCCTCTGAAGGTGTCCGAAGACAGATGCTTGCGAAAGTTCCCTACATCAGGATTCGCTTTGCGTACCTCTTCACGAAGTTCAGGCGCCTCTTGACATAGAGTTATAATTCATGTATTAGACTTATGATGTAGGCCTTGAACAATTTTGTGGAAACGACAAAAACAAAATTTAATAAAGTTGTGTAAAATATAATGTATTCGGCTGAAAATGTAGGCCTTAAATAATTTTCTAATACTCTGTGGAAACTTCTGTGTCACAATTTATAAGAGTAATGTAGAATAAAATAATGGTCATATATAAGATTAATGACGTAGGTCCTATAATTTTATTTATATACTGTTCAAATACAGATTCAGTAATCGAATAGATTAATTTCGAGAGTAATAGTATGCACGACAGTTTAACAGTGCTTATAGTAAAATGGTAAGTCAAATGTTACGTGGCTGGTAAAAACAAAGAACAGGTACGTCAAAGAAACAAAAGTTTTGCTAAAACTGCAAATTCAAAGAGACTATCTTTTCAAAGAAACTCTAATTTTTTTTTTTTAATTAATAGACCCAATTGGTTATGTGTGAGCCTATGAACTTATAAAACAATATTTTTATTGACAAATCCGTTTAGTACCCACCACACTAACAAACCACAACTTCTGGTAATGTCGTATGAAATATGAATCGCAATCTTACGAGTCAGTAATCTAAGTAGAGTAATATAACAGCATCTATATTCTTTGCTTTCTAACTAATAAATAAGTTCCGTTCTAAGTTCCCCAAGGAACTTTGGATCAAATTAAACTCGCCGATCGAGTTAATGATTTATTGCGAACAAAAAGAAATCATTTACTTACTTATTAAGCTTAATAATATTAGACGTAACCTGAGTCGCGCGCGGGCGCACACATCGAGTGGACGCGCGCATCGATCGACCGCCTGGCTACGTAAAACCGGTTTGGCCAACACGTTTCGCGCACCGAGTGCGTTGTTTACAATGCGATTATTGTCTTTTGCGTAATGGAAGAACAAGATGATAATACGCTTGTGGAGATAGATGATTTATGTCAAACTATGCACCAATATAGTGAGATGATTAAGGAATGTGAAGATGGAATGGATAAATGTGAAGGCAGTGTTGTTGAATCTTTGTTAAACACGGAAAGAAGGCCGCTAAAAACGAGGCGCCGTATAGATGAGGAGGAAATATGGAATGAGGTTGGTAAAAAGGGCAAGAAGTTCGCACGCGCAGTAGATACTGATGATACGACGAGAATACCGGAAGAACATGTGGAAGTGTGTTTAACAAGCACGGAAAAATTACCTAAACAATTTATGTTGGCAAAAATGTTTAAAGAAGAGGGAATGCGAAACATTATTCGAGTGAAGTACATTAACGCCTATAAAGTGCTTATACAATTCAGCTGTGCTGAGAGTGCTGAAATTTTTATAAGTGCCAAAACATTTAATGAGAAGGTATTTAAATGTCAGAAATCACTTGATGTAAATCAGTCATATGGGGTGATAAGAGGCATCGATCTAGAACTATCCGATGAAGAAATATTGGAAGGACTGACTAGCGAGACGACTATAATCGGCGTTAAGAGATTGAAACGAAAAAACAGCCTTGACGGTCGGTGGGAAGAGAGTGAATCAGTCCGTGTCTGTTTTAAAGGGGCAATATTGCCGAAACATTTATACATTTTCGATGTGAAATTTGAGGTAAGCGCCTATGTACATCCAGTGACACAATGTTCGCGTTGTTGGCGGTTCGGCCATAGTCTAAGACTATGTTCTTCAATACGCCCAATATGTGTAAAGTGTGGTGATTATCACGAAAACTGCGAGACAACTCGTTTTACTTGCAACAATTGTGGTGGTCAGCACATGGCACTCGCAAGAAGCTGCCCAGTATTTAAAAAGGAAAAAGAGATCCGTGAGCTTATGGCTGAATACAACTGTTCATACAAACAGGCACTAGTGTACAGAACAACCTACCTTCCTACATCGCAACACCTGAACCGGGCGCCTATTTTAACCTCGTCGGAGCATATATTCCCTGCTATTTCAACATCTACAAAAGAAAGTCCTAAAGTTGTACCAGAGTTGACTCAGAGAGATTTACCCCAAATGCAAAAAGAGACTTATGCGCACTCTGCTGCTAAAAAGTCAAGTGGGAAAAAAAAAAGATTGATTTCCCAGTCAACAAGAGACGTGATTGAAGAAGAACAAAACCGGATAACTACTGAGGCAGTATATGAAACTCATCCTAGAAACGACTTACGTTTCAGTCAAGAAAGCAGAGATAAAGAAGATAATGTGTGGTGGAAAATATTATTAGAGCAATTAAAAAACAAAGTTCTGGAAAAAAAACTTACGTGGGAGGAAAAGATTAAAGATTGTTCTAATATAATTATTCGAGGAGTTTTTTCGCACTTAATACAGTTTTTCTCTGAATGGCCTTGCTTTAATTTTTTGAGCAATTATGGATAGCACAATTTCGTTAATACCAGATGCACAAGCGCGTTCCATCCCAGTGAACATACTACAGTGGAATGCGCACAGTTTACGACCTAAAATTACTGAGCTTGAGGCCTTGTTAAATCAAGAAAAGATACATATTGCCATAATAAGTGAAACCTGGCTGGATCCGAGAAGTCATTTACGTGTTCCTGGATACAATACCTTTAGATGTGACCGGGATGATGGCTGGGGAGGCACGGCAATTTTGACTCATTATTCCATAAAAGCTCAACAACGCCAAGTAGCTTTTATCAAAAATGGCCTTGAGATAGTCCATTTAAGAATACATAATTGTGAAGATCTACAAAACGTTATGTCTGTTTATTGTTCCCAATTTGTTCAAACGTCAGACGAAGAATGGAATACAATTCTCTCGCACGTTGATCAGAAGTCGCTGATTGCTGGAGACTTCAACGGTCACCATTCAAGTTGGTCAACATATGTTAACCAGAGAGGCAATCAGATCCTGGACGTTTTACTGGATAGTAATTTTATCATTCTGAATGACGGTAGTCATACGCGCGTAAAGTTAGTTAATGGAACAGTACAAAAAACATCGCCGGACCTATCACTGGCTTCTTCAGATATAGCACTTAAATTTGATTGGAGCGTGATGAACGAAAATTTAGATAGCGATCACTTCATCCTTAAAATGAAGATTGACATAAAACCGACATCAGGCTGTAGAAAACGACGCAACTATAAAAAAGCAGAATGGTCCAAGTATCGAGCTAAAATAGAAGATGATCTTAGTAACTGTGTCATGTCTCCAGAAAACCAGATAGCCTATGACAAATTCATTGAAATACTCAATAATTCAGCAGACATGTTCATACCTACAGTAAAAATCTGTGAAAATCCTCTAAGATCTCAAGGATTCAAACCAAAACCTTATTGGACCAGTGAACTGTCGAAGTCTGTTGCGTTACGCAGAAAAGCCTTAGCACAATTCCGGAGAAACCCTACTCCAGGCAACTTGCATATTTTAAAAGATAGAATTGCAGATTCCCAGCGCGACATCCGTCGGGCTAAAGCTAAAACATGGCAAACTCTCTGCAACGATATCAACAGTGTGACATCTACAAGGGACATGTGGCTACGCATGAAGTGGATGAAAGGGTATAAATCATCAAGAGCTCCCTTGGAACATATAAAAGCAGAATCACTACTTCAAAGCTTAACACCTGATTTTGTATGTCCAGCTAAGCCTGAGTTTACTTCTAGCAATCAACATCTATGCTCCCCAGTTTTGGTACAGGAACTAAACATTTGTCTCCAACATAAAGATACCGCACCAGGTGCAGATGGTATATCGTATTCTATGTTAAATAACCTTCCTGAGTTAGGCAAGATGGTCCTTATATCACTCTACAACCGATTCTTAAGTTCAGGGTTTGTCCCAACACAATGGACCGATGTTAATATTGTTCCTATACCAAAACCAGGGAATGAAAACATGACAGCGTCGCGTGTAAGACCAATTGCTCTGATATCTTGCCCTTGTAAAGTGTTTCACTCTATATTAAATCGAAGACTCGAATGGTTCTTGGAAAAAAAGGACTGCTTTTCCAAAGACACTACAGGCTTTAGGAGATCACGATCCTGTATAGACAACTTAGCCAGATTAGTTTCACGTATACAAGTTGGACTTTCAAAAGGATTTCCAACTTTAGCCTGTTTTATAGATATAGAGAGTGCTTATAACAATGTAAATTTAACGAGCCTTATGAAAATATTGGATAACCTTGGGGTAGGATCGGTAATGTGCAGTTATCTATGGGAATTTCTACATAGAAGAACACTATCGATCCGGCTAAGCGATAACCAAACTTTATCCAGAACGACTGGTATGGGGATAGCTCAAGGCGATCCATTGTCACCTTTATTATTCAACGTAGCTACAATTGAAATTTGTCGTAGTGTTAAGCGCGTATTTATATCTCAGTACGCTGATGATTTTGTCGTGTATTGTACAGGAAAAAATATCGCTTATAGTACAGCCACCGTTCAGAACGCCTTGAACATCATATGCAACCTAATAAATAACCTGGGTCTTAATATCTCTCATCAGAAAACGAAGGTTTGTATGTTCCGAAGAGGAAAATCCAAACGGGGGGTGAAAATAAAAATTAATGACGATGTAATTGAAGAGGTTTACACTGTAAGATATTTAGGTATGTGGTTGGATTTAGGTTTGAGATGGGGGAAGCACATAGAAGTAACACGGGACAAAGCTTTAAAGTACCTAAATGTGTTTAAAGTACTGGTAGGAACGGATTGGGGTATCCACCCAAAACACCTAAGGCAACTTTACATAGCAGTCATACGGAGTAGAATAGATTTTTGTAGTTTCCTATATGATACCAGCGCCAAATGTCACCTTGGTAAACTTGACAGAATCCAAAATCAGGCGATGCGCATTATAGGAGGTTTCATAAAGACTACCCCTATCCATGTGATGGAAATTGAATTAAATTTACAGCCCTTACACTTGCGCAGAAGATATTTAGCAGCAAAATTTTTGCTCAAATCTAGATCTACCTTAGGAGATGTTAACATCCAGGCCATTAATCAACTTGATACAGTCATGGACGATTATTATTGGACTAGGAAAAAAACCCCAATGTTAATTACGGTCAATAGGATTCTTAGACATCTGCCGATGCAGTCTTCAAAAAAACCTAATATTTATATGTTAGATACCTGGATAAGTAGTTATGATTTGTCGAATTATGTTATTACAAACATAGATGGTTTAAACACTTCCAAAAGATCTGTGGGCACGTTAGAGTTACGTAACACTTGCGAGGAATATTTAAAACAGCGATATGATGATCATTATAAGCTGTTTACTGATGGATCCAAGGCTAACAGAGGCTCAGGCGCGGCTTTTTTTGACCCGAATACTTTGATGAGCGGTCGCTGTCTGGTGGAATATGGTACAAAACCATCCAATGTAAGCTTCCTCGATTTCCTTGGTTCAGTACGGTCAATAGGAAATATGCTGTCACTATGATGAGGCTTCGTTCCGGTCATATTCCGTCAAACAAGTTCAAATATTTAATGGGCAAAATTGACACACCCAATTGCGAAGCGTGTGGCACAATCGAAGACGTACAACACATTCTGATGGAGTGTGGTCGGAACGAGGCTTTGCGACAGAATCAATGTAGCGGACAGAATGTGGGCACATGTAATAGTGTTCTAGCGTCACCCACGTCGGATGAAGCCAGGACGCTAGTCAATTTATATCTAGCTATTTTTAAGTAGAATTATAAGAAGTTGTTTTACGGGAGTGACATAGTCGGCCACCGACAAAACTCCCAATACAAATTATTAGAAAAAAAAAAAAAAAAAAAAAAAAAATTAGACGTAACCTCATTTTATTAAAGAAAGAGTTGAACCCCAGGTTCAGAATAGCTAATTATTGCACTCATGTGCAATTGTGCCTATTAGAATTAATTACCACTTGCTACTGCGGTGATACGGATAAACTCGTGAGGAATAATAATTGTCAAACGAATAAAACCCTCCAGAGATGAGTAAAGTTAAGCTCCTCCAAATTATCTACATACGGTTTATATTTTGGTTTACGAAAGTATGACCATATCTCCAAATGTCACACTAAGCTCAAGTTCCTAATTTTGCTCCTATATTAACCGCATGTTATATGTATTTTCATATTTATTTATACAGGGTTATCGGTTTGGGTGTACTAAGCGGGGAACACCAAAGAGTATTCATCATTACTATTCTACATAGGGTGATTAGAGCCCTGCACTAATCTATGTGTTGATGAAATATATTACGAGTGATATACAGATTTTACAAATAACATTCAGTCCACAACTATATTTCCTTTAAAGCTTGTGGCAGATAGCTGGGTAACGAATACAGTATCTGTCTGTATCCGACATTACACCCTTGTAAAGCAGTAAAATCCAAGAGTTTCTTGTATCATAGATTATAGAATTTTCCATTGTACTTCGTCCAAATATTTTCAAAGGAATGAATGTAAACTGTAACATATAAATACATACTTATATATATATATATAAACACCCACAGGTCAAACAGACATGTTCATGCACACAAATATTTGACCCGTCCGGGGTTCGAACGCGGGACCTGCGGCGCAGAAGGCAGGGTTGCTACCAAATGCGACAACCGGCCAGACAAATTAGCAATGGAATGAATAGAGATGACAAATGTTGTTTTCATCAATTAATATTATCGTTCAATAGTTACGATAATGTACCTCGATAGCAAAATAACGTTAAAAAATTGCGTGTCGTGACATGCTTACCGTTGTGTTCCCGCGAAGCATAACATATGTTGTTATTATACAGTTAAGTATTATGAATTCACACTAATCCAGTTTAAATTTAAAACTAGCTGAAACTATTGTCTGATTATGCTCACGTCATTTTTCTGGAGAGTATTTAGCAAAATTAAAGATTCCATTTTAATTTTTAAAAACCATGCTTCCACTATCATGGCAATTTCTTTTATAAAACATTATTAGACCATACCTTGATTAAAATAACCTCTTTTTTCCAATTGAGTTTCAAGATCCTGGTCTGCAAGTCTGAACATCAGGGCATCTCTTATTCTAAATCCAAACTAATATTTTCATTGTAACTCTTTGGCTTTCACCAAACAAATATTATCAGGGTCATAAATAAAGGGGTCCTTTCTTATAAATAAAACACATAAAGCGTCCATTACGTGCCAACGTCAGATATATGGCGCCAAACTTAATTTGTTACGTCTCATTTCAAGCCACATTTACACGTCACGTTGGCCAAACTTGGGACCAAGGTTCCCAAGTTTGCTTTAGATCGCTTCTTTAGTAAGAACAAATATGAGCTCATTTTGGACTAGAAGCAATGGTTCGCAATATTGTCACAAATTGTGGCTAAGATGTAAAGGGAAATATACTCTTCGTGTTTCTCATAAAGGGAATTGATTCTGATGAATTCTTTATTCGATTCGGATTGTGGAAAGATCATTTATTTGTGATTTATGATTTATTTCAAATATGGTACTACGAGTAAATATTATTTCTTACACAACTTACTTTTATACGCTTATATAGTATTATTATTATTGTAACAGGCACTAAATTTGCATTTTTTATATATTATTTTATAATTAACAAATTTTGGTAGGAGCAATAAAGTCACAATTGGCCTATCTTGTGATGTTCGTATTTTTAAGGAGTCTATTCTATGAGCTTTTCTTTCGTAACATCGACGATATTAATATTAGAGATACAAAATTTGAATCATCTATTTTAGATACAGGCATGCATCTCTAAGTTTTTTATTTATGTAACACATCGCAATAAGGAAAACCTCGTGAGGATACCTGCTCCTCGGAGAAGGTTAAGAGCTCTCAAAGTTTTTAAACTGTGATTTGGCCAGAGTGGTGGACTATGGCCTTCACCCCCTTTATGGGAGAGATAGGTACTGATTGAAATGAAATTAGAATTAAAACACCATTAAGGTGGAGAACAGTAGCGAGTGTGCGTCAAATCTAAAATAACATTATGAATTTTAATTTTATTTTAAATTTACTACATTTGCTAACAGCACAAAAATTGCTAAACCTCTGCTATAATAGATTGGTCTACATAATATGTAGAAAATTAGCTTTTACGTTTTTAACAATTTAATTATTTTATCTTGAAAAATAAAGAGAGGTTATAAAAATATCGCACCGGTACTTATCTGTAGATCAATCTATGAGGTGCCTACATGTATTCGATATACAAAATCCTTAAAAGTTCTATGACGTGTACTTGTAGAATGGTCTCGAAGATACACACAGCATGAAATAGTCAGAAGCTTTCGGACGACTTAGCGACCCTGAGCTTAATATCAGCTACTCCATAAGAGTAACCAACCTATTCAAGTCTACGTAGGCCATGATTTTTAACCAAAATGATATACAATATTTTAAAAATATGTAATAAATCTTAGCGATAGACTCGCTTGTGAAAATGTAGCTTTAAAAGGTCAATGGCCCCAAACTCCCAAAGCGTACGCACCAAATCAAATTGACTCCGATATTGGGATCAGTAACTTTGGTAATATAGAAAGGGAAGGTATAAGAGCCTAATACAGTTACAGAAACATGGGTTTGCTAAATGCGAACAGATGGAGTAATATGTGTATTTTGATACTAGTTCCTACATTGTAGGCTGGTTAATCCGACTATTAATATTTTTTGGCAGTCTTGTTTAATGTCGTAGCAGAATTTTCCATTGTAGAGAGACAACATAAAAATATATGAAAAAGACAATGAATGTTGAAACCTTTTTGTTTTCCTTCTATACTATTCAAGTGAGTGTAATTCGAGGGCTAATGTCTCCTCCACATCCTTCCACACTTTACGATCCTGGGCCATAATATACTTATCTGTAGTAACATAACTAAAAAAATAACTTAAACTTAATTTAAAAGCAAATTTACGTAATTATTGTTAAAATAATATTAA
Organism: Ligdia adustata; assembly: GCA_947049295.1. Lineage (NCBI taxonomy): Eukaryota > Metazoa > Arthropoda > Insecta > Lepidoptera > Geometridae > Ligdia > Ligdia adustata. Next base: position 4,002,867 of record OX346233.1, read on the forward strand.
ACTTATGCGTAAGTTTTCTTTCAAAAAATAATCAAAACGATCTCTTCATTGCAACCAATGGTTCCCTTATAGAGATCGCTACTAGCAATAACGTCGACGTTAACTGATTAAATTTTTTTAAACATACAATAAAAGATCAGCTACATATGTACTATCTATCTGTCTTTGTAATGTTACTCACTGAAATCAAGCTAGATAATCAACTATCTCTGTAGTCAACTACACCCCATCCTTGTTACTTAATGAAACCCAGATCGTTTCGATAATAAAACCCGTTCCAATAAAGATCAAAGCACAGACGCGCCGATGGAATGAAAGAGACGGATATTACACGTACAACGAGATTCCAATTCAATTTGAAATTCCCAGCGGACACATTTAAATAAGACGATAACTGATTCAGATTTTATTCCTATATAATATACCTAATATTGCTTCGACCAGCTGGAGTAAAAATATATAAAAGAAAACAGACAGGATTGGGGACGAGAAACTCAGCATAGGGCCGAGTGACGTGCTATGGCAAAGGCTTACCTTCAGCAGTAGACGACAGTAAGCTGATGATGTTTATTATTTATTAGATTTTTTTTATATCAATATGAACGCCTTATTTGCAATAATACATACATTGATGATACTCGTATCTACCAAGATAATGTGGCAATAATCTTTTCTTAATGATATTACGAGTAATTTGCATGAAAAACTGCATGTTTAATATCACTTGACGTTATTAGGTTATTTTCGGATACAGTGTACTTGTATCATCTATATATCTTGACTCCCCAAAATGTTAGTAAATGTAGGTAGGATATGCAATGAACTAAGATACAATGCAACGTAACGCGTGTGGTCTGCTCCACTCTGCCATTAAACAATATGAGTCCGGATGTACGAAAGTAGACTCTTTAGCATTCAGTTTTTGTTTTTGTGATTTGCATTTAGTTTAGAATATTAGACATTATTAGACAATAACCATACTCAGCCCTAATTATATTAGCGATGTCGTTGTCGGTTCCTGTAAAGGTTCCCTTTTAGGTGAGATATTTTGTTTGCATTGAGCGCAGCCTCGATGAATAACTAGGATTTAAGTGTGAAGCGAATTTTAAAGGCAGCGAACCGAAGTAATATTGTAATATCTGTATGAAAATGCAGTTACATTTAGGCGAATATTTTGTAGTAACGGTTGTTTTATAAAAGTCAAATCCATAATATACGAAAAATAATTAAAAAAATATTTGGGAATGGGGCAGTGGGCTAAGTTATCGAAGCCATTCTGGTAACTATAAGTAAAATTTTGTTAGCTAATTAACAAGGTATCAATTTTTATCAGCTGCTCCAAAAGATAGGTTGAATCTGACTGAATGAAATATCCGACTTGGTTCATATCCGATTTCACAACTTGTCTGTATTTATTGCTAATAATTTATGTTTTTATACAAAACAAAAACTTTTCAAAACAAAAACAAAAGTTCTTAAATTGTAAGTACTTAAATATTTATTTTTTAAATAAAAACTCGAGCCCACTGAACATCCTTAAACTTACTTTTCTCTATAGATAACATTATTTTCTACCGATTTCCAAAAAGAACAGAGAAACATTTTTTTGTTTATTACCTGATTTCTTCAGAGATGGCTCACTGAATGGAAAATAATACTTTTTTGTTTGTACGAGTATACTTCCCGTGTGGAGCCATTTTTTTTTCTTATATAATAATTAATAGGTTTTATTTCTAAACTGTTTGATTTCTAAAATTGAAGTCGATAAGCAACCTTTTTTTTAAAGAATTATACAAAAAATACTGGTAATATTCACCAACGAACAAAAAACTTTACCCATTCAATAACCTGCAGTGAGAGTTCTTCCTGGAATCTCTAAAAGAAAATTTTAATATAATACCACGATAGAAATAAAGTTTTATTCCAAGCCGCTGAGAATGGCACTTAGGATTTTATTAGACCACCTAGATTTTTGTTTTATATAATAACTTGTTATTGTAGTATATATTTTATTTATAACAAACTCTATACCAGAGGATTATGTCAGCGAAGTGCAAAATCGATACCAGATTGATAGATGACTGAGCCAGCAAAGCAAAGTAAGTGTATGTGCTACAAGTCGGGCAAAATATATTTTATTTGTCAGTATCGTTGTCTAGTTTGTCTCGATGTTGGTACTCGCTTATATGTCATAGTTTTCAACCTTATCTAAAATATAATTAGTAAATATACAGCAGTAAGTCGTAGAACTAAAATAACAGCGGTGTCAACTGTTAAAAAACTTATAATGTTTTCTAAACACCCCCAAATTGGAAAATCTTTCATCAAGCATCTAACCATATGTTTTAAAAGCTATACTTGAGAGCCAGTTCATTCTTGACTAGGCATGCATCATTTTGGACCACAATATCGCTGAATTCAATCGTACGAGCTGGTGATTAAATGTCTAGACGTTTTTTTGGATTAAAAAAGGACCTCTTTCATATCCGAGGGGGGTTTAGAATAATGATGACTATAATGATAACTACAATAAGCGTTTAATCATTTTAGAAAATCTAGTACTTAATAGGAATTAAAATTTATTTCTAGTCAAGAATATTGAAATTTATTTTAACTTGGCACTGCCAACAACAATTAACTTTAATCCGAATGCAAATTCTTTGCTAATAAGTCAAATTGATTAGCAACGCGTTAAAATAATACAGCAAGTTTCCCATTACATTATTTAAAGACTTTCTTATGGATTAAGGTTAGAGATGGGATCGGAGATCAAAAGAAATATTAAAAAATTTATCGATAAAAATAGATACTTAATCCTAAAAAAATACTTTGTTTTGTACTTTAACAACAAAAATGTGCACGTGTATGTAATAAATTAAAAAATGGCAGATGGAAGTTTCGACGAATAACATTTATAATGGTCCAAAGTCCAAAGTCATTATCTCATGCAGAGAGCACAACAGTACGTATACGAAAAGACGTCGCCAGGCCGCTGGCCTAGGGGAGCTAGTTGATGAAAAAGACAACAGGCGCTGTCCTAGCTCCCTCCTCCAACACTTGCCCAAGTCAATGAAATAGTATGAAAATACAGTAATCATATGAAGGTTTTTCGCAGCGCAAGCAAGCTCTTGACTTTTGAAGGCAGGTTTTGCCCTTGTATGTACCTTGACCTTATATCAACCCACAAAATCATGAAGAGGACGAGGGTCAGAATTCATCTCTCCATCCAAACTACAAGAGGATCCTACACTTATCTTCGAAAGCGAAACAGTAAACATAAACAAACTTTCAAAAACGTTTCTTTACTAAGTATCTAAAGCTCGTGTTGCCAGATTTTAAAAACGTACCACGAGGATAGACTGGCAATTTATCGACAAATTTCGACTCATTATTATTCGGTGTGTGTTCCATCGCTATATCGGAATGAGTATTCAGATTTGCTTTGAGAAGATGACGCGGCGGTGCCTGGTTACTTCTTTGATAAATGTTATAACAGGCAATTCGTAATTCGAGTACAGACGAAGATTAACTGCTTATCAGACTCAAAGCTGGAGAGGTTTGTTTATTCAGTTTTTCATATAAAAATAATGGAGACTCGCCAAAAATTAGCGCAAAAGCTATTGAGAAGTATTTGGTAGTTATACATACATACTATATCATAAAATTGGTTTTTGTCATAGGCCGTTAGCGGCGCTTTACAAGTTTTCGTAGAGTTAAACCTATCGAATATTTTACAACATATTCTGCGTGAAATTCCTCCCGGGCTCCTTATATCTTTACATCAACACCCGGAAACATTTATCACAAACGGTTTATGGTAGGTAGATAGTAAAAGTAAGCCAAGGTTATGGTCTGTAGTAATACGGGCGGTTCCATGGAGGTTCATTTACTATGACGTCATCTCCTATCTATTCATTCCATGGAGCTAAGAAAATGTTACTTTGCTGTACTGAAATATGTTCTCAGTTTATTGGTAGAGAAAATCTAATAATGGGATTAATTTGTATTAGAAAGTGAAAAACGTCATTTCAACAAGAATATATTTATTTATCATAACAAATTATAAGATTAATATAGGCCCTGTTTCAGCGGCATGTTAGGTATAGTTCAGAATAAGACAGCGTTCTTCAATACGATCACTATAGTACGAGTAAATCTGTGAGTAAAACCATCAAAATGTCAAAAAAATGCTTTTTATTCAGACTGTTATGATCTCCATATAAATGAAAGTATAATGTGAATGTATAACACTCATTTTACTTAGACTTTAGAACAATTTTGAATCAGGAGTTGAAGTCGAGTGAATTTTCACTTTACTTAATTATTACTTGTTATATAAGTCGTCAAAATAAAATAAAATCACAATTAAATGCACGTCAGCAATTAAATTTTGAATTAGGTAAGATGTTAACTCTCACTATCATATCCCTTCTCTTCTTCTTCTCTTACCGACGCATTTTCTTGCTACTGTCTGGGACTTTTTCAAAAAACTTGTACCTCAATATCCCAATCTAGTTCATTTTTCTAGATTCGTGATTCCATCCCCTATCTATCGACGGGGCTCAAACTGCCGATTGAAAGGGATGAACGGGTGAAATATTGCCGGGGATATAAAAATACTGTTTTTTGTCTAACAAGACCTTTCTCAATCCTTGTTTGAGTCAGCTTAGCCGGGTTATTGGAAGCGACAAGCGCGAACTTGTAACGTATTGTGTTTGAGAAAGGTGGGGTGTTATTGGAAAAACTTGCAGTGTCAATGACGCGGGAAATAGCTTATTTGGACGACTGATGCTATCGTTTGAGTTGGTTCCGAATAAGTAAGGGGCAAGTGGCTTTATTCATAAAAAACGAAATGACTAAGTACAATAACAAAAATAATATAACAGAAAGATTACATATAGACCATTTAAGATCTACAGATGATCCAAATACTCCAATCCACTAACAGGAGGCAGCGTACCCACTAGCTAGCCGCATTACCACGCTGAATGACAATGCTTATACGTTGGGCCGAATCGATCAATCGCTTCGATAAGTTTTGGAAAATAAGATTAGCTCCTGGTCCCCACGGCACTAGTCTTGACTCCAAATGGCTCAAATATATAACCACTACCGAGGCTAGCATATTTTCTCTGCTTGTGCTGTTCGGCTGAATAAATGTGAAAATCTGTTTCTTGCTTTGTTTGTTCGCCTTCTCCTCAGCAACTGAGTGACGGATCGACTTTATTTTTTTGATAGAGATAGTTGGATGTCCGGAGAGAGTCCGGACGGAGTGCAATAGGCTACTTTTTTCCCGAGAAATTAAAAAAAATAAGTCACCAAAAGACCAAAGCTTCTTTTGAGATTCGTTTCACTCAAATCTCCCTTATTATTTTGTTCTAAATACTCAAATAATTAAATAAAATTTTCATAAAGTTAGCAAACTACTACGCACAATTGTACGACTCAGACGTAAAATTCACTTGCAGAGACCTGGAAAGCCTCGTTTTTTATCGTAGAATTTCCTAGTCGCATCTGTTGCGATCTCAAAGCTAGCACTTAATCGCTTTAAACGCTTACCAATCTCAAGCGTTCTAGCAGATAAAACTCGTTCAATTTCCCGTGAATGTCCTGCGAAACACTTACGAGTAAAGCGCTGCAGCGCTACGGTGCAACGATGACACGATTGGCTTCGTGCTTTCGACAAGATTATTTGAAACTTAATATAGAAGATAGGTTATTGGGATTTATGTGGTAATACTTTACGATACTTCTCTGCAATGTTAAATCAGAGTTACTTTCTTTCGATTTTTAGTTAGGTTTTGTCGTCATAAAAAATACGTTAAATAAATAATAATAAACACTCGTAGCTCCAGACTAAGATTAATCCTATGTAACATTCACAAAAATAAGCACAACATACCCACACAGAAGACACACAAAACATTCGAACATCTGCCCCGACCGGGAATCGAACCTGGGACCGCTGAGAATGCTAATTCATAAAAATACCCTTGCATACTACACGCTGCCTAAATTTTTATAACAAGCTGTTTTATATTGTGGAATTCAGGGTTGGCCGTATAATGAATGTGGTTCGTAATGATGAATATTTTGACCCCCTTTTGACTAAATACACCGATAACTCTGTATACTAAATTATACTTAGTAGGTACACCAACATCTTCCGACTGCAGCAGTTTTTTTGCGGATTAGGTATAGAGACGTTAGATTATTACAAGAGATTGACATAATTTAAGCGAAAAATCGCCAATTTATAGTTAGCGATAGAGGCGGCGAAGTGTAGGACATAGAGAAATGTGATTTAGATAAATTTCGCTCTATCCGGCTGGAAATTTCGATTACATCGTCAAAGTTGATAGGTTGCTTTAAAATAACAGTATGGTAAGATCACTGTTTTAGAATAATATTTTCACGTCAATAATCGATTATAAAAATGTTTATTTCAGGTTGCTAAAGAAGGAACAAAGCGGTGTTTAAAATTTAATTTGATCTCAATACGACTATATATTTGATTTGAGTATGAGTAACTTTTTGTATTGAAATTTATTAGGAATACATACTCGTATTTCATATAAATTTCATTAAAATCGGATTAGTAGTTTAGTTTGTAAATTAAAATATACTGAAAACTTATCAGATAAAGAAGTCTCGATTATGTAAACTGATCGATCTCTGACACTGAAGTGCCTATTATCTACATATCTGATCGATCAAAGTCAGATATGTACATGATAGGTATTTCAGTGTCAATATCAATACGAATATAACTATTTGTCTCGAAATTAAACGAACGCAAAAACAAAAGAAAATACTATTTTACTCTTACTGTTGGAAAAAACGACGTTATCCTCTCTCGATCGCGTCGCCATCAGGAGTTGATAGACATAGTTCTATTTGGGTGATGGCCGCCTTACGATTACTATACCTGTAAAAATTGACGATGCTTCGGCTTTTGTTAGTAACTTGCCACGTAAATTTTTAGCTTAAGGTGTAAAAAAATGTAGGTACGCTGTTACTTTTAGAACTCGAGTAAAAAGTTAAAGTATGTTAATAAATTACAAAGAAATACGAGTGTGGTGAACTCCCGTATTAAAATATGAGTATGCCATATCAAGACTTACATCGCAAAATCAACATAATTTCGAAATAGATAACTCTGAAAAAAATATATGCGATTTCAACTAAGTATAAGTCGAATAAGCACGGATTGCACAATCAAATCTGCAAATTCATAGAAGTAAGTCAGGTTTTAACCGACTTATCCCAAATAAGAAGAAGATATACAATTCGACGGTACTTACTTTTTTAATATTTCTTACCAGATTTTTTAAGACTTCTAACGGTTGTTTCTGTTGGCAGCTGCCGTACCTATTGGCACTTCTTTCTAAAAAGAATTTGTTTGACTAGAAATCAAACAAATGGACTAATTTTTAATGCAATTGATATGACTACAACTAGAAAGTACCTATACTCCTTTCATATACTCTTTTCCTATACTCAATTCCTATTCATTGAGAACCTATTTCTTTCTTGAACTTGGTTAAAACTAATGCAATCGCCCTTAATATATTGCACCTGCATTCCCTGACAAAGATCTAACTTATCTATATAGTTCTAGATAGCAATGTATAGCTATCCGTGTATTACTAGACAACCGTTGTCAGCAACAATTAGTACTAGCTCCAAGCGAACTAGTTTGAACCGCTTCAGATGCTTTAGAGGCAGTACAATCCGGTATTCAAGCATTAACCGATGAGACGAGCCTCTTCAATTTACTAACAACGCCTTTGTGATGCTGTTTACCTATCTTGATGGTCCTAGTACTTAAAACAAATCTATAACACCATCGATAGCACATAAAGTGCTAAAAGTAATGATTCTATTCAATTCAGTTCAGCTCAGCTCAGCTCTGTTCAGTTCAGTTCAATTCAATTTAATTCAATGTCATTTATTATAATCGTATTGTAGTTACAAAAATAAAAAAGATAAGATAGTCAGTCACGCCTAAAACATCAAGGGTTCAATTTAAAATCCTACATTCTTATTTAATTGTTTGTTTGTCAGTACGTGAACCATAGACATTTCACATACTGATAGTCAAATCTAGTTGCAAATGTACTTAGGATGATGTTAGAACTGTCTCAAACCCTGCGATACAGGGATGTGCACCGCTTCCGCATTGTGGTGTAGAAACAAACAACTCCCGAAACGGCAAACATCTCCGACGCGCTGCAGTACCGGGGCAACCCCGTCAACACCCTAAATGCATTATTGTACTGCACGCGGAGAGCGCTATACTGTTTTTGCGAATATGACACCACATGCCGTTCGCATAGAGTGAAGTACAAAATGCACTAAAAAGAGTCACCTTGACATCCCCCGAACAGCGAGCAAAACTGCGGGCTATCATATTAGAACTCACAGACAACACCCTCCGCTTCCTCTCTATGTCTGCATCATCTCTCAGGTCGGAGGTCACCAAGTGCCCAAGATATTTAAACTCTTGTACCCTGTTCAATTTTGTTCCATTTAGTTTGAGAGGTGGGACAGTATATGGGCACTTGCGACCGCCTGTCGGAAAAACCATGCATTCACTTTTCTTAAAATTGTAAGAGACCATGATAGAGCACGTAACGTTCACATATTCTCATCAGAGTAGATAAACCATATACAGATGCGCTCAGCAGCACCATGTCGTCAGCATAACTTAGGTTATTTACATATATTCCGTCAATATGGCAGCCGACAATTGTCATGCTGAGCTCCTCTATTAAGGCATTCACGTACAGGTTGAAGAGCCTCGGTGAGGTCAACCCCCCTGCCTCACCCCGCACTGCAGCCTGTACGGTTTAGATAGCTCACCAGACCATCGAACGACATTAACTTGGTCTAGATACCAGTACTTGAAGATAGTTCTTCGGGCATGGAAATGTCATTTAGCTTTTGCCACAAGATGTCGTAAGAAACCAAGTCAAATGCCCTCGATAAGTCCAGAAAACACGCATGCATCGGAGTATTCCTATCGGTATAGTACTTGACAATTTGCTTTAAGCAGAAAATAGCCGACTCCCTTGATAGTCCCGACTTGAAACCAAATTGGTTATCATGAATATTTAGGTATTTATCAAGTTGAGTATTAAGTAAACTGTCGAGCACTTTTGCCAGTATGGTAGCTGATGAAATTGGTCTATATTTATTTTTATCACTTACGTCACCGTTTTTGCTCTTAACAATTGGTACCACCAAGGTTCTCATCATCTCTGCGGCTAAGTATGAGTGCCCCAAACATAGACTTTAGAACATAGCAAGAAGTCTAGGTAGATGAACCCCAGCATGCTTTAGATGCTCAATATCTAGACTATCATGGCCAGGAGACTTCCCCCGTGACATCGAGTTAATAATTTTTCTCACGTCTTTTGCCACAAACCTGGTATTTATCTCCTGCCTATGCTGTCCACCTACATTGACAGACCTTGGCGGCCCCAATAGCGACGTTACAGTAAAGTGGTCAGGTACGCGTGAAAACCCGTTTTCTTAAACAATATATACAGTCAGTCAACTAACCACACGCATTGACTAATTGTAAAAAACATCAACGCTATCTAACGACATATCAGTGAAATACTTGTACTAGACCTGGCATAGAGCGCTTAGGCATCCTGAATCGCAAAGGTGAAGTTTACAGACCGATAACGTCGTCGGTACAAGACCAAACAACGTACTTTTGGAAAGCTATCCCCACCCAAGCGTAGCACTACACAGAATACTCCTCTGGCAAGTACAGAAATTGGACTGTGGAAGTCACTGCCTACACAAACTTCCATAAAATCGATAATCAAAGCGTTAGTGATGCCAATTAATTCGATAGGAAGGCAATGATCGAGATTATTAGCGGGGCTTCAAAACTTTTCGTGATATCGACTATCTCCAAAATATACTTTCTATGCCAACCATAAACAGATGTTTTAAAACAATTTCCGTGATCAATAATTGCGAACCAATAGAAAGACTAGCAGAGCAATCTTACTGGTACTTTGGTCTGTTTCTATTAAGTTGTCTAGTGTGTTTATAACAAACACATTTCCAGAATTATTATTTTTATTTGCACAGAATTTAAGTCTACTAGCGTATTACTTATAAATTACCTACTTTAATTTTTAAGAGCAAGCTGTATTCGTTTACATTATTTTTTGCATCATGAAACGAGATAAGAATCGCTGAAAGGACGTAAGATATAAGACATGTGAGTATGTACTCGTAGACATTTGTGCTATATTTTTAGTATAACTCGTATATACAGCAGGGATATGTGTTAGGGGTTTACTAAGCTGAGGTTAATACTCATCCTAATAAACAACTTTTACTGCGGGACCAACTGTTAATTCGAAACAAAGAAATCTACTGTTTCATACATTTAGTCACCCCCTTTCGGCTTATCTTAGTAAATAAGCAGTGTACTGCTTATCAAAAATATCAATTATTATATTCTACTTTTATTTACTAGGTTTTTACTTTTATACGTACATATATATATACATTCATATCAATTAAATGTATGAGAAAACTCTTCATTTTAAAAACACTGGGTCTAATGATCGAAAAACAAGTGATAATTAATAATGGTGACCCGTCTACATCTCTGTCGTAATTTATTTGAAGGAATGGCCAAACAATGTTTGCTCCGGTTTTATTTCGCAGCAATAATAGTAAAATATTTTCCTCGTCTTTACTTCTTTTGCTCTCATACCTTCTGACGTCCGAAGACCACTAACCATTGGACCACTTTTCCTGTAAACGTAACCCGAACGCAATAAGTTCGGTTCCATTAAGGTCTACAATCGCCTGGCCGGGATACTATAACAACACAATATTGAGTTTCAGACACGGAACTGATATTGGGTAGAAGTGACACGGGAAAAACGACAGAACTGTTTATTTTAACCGCCTCCCAAATACGACGAGGCCTTTCTCAATTCGTCTTTGTATTTTTCGGGTACAAATTTTTATTTAGGATCAGATTTCAGTGAGTTTTTTTAGATTGGAAATAAAAATAAATAAAATTTGCATATTTTACCCAACTGTCCAAAAAGAGGGTTATGTCTTCAGAGTGTATATTTGTATGTGAGTGCGTATGTATAACTCTTTGTTATCCTCTACAGCCTAAACTGGTTGACAAATTTTGATGCGCGAGTCATTGGACTTGTCTTAGTCCTGCACATGGCCATATTGGTGACATCCCACGGTTTAATTCGTTAAGATGCGCGGGTCTAAAGTTTTTGCAGTCGGGTTTTTTTAAGTCGCTAGCCACTTGTTATGTTTCTGATTTCTTAATATTATATTTGGAGTATCGTTACATACCCAGATATTTATTTAATCATCACTAAATCACATCACCGTTCTTAGCACTGAAATTATAAACCACAAAGTATACGATATCGATTTATTATATGATAACATTTATATCTAATCGCGTCAATGTTTTAAGCGCAAGGCGGTTTATTATCAGAGATCAAAACATTGGAAAATAGGGTTGGTAGGTCAGGCAAGAAAAATGAGTTAGTGCTATTTTTTTACAACCCCAAAGACACAAACTTAGATATTGAAACTAGCGTCATACGGCACATAATCAAACTTAAGCATTATACACACGAGTTCAAGAATAAGTAATGCTTAAAAAAACGAGATAACTCGACCCCAAATTGACTGGAATTATTTTTTTCCTTTCAAGCGATGCTGAGATACCGGCTACCTATATACAGAATAAGATTCCGAGTAAATGACCCTGCTTCTGTTTTGAAATCCATTAAAATTAACTAGAATGCCAGTTCTATGTTTCATTATCTCCGTTTATTGGAGGCACCGGAGGCTTCATCGTCCATTAGCAACCCCCACGATATTAGAATCAATTTTATACTAGCTATACGTAGTTATAGCTTTTTCGTGAACAATTTTTTTACAGTCTGTGCCAAATGACACTATTTAATGTGTTGTTGTTCGCGATATAATAAGTTTCAAACTTTGAACCTACATTTGAATTGAAGGACAATTGAGGGCTTGAATATCCAAAAAAAATATTTCTTAGTACCTACTCCCTATAATGATTACACTTTCCAAATTTCATGTCTCTAGGTTCTGTGTTGATTCCTAGCGAATATCAGTCAGTCAGTACGTACATACGTCATCGTTGTAAACACGAATGACTCACTTCATCCCTTGAAGTTTAGCGAATGTGAACGAAACTAAACTTGGACCTTACCAACAATCAGGTACGCGCAAAAAGAAAATCTCGACGATGGTTACGTGAGAACACGTATAAGCAAAATTAATCAAACACCCGTAAGTTTTTAAATGATATACTTTACGACTGGCGCATATATTCAGTTGCAATGCAACGAAAATGGACAAACTTACTAGCAAATGGATGCATGGAAGCAAATAATGAGAGAAGTACGAAAACAGAGATTAACTGAGTCTCTTTGATGCCTTCTTACTCAAACACGCCAAAAGCAACTTACGAAATTAATCTTACATTTGCTTCCATTTTAATTTAACTAAGCTATTTATTTAGTTCTGAAATGAACACGAGCTTTAGTCTACTAACTTGTAAGCTTAAGGTCTCGTTAGAGGTAACACTAACATTTAATTTTCATACAAGATTCTGAATATTTTTTCTTAATTGTTTGGATAACATAGGATATTATGTAAAATGATTCAGCTTGTTTAAACGAATTCAATAATGATGGAAGTTCTAAATTCACCGTTATCTTTCTTACCGTATGTTCTCCGATTTCTCAGCGATACCTACAGGGCGATCGGCTAGAGTAAGTTAGGCATATAAGAGTAGAAAACAAGAGCTAGAAAATTTGGTTTCATTTTGACAGCATAAAATCGGTGAACTCTCAAAAATAAAACAAGTTTTCACCTCTAACTGTAACTGATGAACTGGACTGATTTATTTTATTAATAACTTCTTATTTATTTAATTAATATTTACTAATTAATAAGTATTTATTACTTCCATAGTAAATTGTTTTTTTTTTAATTTATTTCTATATATGTATAATACTATTCGTAATTCAAGAAATAACATTCCATGGTTTATATCAACATTTAAATAAATTACTAGATTATAGCGTAGAAATTAAGGAATTCATTTGCCTAAAAACTCTCAAAAACCACAAGTTAGTGTTGACTCCTAAGTCACATCATACATTTCATTCAGACTCTATAGAAATGTCTGTAAACTTCCAAGCTTGCAGGCGTCTGCAATCGCATGTACATTTATTACATTTGCTGGAGAAGCTATTAAGATGCACAAGAAAATTACATACGTAGAGTTGGTTAGTTGTAACATTATTTAACTATTATACTATCGTACAATATACATAAAAAGTAAGTCCTGATTGGCTGACTGATATCACCTAGAAATCAACGGAGAGCCTAAGCCGCTAAACCTACTCGTAGGAGGCATAACATTTGAAAGTTGTATTCATTATAGGTCGTATGGGTATATTAAGAGATAATTTATGAAAATTTAACCCCTAAGGGGGTCGAAAGGGGGATTCAAAGTTTGAAACTTCTTTATATTCCTGCTAGTAATGCGTGTTACTAAGAAATTACCTTAGAGGACTTTATCTTAACTGTTACACCATCTAGCCGTAGTCTAACACTGTAAATGGATATTAACTTAACCTTTACAAATTGACTAATAAGTTTAAATTAAAATAAATGTACGCTGGTCCTATCTTTCTCTCGTTTTTTTTCTTTAGAGACGTGATATCATTGCGGATTCAAACTACTCTTTCATCTCTGCTGAAGTTCACCAAATGTAAATAAAACCATATGTGTAGTTGGACGTTTTCAACAATAATATAAAACTACAATAATTCAAACGGTTTAGTAGTCGTCGGTCGTCTATGTTCGTGTTACCAAAGAGCTCAACTATTTATATGAACAAAACAATACATGAGTAAAAGAATATACATAATGTTGAAATTTGCCCAGCGTGGTAGACTATGTGGTAGCCTAAATCCCTTTCAAAGGAGAAATCCATGCCCAGCATGAGACGCTATGAGTTGTATATATACATAATACATGTAGGTTCTGTAAACCTGTAGTAACTGTATGATACAGACGCAGCACTCACTCGATACTCAAACAAAAAGAGTTCAGTTTACTATTAGTATGTGTTATTATAACTGCATAATGACACATATTTATAGTAAACTACACTATCTAATGTGACAGGCACTTCTATAAATAATCAAATCAGAGTATTGTAGGAGCTAGAGTTTAATTAACAAATTTTTTGGTAAATCACGTAAAATTATATGTATAATAAATTAGTTTTTATTACACAATACATTTAATATTTGTCGCATGTAGGACAAAATATTTAAGTGAAATTACTTGTTCTAAATTTACAGAAATGTTAGCTTATTGAGCGGTCTTCTAGTCTGCCAATTTGTCTTTGGTTTTTAAATGTATAAGATTAATTATTGGTACAAAAAGCTCAAGAGTGTTAAACAAACACCAGTAAATGATTTTCATCTTGTTAGCTTGACGTCAACGTCCAGTTTCTATAAACATGACTTAGTATCCTGTTTATAGTTTCCTTCTTCATGTTATTCTTACAAAGTAAAATTACCTGCAAATCCTGCGTCCGCCAGCGTTAATAAATACGGACTTCGTCTTGCGACAAATCCTCAGAATGTTTATAGTGCGTTGATGCTTCTTGGAAAGCAAGACAAGGCATTCATTGTACGAACAGCCAGACTATGGAAGTCTTTGGCGGCTTCTCTATTTTCTGATAGCTCATGTAATCTGGGTCTTTTCAAGTCGCGAGTGAATTGAATTCTTCTAGGAAAGCGTGCTATATCTTAGGCCGCATCGTTTTATATTAGGCGAGATGCGGTCAAACTCAAGCTTATTATAAAAAAATGAAGACGGATTGATATTGTATGTTTTACACAATTTAGTTGATTTAAAGCTTGCGTGGTCCCATTCTGATTTTATCATAATCCATCAAGAAGTTTGATTTTTGTCTGACTATTATTTTATATAGATAAAAATTATATAAAAAGAAATACAATAAAAATATAGATAGGTACGAGTTTTCAAGCGTGTTGGTTGATACCACGTTGCCCACGAAATTATATTCCTCAAAATAGTGTCATTGGATGCGATAGGGTCTAACTTGGTTTGTGATTTCATTTGCGATAATCACCGTTACCGGTCTTCATAACATTTAACCTCAACATCCCTAAGTGTTGGGGTTCCCGGGATAAAAAATCGAATCAGGAATGTTACATTACGCAGAAAAATCAATTTAAGACGACTATCTACTCAAAAATGTGTGTAATAATTTAAGGATCTACGAGTATGTACCTATGTACATACATGTACTAGGATACTCAATAATAAATAAAAATAATAATATATATTTTATATTATATTTTAAAATGTGAGTGTTATGTTCAGCAGTGGATAGTCGTTTTACAAAAACCCCAACTGAAAGTGATCGTGAGCTTTGGGAACTGGTGTCTTTATATTACGAAGGAAGCAGGTTCCAATCCTGTTTGCCGCAATATTTTCGTTTATACGTGAAAAAACTCTTCCCTTGCAAATAGGTCAAAATAAAAATAATAGTCACCTATCAATTTTTTTAGAGTTACCCCTTTATCTAAATAATGACATATCTTCCTAAGATTCATCCAAGGGTTAGTCAGTAACTATATATCCCAGTGTGTTTCACTGCGGTGACCACATGGCGACCGTTACTAGGATTTAGTACACACTAAGACTTGTGTACTTCAAGGTAGATTTACTATATACCCGAATAATATTAGAGGGTGATCATCACAAAGTGAAATATTTTGTAAATAAAAACTAAGAGAAGCCGTGTGAAACAAGTAGTTATATAATTATAATTCTCATTATATATATTTAGTATTAAAACCTGTGCTCGTTTTTTTATTAATTTTCTTTTCTTTTCTAAAAAAAATTGTGGATCTCTAGGCTGAGCCTGACCATATACAAGTACCTTGAACTATTCTAAAATACTCAGGATTACAAAAAAAAATATTTACAAAATAAAACCTTAAACAACACAAAAAGAACACATTAAACTTAAACACATCTATCTACCAGACATATTGAGTAAATGTAACAAAAACTAAAAGTAATATTAAATGGACATCATGAAATGATTGTATAAAGAGATATGCTAGTGGGGAGCGATGCTAGCGATGCTAGCGATGCTAGCTAGCGAGCTAGGAGAGGTGATAAAACGTATTTTTTTTAATAATTTTACATATCCGTATGTGTAAACAACAAAACAATAAGACCTTGTATATTGTATATTCTGATCGCAATCGATACTGGTAATAACCATACAAATAAACGTTAACGTGACACCGCAGATTAATAAACTTTTATTTCATGGTTACTGTAGCGAATGCGTTCAAAGCCAGTATTCCAGTACAGACACATTTTCAAAGGAATATATAGGAAGCTTCTATTTCGATTCTGCAGGAAGTATCATCGGAATGGGTGCAAGCTTCCACGAAAATAAGACATTTTCCATTATGCACACTAGTCGGGCTTTCGCTGAATATTTTATTTCAAATATCAATTCACATACGTAAATCGAATGTCTGCGTAGTCGGAATATTGCTAGATTCTAAGAAGATAGGGATGTCTAATGCTTTTCACATATAAAGCATCTTATATAAGAAAAGTAAACCTTAATAGAGATGAAATTAAATTATTATTTTTAAATATTTTTTCATTAGTCTATGACTAATAGAATGTGTCTTCCACATGCGTTCAAATATTATTGCACAATCGATAAATAATACACGATGAGTGAAAACATCTAGAAATTCGTAGAAACCCATACAACAAATTTGGTAAAGATTTTTTGGAAACTACGACATACGAACGAAATTTCAGGAGACATACATACAGCAAACATACAACTGAATTATAAGCATATATGGTGTTGAGACGAGTCTCCCGAAAGAAGTAGGTAATAGACAATCAAAACTCACCAGGCTGGTTTACTTGCACATTAAAAACAATCAGAAGTCCTAAGTCACATTGACACCTTAACTAGAAATCAATAAATTATTCAAGTCACCTTAAATAAATGGAAGATATACATAAACTTTACATAAAACGTCAATTTGAATTCCATTTGCGTTCAATATGGAAATAAATGCAACAAAATTATTCCAGTATTTTTTATCTTTAAATGTAAACACTTCTGTTAGCTATTATTGCGTTTACCTATCAAGATCAAATGTCGAGATGCGACCTTTCTTTCTAAACTTCGCGTAAAATATATTATTGTCATGATTTGCCGAAATGAACTGAAACTTCTATCGCATAAGGTATATTTTTGAAACGCAATTGTCTGCTTAAGTGCTTATTTATCTAACAGATGGTAATTTTTTTCTCCGAAACGTCTTAACGATATTAAGACCTATTTTTAGGTGCGTTAAATCATTTCTAATGATCGTTTCTAACGAACTATAAAAATTAAAAGAAATTAAAACTCGACAATTTCACAGTCATTTTTCAGATATTATAAATTAAAAACCTTACTTACCATTGAACCGATTTTCAAAATGATTTCGATATAGATACTTATATAAAACCACTTAGAATGCTTACCCACAAAATCAGTCAGCGAGGCGTCTTTGAGTAATAGTAAAAAAATACATACAAAATATTCCAACCATTTGAGAAACTCCTCATGTATTGATAGAGTCTGATAAGGAATGCCGACTTCATTTCGCTAGACGCCGTTTTTTTTTCTTTTTCAGTTATTACGATTTAAAAATATTATCTCTGGACTGATTTTCATAAAATAAAAATTGCAGTCCCATTTCTCCTTCAGAGGTAGAAAAAAAGAGTTCTTAGAATCGGTCCAGCCAGCCCATTTATTAATTTTTATCTGAATTGAACACCTCCTCATATTTTTGGAAGTTGATAAAAATACACTAAGATCGTCTTCAGTACTTAAATTTATACGTTCTCAAAATTAAACTACTAAGGTCGTTATAGTTTTCCCATAACAATAGTAGTTCGCGTAAAATAGACCTAAGCTATAAGCTAACCCTACCATAAAGAAACCAAGATGGCGAAACGAGACATCGATTCATTCATATTTTAAGGGCTAACGGTGGGTCGGGGAAACGTTTCGCCGAGTTCGCACCGAACCTTAATTCTATGATGTTTATGGTCATTGGGTACAGGATGTAATTCCAGCATATAATATACATAATAGTGTCACAATATACTTATTAGTGCTACGATACTGCATGGTTCAACTATTGAATATCAAACCTGTCTCTAGCTACCATTTCACTTGATTCCGATGCAAAAGTCTAAGATTATTGCTGCGCTACCGCCTTCGAGGCGTACTAAGTGTACTAGGCGTATCGAGGCGACTAAAAAGAGTTCTTTGGGCTTGAGGGTGATCAGAGTTATGGCACTAAACACCCAATTACACAAGCCTCCTGAAGTTGTCGTCGCGCGTAGCTCGCGTTGACGAGTCAGCTAGTGTCCAGGTAATAGAGTTCGTCTAGATATCTCTCCATATAACACTAAGGCAGACCACTAGAAGGCTTGAGTAGGTACAATCCTACATAACCCGGCTGCTACTGAAGTTGGATATTTTATTTAAAAAAAATGGTACCATATCACATTTGATCTCCTCATAAATGTAGGAAAGTTTATCTAAAAACTCTATGGTACCGCATCGTACTTGAAGTTCTGAGTATTTCAGAATCGAATTATAAAATCTAATCGATTTTATTCCGAACGTTCAAAGTTATTTAATTTATAATTTATTTCAAGTTTACGACTCCTTAACAAAATCTTATAATACTTTCCGTTTCGATTCTATTCAGTTTTCGTTTCATGAAACAAGACAAACAGATTTCATATTTTAAGCCGATTTCTGAAATTTTCTCCTAAAAGTTTGCATTACATTGAGCACAAATTAAAATGAATTCATTTCTTCAAGATTATATAGTAGTCTAAAGCGAAGTTTATAAAAGAGTCATAGTATGTATTGGTGTG
This sequence comes from Ligdia adustata, assembly GCA_947049295.1. Classification (NCBI taxonomy): domain Eukaryota; kingdom Metazoa; phylum Arthropoda; class Insecta; order Lepidoptera; family Geometridae; genus Ligdia; species Ligdia adustata. Next base: position 4,021,959 of record OX346233.1, read on the forward strand.
TAGAACATGTGTAGTTTGTGTTATTATTCAAATCGGAAAATATTATGAGTATTATAAAATACTAGCTGACCCGGTGAACTTCGTACCGCCTAACATATTAGTATACACATAAACCTTCCTTTTTAATCACTCTATCTATTCAAAAAAACCGCATCAAAATCCGTTGCGTAGTTTTAAGCATACATAGGGATATAGGGACAGAGAACGCGACTTTGTTTTATACTACGTAGTGATAAGTATGCAAAGTGAACATGGCTTAAGAAACAAGTAACCTAAATAGTTCGTGATTTGACACTCAAAGCTAAGGTTACTCCCATGTTGTGGATGCTCGAAATGACGACCATGTTGGAACACACACAAAATACCCAGACGCGAGATAATTCGCCTGGAATCGAACCCCGGACCTTCTAATTTCAAAGCAAGCTTTATAACTACCTTAGGTCGTCGTAAATTATATATAAGTATATTATAGTATATAATGTGGTATTTTATAAAATGTACTTACCGATGGTAATGCATAAAAAGCCACTTTCAATGAGAGGCCCTGAAGGGACGCAGTCACCCATGTTACAAGAGATATAAATATATATATATATACACAACGTGTAACAGAAAGATGTGATAATACTGAAGGTGTTAGTCAGGTCTCATCAAAGTGAACCCTTAATAGACGAACATTTTCAAAATTCGAGAAAAAAATATTAGGTTCTCCATACATAAATATTGTTACACATTGCATAATCTTAGTATAGGTGCTGCGCGTCATTGATATTAAATATTATCATATCAAATAGGTAGCTATTATCAGACGTTATATTTATTCAAATCAAATCAAATTTTATTTCAGAAAACAAGTTCCATTTTTTGTTAATAATTTTTTTTTTGTAATAATTTTATTAAAATAAATAAATGATTTATATTATCCCTTTTATTTGTAACATCGACTCACAATTATAAAATATCATAGTCAATCCAGAGTGGATATCATAAACCCTTACGTAAATGGGTTTTAGGAATCATAAATACCAACCTCGTCATTTTATATACGCAATAAAAAGTATGTAGGTACTCTTGCTTGTACAACATACAACATACACAACTGTATTTCCAAAAAAAAATATTTGATTGTAATACAAACTTAATTTTAGCCTATTTTCCAAAACGGAGTATTTGATCTATGGTACGTGCGTGACAGTGTTTATCTGGCCCAACGTATAAGCATTGCCATTCGTAGTATTGCATTGCAACTCGACAGGCGCATATACCATATTGTGTAAACTTTGATTTAGAAACCATACAAAGACAACGATTTTTGCGATACTGTTGAAATTTGTAAGAGATCACCTGTCCTATAACGGTTTTTTTTCAAATACCGCTAAAAAATGTGGAAAATACATGATACATATTTCCACGAATTCACCACCTATTTTTTTCAAGTAATAATCATCAGCTACACAACAAAAGCAAATTCACACACAAAAATCTGCAGTAAAACAATAAATACCAAACAAACGGTTCGCCACTTCAATACCCGCGCTGTGAAATGCATCTGCACAAACAGAAAATATGGAAAAGTGAGCACAAAGTAAACGCCCTACCCGTGATGTTCCGAAAGCTTCTTCCCTTTGATTGTTGACTCGTAGCAAATACAATTTCCTTGCCATGCCCAACTATTGTGTTCATATAAACTAAAGACAGTAAGGGTTGTATCTATTAATAACCTTTTAATTAGTAAAATGGTTCTTTAAACAATATTCCTCGTCATTGTATGCATTAAGATAAGATAACATAATAATTTAATAAATATAATACTTCTTATGTACATAAATCAAGATATTTGTGGATGAGCTATGAAAGCCTTTGTTGTGGAAGTTATGGCTTACTATAGTTTCAATATACTCGTACACAAAAAAAATAACGGATTAGCGATTTTGCAACCAAATAAATAAATCTCAACAACCCTCAGCTAATTTTGCCAATGTTAAGGAATCACAATTAAGATTAAGATTTAAGATCAAATTTATCTGCCAAATCTAATATAATTTCAGCCTATAAACAGTACCCAATGAAACGCGCGTGAAGTTAAAAATAATAATAATTGCCACATGGATTTCAGACAAAAATCTTAAAAGTGTGACAAACAAATACCATCAAATGGCTTATATTTGTGAAAGACCCCTTTTGTCACAAATATTCGTTTAGCCACATTGCCTAAACGAAAAAGAAGTATAGGCTCTTACGCAGGGCTACCTTCGAGGAAGGAAATTCCGTTTTGGTACATACTTCTAATTCGTCAACGTCATGAATTTGCCCCAAAGCAAATGATGTTTTAGTCGTATTATTTTGCCTATCGCTTTCCCTAGCGATTAACATGATAGGCTTGCGTTCCATACTGTCTCTTCATCTAGCTTCCGTATTTTCGCACAAGCTTCGTAAACTATCGCTCGGTTTTCTCCATCGCTGAGCAAAAGTGAAACGCTTAGTTTTCGTTAGTATTGTAATTTTATTGTTAAATCAAAGCCGCAGTTCTATTATTTATTTTCTATCAAAGCAAACACTATAGTTATACAATAATGAGTAGGCGACTGGAATGGTTTTAAAAACCATAAAAAAGATGAAGGTATGCTTGAGTAACCTCAAGCATACCTTCATCTTTTTTTATAAACTTCTCAAGTGATCCCATACACATTTTTTAATTCAAAATAACGACGACAGATAACTATTGCCGTGCGAAAGTTACGAGATTTGGTTCTACGAAATATGCAAAAAAGAAGCTTTAATTATAGTAATAAGGAAACCATAGCATGGTGGTAGGGTGTTTTCTAACGCTCGCCTGATTAGCTTCCACCCTCAAGCCCTAAAGTTAAAAAAATGTTTGAAGTATTATTTTTACATTACGTTGCTTTTTTCATGTAGCAAAATAGATCTCAAAAGTTTCGTATATTTTTTACATTATTCTTTAATGGTATATTATGTTAAGTAATATCAATAAATGTAATCATTTCCCGGAGCGCCCAACAGTGCGAATATTAATACTTCAAGTTATCCAATTTACTCAGTGAAACGGATAAAGTAACTTAACTAACTTGAGCAAACTTACTGCGAGTTAAGTTTAATTGAGTGATTGCTTATTGTGATGATATTGTTAAGGATTTGATTTGATACGCTTTTCATAAGACCAGTCAAATTAAATCCATTTTAATAGAGTCTAATAAAATTATTGTCCTACTAATGATTTTTGGGTATATACAGACTTAACGTTTAGGGGTATACTAAGTCAAAAGGAGTTCACTATACTAACAAATTTCATAACGGTAACAAACAATTAATTTTATTAAAAAAAAATACTGTTGTGTAGAAAAAGTTAATCAGTTGTCGATAAAATGTATCAAACGGCACTGATTCTTAAATGGGGACTTGTTCCCATAGTATGAAAGACAGTTCAGTAAGATGAGCATAATGACTTTCGGCTTAGTACACCTCTAAACGATAATCGATATCCCTCATTTATCCTCATATTTATAGTGATAGAGTTCATAAAAATTGCGAAGAAAATAGTTGCGCAGTAGTTTCGTTGCTTTAGAGCCGGTAGTTCCCGGCTCCAATACCGACCAGCGGAAGTGTTTAAAGGATAAGATTGAAGACCTATTTGTTTTTTGGTTTGAGTATGTTGTATGTCTGAGAATATTGCACTACATTCCCCACATAGAAGAATACCTAGTGTGACGCTTTTAATTATTTGTATAAAATAATGAGTACGTTCTTTTACTGTGTTACAGCTGCATAGCTGTAGCTGCACAGCTGCTACAGCTACAGCTGCACAGCTGCATAGCGTTTAGTATCAACGGGTTTAAACCGATTATAACGATTCCGAAGAACTTTAAAGATTAGAAATTCACCTACCTCATTTTTAATTTGGTTAAAAATCATCATGTATTTGTTGTTTTTAACAAGCCTACCGTCTATCAATTCTAAACTATTACCGCTTAGAATACAGATGATGGACCAAAACATTAAATTAAATACGTCCGTGACTATAGTACTGGTCTAAAACAAATGTTCGCGTGTCAACCAACCCTAAATCATGACGTCAGATCCTAAATAACCTTCCCACTCTAGCTAATTTATACTCAGCATAAACACACATAGCATTGCGGAGATAATTAGAAATTAGAATAAACATTTTTCAATTTGCATACATTCTATTCAGGACAGTTTGTTACTGGGTAATGTCGTTCGTTTGTAACAAGACGTAGCTTGTTTTTTATGATTTTTATATGTTCGGATGAAAACAGAAAGCTTCAAACGCGTCGAAAAAAATAGAGGTGAATCCGTCACCTCAATTACAAAACTAACTTAAGGAACTTAATCATTTAACAAACAATAATTACATTTCAATTAAAACCACTCATTACTATTGCTTTAGGCGATAAGGCCGCCCAATGTACTACCATTGTATAGATTTGTCTTGCTGTATCTTTACATTTTCATTTTGATTACTACTATCATTTTGCACGCACGCTAGTACCGGTGTATTATTTTATACTATCTGCAAATACAACAAGCCAGACTATGCATGCTCCATCTAGGGCTACAGTATCGCTGGTTGGTCGTGCGAACTTGTGGTCAAATGCCTAGCTGTGTAAGATAAAAAAAAGGTAAGTGAAACAGTACGTGTATTACGTAGATTTTACTCACACTAGCTCAGCAAAGTTTACACTTGTCAGTTTTAGTTCAATTGAAGCTCTTCGCTACCCACATCTAGACATATTTTAAATAGTCAAAGTCTTGTTTATTTCTATTCACATAAATAGTCGTAGCAAGTTACTAATGATTTTGTCACATGCGACTATGGCAGTACAAACGAAACAAGTAAATTGGTGAATAATCTAAAAGCCTTGTTCAATACAAAGCAAAAGCGTGGTGATATGTCATCATTTTGCAAATTGAGTCTTTGCTTCAATAAACAATTCTAATCTGCGCTTATAAATGGTTTCAGTGACAAAAACTGAGTAGTGCTTGCAGCTATTAACATTTTAAACAATTTTAAATCAATAATAATTTAATGGTGTTTGTTTGATTTTAAAATTATATTGTAAATCAACTAGTAGCTGCTAACCGCGGCGTTGCACGCGACACAAAATTAAAGAAAGATGTTTTAAACTCTGAATACTAATTTGACCTATTTAGGCCTTGAATTTCATAAAACCTTAGTACACCTCTACACTATAATAAATACATTCTCCAAACTTCTTGTCTCTGGATTCAACGGTTTAGGCTCTACGTTTCTAGCTAAGAAAATATAAGAGTAGGTAAGTTTCATTGACTGACTAGTCAGTCAAAACTTACTCTTATCTTTTACCGATTATCATAAGTTTATGTGTATAGATTTCCTATTCTAAGATAAGAAATAAATCTATCAGTCCAGGCGTCTCTCCTAGAACCTTCTACTTTTTTTCTAGTGCAGTCGGTTGTAAAAGAACATTTTTGCTGGTTCAAAGCATCTTGTTATCAAGAGACAAGCAAATACCTAGTTCCCAACACGTGGCAAAGCTCGACTTTAGCCATAAATCACTGAATACTAGACCGTACTAAGATGTCTAGGTTTCTAGATTCTTTTTCTCAGCAATACTGTTACGTTTTCTTTTACAGAAGATAAATCTCCAGTAAAATATTTATGTAACTACCCACGTCTAGGTCAGATAATAATAAATTTGCTTTTTTACTTGCATTTTATAATATTTGCTTTTAAACTTTTGAAAGACAAATTTTATTTAGAAATAAGTAAAATGTACTATTATAAAAGTGACAACAGCTTTAATTTGGTAGGCTGCTCTTATTATTTTTCAGTCATTTTGATTTACAAACCATCTACTAGACGAAGGTAGTTAAAATTTAAATAGGATCTTAATTTTTAATGTCGATGTATAGAGAGATAGCGGAAGGCTAGTCGGTAAACTCTTCGTCTCACAAGCGATAGGGCGCAGGTTCAATCCTAGGTTCAGGCATATACCTCTTTTCACTTATGTGCATTACCACAAGCTTAAACGGAAACATCCTGAGGAAACCTGCTTATTGGATAAGGCTTTCGAAGATAAATGAAGATCCCAATCCGAAGTTTGGCCAGCGTGGTGGACTTTGGCCCTTCATTAGGGGAGACCCTAGCCCAGCTGTGGGACGTTAGGGTTAGATGCATATGCGTAAGTCATTTTTTGCTCAGCCTATGCATAATACATAATCATTGTAAGTATCAACCGTTTCAACTAAATCTTATATAAAACGATATGTCAACTATCACCGTCGCAACCCACTTTCTAGAAAATTAATTGTCCAGTCGTTGTTCCAATCGAAAATTCCCGACGAATAATAAATCTAAAAATTGCTAGGGTACTTATAACAGTTATGTAAAGACTAGTAATAATTGTATTTGTATTTGTAACTGTAAATCAAGTGTTTTATTGTTTTAGTAAAATTTAATCTTCTAAACTTTTATCCTGGATGTTTTTCAGATAGAGTCCAACATTATTTGCTTATAACATTAGAATTTTTACCTACTCAACTCATTCAATTTCACGCCCATATCATAATTCAAAACAAAGTTAATTAACCTCTACTACAGAAAAATATGAAAGCTACCGTAATTTTTCATCGCAAAAACTCTTGGTGACACGAAAATAAAAGAGTACAAAAACGTGGGGTTAAATAAAAATTCTGTTGGAAAATACCGGTATTTCGGCAACTCCAAAGGTCCGAGCCAGGTGTATCCTTATTTAATATAGTAATTTGTATTCAGTTTCATCGTCGGTGCGCCCCTGTCTAGTGTTTTGGGCGTCGAGAAAGTAGCGAGGTTCTGTTTAGTTTTGACCCCGAAGAGGAAAATATTTTGGTCGCGAACTGGCTTATTGAAAGGTTAGGATCAAATTGGTTTCAGTGTAAGCATTAAGAAAAGCTGCTATTTTTATTTTACAGTTCATAGAAATTCGCTAGTATGAGCGTGGAAAGTTTCAGTCGCACATTGCAAACCCAGTAAAGTTTTAGGAAACATTTTCTATTAATATCGATTACGTACGACTTAATTTTCATTTAACCGAAAGAGCAAAGAAACTGCTTTAAGTTTAAATATTGGCAAAATGTTTCACCTAAAACGGTGCAAATTTTGTAACGGGGTCATTTACTATACGATTGCATATTTTGCTGAAACTATTAAGTAACAAAGTACTTAATCTTTAAGTAAATGAGACAAATTGGTCAAAAGGTTGTTGGAATATTATGTCGTCAATTATATCGCAACAACCTTATATCGCAATAATAATTCATTTATAATTTTCGGCGTTTATAATAATAATCAGCAGAAACATTCCGACTCAACTCACGTATTTTAGATCCCAATACATTTCATTAAATCCGACAGAAAAGATATCTATAAAAAACTGTTAAAGATTTCTGTTTACGATGTCTTTACATTCGTTACTCTACTTGCCGTATGGGTTTCCTGATTCTATATAATGTAGGTGTCGCTCGACAAACGACAAATCATGCATGACGCGACCAAAATCACTTTAATCACTGGAAGCCTCAATCAAACGAGTGAAAGCCACATAAGCCACCGAAATCGAGGCTCTATTTGCAGTTGAAGCATTCAGACTAGACTGTTTAATCCCTAGCCAGTGTTAGGTCAGCCGCAAAGTTCGGCGCTCCATTGCTAAGTTTCTATTTTAGGTCACGTTGGCGCAAGCCTGGAAATGTCCGACTGAAATAGTTTACAGCTATCTTTTTCAACCTAGTTTCGAAAGTAAATGTAGGTTCTCAATTCGACCGTAGGTATATAACATGTATACTTTCACGCAAGTAGCAAAAATAGAGCCAAAGGTTTTTAAAGGTCATAAACATATTTATAATACATAAGTATAATACGTAAGTAAACTTACGAATTATAAATATTATAAAGTTATCTAAATTATAGTTATACGAGCGATTGACCTCATAAAGACAAACATTTCTTGGTCATATTAACCTATATTTCGTAAAATTCTCTCTAGTTTGTTCGTGTTTCAGTTCCTTATAAAATGTTGGTTAACTATAATAATATTATGTCACTGCCGAATATTATTTACGTCGGCTTTAAAGCGTCAATAAACTTCCCAGCTGACAGTGCATGAAATGTTCGATGGTACAACCTGTCCTCAACTGCGTTACTGGTTTACCAATCTAGCTGACTAGTGGGTAAGCAACGTTACTTACCAAGTTTCAAGGTTAATAAAAAATACGACCTGTACCAAAGTAGAATCTAGTCATGAACATATTCTAACACACAATGGAAATATGACAACACATTTTACCAAACGTGAAGCTGAAAGCGTCTACGCTTTGCTTGCTTGTTGGAGAACATGATCATGTTTAATTAAGAAGTTTTCACAGATTATATTTTTTAATATCGTGTAATGAGATTCAAGATAGAATATTTGATGCGGCGTGCCTTCGCATTATTATTTTACGGTACAAAATTTAATTTCATTAAAAAGTAACTGAGTAGGTGGCAGATTTTTAAGTAGATTAAGGGTGAAATAATACACTAAGCTTTTTATGATGTCATTACACTCTTAGAAATACATTTTCTATTTCTAAGTCAGTGTGAGTCTTTTTAACATTTTCGTATTCTATAGCTCTGGTTATAAAACGTCTAATCGACGTAATACCCATTACGAGAGAAGCTAAACATTTTTGTGATAAGGAACACACCTACCACACACACGTTCCCCATTTTTTCTCAGCTTGACTTTACATCTTGTACTGTATTAGGACGCAAATGATATTTTTTTATTTAAAATTAATAAGACACATATATTATGTGTCTGGTAAATATAAAAAAATAGTGACTGATGTAGCAAAGTAATCTATTTTTTGGTAGCAATATAGCAATACCTCTAATGTCAAAGGGATTCTATAAATGGTAAAAGACGTTGGTAATATTCTTATATATTTTCTGCCTTTATAGCAAGTTTGGTCTACGCTTAAGTATTGTAATCCACTATCTGTACTGTATGTCTGGATGATAATCTAGAGAAACATACAGTCACATAAGTCAGATACGAGTATAAGCAAATTTTACCAGAGTTGAAGCGAGGTCGCTTAGCTCGCTCGTTCTAAAAGTTATACATACTGACTTATATATACCCGTATACGCATTCTTATTCCTTTACATAGCACTTTTCCTGCAGAGTAGTTATTTATTTATTTATTTACATTTCTTAAATAACATTTAGTATCTTAACACTAAAAAACCTCTGCGAGGTTTGTCTAAGTGCTAGGTCCTCCTGTTGTTAATAAGTAATTACATAATAAACACGTTCTATACAAAGATTGAACATAAAATAATAATAAACATAAACCACATAAGATAACAATAAATAATAAATTGAAGTGGCGATACAATAAAAATTATATTATACTTACGTCTAAAGTATAAACAATAATGAACCAAGTTGAGCGAGCAGCGCGCGCGTCGCACTCTACTTACCTACTTGTCTTGAAGCAAGCAAACGCGACGTCATGCGCTCGCCCGCTCAATAGCTCGATATACAGGTTCTTTTATTTCGCCTTGCTTTTCCGCTTGCCTTGGCAGTACTTAGATAAATATAATAAATAGATAAACACTTTATTGTATCGGTATCCTCTCGAAGATGCGGCGGTGCTTCACGACGGTAATAATGCAGGAAGCAGAAATTTGATCTTGCATGATGTACTGCTAGCATCTTTGGGACGGTTCAACTAAATACCAGTTTGAAGCAATGGAGTCTGTGGAAAGGAGAGTTAAGTTAACTTGTAAGTGTTTTAGCTCTCTTTTAGGCAACAATGTTTTGGCCAAAGTTAACCTCGAAAGACTCTTCCGTCGTCGAAAAAAGACTAGCTTATCGGATTTTTCTCCAATAGATTTTTTCAGAAATATTTCATGAAGGGAGGTTGCTTTGGAATTACACCATTTGATTCACCCATCCCCTTTCTACAGTTAGACTTTAATAAATATCGCATGACGACATAGGTACATGGTAGAGTTCCACGGAGTCGTATAAAAAGCAATGCGTGAAATTTCATTATACCAACTGCCTGACTCGATACCGGCTTCACTATTTCCTCATAGCTATAATCACGACTGAATCGGTGTTCTTTAGGCAAGCGTGCAACATCTTAGGTCTCATCGTCGCTTAACATCAGGCGAATCCTATTAATTATAATAAAAAAGTTTTTTTTTTACATCTAGTGTGTACTTACCATCGCCCCACCCAAAAAATCGCTAACAAAACAAAAACATCGGCTACCCAGGAAAGGAGGTTGCGTTAATATCGTTAATGATCGCTCTCTCCCATACGCTTTCGATCCATCAACGTCGACTACAGCCACTGGCACTGTGTCGTCGCCGATACACTAACACGACCATAAGTGGCGTAAATCTGATGCATAGAACAGACAATATTAATACAGAATATCCGGATCAAAGATAAATAAATCTAAAGACAAACATTAATACGGGTAGGAGGTAGAAGCTTTTTATCAGTGATAAAGAGCTCCTACCTCTTTATCAACGAAAGACCAGGTGGTCAAGTCTGTAATTTGAATTATCACAGAATTACAGCTGGATTGTCCCAAAATGGCCGTTTCGACTTAGAATAGATCGGAGTTAGTATTAAAAATAATGTTTTGTTTAATACTAACTGTGGCCTATTGTATGTCAAAACGGCCATTTTGGTACAATCGAACTGTAATTCTAAGACAAATCAAATAACAGACTTGACCACCTGACCATACGCAAAAGAAGAAAAAAATTAACGCTAAATATATTTAATTTACATCAGTGTTATCGATTAAAGGTATACTAAGCCAAAAAGAGGTCACTATACTCAACTTTACAAACTTTTAATGTAGGAATGAGTCTAAAAACAAGGATCGCAACAAGTTAGCAACGGTAAGCCCCTGATTTGAACAATTCATGAAATATTTCTAGAGAATCATGGTAAAGAAAAACGCTATATATAGCGTAGTCCACAAAGTTTTTCTAATAAAATAATGTTACTAAGACACTAACTAGAATGTAAAAGTTGCAAAATAAGCCCATAAACTCGGAAAATTGCGACAAAATTCAATAGCCTACCCAACTTATCCGCGGCATTGCATTTCAAAATAACAGCGCCCAGTTTATTCTGCGATACGTGGATAGTTCGGCATCCACACGTTAGCCTTTGATGGCCACTTAAACATATGATTGAACAATACTTTATGCGACTTTATGAAAAAACGTCGACGTCCACTGAACCAATTTTGCTTAATGTCCTGAAATCTTAGTTAAGGTTGTGTTCCGCATGTCTTTATCAAATATTGTTTAAACCAGCTAGTAAATGGCATCCGCTCTGGGAGAAATACCCTCGCAATTTAAAATCTCTGACGTCTTAAAATACGTAGAACTCATACACCAAGTTTTATCGAGATTGGTTTACCCGGGTACGAATTTTCCAAGAGACAACCATGCAAACACTCAAACATCCTACTGACAAAAGTATAACATAACAAAAACAAGGGTGTGCAATCTTTATTCCTTAACCGTTTGCCGTTGCAACTCTGGAAATACGAAACCAATATTGCTTTCACTTGTCTTAATCTGTTTATCGTTAACACTACGCGACTACACCACAGGACTTGGACATAAGTCAAATATAATATTTATACAGAATGTGCTGGAGTTAAACTAACTTAATGCAATAAATGATTATGATTATGAAACTTTATCGAGTATGAAAATTCATAGTTATCCGGTAAAACTAGTTTCATTTCAACGGTTAACGTGTGGATGAGAAATAAAAAAAGTAAAAGTTGGTAGCCCAGCGCTTCACTCGCGTTTTAAACAACTGCAGCGCCTAGAGACGTGATGGATTATGCTAGTGTTGCGATGTCTAATATATCGATACTGAAAAAAAAAAACGGTTACAATATCAGTCCTTGATTTACAAGAGTATCTAATTTAGGTTACAATGCCATTTCTTTATAGTTCTCAAATTACTGAAGCATCATTTTGTCTCCTTAACCTCGACCAGAAAACATGGGACAACATACCTAAAAACCTAGTTATGTCTACCAAAACCTCAAAGAGCATTTAAACTGATGTGTTATTTATTACATTTTGTACTTATTTGTATTCCTATTTCTTATTTAAATTCTTACACGTTACATAATACAGTTATATAAAGAATAATTTACACTGCAGGATTATGCTAATCAAAATATCGTTCGCAATATTCAATTTATTTGTTATCTGTAGTGCCTTCCCTAAGCTTCTATATCAAATTTGACACAATTCGATACCTCGTTATCTTAACGGATTTTATTTAGTTGTTATCCTTCAATTAGATTTGGTTTATAATATTCATATAACAATTGCATATCTTATACTCATTTGTATCGTAAATAAGTTGAAACAAGTAATGTTTGTTTCACTTACTTTTTGGTTTATTAAAATATCAAATTTATTGAACAAGGTAGACATCATCTATCATAATATTTAAAAAAAACTAAGAATATATGACTCTCAAATTTTAAAGGTGAACGTTTGTATGTGTGGTCTGTAACTAGGTCCTGAAACTACTGAATGTTTGATGAAATTTGGCATCAGGATGGCTTATGACTACTTTATCCCGAAAAAATGCAGTGTTCCTGAGGGATAATCGAATCTCTGCGGATAACATCGCGGCGCGCAACCAGTAAAAAATAAAATATAAATACTAGCCGAAGTTTTTGTTCAAAAATTATCGATAACTGCGAACTTACAATTCCTATCACTGTACTGTCATGTGCAGCAGTTGACCTCGCGGCGTGGAATTAGATTTGTAAGCTATCACACCGGCTCAGCCGCCACCCGGATATAGCCGGAAGTACCCGGATATTATGGCTGCTAAACAATGCCGGGATAGCGGATTTATAATAATGATAGATCGGAATTATGGGTTACACAAGCTTTGTGGGTGAGGGCTATAATAATTGGGTCACTTCTCTATGCAACGAACTACGTACTAACTTATTCCTTCCCTAGTTAATGTTGGTAGAGTTTGTACATAGTACGCCATTTTATGTGTTATTGTTTGATTATTTGATTTGATTTAATAATTGGAAATAATTCTAAAGCATGCTTAAAATGAGATGGTATACCTAGAACTATACTCAAATATAATGACCCACATATTTCACCTAACAGTTTTTGGTAGACATTGTATTTAAAGAGAGGGTCTAATTATCTATAATTATTATTTGAATTGACACTTTAGCTTTGAAATCATTGCAATGGCTGCCATGCCATACTATGGTTATCGGACTTATGCTCACACATTGGTTCATAAATGGGACATTCTATAGTCAAAGCGAGTTCTCTGGTCTGTGGCCGGGTCAGACCTCAATCGCATTGGTGTTGAAAGCCCTAGAGGGTGCTGCAATTGAACAATTGAATGGTCTTTGTTATGGCTCTGGGGAAGTTGTATTGAATATAACATCGACATCTGTTAATCAAGACTATTCTCTGTTAGTTGGTTTGTTAGTGAAATTTGGTTTAGTTACAGTCCAGAGGTTATTATTGTGATTATTGTGTTATAATTCGATTACAATATCATGATTGTTCTTCAAATGTTATTACAGTTGTATGATAAGGCTCTATACCTACTTCAATTGTAATAACATTATTTTTCTTTTTAGTATAGGAATGTGTCAGCGTGTGTCAGATTTTCACCCCAGACGCAAAAACGACAGGTTGTTAGAGAGAGAAAGTGGTCGACGTCTGGTTAGTGAAATGGTAGTTCAGTCGGAGACTTCTTATATCTATTTCCTTATATCTATATATACATAGATATTATGTGATACATAAATATATTTTATAGTTATGTGTGATTATAGTCATAACGACCATTGTGATTACATTTCAATGTGCAGTAGTAGCCAATATATTAAGTATCTATAAATATTCGAATGAATCCTGATTATCGTGATTTTATTAAACTATAAAGAAAATGTGTTAAAAACTGAAGACTAAAGCTTAGTTTTGCTATATTTTAACGGATTTAAGTACTTCTGAGTTCGCGATTACCAACAACCAGTCAAGCATAGGTACATACTGTAATTCGAAAGAATATTTTAATAGAAAAAAAAACGCTTTCTCGCTCGGTTCATTACACTTTCTAACTAAAGGCTTTCGCCCGGTAGTAGTATAAGGACATTTAGACCTTTGTATACAAGTAATTATTAACACATTTACTAGGAAAATACCAAATGTTCACAGTCGCAAATACACGAGTTTAACACAAATTGTCCCAGATTTAGCTCCTCATGTTGAAAAGTTTTAATTGAAGGAGGCAGAACTCTCGGTTGTAGCCAGTTGGTAGATTAAGATGTGTACATGTACCTATGTATAAACAAGATATATGCACTTGCAAGAAACCCACATCGTAAGGGATACTGTGTTTTTAGCAAACTCGTTTGTGATTACATATTCATTTTGGAATGCCTTTATTAACATAAACAAAATGACTAACTAGAACAACAAAAAAATATAGCTGAAAGATTACCTATAGACCATTTAAGATCTACAGATAATCCAAATGCTCCAACCCACCACCAGAGGGCAGCGTGCCGAAATGCTAGCCGTATTACCACGCTGAATGGCAATGCGTTAGGTCAGACAAAAACCGACATTCTGGTCACGCGTCGAATTGATCAAACGCTCCGATAAGTTTTGGAAAATAAGATGAGCTAGGTCCCCACGGCCCTAAAGTCTCGACTTCAAATGGCTCAAATAACCTTTACCGAGGCTAGCATACGAGTATTTACGCCGTATGTGTGTGGTCGGCTGAATAAGCTCCGTCCCTGCCCTACTCTATGTCAAAGGAAGATGAGATGGCGCTAATGTGTCAATGCATGATATGCAAATGATATTATTCATTCTAGCGTGGCCACCCATTCTGCCAGTACTTTTAGAAAGACGATGGTGACCGAGTTGATCGACTGTAGTACAACACTGGCAGCGATGGGCTTCATAACATCTCGCACCCAAAGGTAAGCTAATAACGAGACGATAAGCAGTCGGATCTAATAGAAAACCTGTGTTGAAAGAAGGCAAAGCTTGTAAGCAAGTCCCGACTCCCATTCATAGACTGCAAGTATACGAGCGCGATCCATGACGCTAGTACACGTATCTAGAAGAGATAATTCACGTCGAAACCGTTGCTCACTCTGTATAAAGCACAAATTCGATCGTGTATGGAGTACTGCTCGCATCTTTGGGATGGATCAGCAAATACCAGCTTCAAGCGTTGAGAATTCTATATGAGAATTTTCCTGAAAAGGGTGCGAGGATTTTTCTCTCGTGCCATGTAATCAAGCCAAGAAAGCGGGCAGCGAGACTGTAAAAATTTTGCGGACTTCCGAGCCTCCTAAACTTGCAGACAGAGAAGCTTGCGACCATGCTCTTTCATCCATATCAACATTCAAAACTGTAATCAATGTGTCCTTTACGATGTTGTTCAGGCTCTCCAGGAGCTCACTGTGTTCCCGCAGTGGACAACAACGTAAATTATAAGTAAATTTAGGAACGAAAATACAATATCTGATAATAGTAAACGCCATATTACCGTTAATTTTGAGCAAACAGCTTTCTTATCTCACCTCTGGTATCTGTCTGCGGTTAATTTTTCCCAAGCTAAATTTCTATATTTGATACGATATAAATATGTGTATATATACATAATAATATACACACATTTAAACGTGTAATTCAAACTAATTGTAGCTCTCAATTTGGCCAATTTGTTTAGAAATTCCCCGAGCGAATGTTATTGTAATCCTCTTAAAGAATACTCATTAAATATTTCAGGATTTTCGAATATATATCGGTTTCCCGTAATTAAAATTACGGGAAACCGGAAGCGAAATAAATCGGATTACGAAGCTCGAACCGATCCAACGTGGGCGAAGCTTTCGTTTATATCATAAATACAATCATCATCATCAGCCAAAAGACGTTTACTGGTGAACAAAGGTCACCTCTTAGAACGCCATTTTGGACGACAAGCTGCCAATTGCATCCACTGGTTAAATATAATATCAGTATAAAAATATCCTTATGCCTATGTAATAGTTCTTCAGGGTTTAATTTATTTAACTATAGTATTACAGTTCATACACTTATCAAAAATAAAGTTACCAAGAAAATGTGGCGACGTCAAGCTTTAAATTTTTCCTAACCAATCATCTAGGTAAGCGGGTAGACTGTCAAAACCAAGTTTTTCCTACATTAAATTAATCAGCGGGTCGAAAATGGCTCGTACTGCTTTGAGAAAAGGATGGTACGGCCGTGCCTTGCTTTGCTCGACTTGGCGGGGGCACTACCGTGCTCCCAGATTGACTAACGATATCATGAAAACCAACCAGCAATAATCTTGCTAAGCGATTTAAAACCAAATTAACAACGGATCTAATAACTCGAAACGACAACTTTAATTGCTAGAACCAGGGGTTTCCGGTTTAAGTAGTCCTAGAATTAAAACGCCATCTTAGAGCCCATTTGGAAGCAGTGGAAGCTTTATATCCAAGGAACTTGACGGGAATAGACGGAGCGATAAGCGGAATCAATACTTTACAGCATTAAGGTTTTTTAACACGTTACCGAATAAAATGGATCTATAAATTTTTGCCTCACCAAGTACATCTTCACTACATCGAAAGTTCTACAATAGAATTTTAGATTATCCTTAAGACATTGTCGCTATTCTGAACTTCAAGCCTCTACAATTTTTCTAAAGTGACATAAGGAATGCATAATAAACCATAAAGAACGCTAATAATAAGTAGAGGTAACGTAGCTTGGAGTGCGCTACGCCTCGCTTCCCACAGAATACTCACCGCTTGAAGAATAAAACTTAAAGTGGTGAGTAAAGCTTTAAAAGTTTAATCTTAAAAGCGGAGCCTCTCTAGACAGGGTTTAGTGTTCATTTGACAGTTTTTAACAAAAGGAGACTTGTGGATAACAAATTTGTTATTTAAAAAAAAACCTTGACAGTCAATTTTAAAAAGCTATGTTTCAAATGCTTAACACTTAATACTTTATGTTGAAACATTATAAATTAAACGAGATTGTCTAACGAAGAAAAGATAAGGTGGCCTAATCGGTAAAAGCGGTTTCTTCCATAGAATATTTGGAAGAATTGAAATGAAAAATATTACCATTATTTTTGGCTTCGTTGTATAGAGGGTTACCAGTTAAGTGTGTACTCAGCCAAAAGGAATCTCTCTACTCATCCTAAAGAACGACTTTTTTACGGGATGAATAGATAAAGTTGAAAAAGTTTATCTATCTTCGACCAAATATATGAAACAACTTGTATTTTTTTTAAATGGAGTTGGTCTCTATAGTGATCCATAGCATGGGTACAGTGACCCCTTTTTGGCTTAGTACACCCTAAGACGACTACCGTGTATAGTCAGATTAACGTCACGTCCTTCTCGTCCCTAAACAAAAAGAATACATAACAATTGTATTACGGTTTCTACATTAAATCGTTGATAACAACAGTCAGTCAGACAAACACATCCTCGACCACACGGAAGTACTAAGAAGACTTAAATTAACAAAGCCGTTCGAGTTAGTTAATTGTTTAAGTGTTAGTGAAATGTAGTGAAAGGGATGCGACTAATGAACACGTGGACAAAGTGTTTTCCCCTTACTAGAAATTTTAAGATACGTGTTATTGAACGCTTTCCTAGGGGCAAAATTTAATAGAATTTCAAGGTAAATTTAAGCTACTCATTGGTCTTTGGCTAGATTGCAATAATTTTAAGGGTGATCCTTAATGATACAGAGAAAAAAGTCAGACACAATAAATAGTATTTTTACCTCAAGCACTTTACTATCCGGTTGTAAGTAGGTAACACTGCACTATCATTTGATTCTAATTCTTCAATCATCTCTAATTCCTCGAACAGTCTCATAATCCCAAATCCCGGTTGCAAACTGAGCTAGTCTACTTGTATTACAAGACGTACCTGCTCCTGCTGATAATGAGTAGTAGTATTCTACTTGTATTACAAGACGTACCTGCTCCTGCTGATAATGAGTAGTAGTAGTATTCTACTTGTATTACAAGACGTACCTGCTCCTACTGATAATGAGTAGTAGTATTCTACTTGTATTACAAGACGTACCTGCTCCTGCTGGTAATGAATAGTAGTATTCTACTTGTATTACAAGACGTACCTGCTCCTGCTGGTAATGAATAGTAGTATTCTACTTGTATTACAAGACGTACCTGCTCCTGCTGATAATGAATAGTAGTAGTATTCTACTTGTATTACAAAACGTACCTGCTCCTGCTGATAATGAATAGTAGTATTCTACTTGTATTACAAGACGTACCTGCTCCTACTGATAATGAGTAGTAGTATTCTACTTGTATTACAAGACGTACCTGCTCCTGCTGGTAATGAATAGTAGTATTCTACTTGTATTACAAGACGTACCTGCTCCTGCTGGTAATGAATAGTAGTATTCTACTTGTATTACAAGACGTACCTGCTCCTGCTGATAATGAATAGTAGTAGTATTCTACTTGTATTACAAAACGTACCTGCTCCTGCTGATAATGAATAGTAGTATTCTACTTGTATTACAAGACGTACCTGCTCCTGCTGATAATGAATAGTAGTATTCTACTTGTATTACAAGACGTACCTGCTCCTGCTGATAATGAATAGTAGTATTCTACTTGCATTACAAGACGTACCTGCTCCTGCTGATAATGAATAGTAGTATTCTACTTGTATTACAAGACGTACCTGCTCCTGCTGATAATGAATAGTAGTATTCTACTTGCATTACAAGACGTACCTGCTCCTGCTGGTAATAAATAGTAGTAGTATTCTACTTGCATTACAAGACGTACCTGCTCCTGCTGATAATGAATAGTAGTATTCTACTTGTATTACAAGACGTACCTGCTCCTGCTGCTAATGAATAGTAGTAGTATTCTACTTGTATTACAAGACGTACCTGCTCCTGCTGATAATGAATAGTAGTATTCTACTTGTATTACAAGACGTACCTGCTCCTGCTGATAATGAATAGTAGTATTCTACTTGCATTACAAGACGTACCTGCTCCTGCTGATAATAAATAGTAGTATTCTACTTGTATTACAAGACGTACCTGCTCCTGCTGGTAATGAATAGTAGTATTCTACTTGTATTACAAGACGTACCTGCTCCTGCTGCTAATGAATAGTAGTAGTATTCTACTTGTATTACAAGACGTACCTGCTCCTGCTGATAATGAATAGTAGTATTCTACTTGCATTACAAGACGTACCTGCTCCTGCTGGTAATGAATAGTAGTATTCTACTTGTATTACAAGACGTACCTGCTCCTGCTAGTAATGCAGACGAGTATTTAAACTCTTATGTCAGTAGGTGTCGTATTTGTAAGTTTTTACATTTTCTAAAGTGTTTTAGCATTCGGTTTATTAGATTTCTGCCTATTCTGTCGTTACGAGTATTTACTATATGAAGAATTATTGAAAATAAAATTTTTATGTGTTTTTTATATTCATATTATATTTATGAATGTTTTATCTTATGTCAGATTAAATTATACATTCGTATGTGTTTTATTTGATGTGTGTATTACTTTTGGCCTTCCGCGTCAAAGATATATCGTTACGAAGCGTTTTTGAAGAATATTGCAATTTATCAATTTTTTACATTATAAACGCCTCTATTGAAAAAATGTTTCATAATTATTGAAGCAAATGATGTGTTTATAGTTTTTTTTTTGATGGACCTTACCTATCAAAATCTGCAAATTAGAGCTCTAAATTGAAGTTTGCACGATTTTTTGCCTATCTATTTAGCGGGAAGAATGCTGTTTATAAGTAAATAAATAAAAAAATACGCTTCATCATTTTTAAAGAAAAGATAACAAGCTACTTTTATCAAGATATTGTAAATAAAAGAAACTGTGCAAAGTGTACAATTTTGACGCTGAAACAATACCATAATTCTTTATTGTCATTACAAAAATACAATAAAAAAAGAATTTAAAAAAACGAATGACGTGGCACACAAGGCGGTATACGCATTTACGCGGTGTAAGAGGGCCCCTCAAAAGAGAAAATAAAAACAAGGAATTACTAATAAACTGCTATCACAGCAAAATCTCGGCAAATAATTAATGTTGTAATTTATCACCCGCAGTACCCTACCACATATTATTCCACTATGCATATTGCATAATATCAATTCAATACCCACATTAGTTAATCAGGCGTCAATCTGATTGTGGATTCTATTAACTAGGTCGGATTCAGAGGTTGAAGCAGACATAGCTGTAAATGACGTACGTAGAATATCAGACATGTGAACATTAAATTCAGGGCCAAATAGAAAGTGTGTGTATCAATCCACAGTGCTGTACACGGGTTTTGCACCTATAAAGGCTGGAGTGTAGGCTAGTCCAGCAAAATTGCAGCTTGGGGACTTATCTTCGAAAGCTATTATTACCTTCTCCAACAATCAATTACGATGTATTTCTTAACCGTTTAAGCATGTGGTATTAATGCTATTGCTAATTAGCACATTTGTGACAAACTCACTGGTACACAGGTATTCGCCAGAACCTGTAGTTCAACCCGCACTTTTTCGCTGCTAAGGCAAGGGATTTACGCAAACAGAGCTTCGAGGGGTAAAATTATTTATGTATATTAGAGACTATACGATAAATTGTACCAATAATAAGTTAGATTGAAAAGAGAGATTCAATTGAATGAGCACCGAATTTATGTCGTGGAAATCGTCATTTAGTCGCATTAGAGCTCAGAAAAGAAATATTGAAATTAAAAACTTATATTTGCGGATATAAGTGGCAATGTTAGCGATATAAATTACATAAATAAAGTTATATAAGAAAATATTTCAATACCTTTTGTTGGCTAGCTAAATTTGAACTATTGACCTGTGGTACTGGTAACTACGCAGATACAAAAAAAAATCACGTTGTAACAATATTTAAATGAGGCTCTTATTATAAAAAAATTCAGTCTAAGAAAGTTGTATGAAATATTCATGAATTGTTTTTATTCCAATAATCTTCTGGAGAACAATCTGAATAATCGAAAGATGATCAATACCTACGAGTATTACTTTGAAAACTTTATTGACCGTCCAGAGAACAATTTGAACAGCTGATTTTATTACTTCAGGGTAAATACTGATTATGACTTCTTTTGGCTTCGTAACGGTATCGCAGCAACTTGTAATTACAATCTACTTTTATTGATAAAATCGCATAGCAATAAATATTCTAGAAAAATGTCTCCATTTTTCGACTTCTTAAAAAAGGAAATTCGACGATATAAATAAATAAAATAACTTAAGTAAGCATTTAAAGATAAATTTACCAGGTGACCCACGGGAAGAAAATATTTTTCATAGTTCACCTAGGTGAACCACGGGAAGATATTATTTCCCGTAGTCAACTTAGGTGAACGAAACGGGTAGACCACGGGCAATAGAGGATTTTTTGTTTGATAACTGATTTCTCTGAGACGGCCGGACCGATTTGTTTTATTTTTGTTTGAGTGTGTGTATACTTTTCGAGTGGTCCTATATAAATATTATAAAATCGGTTTGTAGCTTTGATATTAATCTAAATATCTGAAAAGGCACTGCCGTACCTAATAGAAGTCGGAAAACAATTTTATTAAGAAGAACTTGATATTGCCGCTCTTTTTTACATATTTTTTCAATATTTTCCAAATTCATAAAAATCCCCCGCATGTAAGGCTGAAAGGCCGAAAACATTTCTTTCAAATTCGTAATTTTGCAAATGACGTCACAAGATTTGAAGCCGAAGACGTCATTAAGAGCCTACAAATTTACCAATACTACTAAAGTAACATGTAAAACTATTACGATAAGGTAGACATTTGTATGACATGGCCCCTTGTTATGTTGGTTGTCACGGGTGTCATTGACGGATCTTTGACATTTCTCATCAAGGGCTATTATGAAATGTCACAGTAGATACTAAAACGCGCGCCGTCACTCATTTCATTGAATAAATTTAGCGATCACCTGTACGTTTCGTTTTTTTTTATGGTGATGACTGTACTTGCTAGTGCATGAGATATTTTACCTTCCAGTTACTAAGTCGGCTGGGGTAATTGGATTGTTGATGGGGCTGTCCAGTGAAAAGCCTACCTCTTCGAGATGTTTGTCGCTTGCAAGTGGACAATATACTTAATGATCTTGAAAATAGGGTCGTAATTTAAATTTGTCAATTAAATT
Organism: Ligdia adustata; assembly: GCA_947049295.1. Taxonomy (NCBI): domain Eukaryota; kingdom Metazoa; phylum Arthropoda; class Insecta; order Lepidoptera; family Geometridae; genus Ligdia; species Ligdia adustata. The sequence goes on from OX346233.1 coordinate 4,044,318, forward strand.
CGACTTGAATTTGCCAGGCAACATTTTCAGTTATTTTAATTGACAAACCAAGGCACTGGATAAAGTTTGACAAAATGTATAGACGAGTACAACGAACAAGTACCTGTTCTATTTCAAAACAAAAATTCTAACTCGGCCCAGGCATTGCTCTAAAATTGTACATAAAAAAACTGAAATCGAATTGAGAAAGCCTTCTTTTTCGAAGTTTTTTTTTAAAGATTACTTTAGTGTTACAAACCAAATATAATGTATGAAAGGCCTGCCTACGTTATATGAAATATAAAGGTATGTATACAAAACATATAAGAGAATATGTTTTTAACCAGCATTGTCCTGGCAAGTGCCGATTTGAAAAGCTTCTATTTTTTCAAATTGAGTAAAATTTCAGCCTTAGTAAGTGCTAAGTGTAGGTTAACTTTTATATTTATCCAAAAAGAGTAAGACGTTATCGGGGAGAATTAGTCTAGAAAGTTTCTAGATTATATTAGGCTTGAGATAAAGCTCAGTGCTTTTTTTACCTAGCTAGCTTTTTGTATCGAATTTTAGAATGCTCTTCTTAAGTTATTAGTGCGCAGTTGAAATTGGTTTAAAAAAAGTATTATGAAAATATTATTGGTTACTTTAACAACCGGTTTTAGGGTTCAGTAATATTTAAAGGATTTCTTATGGTTTTGCTTTGTAAACTAATGTATCCCACTATTTATTACTGTATGTGGGGACCGTAGGTTACATGCATTAAGTTATATCCTAAACATGTACATGCATGTCAATCAATACTACGGGCGTGAACATTGTATTGCAAACTAATATGAATAAATCCTTTTAGGGTTCCGTACCCAAAGGTAAAAATGGGACTCTATTACCAGGCTGTATCTTATGAACCGTGATAGCCAGACAGTTGAAATTGTTACAGATATTGTATTTCTATTGCCGCTGTCATGACAAATACTTACTAGAAAGAATACAAATAAATATTTCAAATTAAATTTTTTATAAAACAAACGAGAAATTTTGCCGTTTATGCTTGATATTTTGAACGACAATGGGTAGTAACTTAACTAACGTTGTATATATACTGCAATACGGAACCTCAGTACGTGAGTCCGACTTACTCTTGGCTGGATTTTAGGGGTTTACCAACGGCTGCAACACACACAATTTACCCTAAAAATGAGGTATCAATTCACGTACTTACGACGACTTAGTACAAAAACCATAAATTAAAAAGTTAAGTGGGTCATAAAGAGCCGATCGGGGAAAGATCGTTAAATCATTTTACTGCTTAACTTACGCCATTCCTTGGTCGGAATGGGCCGGGGTGGGGTAAAGTGGTCTGTAAAGAGGTGGCGAGGTATTTAAAGAGAATTCGCGTGACGATGTTGTCGCAGTAAGGTGAGAATTTTGAATATGCGTTCGAAATGTTGGTGTTATCGGAATATTTAGTAACTAAACTTCTACGAGAGGTGCTCATAATGTTTTTACTTAAAATTAATAAAACACGCTTACATAGCTTGTCCAAAACTTAAGTTAACTGCTAGACGTTCGTTGAAATATCGAAACCAGCCACCTTATAGCAAAAGTTTTGAAAAAGAGATGAAAACAAGAGCAGAAAACTTGGTTTCGCTCTGATAGTTCGCCTTTTCAAAGATGTTAAAATGAAATCAAGTTTGCTTGCTCTTTTTTCCACCTTTTAGCCGATAAGTTGGGCAGAAAACAGAAAGTTTATAAGTTTATCAGCGCAAGCCTGTATGGCTTTAAAAAACGTAGCTCAACAAAGAACTTTGCCATTATTAAGATGTAATATTCACTAAGATTCAAAATAATCAGTTCGTTCATCTCCTCGACTATATTTTAATATTATTACAACTAAAGTAATGTACTAAAAATTGCCGTCATTTACACTCGGGTTAGACAACTGTCAAGTCTTAAATAACACATTCGTGAAACCGTAAACGCAATACTAGTATTGTTCTATAGATAGTTTACTACTGATAATTCATAGTGCGACAGGCGTGGCTTTGCCTTTGTTAAAAGGTTCGCTGTTTGTTCTAATGAAAAGGGAAATTTACTCGTATTTTATAACGGAAATTCACGCTTGTGTTTGTAATGAGCAGCATGAGTTTTGTTTTACTATGTATAGTTGTGTCATCAGTACTATCTGTTTACAGAAAATCCGCCATTTTATACCTTAGGTGTTACCTCATAGCAGGTGTAATAATGAAGCGTATGCAGTGGATTGACATTAGTAAATTTGAGCTGTTTACAATATCTACGTCATGCAGAACACAAAAAGAAATAGTCAGTTAGTTTTAGAGTTTTAAAATCGATCGAAAAATCTTATCAAAAATCGGTCAAGATAATTATTTATTTGTTAATAGCAATTATTGGTTATGGTTATTGTGGTCGCTAGATTGTAGAACCTACTTATAAAATGCTGGTTTTACTATAAGTTCTTTTGTTAACATGTAAAAACTGTTCAGTTTTTCATATATAACGCAAGTATATGTATATCCGATTAAAGATAAGCTCAGTGTTGTCCCACTTGCATTGTATGCCGCCATTAATCAACTTAATTATTTGCGACTTTACTACAGTTTATTACAATGATTGCAATGCGACTATAACTCCGCAATATGCCGCATATGAAATGAGTCGGGACATAATGAGCGCATTTGGTTGTTGGAATTTATAACAAGAAAGATAGTTTGGAAAACTGTCGGTTTTAGCAACTGCGGTTAAGTAAATAAGATAATTTTTCTCATTTAGCATTTGGTTACAAATAATTCTTTACTTCTTGATACCACGGGATCTGGAAATTAATTTTGTTTAAAAATACGGGTTTCACGCATACCTGATAGTTTGAAAGGTCAACTATTGAGGTGCCATGGTTGTAGACATCAACTACTCATTTCATCCCTGATGACGTTCACCGAATGTAAACGAAACTGTAGTGTACACCCAACAATCATTATGTATTCAGGAACGCGAGAAAACTCGTACTGTTAAACATAATTAATCAAATACGCCTTAAACCTGTAAAATTGATCCCAGAAGACTATAGACCACTATAGACTATTTTATTAACCAGAAAAAAAAACATTGCACGTGTAAAAACCGCAACAAATGTAATTTAATCGGAATGCTTATATCCGAGCCCGATGGAAATGTGTTCAATTAAGTGAAATTGATGCGGCAATCGAATGAACGGTACAACGCGCATGATTAATTCATACGAGTTTCATATGAAATGTACGTAAATCGAATAAGGTCCATATAGTTTGAGGAAGGGCATAATATTATACTCGAACAATAAACGTAACACAAGTCAATACAATTAAAAACAAGTAACACTTAAAAAACATGACCAACGCCTTCAATCCATTTTGATTTACAAACCAAAAACACTAAAGCGATTTTAATTATATACCATCTGGTAAGTATACCTTTTTAAACAACAACCAAATTTTTCAAATCGAAGAAGTTGATTCTGAAAAACTAGAGGGCACACACGTCCTACTAATATCATACACGCGTAAGTTTGTAAGAAGGTGTGGATGTATGTTTTTGTTTTTTCACGCAAAAACTGCTGATCCGATTTGGGTGACATTTGGTGGTATCTCAGACCCTGCATTACCACATAGCCTACTTTTTATCCTATATTAACGACAAATTGAGAACCCGCTTCTTTTTTTAAGACGGTTATAACAAATGAACACAAAAAAGCATAACACTCTTGCAGTATCCATATCTTTAATAACAATGTCAAAGACAAATAGCAAGTCGTTTAGTACGAGTGTATCATTTATCCTTTAAGTATACTCTCCCGAGTAGTTACGAGTAGAGCTAATCAAGGAAGGAAGAAAGCCACTTCCTTCCTTACCTCTAGTAGTAAACATGCTTGTAATTAATACACTATGTTAATATGGTGTCAAACAAGCCGGCTTTGTGTTCTAGGATCGGCGATGATGTATTATTCAATGCATTATGCGATAGGTAGATCTTGAGCAGATTATAGACCATGTAGCGAGACGTTTTATTATTCAGCTACATCTGTTATGTAACACTGTTAGTATTTCACGAGTTCTGTTACCGACTTCTACTAAAAAAGAAGGAAGGACTCAATTGGACAGCTATTGTTATGTTTTTTTTTATGTTTCTTACCTGATTTCTTAGAGACGACCGATTGAAAAACAATATTATTTGTTCTGTCGGTGCCTGCCGTAATGAATATAGCTAATATTTTGTATTTAATGGATTTTGCAAATGCTAGCATGTGGAACTCGCGATCGATATATTTTTTAAATATTATTTTAATATATATTTTTTTACTATGAGTATTTGGGATAGGTATACTGAAGTCTCGTGTGAATCGGTTTCGTCTAGGCGTGCGCGTTCTGCTGTCAATCTCAAGCACTGTTTATGTTACTTAATTAAACTGTAATATCCACGTAATGAAGTAAGTAGCTATGTTATATAACTATTCTTTTGCATACAAAAGATGCTATGGACATTATTGAGAAATGACGTAAGTAATTAATCTTAAGTGTTATAATAAGATGGAATGTATTTGCAATAAGCGGTATAAAACACTTCGACTTTCTTAACTTACGATGAGAGAAAACGGTACTGCAAAAAACTAAAGCAAACAATCATTATCACCATTTTTTTTTATACTACACGCCTAGACATTTGACCACAAGTTAGCACGACCGCGGAAGCCAGCGATACTATAGCCTAAGATGGAGCATGCCTAGTCTGGAATAAGCTGGCTCTCAAGGAAGGCTGCCGGAACACACCGTTAGGTGTTTGGCGACAGATTTAGGTCTAATCTAAAGTTATGGAATAAGCAAAACTGTCTTATGCTTGCCGGTCACTTTTTACGATATTTACGAAGCGAGCAAGGTAACCCTGCTTTGATTCTAGGATGTTTTTCTTCCGTTAATTCGTTTATATGTTTGTATGAATCTTTATTCGTTTATATATTTGTATGAATCTTTATATTTCGTATTGACGTACAGTTCGTAGTTTTCAATCAACCTTTACGTTACTTGGTATACAGTAAGTACTACGAATTAAGGAGATTTATGATCTTATGGAGGAAATACTCCTTGTATAGTATGTATTGCCTCCTAAATATCGAGTTTTATTATTAAGTCAATCACTGGCAGATTCGAAATAAAAATCGGTTAAAAGGTTGTTTAAGTTGCAAAACTATTGACATTTTGAGGTAAATAGTTTGCACAATTACTAGTTCAATAGTAAAAACATTTAAATTTTATTTTTGTGAGTTTATAAATGCCCAAACGCGCAAACATAAATACGCAAACATAAATAATATTGCAGCTATTTCGCCAAGTCGTGAGAGGTCAATTCTACAAAATAACACGTCCAGATTGTACAAAGTCCTGTTCTGCTGAAAATAAACATTTTTTTTCGCTAAAACAAACACGTAGAGTGGTCGCACGTGCGTTAACATCAATAAAACTTAGAATAGAACAGATCAATTCAGTTTTATTGTAGGTTTATTGATTTGTCGCAATAAAATAGGTAATTTAAGTCTATTTGAATTACGTCATTACAGCTGTTGCTATCACTCTATTTTCTATTTATGTTATTTTAGTACTTGATTGCTAAAGAGAACTATTCAGGACTGTTCTATTTATACCTATCTAAAGTATTTGGCCTATTCCCACTTGTCACCAAATCACGCCCCCAACTGGGGGCAGTTCAGGCACCATAATAATAAATCATTTTATTTCAACAAGGCACATACAATAAGTACTTTATAGACTATCATACAAAATATAAATATTATGTTACTTAACATTTTAGTTGGGTCTGAGTTTTCCATGTGGCTTCCCAGTAGCGGCGATTAGGTAATTTTTGCAAAAGATCAACTTTGGAGTGGTTTTGTTTTACACTTGCGAATTCCATTTTTTCTTGGAATCTTCTTCATATTCTACACAGACAAAAATGTAGAGCTAAGCAACCAACTCAAGGTTCTATATAACTTCTGATCCCAGATAGACATAATTAAAATGGATCGTGTATCGGCTATATAGGTATTTCCACAAGTAATAATTTTAAAAGTTACAACCAAATACATGTTTGTTTTTTAAAATAATTTACATCGGAAACGTTTACCCTTTTCCAACAAAAATAAACAAATCAATTCAGGCGTTTTAGTACTTAACGCATTAAAAAAAGAAATACGCATGTATTGAGAATGTCGTTCTTCAATTTAATTAAATAAATATATAAACATTTGACTCCCGCCACTCGGCTAGTTAGCACTGCGTAACCATGAGAGCTATATCAAATAATAGCCATGGGTTAGTAGATATTATTATCCTGGTAGAGCTGTATTCGTTTTATTATTCTGTTTACGTCTGCCTGGGAAAGTTTATAACGCTTTGGCTACTTTAATAAAGACATCGTATTTTTTTATTACTATGGTGTTCAACCACAATTCAAGGACTAGAAGAGTGTTTATTTATCTTGATTGCTTTATTTTGCCTTACCATGAGAAAAAAATACTTTAATATGTTTACCGCTAGCCTTCTAACTACAATGTCTTCTGTTATTGGATTAACTGTGTGTGGGTAAAATTCGTTAGGCTCTCGTTATAAATATGGCAAGTGGCAATATTTAGATGGTTGACCATAAAGAGACGCTAATTATTTTTACAAACTTAATGTTAATAACGTTACATAATGTATAACCTATAATTCGCACGATACTGTGGAGTTCGCGGTATCGCGGTGTGATCGAAAACGATTGCAAAAAGCTGGCGACGGCTTCCTAGTAGACGTTGTTATGCATCACCAATCCACATGATATACTATCTTTTAACAGATACATAAATATTTCTTATTATAACCACCATGAGTTGTTGGGTAATCAGCTCATTATGGTTGTGGTCCCGTGGCGCTAAAAGATGCCCTAAGTTGTACCTTGTGTACCGCGAAAATTTCACAATACGAGTTCAGTATCTAAATACCTTCTTAATAAAGAAATAATAAATTGCAGTGAAATATATTGCTTGAATTCATGCGATATAAAATAAAAAACACACTTTAGCTACCGGAAGTTCAAACGACATTTTCACTTGGTAGTGAAATTTATACAACAACGTTTCGAAACCTACCCCCGGAATGAGTCAAAGAGACTCAAAATCGAGTTACGATGGCTAAACTAATGAAAGCCGTAGCAAAGTAAAAAAGACATTGCCCGATTGATTGCATTGCCAAATTTACCCTGATGGTGAACTGTATGAACAGAGAGACAGTACTTAAGCTCTGTTTTTTCTACCTACCCCCATAGATAAATCTAGTAAAAATGCGTATGTTTTCAGGTGCACGCTTGCCAACTCCTAGCATCGAATTATAATCCCAGAATCGTCTCTACTACTGTTAGTGTATGCATAAACAATGATACTGCCATTTTCTACGGTAGAGTTTGAAAATATATTGTGTTAAAAAAGATTTACGAGATTTGATACAATTACTTATTTCCTTTGTCTATACTCACTTATTTATTATATTTATTTCTTGTAGCTTGCTTTTTAGCTTCACTGATAGTATATCGAAACTTGCAGTACGACGAGTCACGTTACATTGTACAATCTTTAGGGAACCCGTGATGTCTTGGTCAATTTCATTAAGGTCCGGTTTTACGGCTAATTTTCTTAGATAACATCAGGGCCAGTAAAATCGCGAGCCTCGTGGGCGAATAGGAAACTTTTTCGATTCGATTTATTTTTAGATCTGAACACAAACAAGCTGATACTAATCTCTCATCTTTTGACGTTGCAGATAAAATTTGGCATCTAGCTAGTTATTAGGCTAGTTTTCAGGTTGTGTAAAATTTTAAGATCTTTGTTAAATCAAGTAAGATCTGAGAATTCTTGAGAAACATTTGGTCTTTGTTGTTTATACGTACTAATATATTTATGAAAATTATTCCGTCAATTCCGATTTTTTATCCTGACTCAATTCAGTGCACATGCAAGATTCAAACCTTTATACAGAAGCAAGCCTTGCGTGAGTTACCCTACGGTTCTCTTTGTTCGTGATTGATACCGTAGTGACGAGGTTGAAAGAAACAAATTTCTAGAGTATTATAGCTCATATAATGGTGGCAAGCTATAACAATCGACGCTTGTATTTGAACACTTGTTATCACAAACGCTTCTATCTAGTGCAGCTAATTAACACTAAAAATAATGAATTGCACAGTATGGTATGATATTGTGTTGTTACTTTTTTGTACCGAGCCCTCTCTCTCTTGAGATGGGAAAACTCGTGCGCGCTATTTATTATAGTGCTGCGCTACGATTAATCGTCTTAATGACAGTTACAATTTTAATTATATATAATTTGTGTGCGTTATTCAAACGCCATACCTTCATACATAAAGACTCGGTCAATAAAGTAGTATTAGCGTAAGGTTTGAAGACCACTCCGGCTTAGTAGTAAGCATTACACTTCGAGAGGTGGTGGTTCCTACTTAGATTCTCGCCTGGTAAAAATGTTGGGACGATGAGTTTCAGTATGTGTTTGTTCTCAGATCTTAGTATTTTTGTTAAAGTTTCATGTCATCCCCGACTCAGGAAAAGCTTTAATTTAAGACATTATTGCCTTTTTATTAGACAGTGAATAATCCCTTACATAATATTTATTGATCCATTTTTACCCACTGCCTACCAAGAAAAACTAAATATATATAACTAAATCTGTAATCTCTATATGGTGTTGCTAATAAACAAACGCCTTAGTAATTTGATTCAACACATTCCACCCTCGGCTGATGTAAAATTGTCGACAGTAATCCGCCTATAGATTTCAATAATTCACGCGCTTCTGTTGTTTCCAAGACGTCGATATCATTAGGATAACAGTGCTGTTTATTTTTTTATAAAATTACACCTATAGGTGCTTCGCGTTTTTGCAATAGTTAGGTTTTCTAAATTTGTAATCTTTTATTATGTTATTTTCCTTTAGTAAGACTGGTAGCTGACTGATTTCGTATAGCATTCAATTGACTGCGTGACTGCGAACGACACTGAAGTTAGTTGTTTCGCAATCTCCCCGGACGTTACCTACATAGGAGTTTATAACTCGTATCCGTTTAGTTCCCGAACGAAAGAACCGATTTTGATTTTGTTTTTTTTTATTAAAAGGTAAATTAGTCGGGACTGACCTTAGCCAAGTTTGATGAAAATGGCTCCAAGATGGCCGCCGCCATAAAATGGTGGATTACATACTCGTAATACACAACTCCGTTAATTTGGGTATCAAAAATATTGGATTTGAACTTTATCATGGTGTATAGGTATATACTATAAAGTTCAAATCCAATATGGACACCACCACAGTTATGGATTTTTAGTATAGTATAGATTTTTAGTAGTAGTAGTATGGTTAGAGGCTTCTCGTATAACTGACGATTGCTATCTAATAACTAAATGGTACCCCAGTTTCTCTTGTTTTTTACTTTTACTTTAAGGGTAAGAATTGGAGGCATGCGCCTTACCGCTAGGGACTATCATAGTTTCATTATGATTACATAAAAAAATAATTTATTCCAGTTCCAAAACTTTTATGGGTCGAAAATAACATATTTTAAATATTTTTTTACATATATATTTTCATACATGAAAATAGTACTAGTACTATATTTAATATTTTAATTATGCAATATTCATGTATGAAAACTAAAACATTGAAATATTGGTAAATTTATTTTAAACATGATGATTGAAGCCCAATTTTTGAATAATGATTCAATGATTTCTCTGACTCCAACTCTGTCCCTTTAAAACACTCAGTGTCAGTCCTCAAGTTATCTATTTATTCACTCGAACTACGAAAGTAGGAGGGCTATGTTTTTCGAGTACGTATATGTTTGTGTGTATGTTTATTTCTTTGGCACGCCCTAGAGCCTAAACGGCTTGTCGTATTTTTATGTGAGTGGAGTCAATAGATTCACTTTAGTCGTGAGTGTGACACTGGGTTCAAATTACAAAATAATTAAACTAAGATTGTTTTTAAAAAGAGTGCGATATAAAAATCAAATTAAAAATATGATTTATATGTTTTATTGGAGTTTCAATAGGAGATGCTAAGTTTTAAAGGTATAGGGTTTTTTGAAGGGCTTCTAATCACTTGTTTATTATCTCTTCTAGAAGTTAAGAATAATATTTACATAACAGTCAGGTACTATATACCACTATATACAATTGAAGAAACAATTATATTTACAATTAAATAAATCCTGAATGTTTTTGTGTTCTACATACAAAACTTAGTTTAGTAAATTCGTTATAGAAAATTAATAAAGAAACGTAAAATTTGTGTATCATGTTATTTGAATTATTTATATATCATTACAAACGTTATTAAGTTAATAATAATAAGCCTAACTTTACTAACTAAATTATATTAGTCAACAAATATCACCAGTCTTTACACGACATCTTACTAAGCAAACACTGACTGTCTGAAGCTTCACAAAAATGTAGGTACACGAAATACTTATTACGTAAAACAGACAACTTTCGCTAAACATTTTACAAGCATGGCAATTTGGGGAAAAAATGCTTTTTTATCTGCCAACACTTGACGTTCCCGACGATCCAATAAAACTTTTTTAATAACGATTTTCGTCGCTTTATTTCCTTCTAAAACTCATTTCATTTGTAGGTAACTCTAAAAATAATACAGTAAGTCGACCTTTAGAGCACGGCTTCGTGAGTTCAGTAAGAATTTTACGCAGAAGATAATTGTGCGTACTTTTCAACCCATAGCGTCCCACTGCTGTGTACGAGTCTCCACTACAATTGCGTGTAGGCCATAGTCTACTACGCTGGCAAAATTGCGGGTTTGGGACATCACTTATCTTCAAAACCTATTCTTATAACTATACTTTCTCCGACAAGCAGGTTTCCTTACTATGTTTTCTTTTACTAATTTAGCAAGTTTTAACTAATTATAATATGGACATAAGTGAATAACTCAGAGGTGCATGCCTGATTCTGGGATTGAACCCGCGCTTTTTTGTTAGCGAGACTTTTTCGGGTTATTGACTGGGCTACCACTATGTTTTGAACGCAGAAGATAGAAATATCGAAAGTCGTATTTGGAGTAGCTCTATATACATCTAAAAGTACAGTGTTCTAGAATGCAGTTATTAATACTGTTTTCGTTTATATATAACTCGGAATTACTTTTGTCGAGTTTTTTATAATTTATTTATGGTTTTTTCATGGTGATGATTTGGTGCTTAGTAGCAGTGTCTTAAGTTATTAGTCTCTTATAATATAATAAGGTTAATTATCTTAAACCGGACCACTAAGTTGTTTCCAATAAAGTATGGAACAAGAAGCAGAATTTAGGATTTTAATATCCTTCAGAACTTTGTATGGTCATAGAAGTAGTAGGTATAATTTTTAGTAGGTACTCAGCAACAGCACATTAAATAAAATGGGTGATTTTTGGAAAATAGCCATAATACAAGTTAATACTCTTATAACATTCCCAAACAAAGGAGCAGCGTCATTAATAATGTAATTCCGTTGATACGATTTTCTTCGTAGGCTTTTCTTTCTTTTCCGATAACAAATATCTTTGCAAAAATGCTAAGATTGTTTGCCTTGGGCCAACTATCTCTTGGGCTGTCATTGTCTCGTTAGGGTTCCGTAGATACCAAGAAACGTTTATTTCGCTACGAGGGTCTATAGTGGTACCATGGAATTTAATTTCTGTCACACTCGAATAAATTATACTCTGAAGTTTTCTTGAAATATTAAGATAAGATATCATAAGACACTCTTTATTAAAAACCAGCTTATACACTATTTAAAAAATAAAAACAATACTAAAAACATGCTAGATTTCTAATGGCGGCCTTATCGCTTAAAGCGATCTCTTCCAGGCAACCATGCAATATTGCAGGCAATATTATACCTACTGAGCTTTTTACCTGCGAGTTTTCTTCCCTAAATGATTCATAAATTTCGTCAACGTATTAGCATTGACTTAAGTAATAATTAGTATACTCCAATTTTGTCTTTCGAAAATGCAATAAAACTATTTTATCTACAGCCCATGCTAAGGGGGCCTGATTTTTAAATATTTTTTATACAATAATAAGATGTGACCCATCATGTCGGATGTTTAGAATTAAGTGTTATATTAAAAACTAAATGCACAAACTAAGTATGCTTATACTCGCATAAAACAAGTCATTTAAAAAAATAGTAGTACTTACTACTCTTTATATTAATATATTATGCTGATTATATAATCAGCATTATTTTACAGCCACGGAACCCGGTTAGTAAGTGTAATTATTCAAGCTCTTCGCTGATTATTTATCATAACGAACTATTGCTGTAATATGACCGGGGCTCGCCGTTCCGTAGTAATTATATTGGAAGCCATATAGTAGGTAGCTCTTTATAGATGTAGTATAATATATACTAGTAGGCTTTACTGTTACCTGCGGCATTGCCCACGAATCAAAATGGAATATAAAGGAGTTAAAATTTTGAACCCCCTTGTCCCCCGACAAGGGTGCTCAAAATTTACCTTTAGGGAAATTAGGGATGAATTCGCAATAAGTCTTTATTAATATTGGATTGATTGTTACATCAAATGAACTTCTTCTCATCAGTAAGTGAATAAAAATCATTTTACAAATTTTCTGCTGCTACTTATTAATAAATTTGGTAATAAAATTAGCAAATATCCGATATCAAAATAATAAGCTTCCATAATTAAGGGGAAGCTGGGCCAAGTCGGAGTCGTGAAACGTGCAAGTCACCGACCGTAATGCGGTTTGGCAACTAAAATGCTAAGTCACGGTCAAAAACAATGTTTTATACAGCTTATATAAACCTATTTCAGCTTGAGGGGAGCTAAAGTGGTCGGGTGAGGATTTTCCGTTGAGATTTTTTTATTTATGTTAATCAGAAGAACGCTTGAAATTAAGATTGAAGTAGTACATTTAGTATATTTGATGGCATAGCCCTAGATTGTAGATACACCAGACGTATACTACCACACACCTTGCCACACACCCTGCCACACACCCCATACACGAGGATTAAGCTTCCAAACAAATGTTTTTTTTCCAAATTTCTTTCTGGTATTTTTTGAGAATATGTGGATATATACCACAATACGAATTATTTAGATTTTCTAAAGAAATGATAATGATTGAGAGCCAAAGCCAGAAACTAAAAAAACCTTTCAACTCGACGAAGCCAATTTTTAACTCGCCTAAAAACTCCTAAGAAAATGTGGAAAACGAGTACTTTTATTAACAAGATCACTGCCGGCATTCCTTTTTAATGGGTTTCTTCTATAAACCTTCTCCTCATGGTTCATGTATTTAAATTATAGGCATTCCTTTTCCGCCACACCTTTGATTCAAAATCGCATTAAAAACATCCTTTCAGAGACAACGTATACCCTAATTCCGTAGAGGCTTACGAGCTAATAAATTATCGCTTATCTTGTGTACCATTCAAAAGAGATTTTGGGGGTTGGGACCCCTAATCCCAGATAATGGGGTCGATTTTGGACACTGCCGTTGAAAAAGTATTGCGAGCCTAATACAACGTTATGTTCCAAATTTGATTTTAAATGTTTCGTTGGATTTGCCCGCGGAAAGCTTGGCTATTTCAAAATTTAAAATTAGATGATGTTTTGAAGGAAATTTCTCGGAGGGCTTAAGTGAAAGTACCATTATCAAAAGTCAAGGAAAAGTGGTTTTCGTGCCTGCTGATAAGACTTAGGAGTGCACTTTAGCGACGTGACTATTACATTCTATACTATACTCACTGACTTGATATACTGTACTTAGAGAAAGTTTAAGAAGAGAAAGTTAGAGTGTTTGAGTTCGAGTCTAGTTTACTGCATTGTAATTTTGCACGCCCTCCAAGTATATAGGACAATTTTATTAATTTATAATTATGACTAAGATCTGTAACAGCTACTTATACTTTGCAAATATAGAATTTGATTGATTGATTGAGTTCCAAAAAAAATCTGTCTGTACATTAATTGCAATTCTTGTGATTCTTTAATCATTATTGTATCTATTAATATATTGTTGGTTCACATGTGTAGGCAAAGAAGAGCCTACAGAATAACGTAGTTTTCTTGTTCGCGGAAATCTCCTTAAAAACTAGGAAAGTCTCTACCGCTTTACTAAAGTACATAACTTGACTACAACGAATAATTACTTGACACAAACTCGACTTTAAAATATTTCATAACTTGCAAATGCAAATAATTTTAGAACTAAGACAATGCAGAAAGTGTAGTGGCGAATTAATGAAGACAAGAAAGAAAAAACTAATACTGCAACATTCATACCACAGATCTAATATGGTAAAAGTCTTATTGGCTATGGGTCATACTAGCCAAGTTTTAGAAAGACTACCTGTGACATTTACAACAGAGAGCTACAGTGACTCGAATGACACATAAGGTTATACGAGTAGGTCTGACTTGAAGGTGGTTATGCCGTTATTGTTGTTAAATTAAACATTTGTTGTTGTTTTTTTTTTTAGGTTTCACTAATATTACAAGAACTTGCGGATGCATCTATTAGATTAGGCTTGAGGATGAACATGACTAAGACCAAGTACTTAAGTCTCTGGACCCTTGAATCCAAACATGATTGGAAGCAGGGTTTTGGAGATGGTCAACAGCTACGGATATCTTAGTCAGTTTATCCTATCCGTATACACCTAGGACGGGCGGCGAAGCATAAAGCTGAATGACATCTTCAAATCACGCCAAATACCACAATGTCTGGAAACTTGTTTATTTAATCAATGTGTCCTGCCCACGATGGATTCTCAAACATGAGGCTGTGTACAAAATCGCGATAGCACAGAGAGTCATGGAGAGGTCCATGCTTAATAAAACCTCGAGTTCGAAATACCGAAACACGGCGAATGACTAAAGTCCGGTACATCGGAACCGTGGTAATGAATCTAAAATGGAGTTGGGACATGATACGTAGTGGAGCGATATGATGACAGGTAGGGTAAGGCTGTGTCAGAACGGTGACCCAGATTAGGAAAGCGAAACGTCTCAGTCGACCACTGACAAGATGGCTGCGCTAATCTGGTACCAGGCTGGGACCAGATTAGCGCAGGACCGAGGCAGATAGTATGAAATGAGAGAAGCCTATACCCAACAATAGGATTAGCAAGGCTGCGAATGATGATGATAAAGATTAAGTAGTAGGTTCGTGTTAGGTTGTGAGATAGTCGATACGGTCGTTACTATGTTGAGACACATTGTGTGACCATGAATGTATCTCGCTTCATTTGTTTTAGGCTAGACATCGACAGTGCGTAGTACTTTGCAGTAAGAACATACTGGTTTATGTATTTCTTATGTATTAGGACTATAACAAAAAGCTAATTTGCAATATGTTATAACAACATTCAAAAAAGTATTAACTGACTTGAATTTGTCAGACAAAAATTACGTTACAAAACTCAATGTCATCTACTTATATAGCCAAAGACAATTAAAATGTTTGTAGGACCAATTATTGGAAAGTATAACCTTAAATAAAAAATAAAATTGTATTCTGATAATTTGAGAACCTCTTCATTTTTAAAGTTGGTTAAAAAGATTTGACTGTCATAATGTGAATTATTGTATGGTACACATACTGACAAACAAGCAATTCATGAAATAGGTGTTTTAAAAAATAAGTATTTAACATGAATTAAAGGTGAAATAAAGGTAAAAAACGGGACCCTATTACTAAGACTTTGCTTTCCTCATGAACCGTGATAGCTAGAGAGCAAAAAATTTTCTGAGATGATGTATTTCTCTTGCTGCTTTAACGACAAATACTAAAAGCATAATATATTTAGACCATAAAATAAAAATTAAGTTTTTTTTTGCTATTTTTTGCTATGATTAATCACGGCGACAGGTAGACAAGTCCAACATATCCAAATATTCATAGAATAATTAGTTACATAATTACTTTAAAAATAAATAATTTAGTAAAAATGAAATAAATATTTGATATACGGGGTTCTAATATTTCAAATGTGATTTTCACCCTTTACAAATGGATGGTACGGAACCCTTTGTGCGCAAGTCCGACTTGCACTTGGTCAATTTTTTTATCGTTTTATTGTTTAATTAATCAGATGTTAAAACCATTTTGTTTAGTATACACCAAAAAATAAAGCTGAAAATATTTCAATATATTTCGAAGCAAACAATTGGTAACACCTGGTGCTCTAGAAGTTTCTAAACGTTATTTTATGAGAGTTTCTATAAACTTCAACGATGTTCGGATCAAAGTTGGAGGTGCTCTATCAAAATGTCTGAGTCCATACTCTTTTACTCTATACTGTTAGTACTTTAAGTTAAAATATTGGCACGTGGGAGTTCCATTAAGGCTTGATATATGACTAGTATTTTTAGACCAAGGCGTAGGTTTATTCCCTATTGAATAGGTCACAATAATAGTGCTGTCCGATGTAGATGCAAAATTTTTTATTAAGGGAAAAACTATGCAGAGTTCCGCACAATATCTTAAACTGTTATATGCATTTTATATATATTTTGTCTAGATGTAAGTTTAATCGATCTTTAATGTTATTTTCCTTAATTCAAGCAGCAGTTTTCGAATTCACTCAAAAACGCTAATTGGAACACCGTACAGGTCTCTCTAAGAAATAGTCGAACACACTTTCCACGTATATTATAAACTCGAAATGTAACAATGTATGGATGTATGTTTGTTACTGTTTTGCACAATAACTGCTGAACCGATTTGGATGATATTCGGCACGGACATAGTTTAGAACCTGGATATCACATAAGCTACTTATTATTCTGTATTAATGCTGGAATACTGTAGCAAGACGAAGCTAGTACTTACATAAAAAGCTAGAATCAATAAAACCAACGAATTGATAACCATCTTTTGTTTTGATGTGGGTTGGGATATATACTTTAACTAAATATAATATGCAATAAAAAAACCACGAGAGAATAAACAAAATCGGGTATGAAGTTAGAATACGTTGTTACCAAAACCAGAAGTTGGTAAATTAATTATGACGTTATTTGTTACATTTCAAAATTGTATTTACAGATTAAATTCATTCTACTTTGAATTTTGCAATTAAATCTCTGAAACACTCGCGATATGAATTATTCATACGAGTATGAAACGAATAAGGAAAGCCCAACTGTCAATATGCGTACAATTCCTATTTGATTAATGTTTCTTATTCAAACCGCGGAGCACGGATATTGCGAGAGATTTCTCACTGAATTAGATGCATTGAATTTTTTTTTGTTTTTAAAAAAAGAAGAGTACACCAGTTTGAAATATTTGCTATTGACAGGTCTGCTTCAGAGCTAAATTTGCATTTACGACATACGAATTTGAAGAAACCACTGAATTTTTGTACACTGAAACAAATATACAAAGTTTTTTTTTAAATTAAAAGAATTAACTAAATTCTTAGAAAATGTCAAATTTGAACTTAATACTCTCTGTATTTCATTTTTAGCCAAATTCAATAACTTAATATTATTTCCAAAATATTACATCACGTTTATGTAGGTTATCTTATTACCCGACTGTAAATATTTTTTCTAACTTCATTCCATGGCGGTACAGTGTACCCCACACTCTTATATTTTTATAAAGCTCTACGAGGCGTTTGTTTACAAATCATCAATATCGAAGTACAACTTAAGCTGTACAGGGTCATCAAAGGTGGTGCATATTAAGGTTGTTTTTGGTTAGTTGAGTAATACATAAACTGACTTCCACAGATTGCAAATATTAAATAACAGTTCCTAAAAGTTTTGGCGTTTCAATTTCAACCACTTGCCAAAATACTCTCGTGCTTCAACAAATAACAAAATTTACTTAACTACCTCGCATGGTAAATTTCACATTCAGTGATATTATAATTATTTCACTTTATCTTCAGATATTCAAATCTCGAGACTCAAAAGATCTAAGAAACCGTCGCAAATGAAAATGAAAGAAAAGAGGAATGATTTTACTCTATAAGCGGATGTGGGTAGATGGGTAATTGCGCCCTTAGCAAAATGAAAAAAAAGAAATCTCTCGGAATCGTCGAAAACCAGACTACATAGATTATATAAATCTTTGGGTAGAGGCAATAATATTTCAGGGATCGTCTTATTTCATGTTTGTGCAGCCAGGGTAAGGCGAACTTTGTTCTGGCTTTAATAATATTTGGATGAAGTATGTAAACAGACTAATCTATTTTCTCAAGCCCTGACTATAAAAGGTTATTGGTTAGAAGTGTGTTTGAAGAGAAAGTATAGAGCAGAAAACTTATATACCAAAATTCTACGTACGAATAAGTAGGGCAGACACATCTTAGAGAATATTAAATTATAAATCACGCTTGTTTTATGCTGCCTGTATTTTTTGTTAGTAAAGTCGATTTTATAACATTGCATTTAATTTTTTCTAGTAAGATATTGCAATGATATTTATAAAGGGTTCTTCGCATCTGTTCTACCGTTTGTTCTACAGGTGGTAACTTTCTTTTATATTATTTAGTGATAGGATAAAATTTAGTTTGTATAATTTAATAACCCTCATTGTCTTTCTATAATCGTCCTCGTAGAGATAATGCAATTCACCACCGCCTATATTATATATTCCACGGACTACGGTCAGGCTGCGAAAATTGCTCCCGAGTTCTGTATCCTAAAATTTTGGTGTTATCAAATTACGAGTGAATCGTTTTCTTCTAGACAAGCGTGCCACATCCCAGGCCGCATTGTGGGCTTACATCAGGCTAATTGCGGTCAAGCGCAAGCACATCATTTATATATAAAAAAACTTACGAAATATTTTTAGATTACAATACACCTAAAATTTATTATAACGTATTTATCACACTATAATATGTATACTTATTATTAGCAATAATTATACAAAGAGAACCATCAGTAGCAATGGTTTCAGGCCGTCACTTTTATCTAATACATAGAAAATTTAGCCAAAAAGTTGGTCTAGTTCCGGTTAATCGTATCGCAAACATAAGAATTTCTAGCAGGTACACACATATTAAAAATGCGAAAGTGTGTAGGTTTGTTTGTCCTTCATTTCCTCAGCAACTGTGAGACGGATTTGACGAAATTTGATTTTTTGCAAAGAAGTAGTTCATGGTTTGGAAAATGCCATAGGTTGTTATTTTTGCGGAAAATAAACAACGCAGCGGAAATCGCGTACATAAGCTAGTCTTACTTGTAAATATGAAAAAATGAAAAAAATATACATCATAACTATTAAATTAGTAGGTTCAACCTAATTAAGAAAGGTTTTTAATGGTGCTCGTAAAAGCCAGTTAAGTCCTTTATATTATATATAATATTAAAGTACATTATAGTACTTTAATATTTACTTAGAGTTGAAGTCAATTCATTCAAACACCACATTTCTCTATTCTGTATTCCAGTATGCAGCATTGCAATATACTTAGTTTAAAAACTTGTATAGTTAAGTCAAGGAACTTAAGAAGTGTTACTCTATCTATAAAAAGTTGCAACACTTAATTTTAAGTAAAACTATTTTTTTAATATATCTATCAATCTTAGTCCCACGTTACTGGTATCCCTACAAAAGAGAGCGTAGGTCATAATCCACCACGCTGGTCAAATTGTAGGCTAGGGGCTACACTTAGCGTGCTGAACTATTTCCTGCACCCCGTTCAAGGGACGCTGTGGGTTTAATACATCTTTTTTTCTTAAAAAAACTAAACACAAGATTAGGCAGGGTTTATTAAGACCATTGAGAAAATTTATGCTTTGTCTATCGAACGGCTAATTGTTGGGTTGATCTCATAGTTAAAGTGGTTAGTAATCATGAGTTTAGTAATTTTTAGATTAGTAACTAACCAATAACGTATGCCAAAATTATTGACAGATATTTCTGCCCAGAATCTCATAGTTTTCTCTCTATATCTTCGTTATATCTATGGATCTTCCCGATCAGCATTGGAAAAATGTTGGTAGCGAATAGCGTAAAACGTCTGCCTCATATACGTCAAACGTCAGCGAGGAAACTCTAACATAACAGCGTGTATTTTGTTAGAAACTCAGTATTTTCATTCGAATTCACTGAAAACAAGCACAACTGTTTACATTTACAAGTACATTTTATAAAACCATTTTAAAAGAATGAGTAGATATCAATTATATTGCACTTTTCTTTTTATTGCACATTTTAAGTTTCTGTATATTTTTTCTTTGCTTTAATGATTTTGATTTGACAATAAAACAAACTTATTTTTCTTGATTTCGACTTTTCAATCAGTCAGCGCATACTCGTAGTACTTCACTTAATGAGATTTATCCGACTTCTGCATAGAACACATTTTCTTATGCGAATAAGACATTGCTTATAAGAGAAATGACAATATGGCATACATAGCACTTGAATGTTACATAGCCTGAAATCTAATATTTATTTCTTTGAAGGCTGTTTTAATTTTTGATATTCTCTACCTAAATAATAGTTTACACTACGAAGTAAGATCGATTATTATTACAGCCAAAAAAATGGTTTTATGATTCTATCTTATTTCTCGAAGACGGCTCAAGCGATTTAGAACCGACGAGATGATTTGAATTTTATCTAAGTATTGGTTAATTATAGAGATTGTATTTTTAAATCGAAATAACCGATAAAGTTCTATCGGCGCCTGCCGTATTGAACGTCGGTTATATTTTTTTTAAAGAACTTGATTGTTTTGGCCCGAAATTTCAAAATCCAAGCAACTAAAAAATTCCTGAGTACTCTCATAAATATATTCGGTTCACTTGCCTAACAATGTAACTGGTAAGAATCCGACTAGAAGCTCAATATTCGTGGTATTCGAGGAAAACTTGGCAGCGAGCCACATTCAGTCGCGGTCGCTATTATGAATAAAGACATTTACATAAACATGTAGGTATTGTAGGAACATAGTTATGTAGGTGAATGTTTTTAAGTCTAATAAGTACTAAATACTTTTGGATAACTTTATTAGGGTGATTATACAAAAGGAATATTCGGTGCCTCTAATCAATTGTTTATGACTTGCACACGTGTAATGAATGACTGCATATTATACTTTCGGGGTTCGTCTGCATATTTATGGGGTTCGTTCATTATTGGTTACTTGGGTATATTAGGTAGATATGCCTTTTTATTTCGAAATATATTTTAAGTTGAAATCTGGTTACCTTGATTTTTTAGCACTCTTGACTTTTCAATTCGAGCTATCGAGATTCTACTGTAGTATGACTATCAGCTTTACTATCTAGGGCCTCAGTGTCGCTGACTCGAGCCAAGTGAGCTGATGGTTAAATACCTAGCTGTCTTCGATAAAAAAAACATAGATCAACCTGATGGAGTTCACCGAATGTGAACTATACTATAGTTTGACCTTTTCAATTATTTATTAGTGAATATCTGTATTATAAACAAAATTAATCATTCTATACTAAAAGTATGTCATAGTAATTACCGTTAATACTTATGAATAAAATAACATAACATGCTCAATTGCTCATTATCATCTGTTTGGTTGTTGTCTGTCATTTTTACATTCTAAAGGTACTTGCTTCTCGTAATAATGGCTAAACCCTAGGTGTAGTATATTATTTCTAATTTATATATTCAGAGCATGCATTTACCTTGTAAGGTTAGTTTTGGTAACAAATGTATGAATGACTTTACTTATTACTTTTTTTCTTGACCCGTTACATAGTTTTATTCATAAAAACTGTAATACATTTGAAGAAAATGCTTAAGTTGTATTCGACTATGTTAGTTCTCGGTGCAAGTGCACTTTAAGTGCAATTAACATTTTTTTCTGTTATTCTTTTGTATTGCTTTTGCACAATAAAATGAGTGTTTAATGGACAGCGACATAGTAGACTTCAGCAGTATAACAAGTACATACCTACGTTAATATTTTCATATAGATACATTACATTGTAATTAAACAAAAGCCCAATAGGGTAGAGTTAGGATAGAAAGAATTAAAAAACAAGAGCAAGAAAACTTATCACCACTGGTTTAAAAGATAATACATATTTTCGGTGACGTACGAATATCTTTCGGTGAATTCAGATAATAAAATAAAAACTTGCTACTTCTACTGCGTGATCTTACGACACTGTTATAAAAAAAGGCTTTTTCACCAAAGTTAATGTATTTTCAACAAGAGGAGTGGCAATACTAGCATGGGCTCCCTTGTCCTTCGAGGGTTATTTTCTGTGTCTATGAAGGAAATTTTTAGTTAAAAAAAATCCCGATACCAAATAATATATAAAATAATATAATTTTGCCATTTTTCGTGGTGGCAATTTTGGACATTAAATGTAATTATATTAATATAATTATGTTATATTTTTGTATTTACACATTTATTGTTTACTCTACTTGTCAAGTCCTTTCATATGATGCCCGTATAGAGGGAGTTATGAAAAATATGTAACCCGCCATGTTTGTGTCGGCGGTCATCTTGGACTAGTTTTTATTATATTTTTTGGATGAGATGAAATGAGATAAAAAACCAGTTTAACAATAAATATTTATAACAAATTAAAGCTTATAAATATATACTTAATTTAATTGTAAATAACATATGTATTTATCACTGATAGGCTCCCTAAAGATATTAGTATAATAGTGCCCTCAGGGTGACAACGACAATTTCCCAAAACGTCGATTTCCTGTATTCTAAACTTGACAATTTAGGATGACTAATTCCTAAAATAACATATTCCGAAAATGACAAAAATATTTTATTTATACATTAAAGTTTGTTTAAGTCGCACATGACGGTCTGAGACATTTCGCTACACATAGAAGTTTCGCATACTACGAGTACATGAATTAAATTAAGTATAGTCGTACGACTTTCTTAAAATCAATCTCCCTTCCTAAATGAACATTTTACTAACTTTCCCTGGGGTAGATACTTGTGTTACTGTAGTGGTAGCTATGTGTTATGATACAAAAACGCTGTGTAATACCATTCTACAGAGGAAGCTTAATAGTGCTGTTTCTAGATACCTTTTTTGTTAATTTTCGTTTAGTTTGCATACTTTGCATGTTTTTTGAACGTGAAAAGATAGGAATTCAAACAAATTTCTTATACCTAGTGTTTTTAATTATAGGTCAACTTATCTTCAGGATGGGATCACTTTTATATTTGCTAACCAAAAAGTAATTTCTTTTTCACTAAATAATGTGTTACACCTATGTTCTTATTATAAAAAAATGTATATTTTTGCAATTGTTCCCGTTTAGTCACACTACTTTGTGTAAAACTGTTACTCATTGATAACATTAAATTCAAATATAGCTTTAGGTCTTGTATCTGTAAGTATCGGTAGTCCTGTAGTTCAACTAGTTGAGCAATCTCATTCATTATATAACTACAGTAGGTAGTTATATAATGAATGATTCTCTGAATGCTCAACAATACGTATTTTAGGAACTACCGTTTGGGTTTGGTAATAATTGGTAGGCCAACTTGATTCAGTTGGGCAGTGGGGAAGTGACGAAAATATCATATCATAGTATATTTTATGAAATTTATAAGCCTAATTTGATTCCTAACTTTGCAACCACAACGACAAAATAATCTTTACAATTACAAATAGGTAGCTTTATCAATTTACGAATGGCATAAGATGCATTTTTGTTTAATTTAATTTAGATTTTTCCCACTTTGAGAATTTGTTATGTAATACATACGATGCAAAAGAACAGTATTTTTTAAACACAATGAAGTGAAAAATGCCAGCACATTAAAACCTTTTCCTTGGGTCTATCGACGACAGATGAATGAATATATTTAAAATAAATTTCAACATTGACAGTATATTTTGGTGTCCAACAGTTTTGCATAACTGACCGAACTGTCTGGCAAATATTTTTTTCTATGACAGTTTGAATGTTTTTATGTTTGTATGTCTCCTGAAATTTCGTGATCGCGTATAGGTCGTAGTTTCCAATCCAACCAATCTCGACGAAACTTGGCGTATGGGTACTACGAATTATCAAAATTTTTCGATCGTCCGAGTTCTTTTTTGGGAGAATAATTAGGATATTTCTCCGAAAAAGAGAAGAAGTTTACCACGGCGTAATTTTCTGTCAACATTAAGTAATACTTGGCACAGGCATGCAAAATAAAACATCAATTAAGATCCCTGAATATAAAAATAACAAAGACGGTCAAGCGGTTGTCGATTTGTTTAGAAAGCCGCAAAAAATATCTTGATTGCGAGTTCGAGAATTCGGAACTACTAATTTTCGTAGAGTCAATCAGCTCTGCGCATCTGTTAAAACAGCTTACGTAGTCCTTATTAATATGAAACATTGCCTTCAAGAGTATACGAAACTTCACGACACGCCGAGGAAATATTTGCATGTATGGCAGAAAAATTATGAATGGCTGAAACATGTTGTAAATTTATGATTAATGGTCTTGTATATTATATTTAACACAATCTACAAATTATCAATTATGTATTAAATAATGAATCTACAATCTACATATTCATATTTATTAGAAACTAGCTGACCCGGCAAACTTTGTACCGTATAACAGTAGATACTTAAAGAGTAATGAAAACTAACACAAACTTTATGGTATTAAAGTTCAAATTTACCTTTAAGTATTATTACGAATCAATTGTACGGGATTATAGAAAAGTGTTGATCATAGACTTTTTCAAACAGTTTTTAAAATAAATTCTCTCCGCAAGAACCATCCTCGTACTATAAGGAATATTTTAAAAACACGAATGTACAAAACCGGCTCAGCTGATCTCGAGATTTGTGCTTAGCAACACATTCAGCGAAACATTTTTATATTATAAATAAAAAGCCGTAATCGGAATTTTTGGTGACTAATAATAGGCTGAATCTTGGAAAATATGTTTGATAAGACGATTAAATTTTTCATACCTAAAATTATCGTTACTGGTAGATACTTGAGTTATCGCAGAATGACCAATCACTTGTAGCCATTTCACTGCTGGCGCTATTGATTAATCGAAAAACTTACATATAAAAGACTCCAACCTTCTTATGAACTTCCTCCTTTTTTGACGTCGGTTATAAATCAGAAAGTAAATTGAGGAATACATTTGCACAGAAAACCAGCGGTGTCCTATCTCTTAAATAAGATACACATAACCAGTTTACGTGTCAAAAGTTGCCGAGAAATGTTCTGTAGGAAGTAATTCCTTTTATGGAGCCTCATTTTACTGCGAAAGCTTTTATGACACGCCTGATTAGACGCGGATTTTTTATTGTGTAAGGCAGAGAGCATAACTGGCTGCTTAAATTAATTTACTTATACCTACACAAAGGGCGTTTGTTCACGGGATATAGTAAAAAAATAAAGTTGACGAGCTAGCTTAAATTCAGCTAAAAACGACGTCATAAAAGAGATTTTTCAAAAATGTGTGGAGCTCCCGTCATGACAGTGTACATGATACCATAAATACTTTAGGAACTATTTAACTTAAATTTGTCAAGCAAATTCAAGATAACGTTACTTATTGCAGTATATAATATAGATTAAAATACTGCCATGTTATTTACGCAAAAAGGCGTTTTTATTGTGTCAATTTTGACACATGTGATGGCCAGTATAATTCATAGACCATTGCAGTCAAATATATATAAATCTTCTTCTCTTCTAAGGATATCATAATTTAAGATATTTTTGTACACAATGAAGGAGGAGACTGATGCATTTTTCATTAATACACAATATCAATCACACCATTAGGCATTTATTGGTAGACGTACACCGTTTTGGCCGAAAATGAAACAAGTCATTTGAATTATAGTTTTCGGATTTATAATTTTGTCCCTTAACGGTAGCTATAAACCATTTTATCCATTGCCGATGCTACTAGACCTGGATTCTTTCTGCAATGTTTAGGCGAACGTAATATATTACTGGACTTACCAGGGCGAACGACGTATGAATTGGATGGAAAGAGCTGGAGACCAAGCTCGGTAGCATTCATTGGGAGAAGCCTATGTCTAGCAGCGGACTAATATGGTCTGATGCTTTTGAATTACTTATTAAACTTTGGGAGCCTTTGTGAAACTTCTCAAAGATTTTTCTAAGCTAACTAGTATTATAAAGCCATTCTATCCCGTTTTATTTTGCCTCAAATATCAGGCTTTCAAAGTTTTAGGATTAAAAATTACTAATACATAATTTGACCTTCTGACCTTCGAAATTGGTACAACTTAAAGATGCACGCCGAAAAGCCTAAGCATGATTCCCAAAGAAGGGGAGAAAGGCTAATTTAAAAGAACATCGATATAATTTTTTTGTCGTTTTAACTTTGAACTTGGGATTAAACCCACGCCTTCTAGCTTGGAAGAGTTTCATCGTATGACCACCACAACTAGTTTGCCAGGCTCGGTCCTAGGTATGACATTGGAGGCAAACAAAATCACCCAAACTTGGTTTCTCATTGACAGCAAATTGTCAAAAAGAAACCAAGTTAGCTTGCTCTTGTTTCCACTTCTTTCATGACTAACTCTCACCGATAACCCAGCTGCTAGATCGTCAATCGCACGGTTTTCTAAAACGAAGAGAACTCTACACGTTTCAACATCTCATCGACGAAGCACAAACTGGAATTTCCAAACAAACTCTCAAACAAGAAACAATAGCCCTTCAAGCTATACAAGTTTCAAATACAATTTCTCGCGTTGAAATCGAACTTCAACCCAAACAATTTCTAGTATGTTCTTGCCGTTATCTTGTTGTCATTACACACACAAGTCCCGGTCTTCGCTTCACTCCGGGTAAAGTTCTTTGTCCCTTTGTCCCGGGAACGGGAAAACAACAGAGCACATAGTTTGCCGGCAATTGGGTCGCACTTTTTTACCGTGGAACGGGTAAGTAGTGATTAAAATAGTTGTTGTTTTCTCGTTTCGCTTAAAGAGATAATATTATGGGCGTTTATTGTTGTTTAAAGTTTAATAGGACTTTATTTGTGCAATAAGTATTTATATTTATAAGTATGTATATATGTTTAGCGGCTAGGTGTTTACTTAGCACTAAGGGAGGTCACTATACTCATCCTAAAGAATAACTTTTACTATAAGACTTAGTCTGAATTCGTGAAATAAAAACACCAGTTTCATATATTTTGTCGATGATCGATAAACTTTTTCTATACAACAGCAGATGTTTTTTCTCGAATTCAGAGTTAGGCCTATTGTAAAAGGTTTTCCTTATAATGAGTATAGTGACCCATTTCAGCTTAGTATACCCTTAGAAGATGACCCTGTATAGCATGGGTTAACATTTATTTAATAGGGTGCAAGTTGATGTTATCGCTGAATTAAAGCACAATTGCGTTCAAAAATTTAGTATTAGATGTTATCCAGAATTATCTATTGTGCAGCTTGTCCATAAAAGGAGGATTTAAAATTTTGATACAATTAAATAAATAAATATTAATAAATCACATTTTATTATAATACTTGCGGACCCGACAGACCTTGACCTGCAAAAACCTAAATACCGACTACAGCGCCATCTGCCGGGCTGATTTGTGAATCTAAACCATCCAGGGAACCCCCCAAACGCCACCAAAAAATTCATTCAAATCGGTCCAGCCGTTTAGGAGGAGTTCAGTGACATACACACGTACCGTAGAATTATATATATAAAAATTATAAATGTGAAAGTTTGTATGTACGTGTGTTTGTTTGTTCTTCCTTCAAGCAGAAACGGCTTAACCGATTTGAATGAAATTTAGCACGTAGATAGCTTATACCTTGAATTAAGACGTAAGCTTAGCGTACTTTTTGTCCCTGAAAATTAAAGTGTTCCCATGGGATGATCAAAAATAAAAAAATATATATATAATAAATATTAGCTAGTGGTATACACCTTGTAATGACAATACTTAAAGGTTAGTCTACCAGTTAAAGTAAACCCACAGTAAAACAAAATTTTGCAATATTCGAGAAAAAAATATTAGGTTCTCAATGTAAACGTTAGTCACGTGATCAGTGAACTTATAAGGAGAAAGCAAAATTTTTTCTCAAAAATTTTGTTCAACAATGGTTTCAGTTTGATGGGTAAACTAACACCCTTAAGTATTGTCACACGTTTCTGTTACACGTTGTATTAATTTAAATTATACTTCAAGTGCCTCTATTAGAAACAATGAAATGACTCACTGCAGCTAAACAGAGCAGTTCGGTCAACAAAATAGACCACTTAAGAAGTGGACATGATCTAAATATTCCAACCCACAGTCAATAATACAGACATCTAATACGAACTAGTAACTCAGTGACCTCTTAACCTCGCAAACATAATGATTACCTATGTAAATAAAATAAAAATGTCAATACACATAAAAATTTACCAAACGGACTCTCGCACTGAGGGTTCCGTACCATCAACATTAGTTCAAGTATCCTCTCCTCCCTACCTGTTGTCGTTATTAATATCGATATTTTACTGTGAAAATTTAAACTGTCTAGCTGTTACGGTTTATGAGCTACACTGGCGACAGACAAGGTTTTTTATTATAAGGGTCCCGTTTTTACACTAAAAATCATGGCAATATCTCAAGCCTGGCAGAGTAACCTGAGTAACCAATAAATTTCTATTCGTGACATTGCCGGTAAGTTATACAGTTATACACAGGTAAAATCTATTTGTTTTGCTTGACTTGGCGGGGGCACTACCATGCCCCCACACTGAGAAAACATCGTGTTTTTTTTGCATTTTGCAGCAAACTTTAACATCTAAATTTATGAATTGAGAGACATTTCTGTAACAAATACAGAAATATGAGGTTCGATCCCCGGACAGGACAAACATTTGTGTGCATGAACGTGTCTGTTTGACCTGTGTCTGGGTGTTTATATATATATAAGTATGTATGTATGAAAGGCTGGCGGAACACACCTATAGGTACTTGACGACAGATTTTACAACTTGAGGGTGGTAGCTAGCCAGGTAAGCGATATAAATTGTTCTACCACCATGCTATGGTTTTCTGACGATGTGTTCCTTCACCGATAAGAGTAGGCATAGTGATCCTCTTTCGGATCTATAGGATATTACAAAATAGAAATGTACAGTGTTATGCTACATATATGGTAGGTACCTAACTCCGCTAAGTCTAGCACTAAGCTAGATTTAGACTCATGTCTAAAAGTTTCGGTCGATGACGACCGGCGACCTACAGAACTTTTTAACTTCGCGAACATTGTTAGAATGTTTTCAGTGTAGAATGTGGGTTAGTTCATGCAGATTTTGAACTACTTAGAGCATCAATTTGAAAGTTTGGCTGTAAGTCTTCGTCGTTATTTAAATTCAATGTGCTTGGATTTATTGCGGCCACTGATTTCCGTTGAGGTAAAACCCAAAACAATTGAAATGACTAGACTATGTGGTCTTAATACCTTTCATCTTGTGCGTTTGTTTGTTTTTATCACGCTTTTATCAGCTTGGTCAGTAGGTTCGTACCAAGCTAATAAAATCGCTTTAATCTATACATGGTTATTGGTTAGGGGTGTACTAAGCCAAAAGGGGGTAAGTATACACTTCATCATGAACAACTTTTACTGTGGTACACACGCAGAAATCGAGAACAAAAATCAACTCTGCCATACAAAAGCTTCATCGGTTATCGGCAAATGTACTTTACACAAATCTGGTCAAAAAACTACTCTTTATCATATTTTATTATGCAAATCAGTTGCAGCTCACTTAATTCATTATCGTGGAGTTCCAGTTTAGTTCCTAGGAATTTCAATGCGATGCTTCCAAAGTTCTTGGCAAAGGATTACTGGTGTACGCGAGCCGCATTGCATTAATTTTATGATTTAGAATTTAGCTAGTTTTAGAGAAGAAACCTAACAAAAGTTTATTAGATATATATATATATGTATATAACTTATATGTTCATTACAGTTTCGAATAGGAAATGGGTTTACAGACAGATGAGTTTAACCATTTGTTACACAGTAGCTATCGACAAATATTTGATACTCGGCCGTATTTGCTCAGAGACAAATCCTTTTAATTAAAAAGAAGTATTTGACAGTGAATAAATATATATGAGAATCCTAAGTAGTCAGATAGCAGATGCGCAAGTTAAAAAGCCTAATCATTCATATTCAATAGTTCTACATAGCTGGGTGATTTCCTAGGCGCACTAGTTCTAACTCTATCAAATATTTAGTGTAATAGTGAATCCCACAACGAAGAATTAAAACACTCAGAATATAAGTGACTTTATTTATCATTTTTGTGTACATTGATCACGAAAAACCAAAATATTACAAATAAATATAAAGCATACCTCTTCTATTCACGGTAAATTTGCTGGGCAACCCGACCTGCGTCCCAATTAACTGGATGGACACTATTCATTAGCTAATGCAATGAGTGTTAGTACGGTCGGTTGTTGATAATAATGTGATGTTGACGAAAGATCGTACTTTACATCAATATAACGGTTATTCAGAAAATTACTTAGGCCACCTATTAAAATTGGGTAAACTTACAGAAGTATTATTTATTCACCGCGCGAGCTACTCGTAGTGTCTCTGCTGGCGATGTTTTTTTTTGTCTGCTGGTTTGCATGTTTGTTGTGTTTGTACTTACCTACTCCGATGGCGCAGCGACCCAAAGTGGGTCTTGGCCTCCGAAGTCTGAGAGCGCCATTGAATCCGATCCTGCGTAGGTTCCCGCCAGACGGCAATATGGAAGTTGCTTAGATTTGTGTGATTGTAAGTCTTCCTAAAGAGGGAAGTTACGATGAAAACGCAATAATAGATTCTATTACATGTGAAATAGGTCCGAAATACTGTGGGTTTCCGGTAGTGATACGAATTGAAAACTTTTATTGGTTTCCACGGTAACCGTACGTATGTCAGCCCCGTATGTTTAGGGCGCTTGAAATATTTTTAAAAGGAGTTTTCTCGCGAACGCTGAAAAAATTGCGTCTCTGTCTGTGTATTTATTGCAAAATTGCTGATGTAATATTAGTGAATTATTAACCATTAATGTCTGTTTATGTGCACAAATATGGGCATGCGATATAAAGACATAACGTGGTTTTTGTGTTCGCGGGAAATCTCCATAGAAACCCTAGTAAAGTCTCTACCGCTTACTAGGGTACGTGATGTGACTTTAACATGACCACGATGACTTAACTTGATTTTTGACTAATCTTGATAGACTAATAACTTGAAAAATAAACTTGACGCTAGCAAATATACAAATCCTATGATGCCAAATATAAATTAAAAATATATATATTTTTTAAAAATAATTTTTAAATAGCAATATTATTGTTTTCGCGAATTCGACAGTTCTCAGAATTACTACTGATATCTGTGACATTGATGTAATTATATACAAAATATGTTGCTCTAAAACAAATTATCATAACTAATTATGCATCAAATAACTCATTGATTGATTGAATTTTGAAAAAAAAAATATTTATGCAAAGGAAAGAATCGGTAAGAGTTATAAGGCCGATTAAGTACCATTGTTTCTTTAATAACGAATAACTACTTATTTTTTATTTGCTATCTTTTACTTGCTATGCAACACAATCATAATATTTAAGGACAACCCACCAAAAACCTTAACCTGCCGACTAAACCACTGCTAAACCAATCCTGACTAATTCTCACTACAAACTATATTAAAATTAACAAACGTCAACTGTAGGTATGTACTTTGAACCCGCGTTAGAACTAATCCTTTCAAATCGGGGTAGACTTAGGAAAATTAATGTGATAGTGACGCAATTTTGATCCCTATAAGGACAGTTTACATGGAAAAGTAGAGCGGAAAATAGGACTTTAGACCTTTTACCGAGTTTCATGATTCAAAGTAAGATAATGTTGTCACATACGTCGAGGCGGGTATTGTTCTTTTTTTCATAGAAAACTTTTCACACTCATAGCTCCCCACTAGGATTTCTCCTGTGTCGGTGATGCCATGTAACATTTACAAACACAGACACAGACCCGAATACAAATATTCAAACTCATCATTGGAACACCTGCCCCGACCGGTAATTTAACCCGGACCGTCGACTCTCGAAGCAAGCCTACTAGCCACAAGACCACGGCGGCCATCAATTGAGCTATTTTTTGTATGGTTTATATGAAAATATATTACTAGTAGTACAGAAAACTATTAAGCTTTTATTAGTAAAAAAATCGACAACCACTTGACCGATTTTTGTAATAATCAGGATTCTTAATTATTGTTGTGTTCCGCATGTTTGTATCAAATATTATTGAAATCAGTGAGTTAATGGTGTAGTAGCAATATTCCCCCTTTTAGCAGAAATAAACTTCTGCTAAATAGGGGGAAAATCAATGCTCAACACACACAACAATAATAAGGATCCCAATCCAATCAAAAATCCCCGGTGACTAAAACATTCTAAAAATGTAAAGAGCCTTTGCACCTAGTTTGGTCAAAATTGCGTCAAAACTACCACCTATGCGCAAATACGACATTTCAGGAGGCATATAAACAAATGAATTGACAAAGTAAAGAAGAATTGTCCAGAACCACAACAAAGACGCTTTGCTCGCTTGGTGAAATATTCACAGAGTATATTTTGTATACAGACATTCAAAATGTGTCAGCAAAAATACAGTGTATGTAGTAGTACGAGTATCTAGGAACTATTGCTGTTTCAAATTTCAGATTTAAGACTATAAAAATTACCGATTCAAACATTTTAATCGGTAATATCCTGAAGTTCGAGAATTTTATAATATATTAAGGAGTTCAAAAAAGTTTGTTTATGCAAAACCGGCCATACGCCACGGAATCAAAAATCTGACTCTCTATCTCTTTCATTAAGAATAATATTGTATACCCTCCCCTTTGTTTGAATATGACTGAGAAGTAAAGATCGACAGACGGAGCCTATAACTTCCTTTGTCTACGGATCTCTTGAATTATTAAAGAAGAATCCTTTTATTTTAATCAAATCATTCCGAAAAATTTAAAAAGAAAACTGGAGAAGAAGAAGTAACAACGCGTGCCAAAGCTAGTTTCATTTACAAAAACATCACTAACGCTAGTCGTCAAAGTTATCTAGGACGGGCTCTAATATCTATGACGACGTCGATCAGATTATTATAGACCATTGTGTAGTTTTATGAGGAAAAACGTCGGAATAAGGAAAACTAGAGGAATAATGGCGAACAATGGCTGTGATCTAAATCGTCTCGTATTCACATTTATGATATGACCGGCGCGGAATAGAAAAACTTTTTGCTACTTCCTTTCCTAAGTACTGTGAGAACCAATGTTATGTTTTTTGCGAAATGAAGTCTATTAACTAATTTTATTGAATTAACAAGAACTATTAATTAGTATTTTAGCGGCAGAAAAAAGGAAACTTTTTGGTTTTTTATTACCTATTATAAGAGTACCTATTCGTAATAAAGATAATATTTTGAAAATACTATTTCAATATTTTATAATTACATCCATAAAAATGAAATAGTAACACCAAAAACAAAATCAAAAACAGTCAGCACAGATATAAACCGTACTCTCACAGCAAAAAAAAACACACGAGACGCTAAAACTACATGTCTGCTATATCGTACAGTCTGCACTGGGCTTTATAATTGCGCACGTCGCGAGTGCGGCTATTCTCAACCCTAGCGGCAGTGCCGCGTAGACCCTCTACAGACCGCTACGCGCGTCTGAACCCCGCTACGAACGCGATCTACGAATTTATAATAAAAAAATAATTAAATAAATATAACAACTTTCAACTCGTAATAATAGTAGTGGACGTGGCTTTTCTCTTGTGTCGTGTTGTTTTCGGTGACTGTTTTGTTACGTGTGTGGCTCCGCGGTAGCAGCTGATTATAAGGTTTGTATAGATAATTGGATTAATTGTTTTTGTACACGAAGCATTGAAAAATGAGTTGTTTAGAAATTGACGAGCATTTGTCGTTTGTTTTATAATTCAACCTGCTTTAAACGTAATGTAGATTCTGTTACATAAAAGAGTAAATTTATTTTTATTACAACTATAATTTTTAATAATGCCCGTGTATTTTTAACGCTATTATGAGACAAAAAAAACTATTAATTCAAGGAATTATATATGTATTTTTCTTAATTGTACTGTCAGCGAAAGCTTTTGATTTTGTTATTTGTGTCATCATGATAAAAGTTAAGCAAGCTCGAAAGGTTTCAATTAAAAAGTTTAATTAACAAATGCCACCACGCTGTGAGATTCATTTGTTTTGGTCGCTAAGGTATAATTACAGTTTATGTAGATGTTTTTATAGCATAACATTAGATTGATTAATTTCAAAATTGCATAAAAAAATATATAGAAATAATAATACGTATAATTAGATATTTTAGTAACAACGTCTAGTAAACAAAAAATATGGATAATATTACAGAAGAAAGAATTTGGATGAAACATATTCATCAGACTGTATATTATTACTATAGTATATATATAGTAAGTAACAAAAAAATACCACTGATTTATAATATCAAATTCAATATATTTTTATTTATAAGGTAACCGAGCTTAACTTAATAATTATGATGAAAAAAATACAACAAAATAAACTTAACAATTTGTTAGCGGAATTGTTATTTGTGAAAATAAATTTAATAAAATAAATACTATGCTATACAGATGTGTGGTGTATTGTATACCATTAGATTTTTATTAAAAGTTTAAGTAGAACTTGAAACGAAAATTCGTGGATGACGATGCTTTATTCATAGAAAACTCTTCGACCTTGGCCATTGGCGACGTGTTCACTATTTCGCTTTTTTAGAACTTCTACTGATTATGTAACTGGTATCAATAGATTCGTCTTTACCTGCAGATGGTCACAGGCTATACTAGCTGCAACCCGCGTTTTTACATGTCCGTGAATTTAGCAGATCATTATCCAGCAGATCCTATTTTTTTTTGAGTTCTATTCGCATGCAACATAATTCTATGTATTCATAGGCTTATGTTGTTCTTTATAAAACCGTAGATATCTATCTGTTCAATCCGAATTTTGTACAATTTTTGAGTTTTTTTTTCTAGATTTTCATTTTCACAATTTTTGACTATGATCTGCTGCATCTGCTGGAACTTGTTAGAAATTCTGGATATTCATTTAATCCAGCAATATACTAGAAAAGTACCAGTATTTATAATATATAGTGTACGCGTATATATTTCGCATTTTTCTGCGATTTGCTGTATAGTGATCCGATACACGAATATATCCCGCATCAGTTATTAGAATAAATAATAATAAAGAAAAAATACCAGAACTATTCCTGAAAACTATCAGGAACTATAGAACTATGCTGCATGCGAATAGAACTCCAAAAACAATCGATTTTCTGCAAAATGATCTGCTGCGTGAAGTTAGCAGATCATTTCTTAAATATATATTTTTCAGCTGAAAACTGCAGAACTATTCCTGAAAACTATCAGGAACTATAGAACAATGCTGCATGCGAATAGAACTCCAAAAAATTAGGATCTGCTGGATAATGATTTGCTAAGTTCACTGACATCGTTTTTACTGGTCAAGCAAGATACGTGCCATTTGAAGTTACTTTCAATCACTTGTTCTCGATATTTATATTCGGATACTTTTCAATTATTATGAGTAAATTGATATATTCTAGGTAAGCATATTCCAACTTACGCTGCATCAAAGCATTACATCAGATAAACAGTGTAACGCACGATTATTTCAAATTTAAAGAAAGATAGAAAATCATGGTAATGCCCTAAAAATCTCACCAAAAGAATTTCTCGCGCAACAGTAACTATATTGGAAGTGATCTCTTACGTCACTCTAAACTGAAATATTAAACTGACGAACGGAAATAGCTGCCGGTTCAGTAATAAAACACATCTATTTTGAGATGATAAAATTAACAACCATAATTCACGTTTGTTTATTATTCAACTATGGATTTATAAACTTCGTTCAGACTAAGGCTGCTTGCGTCCAGATACGAATAAATAAAGTACAGTTTTTTAAGAGACCTAGTATATTTAAAAGTTTTTTATTGACATTGCAAATATTAAACATTTGCAGATGAGCCCGGGGAAACTCACAACCGTAGGATTTAAAGTGAAAATTTCAAATGGTACAAAATGTATTTCGCCCACTTTAAGCTAGGCTTAAATGAGGCCGTTTGGTATTTTATATATCATCATCATCAACATTTTAAATAACTTCAGTTCACTACTAAGTGCTGATCATAAAAACTAGTTTCGTAATGATGGGACCAGACTCGTGTATAAATAGAATAAATAATGCCAGAGAAATACCTATGCTAATTGTAACCATTATCTTGTCTATCAATCTACTACTGCGTGCCAAGAATATATTACTAACTATAGAAAACGGTGCGGCAAGAGAAATCGTTAGCACTGAGTTTTCATACAACTTTTTTTTTTAGTTTATAATGCTTTGTTTCATTCCTAGTTTTAAACATTAAATTTACCAACTAAGCACCCAAGTAACGCGGCCGCGTTATTTTAAGCACGTAGAATTCACATGGAATGATGATATTCACTAAACCATTGCAAAATTTTATATCGTACCGTGGCAATGGACATGCTTGATTTGCATCATCAGAATATCGTCAACTGCAACAACACGTCACACGATTTCAGCAAAGAATCTAGTTGATCGTTAGAAAATAAAGGCTCAGGTGAAAATTTGGTAGGTGATTGTTTTCTATTGAGGTGAGATCTGTTGAAGTATCTTTAAATAAAAAAATAGTCCGAATTGCTTTGAAAAAAGATGGTACTGCAGTGCCTTTGTTTTGCTGGATTGGCGAAGGCAATGCCGTGCCCCAAGATTAGAACATCTAGTAAAGTTATAAGAATTTTAATTTGGAAAAATATTATCAGAATAAAATACTGTTTACTATGAATTCATAAAAATATAGCAATATTTTGATCTTGTTTGCTTGCAGCTCTTTGTTCTTTTGCTTATGTGTGGTTTTACTATTATATTTTACTAGTGTTTCCGAGAACAATACAGCAAAAGCATTTTTTTTTCAGACTCGTTCCCCTCAGCAACTTCTCCCCTTTTCGATCTTACAACGTCGTTATCTAAACAACATCTATAAGGATTTTGTCGTATTCAGAATTATTATTTAAGATGAAGTATCTCTATCTCTATGCAGAAATATTTGATATACTCGTACTCTATTTCAAATAAAAAGGAGTACTACCTTGTTAAGTAAATGCACATTGTTACATGGTTTGTCACATAAATTAATTACTTTATTTTTTTATTTGTAAACTTGTGTATTATATAAATTCTATTCTAAATGAAACTGAAGGTAGATTTTTGTTCATCAGTGTAGGGCACTTTTAGAGTTAAGTTAGGATAAGACAAGTTTGGCCCGCTATAGCTTTTATGTCGTACATAATTACTATCAGACAAAATATATTTCATCTAGGCTTCGAGATAAAAATCATTTTAAAAATCTCTTCTACTAATTTATTTGTACTCTTAAAGGTATTAGCGGTAAAATACATTAAGATCTATTATTCTTAAGGGTGACATGTTACGATATTAATGAAGCTACTTTCGCTACGCTCGCTCGGTCCCAAGCCGTTACCATGAAATTGCACCTACTCGTCTATCCGTGTCCAGCTCTCATAAAGTCCAATGCTTCAAGGTAGTACGAGAAATTAAAACTGTTTACAGTAGGCACTATATTTTTAAATTATGTAGCGTGCTGTATTCGCGTGTATTAGGTTGAAACGGGGAATATAAAAGTTAGAGGATTGGCCATGTGTTAATATCATTAGTTTGGGTAATGTTATGGAGAAATAATCTACTGATATGTTACAAAAAAGTTTTTTTTTTAAATCTGTTACAGATAAAACTGTAGTGGATGGATTTGTGGTTAAAAAAAAGTTTAATCAAGCTATAAGCACAAGGGGTACAACTGAGTATTGAACATGATTGTTTATCGATCGTAAATAGAATCTAAAAAGAAGAGGTTCTGAGAAGAGAGGAAGAACTCTTTTTTTTAGAACATTATCGTAATATTATTATTATCGTTGGGTTCCTTTTTAAATATGGTCTCCAATTTATCAACGACGCCTAGTTCTATTATTTATGTTTGAAAGACCCACAAGCGGTCCCATATACATATTATCAAAATTGGTCTAGCTCGTCGGTTTATAAATCAATACAACTGTTTTTTCCATGCTGAAATGAAGCCGTTTCTCACTTTATTAAGAGTATGCCATCATCATCATTAGCCAGAAGAGATCCACTGCTGAACATTGGCCTCCTCTTAGATCCGAACGACAAGCTGGCGATTGCATTCACTGCAACAGTATGTAGTATTATATATGGTATGCCTTTTCTATCTACTTATAGTGTTCTATGGCTCACACTATCGACATGTGACCGCTACCTTAAACCAAGGTAAGTGTTATTAAAACTGTTTTTAATTATACTTCACGGCGCGGGGTTAATTGCAGTAGCATAGTTGCTAAAGGCCTTCAAGAAAATTATATTAAAACTTTTTAGAGTGTAGCATTTAGTACACGCAAAATTAAATGTAATGAATATTTATTTCGCAAAGAATAGGGTAGGAGAACAAATGATTAGTAGAATTTTTCGTACAGACTCTTTGTATTTATTATATTACAAAACCATTTATTCTTGTTTGTCACCTTAAACTAGGTGTAGTCATTTAGTGACTATTTCGTGATATTTTTGGACGTTAGAGTTTGATATGTAACTTTGCAGAGTATTATAGTCAATGCACCAAAGTTCCCGTGAAATACAATATCGTTTATATTCGTAGATTTTTACAAGTATTTTATTAATATAATACCATAGTGATATTAGGTATTTATTTTAGAAAAAAAGTTGTTTTCTAGACTGAAAACAACTTTTTACTATTTTTGCCGTAAAGCTATACTTTTTTGTAACATCATCAATCGGTTTCTTCTAGACAAGTTCGATACCTCCTAGGCAGCTTCGTTGGCTTTATATCAGGCGAGTTGCGGTCTAATACAAGCCTGTTTTCTATTAAAAAATCATAAATTCAACTTCTTTAAAAATTTTAATCACGTAATTAGTTTGTAACTCTGTCCTGAATTAATTTATGATGCTTAAAACCGTCAAGCTTAATTTCGACTTTGAACGTTAGTTGTTTGATAGACTCGGATCTGATAAAAGTAGAATATTCCTGGGAATAATAACCTTAATTGTAAATTAGTTAGCAAACTTTTACACCTCCCTTACTTTAAGTGAGGTTTAAGGCTTTGCTAACAAGCCAACAGTTCTCTAATTGTTATAAACTACTATAGCCCTTGGCTATGTAACAAACTTTATGACTCGCTTTGTTGATTAAAACTTAGCTAAGCGAAGGCCTTTAGTGGGGATTAGGTCTTTTTATTACAGTATATTTTTTATATATTAGATCCTTACATATGAAATTGGCGTTTTGTCGTACTGGCCACTTTGATCTCAAATATCTCTTCTTTGGTTAGGGATTCCAATTTCAAATTTATACAGCTATTTATTCATACATTTGTATTTCGAAAACCGTAATTCATTTGCCAAATTCATTTGCCAATTTCATATGTAAGGACCTAAATTTGGAATTACAAATATGGGATATTTTTTGCAATGGCACACAGTTAAGAGGTGATCAAACCTTGTGTAATGAAACTCTTAACACGAATACATCTTGATACTGCAGTGTTTATTATGTTTGTTAATACTTAAATGTACCTTTAACAAATAAAACGCGCACCAGGAAAGTCTAGCGCACTTCTCAAAATTACTTTTATGTACTAAATACACATTTGTTAATAAGATATATATGTATGTATTCACACTGCAAAAAAAACCTATTATACGTTTAAAACGTATTAAAGTAAAACTATCGATTACCATAACTACGGCTACTTTTATTCCAATCAAATTATGTCGAGTCTCAGCAAAAAGCAAAATTAACAATCGTTTCCATAGAGCTCCGAACTAAATAGCGGGCTCTGTTAACTGGTTATTACCCACTGTTGGTTTAGTCGGGAGTGCAACCATTGCATTGCGGGTGTGAATGCATTAGGATTCGAATTATGAATACGACAATATAAGACAGAATTTATAGGAATTCTGGTACATATCCGGCTCGCAGGACCATTAAATAATCGCTTGTGATAGACTCTTAATGCAAATATTTTCTAGTATAAGATTTAAAAGCCTCCTTCAACTTGTTCTAAAATTACCCACTTTTAAACAATAACATCGATTTTGTTGAAATTTTACACGCCTTTTTTAAATAAGATGCTTACCGTCTTACCACAAAATATTTTAACAAGTCTTGGACAAGTATTCAACAGATGTATCAGTTCATTCTTTACTAAAGCTTCGTCAATATTACTTGTTTAAAAACACCAGTTCACAAAAAGCGCAAACCTAATAGATCCAGTGACTGACAACCAATTCTGATATTCGATTATTATTATTTTGTTCTGAAGGGTGTTTACATTTTAGACATTCCTTGGGAAAATAATAGTTTCAAGTATGGTAACTAAATATGTTTTTGCTGAACTGCTGTTTTCATAATTTAGATGTATATATTTTTTTGAGAAAGTTAAACGCTTGAATAGATTTCAAGAGGAGCCGTTAAAATGTTTACATCATCTCGAATGACATTACTAATAAACTTTATGATAAATCAATATGGCGCCTGTGTGGCGCCATTTGAAAGTTAGCTTTTGATTAGGCAATTATATCTTTCATATATTTTTATTGTTATTCGGTGTAAATTATATGTTATTTTGTGATAACAATAAATAATAATTATTTTTGTTTTTGTTGTTAGGACTCGTAGTTTATGTTAAGTTAATTATTATTCAGTAAGTATGCAAGAGCAAGGCACCGACCGAGGAAGATGGTATCATATGAGAGAGGCCTATACCCAGCAGTGGGATAAGGAAGGCTGTGGGTGAGAATGAAGGTGAAGTATACAAGTGTGACTTTACCTTAAGCTAGCACTGCATTGTGGTGCCATCCAGCGGAAAATTGTTTGCGTTCTGACCCAGATTATTGAAGCATTTTATTACTTGTTTGGAATAAAAGAGAGTTATGAGGAAAGCGGAAATACGCAGGTACAAATCTTCTGTTTACTATTCTGGGAAATTTGCGGTTCAGCTAAACACTTATCTATTATTCTGATATCATTCTATCCAATATACACGGTAATATTAGTGAAGCATAAATAAATATTTTTTAACCATTGAATAAAGTTCGTTACAGGCAATTCTTGTTACAAATAAATTACTTTCAAAAATACTCTTAACAATAAGATATGACAACTCTTTATTAAAAAAAAACAGTTTAACAATAAATAATTATAACAAAAAAAAAGGTTAATTAGGTTTTTTAATGGCGGCTTTATCGCTTAAAGCGTTTTCTTTCGGGCAACCATACATGTATATGAGTAATACAAAATAAGAGAGGCCTTAAAACAATCTAATTTATAAACGATTACCTTAATAGTTCTCATGACGTAATATCATAATATATTTACATTGTGATTGCTTTGTTTAGTTGTTAGTAATTTTTTTAACTTTTATTATATTAACAAAGGAAAAAATCTATCTAATCATCTTTCTACGAGTATATGTTCAAATAGGTTGTAACTGTAAAGGATTTTTAGGAAAAAACTCCACAGTTGATGTTAAGTTTAAATTAAAACTAATTATTTTTCCAGAAACTTTTAGACCATGGGCCGTATCAGTTTTTTAACTTTGATAATAATAGCAATGGCAAAAATCTATCCAAATCATCTTTCTCTATGCTCATATGAGTTGTGATTGTAGAGATTTTTTAGGAAAAAATATTCCACAGTTGATGTCAACTTTAAATTATAACAAGTATTTTCGCAGAAACTTTTGGTCCATGGAGTCGTAGTGTGAGAAATTCTAAAATATATTTTCCCAAAACTTGACGAGGTGACGCCACTGGGCAAAAGGGGGCTCATTGCTTACTAAAAAATTTCAAAAGTGATGCAATGCGGTAATACAGCCAGCGTCTTTGGTATATACCACACGGCCATTAATTAAAAGCAAATTTTTGACCCCGACTCAAAACCGACGGGGTGTTATAAAAAAATGGTGAAAGGTGAATGAGTTGGGAGTATTATTAGCTATGTTTGAAAATTGAAAACTTTCTTATTTATATACTTTCGAATATAAAGCCAAAGCAACAGTAGCAATGGAAATAAGTAAAAGGCCAAATTTTTTCCATGGTAACAAGAAAATCATTTCGATTCCGATAAAATATACTCCCA
Source organism: Ligdia adustata (assembly GCA_947049295.1). NCBI lineage: Eukaryota > Metazoa > Arthropoda > Insecta > Lepidoptera > Geometridae > Ligdia > Ligdia adustata. Next base: position 4,086,769 of record OX346233.1, read on the forward strand.
AAAAAATACAAAGAAAATTTGGACTATAGGTAATTTAACCTTATTACTGTAGAAAGAGATATCATTCTTTCCCAATTTTGTAACAAATTATTTGTGACATCAAAGCCTTCTTACTTCCAATTTCAGGTGGCAGATATTTCTTTTCATTGATACATTTGTCCTCCATTTACTTTTACTTTGTACTTTTAAAGAGAGACATGTATAAGGTGTAGTAGGTATAGTTAGTGGTAGCCTAGTAAGAAAACCCGTTGCCTCATAAGCCAAAGGGCGCGGGTTCAATCCCAGGGTCATGCATGCACCTCTGAGTTTTTTTCATGTGAATATCATAATAAATTACCACTTGCTTAAACGGTGGAGAAAAACATCGTGAGGAAAGCTTGGCAGAGAAGGTTGATAGCTTTCGAAGTTAAGTCCTCAACCCGCAATTAGGCCAGCGTAGTTGACTACGGCTTACACCCCTTTCATAAGGGAGACCCGTGCCCAGCAGAGAGACGATATACGTTAATACGTAGGTATAATGTACTGGGGCTCTGGGTGTGTTGTGCATATAGCATGGCGTCCACAACACAGGAAAATTCTCGTGGTGAGCTAAGCGTGTCTATCTGTATGTATTTATTATTTAATAGTAATCAAATAAATAAAATCTTGAAACGCTTGTAACAGTCTTACCACAAAAAAAACCTGATTTATCTACCCTTCAAAAATACACAACAAAAAAATACTAAAGATTGAATGTCAAAATTGGTTGTAAGAAACTAGACACGGTTTTGTAGTTTCAAAAACTTAAACATGGTAGTTATCTCTAAATTATGTACCTATAGATTTGTATAAAAAAAAACGAACAATAAAATCAGCTCAAATATCCTAATCAGAAAAAGAAAAAAAAAATTTCTTGGAAATCTTCACAATAGGGTCCTATCATAATTTTATCAAAATCCGTTCAGTCGTTTAAATTTGAGATAAAAATAAACGATATGAAAACGATTGTAATCTTTTTAAAAGACTTGTATATTAATATATAATATTAAATAACTTCAAACAAATTCCCCGTTTCTTTTCCATTTCCCTTCGATATGTTTAAACAATCACGCGCTCGATGAGCCCGCATCGTTAAACATTTAAGACTCGGAGTATGTTAGATCGAGTAAATGAAACGCAAATTGTTATGTCAACAGCAATTTCACTTGATACCACGCGTACAAGTTTCTAGGGCTGTGATTTACTTGTTTATTATCTTAATTTCTGCGACTCAACGAGCGGAAAGTGTAAGTAACTTTCAATACCACGTAAAGTCGCACATACAAGTTTATAGGGTTGATATGAGATGCTTGCTTATTCACTTACTTTTTTGGGGTTTTGTAACCAAAAGGTAAAGGTCAAAGCGGAACCCTATTACTAAGACTTCCTTCGTCCGTCTGTGTATCAGCAGGCTGTATCTCATAATCCGTGACGGTAGACACTTGAAATTTTCACAGATAATGTAATTTTATTGCCCCTATAACATCAATTATTTAAAAAAAAAAACAGAATAAAATAAATTATGCAAATAACATGGTTATTTAATAAAATTAATTTAAATAAGTGCGGACGGACAAAACGGCTAATATATTTTAAGAGTAAATTCTGAAACAGATCGCCAACCCTAAATTCAGCATGACACTTTCACACACGCCTGCTCAAACTTTACGCTTGACAAAATTAGACCTTGACACTTCGAGATAAGACGTACAGATCCCCGCATAAAATATGGGGTGAAAACTTAAATCGGATTTGTGCGTCCCAAATATTTTGACCTCGTGATAAACATTTCGCTGAAGGGCGCTCGTTGAAGCGAACATTTGAATGACAAACGCAAGTAATGTTTGTTTGTCGAGATGGATGAATTTGCGATGCTTTTACTCGGTGAAAATGTTGGTGACAACTTGTGACTCGCATATTTCTTGGTCTTTTACATATTGTAAATATGTATTTAGTGCACCAAACTCTCCGTTTTAACCTAAGAAAAAAATAAATTCATATTTCTTACCGCTGTTCTCCTCAACAGGTCTCAATTTACAATTGATTCTCGTCAAAATTTTGTGGACAAATTGGGTAGTTATCTTTTTTAACTAAATAAAACAAATTTTTAAGAAAAGTCATTACCGATTTCCTTTATAGCAGGCGCAGAGAGAACGTTTTCAGTTATTTCGATTTAAAAATAAAATTTCTGATCGATTTTTATTTAATTGAAATGAGACTATGTGAGAAGTATTAACTAAAATAACTAAAATAACATTCGTTGACATCGATCTGTCCGTCTCCGAGAAATCAGCTAACAAACATTTTAAAAAAAGGTCGAATTGAGCACCTCTTACTGACAAAAAATAGGTCTGATTTTTTACAAAATGGCGGAACTGGTCAAATTTCAGCAAAAACTACGACACGCCTGCACTACAGATCGGATAAAGAGAATTAATTTTACTGAATATTTTTTTATAAACCTCTGTTTATTGACAAAGTTTTTTTGTTTACATTATTTCCTGTTCATATTTTTAAGCATTGTTTGCATTAAAGTTGTAGTTTTGTAAGTTCATTAACAAAATACTAAACAACAAAGCTATGATACAAATTAATAGTCTACTACTATTCAAACTACAGTCGCAAATTTCCATTCCAATAAACAAAAACATGGAGACAATTCCTTTGAAATAGGTAACTAGTTGTCAATTCTCATCCCTTAGATCATAGGCTCCAGTGATCCTATCGCTTGTCACATTATCCGCTGTGACATCAAACCCTTATGAAGGGTTATCACTTGGACGTATTAGACACGCGATCAATAAATTTGTTCTGTGTAATTCGTGTCGCTACATAGTATTAAGACCACGTGTCTGATGGTAGTGCAATCATGTGCCCGGCGGTGTAGAATTGTGACCACGAGTCGTCCATCTTTTTTTTATAAATCTAGTGAGAAAACAGAAGCCACGAGTTGTAATAATATCAGTCAGCGTCAGATCGGAGAAGTACCTATTAAAGTATCTCAGTCAGCTCAAAAGTAGGTAAGTACCTATAATCAATGAACATTGTCTAAGGGCATTTATGAAAGTGAAAGAGATATGCAAAGTTGAAGAACGAAAGAGTTATGCCTACCTAATAGCAAGAGGCAAGATGTTGTTTCGGCTCACACAAAAGAAAAAAAAAACAATAAACAATGGGACAAAGATTTGACTTTAAAAATTAAACCTTTTCGTACGGAATGAGACAAAATACAATAATAATTAAATGACAGATCCTGGCATACACTAGTTTTAGAATTCAGACTCGTCATAATTTTGCTATATAATCCCTAAAAATAAACAACTGTTTATTACGATAATCAATTCAAGAGTTTATCCATTGATTGACGGATCTTTAGACATTATCTTCGATTTGATGGAAATTGCTGTTTGTAAAACGATAGCCCCAGATGTGTTGACTGAAAATTATGTTTGTGTATCTGTTCTATGATATCAAATACATATTGTTACTGTCCCATTGTTCTTGAATGAGCTTCAGGTTACGAGTGAATCGTGTTTCAGTTCTTCAGTTATACTAAGGTGTATTAAATTAATACACATGTTTAAACATTATGCATAGTGAAAATGTGTGTTACAAGACTAATGTGCAACGTAATGCCTCTTTGCCTATAAATTTTCAATCAAATCCAAAAATATAAATAATAATAATATAATAATAATAATCCATTTATTAAAAACAACAAAGGTTCACGATAATAATATTACATAATTAAATTTAATTACAATAAATTAATAACTTTGACCACCGCTTTAAAACATTAAAGCAGTGCCCGATAATTGTCGTAATAATCACATTGCCAGAGTTAAAGAGAGATTCTCTAAATCTGGCAATGCGATGTCTGATTAGTGCATCGAGAGCCGGCACGCGCGCCTCCGCGAACATAGTGGATGCACTGCAGTACCGAGGGATGCGGAACATTATGCGGAAAGAGTCATTATACTGCACTTTAAATGTTCGGTAACTTTCCACCTTATATTTAGACCACAACTGTGGAATGTATAGTGCAGTACAATAACTCTTAAATAGCAGTATTTTCGCCTCCCTCGAGCATCCGCCAAACTTTCTGCCGAGCATATTGGCTCTAACAGCGAGAGCACGTTTTTCACGGTGAATGTCCTGGTCGTCCTCTAGATTGTAAGCCACTAGGTGTCCCAAGTAAATAAAAGTGTCAGCATATTCTAGGGACCTACCGTTTAAATAAAGAGGTAGTCGCACGTCATTGCTAGTAGCTCCAAACACCATTGCTACTGACTTTTCGGTATTATAGAGTAGGTTGTGTCTAACAGCGTACCTTTCACATAACTTCAATAACACTCTCATGGCGCTGACCAAGGGGCTCAGCAGGACCATGTCGTCTACGTAACTAAGATTGTTCATGGATTTCTGTCCCAATGAACAGCCGACACCGGTCTCGCTGAGGTCCTCGATCAGCCCATTCACGTACAAGTTAAACAGTAAAGGTGACGTGAGCCCACCCTGACGAACGGAACAGGGCAGTGCATACTCATCAGAGCACGCGTCACGCCATCTAACCACATTCATCTGAGACCCGTACCAACACTGTAGGAGTTTGATGATGTCGGAAGGGATGTATAGGTAGTCGACTCTATCAAAAGCGCGGCTTAGATCCAAGAAGCATGCATACACTTTAGTTTGTCTTTGATTATAGTACGATACTATCTCCTTCAGACTAAATATAGCCATATCAGTCGAGCTATGCTTCTTAAAGCCGAACTGCGCATCACTGACAACGACGTGTTTCGACAGCAAATCCAGCAGAATAGAGTCGACAACCTTAGAACAAGCCATTGCTATCGAGATAGGACGATAATTTGAACCTAATGACGTGCTGGTAGTTTTACTCTTTAATATTGGCGAAACAACAGACTTAAGAAGGTCAGGTGGTAAATATGAGTGCTTAAAACATGCATTAATGAAGACAGACAGCAAAACGATAACCCAAGGGCCTCCGAAGCGTAGATGTTCAACAGAAATTTGATCATGGCCCGCCGCTTTCTTCATTGGCAGCTTTTTGATAGTGTCGAAAATACTCTTTTCATCGACGTGCGTGTACGAGTGGGACACTGACTTGCTCACACTAGTATTGCCAGTTATACTGTTGCTAGGGTCACTACTGCTAGACGCAACAACCAAAAAGCGCTGTTTAAAATTCTCGGCTATTAATTTACAGTCACTCATACCGTCCCCCGAAACTGGAGCACCATGTTTAGTTTTAGTAAGCTTTGCAGACTCTTTCCAGAACTGACTGAAATTCTTATGTTTACACGACTTACTAATATTATCGAGCAATATCTGGCTTTTATTCTTCTGACACCATTTAAGGCGTCCTTTGAATATTGAACAAGCTAATTTCATTTCATCGAAAAGAACACCAGGACTTGGTGCTCCAGCTTCCAGCCATGCAAAGTATTTTACGCTGGCTTCCTCGTGTGCAGCTCTCACATGCTGGTTCCAACCCGGAACCGGCTTAGGGTGCTTCCCATTTATTCTTCGCCTTGTAGCTACGGCATTTTGTATGGCACTAATAAATTCAGAATAAAACTTATCGATAAGATGAGAGTTAGCGTCACTAGTGCAGCCCTCACAGGCACTCAGATGTCGTAGCGAGTCTCAGTCCAAAATAGATAAACTCTGAGAACAACGAGACTCATAATATTCAATCTCTTCACCAGTCCTCTTACCCCACGCTATCTGACTCACCTTGCTCTTCCCGAAAGAATCATTCACCACTCTATTTACCGACACGCTACCCATATCAAACTGAACTACTAGTGGCTTATGGTCAGACCAAAGGACCAAAGTCTTTTAAATGTAAATATATGTATATATAATCGGATATACAAGACCAGGCTAGCCGGTTCACGATGCAATGATCAAGCCAAGATTTAGAACCATCCGAATAACTTACATAAGTAAAATTTATATCATTATTATCTTTGAGAAATAAGTAGTCGGCAAATATTAATTCATTATCATTACAAAATGTAATCAATTCATTTCCAAACAACATTCCAATATTTGCAAACTTTACTTATTATATATTATATAATAGGTAAAGTTCAGAATTCTGACCAAAAACGAAATATATTATTTTCCCTATCTACATGATAGATGTTCCACGACTAGCATGAAACGCTTGCGCTTAGTTTTATTATACGACCTGCCCTAGGCACCTATGTTTTGCGAACGATCCGTTTTTTTTAAAGCAAACTTTCTACATCTTAGGTTTCTATGTCGATATTTATTAGGCGAGTCGTGAACAAATGTTGTATTCTATAAATTACATATTAACTTTCATAGCATAACCATACCCGTAATGAAGTCGATCCATTAGGGTTTATCAACGCAGTCAGTCGTAAGATGGTTGATCACTAGGTGGTATCGCAACCGGTTATTTGAAGGATAGCAATAGCAAGCATAGGCTTGAAACTCTAGTTTAGGGCCATTATTTTGAGTTCCTAACTTAAATGTTTCTTGCCTAAATTTTGCAAATACATTGTATGCAGAGCAGAAGGTTACGTTATTAAAATCTCTTTTCTCCTGTTAACTTGGTAGCATTATAGAACAAAACGAAATATTTGGTGACCAATAATACTGGCTCATAAATAAAAGTTAATCCAATAAGTGATCATTATTATAGCCAGTACAAATCGGTTATAGCTTTAGCCGTAATAAAATTTATTGGCCTAGGTAACTATGACTAGCGTTCCAATAAATCTAATGTTATTGGAAGACTGCGATTTAAAAACTTATGTAATATTAATATTTGAAAAATACGGACTTTTATTTATTATAACTTATTTTGTATTGACGTTATTTTAAATTCAGACATTGATAAACTGATAAAAAAAAATTGATATTGATTAAAACTTCGAAGCTTTTAGGCATTTGCTTTTCTATTGATTTTATGTGGTAAACTATATTTATTTATTACTAGCAGTGCCCCGCGGTATTACCCGCTGTAACTTAATTATTCCACGGGAACATTAAAAGTATCCTATGTCGGTCTCCTGGTTCTAAGCACGTACCTACCAATTTTCAGCCTAATTGGTTCAGCCGTTCTTGAGTTATAAATAGTGTAACTAACACGACTTTCTTTTATATATTTTATATACATAGATTTATCTTAACTTTTTCTTTGTTACTTAGGCCTTATCAGAGACAAGGCTAGTCCGTCTGTAATAATAAAATAAATCCTACTATCCTAATTATATTTAAAACGCGAAAGTTTGTAAGAATATGTAGATGTACTTGTGTTTGATTTGATTGAAATTATAACACATAGACTACTTTTTATCTTGTAATGCGGGTAACACCGCAGGGCGCAGCTACTATTTTAATAATTCCTTATCTCTAAAGTGTTAATAATGGTATTCACTTAGAACTTTTGAACACTTTAGCAAAGACTTTTAATTTGCTACTCTGGAAAATTTACAAGAAAATAATCAGCTGTCGAAAACAATAACTACATTAGCTGTTTGATTATATATTTATAGTTTTCTACAAACTTTGCCACAAACCTTGTATTTTGGATGAAAGCCACAAATATTTCTCAATAGATATAATATCCATGTCTACAAAAAAAATTGTCTAATCAGTGAAACTAATCCTATAGGGGCTCTATTTTTGCATCGCTCGTATGAATTCATCACTCGCTAATGACGTCACTAACGAAGGATATGCAATTAAGACGCATTGATGAAAAAACATACTGTACACTAACTAAAGAATGGACTAAACCACTCGTATTTGAATCGTACTGATAGAAAGTTAGACAGATGAATTTAGAATAGAATTTTATTTTTTCCTTCATTAACATTAACAAAATGACTAACTACGACAACAAAAAAATTAAAGCAGAAAGATTACCTATAGACCATTTAAGATCTACAGATAATCCAAATGCTCCAACCCACCACCAGATGGCAGCGTGCCCGTGTTGTACTGTACGGTTGAATAAGCCGCCGCCCCTGCCCTATTCGTGTCAAAGAAAGATGAGATGGCGCTAATGTGTAAACGCAAACGAATACCGGGAGCCAAAACATTTAAACTTGGAAAAACCAAATCCTTGTCCGCACAAGAGTCGCAAACAAAATGTTCGCATTTTGAAAAATTTAGTTCCAAACCTAAAAGACGAAATTATTAAAATTTGTAAATCATTCAAAACTGTGTTCGAATAGCCCCATAAATTCCGTCATCCAAGTAGCAAACGTTAAATTTGGATTGGAGGCGTTGAATGATGGAATGGATGGCCAAACTAAAAATGGCCGGTCCGAATGGGTCACACTGCTGACAACCAACTGAAGAAGAGAGAAAATTCTCACGAACGACGACGTCAATTTTGTGGCTTTGCCGTAGCATTGCCAAAGAAAATTATAAAGGCCAGGAATTTTGTCTTTCACTTGGGTTAGAATAGCGCACCTGTCAACCGAACTAAATGCATTTTTACATCTATTTTAACAGCACATCTCTTTAATTTTGACCAAGAAATATATTTGGTATTTTTTTTACTTGAATATTAATATTTACCGTCCTCTTGACGTTTTTTTACTTACGTTTCAATGTCAAACTGTACCTAGTTACTTGATTACGTTACTATTTCGGCGTGAAATGAAGTATTTTAAAAATGTAATGGTAATGGTAATCTAGGTTTCGATTGGTTTAAAAATACGCATAAGCAGTACCATTCGAAATGAAATTACTTTCTTATACAAATATTGAATTCATACGAGCGTGTTCAAAATAGGGTCTGGTTTGACCGTAATATGTGACGCAATCTAGATGCCTTGATTTATGGTAGGCTCTACATTGGGAAAAATAAATAAAATATTGTTTCTCCTGAAGCTTATAAATGGGAAGAGATAAATAACATCGTTTCAGACGGGTATAGGTAATGATATAGATTTATTTCCTCTTGCCGGTATTTGTGAAGATAAATAAAATATATTTTATTTGAACTCCTTAGTAGGTATACTTCGCTAAGATACAGACGTAGGTAACAGATATTTGTGATCGTATTGAGTATATTTCATTTGATGAAATATTTTGAATAAATTATGGAATAAGATTACTTTTAATGTCTTGCTTATTGTCTTGATTCTTTTTTCTGGTATTTTTTTTTCTTTATCTGTCTATTAAGATGTTTGTACAGTAAGATGGTATATAAATAATATCTAGTGTTTTCCCGCTTTGTCTTGAGGTCAGCGTGAGAAATCCATTTTTTTTTTGTTTTTTTTGTTTGGTGTGGTTCCTTCTCACCACCTCCACACGTCACCTTATTATTTTTCTTTCTCTAAGAACACTTTTGAGCGAGCGCTTGAAACAGTCAACATCTCTTGATGCCTTGTGCTTGATCTGGGTGCCTTGTGCTAAGGCGAAACATGTTTCGAGGAAGTCGGATACAAACAGAAAGAGAAATAATAAGGTGAGGTGTAGAGGTGGTGAGGAGGAACCACACCAAAAAAAAAAACATCAAGACAAAGCGGGGAAACACTAGATATTCTTCATATGCCATCTTATTATAAATGGATTTCCGCATAGTAACGCATGACCCCATTAATGTTTGTAAAGGTCAATAGTTCACTGAACTAGCAGTAGTTTGTATAGTTATTTAATGCAATATTTCAGTGTTTGTATTTACTAATAGGTATTTAAATAAACGTACATGTAATTAAGACTTAGAAAATGTGACAACTGGTTTCAATACAGCAAAGACATATATATATATATATTTAAATTTATAAATAAAATTACTGAACTAGTTGTGTTATAAATCATATCTGTAAGCAAACCAAATAACTGTTTTTATTAGTTAAGGCGTCGGCGTTGCTGAAAAACGAGTGAAAAAAGAACTTGTTTATTACATTTTTATTTTTATGTACAAAAAGAGAAATGTAATAAAAAAGGATTTCGATGTATTGAAAATCTCTTTTTTTGAAGTTGGTTAAAAATGTTTATTTCCCAATTAGGCCTAGGCCTGCGTCAATGCCTAACCTTCTGGCGAAGTCTGTCTGCCAACTGTTTCCCAGTTTTGGCATATTGTAGTGAAATACGTCACAGAATTGAGATTTTACTTGGACTTGGATTCTGTATTTCTGGCGAAGTGCCAAGAAATGAATACGAATTTCTAGCTTATAAAATACCTAAAGTTATATAAATGCGGCAAAATTTAAGTATAAATTCAAGGTGAATTAAAAAAAGCTGTTTTTTTTTTGTTAATCTTAAAGGGTGGCTTTTTAATAAATATACGACGCTGACTCTGAAGGTCACTATACTATACAATAAATACATAATGATTACTAATATAATTTTAAAATTCGTCTAGACGGGTCTTAGTAATAATATAGTTAATTTGACACCAAAAACTTACAGTCAATCAAATATCCTCTTTTCTTGAACTCGTTTAAAAATAAAAACTTAACAAAATAAAGGCAAAATCCTATCTAGAACAAGTCAAATATTAATCTTATAAAGTATATCATAACGAACCTAATTTTCCCGTCAACCCTTTCAAAATTGCCCCTCCACAGTTCACCAGAGGTGCGTAGCATTTTCGTTACCTACCGTTGGGAATACTCTGAGACTGGCTTATAAGTGACGAATACGACACGACATGAAATATGGAAGTATTGTAACATTGTATGTATGTAATACGGTATTCAATAGTCATCGCTAAGCAAATAATCAAACGAACGCTGATTTTTTAGCTAGGATCTTAATTAACTAGGTTAGATTAATGCTGTAATCCCTTGATATATTTATTTAAAATGTCAAAACCCTAAGCCAAATATTATTGGCTACAAAATGATATTTAGTTTTTTGTGTATATTTAAAATACCAAAAAGAGTAACTAAAATATATTTTGTTGTCTCTATTATGCAGGGTTATCGGTTAGGGTGTAGCAAGCCGAAAGGGAGTCACTATACTCATCCTAATGAACAACTTTCACTATGGGGCCAACACTGAATTCGAGGAAAAAAATCAGCTGTTCCATACATGTTTTCTCGACAACTGGAACAGCTGATTTGTGTTTTCTCGAATTCAGAGTTAGCCCCATAGTGAAAGTTGTTCCTTAGGATGAGTACAGGGGTGTACTAAGCTAAAAGGGGGTACTAAGATAAAATCGTGTCGTAGACGCATCGTTTACCGTTTCAAAATCGTCTATTGTAAATCTAACACCGAGTCTCAAACCAATAACACTTCTAATAACTTAATCATGCCCCTTAGTCAAACATGTCATGAAAATGGGTCAAATTATCTACGCCAGCTGCCAAAATCAATACTCTATCTATACCAGTATATCTTAATTATCAGTCAGGGTTATTAATTTCAACTTCGTGTTTTCAATTTTCGCGACCTTATCTAGATTTAAGTTTTGATTTACGGTGTTTGAAATTGTTAAATTGGTCTCTTGAGATTTCGTTACATAAAATTACGCGATATATAAACTACTATTAAAACTTACTTACCTTTTTGTATTATGGCGTCAAACTATTGGTGTGCAATACACTAGTGCCAGCGTAAAGTGTAAAAGTTTAATTAGAGTCGCCCAGTAGCAAATTTTCGCCTTTTTTGGAAAAGATACTCCGCTAGTTGAAAAACCCGAATGATATTTTTATTTGTATAAAACTTGTAGAGTCTGTAAAACAGGTTTTGTAAAGATTGGTACGCGAGTACGAACCTCCTACCGACCCGCTTTGAAATGAATAATATTCTGGTCGATATTAAAATAGAAGCGCTTTGTTTCCTTTCCTTGGTTAGTCAAATATTATACTTCTAACAGATTAGAGATATACTTTAGATATATTTTCATTGTTATCATTCGATTAAAAATTATTGTGTCTGTTTTACTTTATACCCCAAATTAAAATTTGGTGTTTTTATATGCTCTCTTTAGCTGTTATTTTGCACTTATGTTCCCATTTTATTATTTTTATATGTGAGTATAGTAGCAAATAACACTTGTACTACTAACTAATAATAAATCTTGCGCTACTAGTAAATCTTTGTTACGGAACTCTGTACTTATTATTTAATTCTGTTTTTAATATATACTATTCTATTTAATATTTAATACTGCACTTTATTTATTCGCGTTGTGCCAACACGACCGGAAGGAGAGAGAAAAAGATTAAAGGACCGAAGAAGATCAAAGCTCGACTGTTGGGAAATTGTTTAACAATATTGTTAACTCTATTACACCTTCAAAAACTTTTTGCTTTACACTTTTTATACATTGGATGCTTAGATTGATGCGATGGTAAGCGTTAGTGCCGGGAGGGGGCGACGATTTGGATGAGTTGTGTGAAAGACGAGTTAATGAAGAGACGATGACGCATATAGAGTAAAATGAAAGAGGAATATATATACTGTGCCGACCCCACGTAGTGGGATAAAGACAGGAAGATGGTATCTATATAAAATACTCATAATTTGAAGGGAGGCTGTATGTACATACGACTTTTGTTATTTTACTAGAAATTTTGTATTTTGAAACAACAAAAAAATGTCCTTGAGACAACAGAAATATTTGCATAGAATAGCTGAATTTTGTTTGCTCCTATTCTTATTTTCAGTGCGTTAATAAACAACATAAAGCTTTTTTCAAATTTAATCGTAACTCATCAAGCAGTTTCGGTAAAAAGTAGCAATAAAGTACTGCACTGGACAAAATATTAAAAAAGTTAGTCTTTAGTTTGAAATATGTCGTGAATCCACACATATCTAAATTATAAAAAAAATATTATATGTTATAAAGCTTGAAATAAAAACAGTATGCTATAAAGGCTCTTGAAATTTTACTACGGTTTTTACCGGTAAACTAAAAAGCGTCGTAAAAGAAAGTTAATGTTCCGATCCATAAAGCATCACGACACGCACCATTTTTTTTATAATACAAACACTCAGGAATAGATATTGTTAAAGCCTGGATGTAACGCCATTGCTCAATGGTGGCCAATAAACCGGAAAAAGTCAGTTTTGGTACCGAGGCTTACTTGCAAAATTTTAGTTCTAGCAATATTCAGCCCGTTCTCTTGATATCGCCTAGAGTTAGCAATGAAAGAACAAAGGCAATCAATCTTGGTTTCTTTTTGACAATTCGTCATTACAACTCTGTCACAACAAAACTAAGATTATAAACCTTTGTTACACTTTTTTCATCGCTAACTTCATTAACAATGACTTAACAATGACCCCAATGGTATTTACTCGTATAACTAAGCGCCATCGTGGGCTTGCTGTAATGTTTGGAACGATGTTTTATTTTGTAGAATTCAGTATTAGTCCCATAATGAAATAAGTTTGGCATAATGAGTAATAGTCAGCAACATTCGGATTAGCACACCCCTAACCCTGCATGCAAATTAACAAATATACAAACGTTTATTAAAAACATTACCCTCGTTTTGGGCAGTGATATAAACAATATATGTTACAAAGTATATTATTTAATACGCATATTATGCTACATAATAAGTAATAACCTATTGCTAACGTTAACGACTGCTAATTGGTCTATTATTAAGGCGAGGCATGTACTGAATGATACAATTACTTTAATTATCTGTTATATACAAAATACGCTAAACAATAACAAATGACCGGATATATCAACAAAAATAATTATAATGTGTAGGCTTTGTTCAATTTTTCACTTATTTAGATTAACAGATCTAACTTCATGATACGTGGGAAGAAGGTGTAATTTATGAAACAAAAAAAAGTTCCCGGTCGGTCTGCGTTGGTCTATACCTACTACTGCTTATAGTAATCGAAGACTATACCTACTTAAAATTGTGTAACTTGTATATTCAAAAAACTTGAAAGTTGGCATAATACACAAATAGTAATGACCAATAAATATAGAAGTGAAAAAATAATCCAACTGATTGAGAACCTCTACTTTTTCATCTAGTAGGACTTACTTAAGTACCTAAATAAATATAACTTTACGTTACAACGTTAACACCTCATCTCTAATATTGTTCTGTGTACCATTTAATTAAAAACATAATTTGTATGAATGATGCATGGCCTATTGTTCGCTGCATGACGTCGTTTCGCGTGACACCTCATCTTCGACAGGAAAACTAGGATATTTATAGGCAAGACTTATATAAGCAAGTGTTGATGGTATTTAGTCTTATTAATAATCGCGTTTTAACTTTAAACGTCTTTTGTTTTGTTTTGACGTATGACGTTCTCCATCGGATAAAACAAGACAAAAGACGTTTAAAGTTAAGACGCCTTTATTAATAAGATCGATTATTATTATTCTTGTATTAGTAAAAACTATATCTTATGACTATCAAAGTGTAGTATTAACCATTAACCACTTATTAACCACTAGTAGCTGTCTCACGGCGCTGCCCGCTACATGAAATGTAATTAAAGAAATTTGAAACGCTGAACGTGATTTTACCCCTTTTTGAATTTCCGAAAATCCTTTTTTAGACCTCTTGCAAATACAACCTCCAAATGTTGTCTGTAGATTTAGCGGTTTAGGCTCTGCGTTGATAGTGACCTGTCTACATAAAAATAAGTATAAAGCTGTCATAAACCACTTCTAGGTACATATGTATTTAGTTTTTAAATTAAAAATATAGCTATAAATAATAATAATTATAGTGTTTAGATATAAATAATAGCTAAACACTTTATTGTAGGGAAATTAAACGAAACAATTTAAAAGGAGCATCACATCATTATTACAAACCCATAAATCAAAGTTAAACGAGCTGAAAATATAAGTAAGCCGTCACAGTTTTCTTGAACAAAAAAAAACATAAAAGGTTTTCCTTCAGTTCTTCAGCAAACGTATTTCCTCCTTCTTTTTTGTGCCGGTTATTTTATTACGCAAATCGCGCCTCGTGTGCCAAAAATATGGCAACATTTTTCATCTTTATTGTGAGAGATATATCTGCCTTATTAGCTGTTGTTGTGTACGTTAGTCGCTGTCTCCAAGCATTTGATACAAGAGGTGATGATGACTTCTTTTTTTTATTCTGTCATGACAATATAATTTAAATTTATTTTCGATACGCTTTGGTGGTATATAGGTGTCGTATTTTTTATTTATCCTAAACTAGACATTTGACCACCAGCTTGCAAGAACAGTGAAGTCAGCGATACTGTGTCCTATAGTCCTATATGGGGCATGCATAGTTTGGAATACACTGGCTCTCAAGGAAGGCTGCCGGAATACAACGTTAGGTGTTAGGGATAGATTTTATCAATTTGAGGGTGGTAGCTGACAAGGCGCGTTAGAAAACTATAACGCTATGTTTCCTGACGATGTTTTCCTTTATCAGTAGCTCATGCTCTTTTTGCGTATCGACCCTACTAACTACTCAGCTATCATTGCTACAAAATGAGAAACGCGTGTGTAAATAGTACTTTATTTCAGTTACGAGATCCACATATATTTGAAATACACAAAAATAAGCAACAAACACATGTTGACCAGCTAGTATCATATAATTTTCATGTAAAGTCGGCATTTTAATGTTAAAGCTGTTATTGAACTTTCTGCTAGCTTGCTTAATTGTGTGCTAAATCTTAAATATTTATGACACAATGAACTTAGCGCAGAAGGTTAATTATTTTTCTACAAAAGTATAGCATGAAGGTACTGTAATTTAAGTTTTACTGTCCATTGTTAACTTTACAAGCTAATGTAGTTTACAAAAACTTATGAAGACGGTTAAGCTTGTATAGTAAATGAAACATAATAATAGTGTCTACTCGTATGCGTGGACCGCGTCTACCTACATACATGTCTTAAGTTATGTTGAAAATATAAAAAAAAATACGAAAAAAAGTTTTAAAGAGCAAAAAGTGTTCAAATTATTCAGGTAAGCAATTGTTATTATATTTTATAATATGGGTATTCACGGGTACCTAATTGTTGGAAAGGTCCAACTATAATTGTGAACTTGAAGACACGAACGACTCATTTCATCCTAATAAAGTACACCGAATTTGAACGAAACTATAGTTAAAACTTTCCAACTATTAGGTACGCGAAGAAACACGTATTGTTAAGCAAAATGAATCAATCACGTGTTAGTTTTCTAAATAAAGGTAAGAAATACCTAGTGTTAAGTGCATTATTGCCAATAAAATAAAATCAAGTGCAAAGAGTGAGCTCACACAGAAAGAAGTACTTGTCTGATATTTTAAAAAGTGCTTTGGTGGTGATTATATATTCACTGCGTATATTGTTACCACGCAATCAGCATCGTTAATCTAACATATTTCTGTCTCTCTCTTTTATTTCATTTTTGTCTACAAAAAACTGGGAAATATGTTCACCTAAGCGCGATTACACAAATCTGAGTCATGTGAACGCGGGTGTGGTCGCCGTTACATAGTTTCGCAGCCGCACCGAGGCGACTCCGCAGCTTATGGTATCTATGAGTTTCACGTTCACTTCGTATGACTTCAATTGTAGATTTCTCAATATTTTTGTAATATCACGGGTTAATGAAAAAAACACGGGTCTTTTTTTTAAATATTTTCAGTATGCTAAAAATACGCACTCAATTTACAATCACCCACCCTGTTTAACTCGTAAAAAATTAATCGTACTAATTATTCCGAATGTTCCAGATGATTTTGTTAGATATAATAATCATTATTAAGCTCTTAGTGTTAGGAGAATAGAACAATTAGAGACCCAACACCTCGGAGCCCAGCAACTATTAAATAACAATATTTATATATATATATATACCTATAATTCTCCAGTGAAGTTTTACACATGCGAAAGAAGTGTTAGGATTCCGCTATTAACTGTAACAGAAAACGTAAACAAGATACTAATTATAGTAACCCATACGTTACTCTTAACCCATAACAATCACTAAAGGTCAACACAAAAACTCTTCAAACATAATAACGGTCTTCTTATGTAGGAATGGACCACAAATCATCCTCCTGTGACATAAGTAGTACAATATAAACTAGAGGCAGTATGGATGAAAAAATTATAATTACTTTTCGAGATACTACACCGATTCTGATACGACAGGCATCTGTTAACATTTTTCTGTTATTTTGTTTAAAAAACAAACTACTAAACCGATTTTAAACAGATGAAATGTGTATATCAACCGACGTCAAGAAAAGCTCACTTTTTTATTCCATTAAACAAGAAATCAGTAAGGCGTGTTTGAGAATCACATAACACATATAAAAACATGTGGTTGAATGGAGTCCTCCTTTTTGTAAGCGTACAGGGTACTAGACAACATTTCATGAGCATATTATGCAGCTTGGCGTACTTTGATGCTATCTAAAAGAAAATAAAGTGAAATCAATGGTAAAAAGTCGGTTAACTCAGTACCTATATATATGTACCTATTAAAACTACCTACCAACCAATTTGGTAAAAATTCATACCTTGTTTGTTAGTTAGTTGTTACTTATTTTATTTTTATAATGTCTATTCTTATACAAAAGAAAATGGCAGATAGAAGCTGAAATAATAATAATAATAACTTGTTAACTCATCCCCATGGGCTTGAGTGTTATCTCTTCTGCCAGAGGGGAGGAAATTAGTAAACCCTTAGTTAATATTAATATTTATCTATGTTTTTGCAGTTTCCGTAGACACGATTGACTTACTTATTTAGTACTTTTCATTTCATATTTAAAAACTAAACTCTTTAAAACTAAGTGATTAGATTTCTGAATGAGTTATGCATATAAATGGCGGATTAATTATATTGACTTATAGTTTTAAGCAATAAAAACAAGTCTTTCTTGCTACGATGTTTATTGCAAATAAATTTGCACTGTACCTATATTTGACGTGGTAAAGACAGAGTAAAAAAGAAAAACAGTAAAAGCGCTTCTAGCGTCAAGAAGTGGAACTAAAATGCGGGTGCGTTCAAAGCATCGTTCATAATACTTCAACATACTAACACTATATTAACAATTAATAAATACCTTCGGTTTGAGAAACATTGCTTATATGCATATCTGCCGCCTGCCTTGCCTTCAATTTAGAACCTTCTCATTTCATTGAAATCTAAATAAAAACGTATGGTATCAACTTGATTTACTGCTATAATTTTTACGTGTTTAAGTCGAATGTTTCGGAAAACGGCGAGAATATCCACTGATTCAGTGCCAAAAGAATAATTCACACACGTCCGACCTCATTCTTTTTCGGATGAGTGCTTAATGCCTTTACATTTTTTTTACTTTGATTGCTGCCGTATTTTTAAGGCATCTGCTGTTCCGTACGTCGGCAAATTAAACATAGTTAATTATTTGATTGCTATTGTATTTTCTAGGAAACTTTTAAATAAATATATATATATATATATATATAATTAGATAACTCTTGATTAAAAATCATCATAACACTAAGTATCTATATTAAAAGTTATAATATACAAGTCATTTTTGAAAATTTGATGTTTCCACTTCAATCAAAAAACTAGATTTCGGGTATATATATATATGGATGGTCTATAGAAAAATTACGAAACTAGAAAGTGACACTTATTTCAAAGAAAAGGTTTCGTAGAATTAGGATCTTTTTTAGAAGTAGGATATAAAAAAGTTTTGAAAACGCTAACGCTAAGAACTTCAATATCAATATTTCTATTATGAATTCTCCGTATCTATATAATCTAATATAAACTTAAATAACCCGAAGTTAAGTCATATTAAACAATCCGTGTAATCCTTTGGTTAGTATTAAAATTAATTATTAATAGCGAAATGCTTTGATCCTTGTTCAATAAACCGAAATCATTAACGATTCATAGAAGGGTCCCGTTAACTTTTGCTAATGAATAGTATCAATTTTTAGTTGCCTTTTGATTCGATTCGATTGAATGTCAAACTCTTTTGATATCTTGACATATGATTTAAGACGTAAACACCCTACTTACCTCCATTTCATCTTCTGAGGAGGATTTAATGTATAAATTTCGCCACTACACGAACCTACGAATACGATATATTTATACAGCTGTCATCGGAATTGGGAACAGTTAATATATAAATATTAACTTAACAATCATTTATACATTTCTAAAATATAAAGTTTTTTTTCTATAACTTCTAAAAAATTATGCATAGAAAACTAACCCGTGTTTAATTCTGGTGTGATATGATAAAGTTCACCGAATGTGAATAAAACTATAGTTGGACCTTTCCAACAGTCATGCGTAAACATCCGTGTAGTTAAACAGAATGATTTTTAGCAAAATTAAACTTTTTAAGCTGTGTAAAACCGATAAAGACAGACCGGCGTCGTCGCTCTTATGGATTTCCCTTAAACGTTTAGGGCTCTATAACCTGCGAAATTAAATCCGTAACTGATATTAATAAAAACATACGACAGATATTAAGTTTATTGCAATACCAACCAGATTTGAGATATAGGACATTCATAGGTTTTATGACATGATATCATTTTTATGACAGATGTTTTTAGTAGCTACAAAGTAAAGCATTGAATTGTTTTTTTACTCTACTGCCCAAAAAGAGGGTAATATATCTCAAGTGCATGTATGTAAATTTGTACGTTTGACATTATGAATGTCTAATTATTTATGACCTTCAACAACCTTAACTGGTAAACCGATTCAATTTTTGCAGTAGGGTTTCTAGACTTCATAACTATATCAAATTTTGAATTTGCGTTCTACAACATTACGTAAAACCTATTTTTTTAGTCTGTATGTGTTGTATAAAATTGAACGTTTTAATGAATTTAATTTGCATTGTCTACCTTTTATTTTGAAGTACGAGCATAGTACGACTTATTCATCGCAATGACATTGCACACCATATTGGTATCTTACAATAAGATCACCTTTAAGATCTACACTGTACCTTATAATAGGGGCAAAATTAAATATAATTTTGTTTAATTTACATAAAAAAATATTTCTTCCATAGTCAATGAGAACTACTCTAATTGAAGCCCGTGAATAGAATCTAGCCCTACCAAATAATTTTGTAGTGAGTTGTCGGTTTCAGTTAAATAAACGTAGCTAAATTCCCAGCTAGTGTTAATTCGTATGAGCAAATGAACGCCTCATATTTGCTCAGGCTCGCTTGTATGTAAGTTGTAAAACTGCTTTATGTGTATCAAAAGCAATTTGAAAAGTTAAAAAATTAAATACACGACGTTTTGTTTCGCTGGTAAAATAAATTTTGAATTTTACGAAAAGAGTTTCGTATTTTGCTCGAAATTTCATTCATGTGTAAATTTCTAGTTTGGAATTAAATTTGTTAAATGCTATGGCTCGTTTTTGTTTTCGTTAACAATTATGTTCTCGGTGAAATGTTTGTAAAATTGAGTGAGATTTCGAATCAAGTGACGTCACAGACGTAAAGTTGAATTAGCAGCTCTTAATTGGGTATTTTAAATATAAACCTGATATAATTTAAAATTTTGTTTCACTAATCGTAGTTCTAATATTTCTCAGTGTATCTTTATAATAATATAAAATTGTTTTATTTCTAAATAGATTTTTTTAGTTAGGAGACCTGTATAGTTCAAAAATAAAAAAATTAGGTATTACAAATTTTTCTAAACTTTTAGCAGAGACACGTCGTTTGCGCCATTTTTTACAGAAAATTGAAAGCAATGCTCCTTTCTATTCTTTAAGATGGGTATATATTTTTATTAGTACTCAGTAAGGACGCAAAAAACTATAAAACTATCTAAAAGAATCAAGGACAACTTGTAATTTATACATTTCATTAGCAATGGCACAAATAATATATATATATAATTTTATTATTTGTGCCATTATATAATTAACCTAATTTTTCTCCATCTTTCCAGTTACTCCCTCGCTTCCTGCTATGACTTGAACCTGACGCCACCATGACTTGCCCCTTCAGGCGAGCGTCTTCCCAACACCAGTTCGCTAATGGGGCCAGCTCCGGCGCCAAGAAACCTGAGTTCAGATCCAGGCAGTCTTCCTTCCACCTGCCAGGGCCTGAGGAAGATGATGAAAGGAATACCCTGACGTTAAAGAATCTGAGTGAGGCTCTTCAGTTGCTGACTGCACCTTCGGTAAGTGTCTTCTCCATGTCGTGTTTCATGTTAACGGGGATTGTCAAGGGTAGGTGGAAATTCGTCAGATAAAATTGCTATTCATTTTTGATTTTCCTTTAAATTTAATTAAAATACAATTATCGAGAAGATAACATTTATATAAAAAACAAAATGTTGTTGTATTTAGTCATTTTTTTTTTAGTAAATGCACTTGTAGCTTATATTTAATTTAAAATTATTATCAAAAAGATAAAAAAATTACGTATAAAATTTAAAATTACACGAAACCTTCGCAATCATGTTCATCGATGTCAAACTCGCCCGATGGACTATGAACTACATCCCCTTTGTAAGGGGTACCCATGCCTCAAAATAGGACGATACGATATACACACTTAGATTAACAAAATGACAAAGATTTTCTTTTATAATGTAATGAAGTATATTTATTGCTAAAAATAAGTCCAGAGCTCTTTGTAACGTTGCATTTTGGACTTCTATTTGACAGAATTTTCAATATAAATAGCGATGTTGCATTCAATGTCACCGGTCAATGTAGGGAAAATGAAATAGCCGAACCAGCCTTGGCTACGTTAGCGGGCTTCTTGCAAATGAAAACTGACGTCTGAGATTCCGGCGAAGGTGCAAAATTTAAAAATAGCTCCGTATAACATTTATACATTACACCTCTGAAGTAATTTGTATTTATGTCTAAGACTAAGATGCTTTTCATTGTAGAATTACGTCTATACCAAGATAGACCTGGGCTTTGAATGTTTTTGTTTGCATTGAACTTTGACATTACTTGTCTATTAATAAAAGTGCAGCCTAAGTGCCTTTCTTAAGATGATTAAACGATTAAATTCGAGTACAACAAAATTAAAAAATGCTCCATATTCACAACCAAAATACAGCGTGCCTAGTGTGCTATCGGCATGGATATGTGTTTGATATGTATAATACTCTATAACTGTCGATACTTTTTGTTTTGCGATTTTTTTTTTTTTATTATACTTAAATACTCCAAGAAATGATGGTAGGATTGGCGATGCATGTAAAAAAGTTTTTTATGTCTAAGCCGATCGCGACGAAACTAGGAATTATTTACCTCTATTACCATCAACATATTACAAATGAAGCAAACTTATATAACTGCATTTTTATTGCTTTTATTGCTTTAAGTACTGAGTAAATATTTTTTAATGCAAATTTAATCAAGAGGGAATTTGAATCGAAAATTATCCTGTTTACTGCAGCAATTTCTCCTAAAATAAAATTGACGTAAGACGTAAAGACAAATTCAAATAGATGAACAAGAACAGACAGCAAAAGCGAGGGATTTCTAAGAAATATTTTTCGCCAACAAAAATCAAATGGCGCAGTAAAGAAAATAGTCAAGCCATTGCTAAACAATTTATTGCCACTTTCGTCCCAAATACTGGTTTATTGATATTGCCCAATGATACATTTATGTATATCGTGACCCTTTCTAAATTTAGTGTGCTCAGAAGGGGTGTGACGAAATATGGCTTTCCGGACAGGTTGTCACTTACGATAACTAAATGCAAAATTAACTATAATAGTAATGGTGTTTCTTTTGCCTTGACTGCCCAAAAGGGTAATGATTTATACGTTTTTTTGAAGTCGCTTCTAAGCATTTGCTTACAAAATTTACAAATATACTATCTACAAATAAATAAATTTAATCCATCTAATCTGATTAACAACTTCCATTACGGCAGGCGCCGTCAGAACTTTTTTTAGTAATTTCCATTTAAAAATTAAACCTCCGTATGTATAGATTTAATAAAATTTAAGTAAAACCACTTGAGATGTATAATAAATTTATTTTTAAACCAAAAAAAAAAAAATCTGTCCAACCGTCTCCGAGATATCAGGTAACAATCATCAAGAAATAAAAATACTCATCGAATTGAGTAATTCCTCTTTTTTGGAAGTCGGCAAGAAAACCTGCGAATTGCGCGTGATATAAAATATGAGACTATTGGCATTATTCGTGAAACTATCATATGAAAATCAAGATAAAAATTTGTTAACCAACCCAATTATTTTTAATTTATTTTATTTTTTATTAAATAAAAAAATAAACAGGATTACAATCCTGTTTATTTTCCAGCCATTTGACGCTAAGTTATTTGATACACTGAGCTGTAACACAAAATTACAGAGAACGTTTTCTGAATGTCTGTATCTTAAAAGATCAAAAGGACTTTGACATGGAATTTAAATTATAGAGACGGTTGAAGACTGAACTTGAGTAGTATTCTAATGGAAATTTCTGAATTAAAGCATGTTTTTAAACTAAAATTAGGTACATTATATTAAGCAACTTATTTGAAAAGTCATTGATTGACTGATTAAATATTTAGCTTAATTAATTTCAGTGAATGCACGTTAACTGAAAATTATTGTTCGTCGTTTGTTGACTACTCTTTAATTATTATTAACTTTTAGTTAAAAATAGTTTCGATTATGAAAACATGATTCAAGTAAAGAATAATAACTTAAATAAAAACGAGTTAACAAATAAATATACAAAATTGTATTGTGATAGTTTCTTGCAATAATGAACGCTGCTGCATTATGAGTAACAAACCTCAAGTGACTTTAACCAACTTGGTTAGTAATATCGTGTAACTTCTCGCGAAGTAAGGTAACATGTACAAATAAATATACGCGCTGAATATACCATAACCTGTTTAGTTATTCCGGAATTATACAGACATAAATTCGTTTTCAGAAAATCCTAACAAATATGTATGGTGACAGTTGCTTGCAATAATGAACGCTGCTACATTCTGAGTAACAAACCTCAAGTGACTTTAACCAACTTGTTTATTAATATCGTGTAACTTCTCGTGAAGCCACCTAACATGTATGAATAAATATCCGCGTAGACTAATAAATTCCGCGCTTGCGGTCGACTCAAACTTTCGATTGCGCGGTACTCAACTCATCTCGACAGCTGGGAAAGTAACACTGTAACACATGCATTACAGTGTTACTTTAGTTAGTGAAGTTACACACTTATGAATATATGGTATGTTTTATACATAAAACAAGTGGTTAGAAGCGATTTTGAAAAAAACCTGACTTCTAAATCCTAAACCTGTACCCTTAGTATTTCCTATTCCAAACTCCAATAAAACATAAATTATTTACAACATTTAACAATACTTTACGGTTTTAGTCTACCCAACAAAGAATTGTAAAAAAAAAACGTAAAATTTTGCATAGTAAAAAAAAACGTATGGGCGTGCCCAATAAATACACATACATACATACATACATACATACACTCGAACAACCCTCTTTCTTTTGCAGTCGGGTAAAAATATAAATACAGCAAAAAAAATACAGTTTTGTAAAGTGTTGAATTTGGAACTGAAGTATTTTACTAACCTTATATAATATTTTATAAGCAGAGAGTCTATTTGTATGTATGATGATTTTCTGAATTATTACCGTCTGCCACCGCGAACCTTCCCCACGTGGTCCTATGGCTATCGGCCCCCACATACGAGACATGGGGGCAGATTATATTTTATTCCTATCTGCCACTGTGCTTAGCGGAGCGGTGCACATTTGTAGAGCGTGATCTAATCACAAACTATTTAACACAACAAAATAAATTTTATCCGTCGTTGCAACATATACATGCGATTTTTTTTTCGAATCTTCATCGTACTCTCTTCTTGAAGCTATGTAAAACCAGCCTGACATTATGGCATTAGCTGGTAGCAATGGTAATGCCGCTCTCACTTCGACTGGTCTTCCCAAAATTTTAGACTTTGTAAGGTTTAGCTGCTTCGCCATTTCCCATATTTTTTTTGAAGTGGAAGTAGAACCCTTTGGTTGAACTTATGGATATACGAGTACCTCTTTTATAGCAAGCATGGCTGTTTTAAAAACTTTTGGTTCCCATCCAGGTACTTGTGATTTCATTAGCTCAAATAAAGTGGTATACGTCTTTTTGTCTTTGTTGACAACCAGTGCAAATACCCGAGGTAATATTTGTGTTTTGCTCATTACTACCTAAATCTCCATGAATAGTATGAAAAGGAGGTGGGCTGCTCTTAAATGTACCATCGACTAAAAACTCATTTAGGGTGCTCAAATAATGTCTTGCCTTTTCCGTAGCAAATATAATGATTTCAATTTCAATTTCATTTATTACTGCATGACAGGGGTGTGTACATACTAGTAGATCGAATAATAACAAAAGAACTCCATATTAAGCCTTTCAGCATGCATTACATTATTAATAAAGATAAACCATGCACTTACAATACTTTAGCTAAAAAATAAAATATGTTGTTTCCATTTGATTGTCACAGAACATCAACTGCAAACGGCGCAGCACACAAACATTACAGATAAGGTGAAATATGTGATTATTACATA
Source organism: Ligdia adustata (assembly GCA_947049295.1). Lineage (NCBI taxonomy): Eukaryota > Metazoa > Arthropoda > Insecta > Lepidoptera > Geometridae > Ligdia > Ligdia adustata. Next base: position 4,112,306 of record OX346233.1, read on the forward strand.
AAGAAAACAAACAATAAACGCTGAGTTTTTAACATAAATAATTGATTAGCCATAGAATAAGAAATCCCTACAACGTATTAACTTCACTTTAATCTGTGGACAAAACAGTATTTTTCTATATAAAGAATACTATTCATTGCCTAACCATATGACAGTTATAAAAGTAACATTTATTCCAAAACATTTTAGTCATAATTTATTGAACATTCTATGTCAATATAAAAAGCAAATTAGTAAATAAGTCAATGTAATACAAATCAATATCAAATAAAAATTTATCAGTCAAAAATTCATCTACAGTGTAATAAACCTTTTCTAGCAGTAAACACTTTAATTTATACTTAAAAATATGAGTCACAACTGTCTCTGTTATATTTTTTGGTACGTGATTATATATTGTATGTGCCATATCAATGACACTATTATGAAGTAATGCGGTATTCATTCTTGGCAACTTTACAACGTGTTTAAGGCGTTCACTCTGTTCGTTCTCAAATAGTCTCATGTTATTTCGTACAAACACTGCACACTCGAAGATGTTTATAGCTGTCTCGTTGTTTTAGATTAAAAACGGCTCTAATACATTTTTTTGTGCCGTGAAAAGTTCCTCGCACTCTGTGCTATTGCTCCAGAATAATACACCAAACCTTAGCAATGATGACACATTACCATTACATTACTCAGATATGATTCAATAAGACTCAAAACATTGCCACTTACACCATAAGTGTGCAATTTACGTAATAAAATTGTATGATCAACATAGTCAAATGCCTTTGTAAGGTCCATGTATAAAGCACAAGCAGGTATTTTATTGTCTAAACTTGTATTCACAACCTTCAAAAAGCTATAGATTGCTTGGTTGATACATTTTTTTTCTACGGAAACCTATCTGTTAATTCGCAAAAAGATTTTCCTGTTCAAAGTAATTTGAAATACAATTATAGATAACTTTTTCAAAAATTTTTGGTAGGACTAGAACCAAAGCTATAAATCTATAACAGGAAACATGTAACTAGGAATATGTTTGTCATCCTTCTTAAATAGCGGTGTAACGATAGTTCTTATTAGTGCATCGAGAAAAAATCCTTCATGAATACACAGATTTATTATGTGTCTCAATATATATGACACATTATTCGATACTTGCTTAAGTATACTTGTGGATATACCATCATACCCAGTACTATTTGTACTGTATAGGGACATAATTTTTTTACATCTTGTGGAATTGTTGGTGGCATAAAAATAGACCTAACATTATGGAATTCGTTGGTAACTTTTAATACGTTATTATTATTCTTAGAAATCTGATCAGTAAAAAAAATATTGAATATGTTTGCTATTTCTTGTAGATCATTAATAAGAGACCCATTAATATTTAGTTCAAGTGCTTCTTGAACAGCGCTTCTTTTACCATTTATGATATTCCACATCGCTTTACTTTTGTTTGGAGCTTTGTAAAGCATATTGTCATTGAGTGATTTTTGAGTTAATTTAATGAATTTCTTGAGTCTCGCAGAAAGTGCTTTAAATTTACATTTATTTTTGAGACTGCGATGTTTCCTGTATTTCCAGAGTAGAACTCGTTTACGTTTACAGCAGTGTCTTATACCTTTAGTAATCCATCGTGAAGTAATTTTAATTTTCCGCCACGGGAAGCACAGGTTGAAGAATAATTTGAATATGTCAAAGAATATATTAAATGCATTATTAGGGTCAATCTCATTAGTAACATAATTCTGGTCTCTTTGTAGGTATATTCAGGCAGTAAAAATTCTGTAAATTTTGGTGGTATCTGGACAGCAATGGCATTTGTATTATTTGTTAACACCAATTGCTCTATTTCTAGATATATACAAAGACCCTTTGATATTTTGAAATGGTGGTCCAGACTTGCGTCTTTCATTGAGGCAATAGATTTATTGCAGGTTGATGGAATCGGTGGATAGTCTGCAGAAGTCACTTTGTCTTTACATATTTGAAGGCATACATCTAATTCGTTTTTTGTGAAGTTTGGTTGTCAATTTTCAGAGTAGTCTACTTCGGTCAATATAATTTTCTTCTGAAAAAAATAGTACTAAAAATCACATTTCTCCGAGTTTAAATAGGCAGGGAGTTATGATATGATTATTATGCAAGTAAATACATATAATAAATCCGATAAGCACCGTTGAGGGATAAGAGGGCTTCATTTTTCCTTTAAAGTGCGGAACCATGCAAATATAATATTATATATAATTTTATGGAGTATTTAGTTTAATATTCCTCGCGGGGCACACAACTACTGTCTACCACCGCGCCGCTGTGGCAGATATGAATAAAATATGGTCGTCTGCTCCCATCTCTAGTATGTCGGGGCCAATAGCCACAGAACTTACCGTCTGCCACCACGTGGGGGAGGTTCGCAGTGGCAGACGGTAATAATTCGATTTTCCGCGTGTCTCGGTCAGATATTACTATAATGTCAATTATGTCGTAGCAAAAAGCAGACAAATATGGAAATTTTAAAATAAATCGTGAAGAATAGAAAATCATGATAATTATTTATCTATACAGGGTGACTTTAAATTGACTGCGTATATTTTTTCACGCTATCAGCATCGTTAATATTACATATTTCAACAAAAAAACACTTCTTTTTTTGCATTTTTGTTTACAAAAAGCTGGGAAATATGTTCACCTAAGCGCGATTACACAAATCTGGGTCATGCAAACGCGCTCCGCCGTCGCTGTGACCTAGTTTCGCACCGCGGTGGCGCCGCGCCTTAGGGTGTCCATGAGGTTCACGTTCACTTTGCATGATTTCAATGTGAAGTTTTCTCATTATTTTTGTACTAAAGTGGGTTAAGCAAATAAACAAGCGTATATTATTTTTCAATATTCTTTCAGTATATATACATATACGCACTCAATTCACAACCACAGTGTATTTGGATAAGTAAACGCATTGAAATTAAACGGTGCTCAAATTTCTAGACATTTCAATATCGATTGAAATTACATCACAATAATTGTTTGATATTCCTGCTTCCGTTAGCAGTTTTAAGATATACTCATTATACAAATTTGCTTTTCTTCGCTCTCTAGTAATGTGTGTTATTTACATGCTCTTAGCTACTTCCTTATGCAGTCACATTCTTCACTTTTCAAGCATAAGCGTGTAAGAAACTTTGCTTTCATACGGAGTTATGTTGCGGTAAACTTTTCGACGTCAAGTACTCGTTAAGGTGGGGTAATATAAGTTCTGAAGATTTCTTATTTGTAACTTGGTTCAACTGTGTTATGTTGTGTTTAAGTTCTGTATATAAAAATTGTTTGATTAAACCGTGCTCTATAATGTGGTCATTGTTTTGCGCTCAGTCGTCTTTGCTGTGCTACTCAACAGGAACCAGCAAAGTTGTGTAAAATTTTATTGCTGGCGTGTTTTATTCCCTAGCATTTATCATTAAAAATCCATTTAGTCAATACTAATTTTAAAAATTTTGTAAGTTTAATTGTCTTCTCGCATTGTCTGAGTCATGCACTATATAAGCCTTGGTTTACATTATAAAGATCTACGTCATTATTCCGGCTTGGAAATCAAGAGCTGCAATGCTGACCGCGCTGTGATAGCTTGCGCTCTTAGTCATCATAACCACTCTGCCAACAATGTCGTCATCACAGACCGCGGCAGTCATATAATATTACACAGAATGTTTGTATTGGTCTTCAAGTCTTGCTAACGCGACCCGTATATTCGTAAGCAATCTCGGTACAAATTTCTACCAAGTTTTTCTTATATATCAGCATCATTTTACAGCATGGTTTTATTTTAGTCTCACTATCTTCGGTAAAAATAAGACTGATTGAACGAATTAACTCTTTATTGCAGATACACAAACATCAAATATACAGGACAAAATCTGACATCTAGTGTCAGAAGTGTCGGTTAGACATTACTCAGATATCGTTCCCGACAACATTTACACTGTTAGCAAGAAACCCCTACAATTCGTACCTCCTTTCTCGACTCACACGATTTCTCCAAAAAGCTATTCCACTGAAAAATAAATGTGCTAGCTATTTATCGTGCAATAAAAGATTTGGAAGGAGATAAACATCTGATTTACGATGTTTTCAATGTGGCGGAAACGATACATATTTTAACGTTACGTTTACACCGTAAATTACGTTTCCCGTGATAATTCGCGGTTGCATTAATATTATTATATTTATATAATACATTTATTTATTGATATTTGTTTATGTATTTAGAATTATACGCTTGATGTTGATAATTTGATATGTAGGTTAATGTAGTAAGGATAGGAATGCCAAATAGTTATACATATTTCAAAGTGTATTAAAGGTAAAGGTAAAATATGAAAATATAATTTTAGCGGTAATCTTACAAATAACATGCAGTAATTGTAATATTACATTTGTACATAACAACCATACAAAAACAATGTTTTACTACTAAAATTAACACGTGAAATATTTCCATATTTTTGTTCATAAATCTAAATTTAAATCAAAATCAAATCAAATCGTTTATTTCACACAAAAAATATTACAAATAATGTCACAAAAATATTAATATCGTCCTTTAACAGTATTTATATGTTGTAATACTACTACTAAGCCTAAAACTAATGATATTTCTAATTATCTTCCGTAATATTTCCATAAAAGCTTTCCGCAAAAGAAACAGACAAAAAATGCACTAGTTTAAAAACGAGAATACGGAAAACGGGAAAGTAGAACTTAAAAAGATCAAACTAAGCGCTGCAAATGCGCTGACAAAAAAAAACAGAGGAAATCATCCCAAAATGAACCGTATGTCGTAGAAAACGTTCTAAAACCAAGCCAGAATGAACTTTACGACAAAGATTTGAGCTCATCCAATTACGGAAAGGCTCCAATCAGACAAGAGTGTGACAATAAAACTGTGACGTCACTAGATAGTGCTCGCTTCATTAGTCGCCCACGGTTTCTGAACGGTATGCTGGAAGTTCTGGGGCCTTACCATGACCAGCACTAAGCGATTCGTTTCACGCGCAGCAGGAAACGTCGCACGGCCAAGATACTTTTACAGCGGGAAACGGTTCATAGTCGCGCAGCGTTTATCACCGTGCTTGAATGGAATCGCGCGGGCAGGCTGTTCGTCATTAAAGGTTAGCTAATGAAATAAAACTTTAGATCAGATAGGTATTCAGGCTTGACAAGCTACATAACCTACAGTAAAGGGGGCAATTGGGCAATGAGATAGATTTTTTAACTGAGTTGATGTTAAGGAGATTTAGCTATATACAATTTTAATGATAGTCATAATTGTTTTTAAGTCTCGTCCCAAATGTTTTTGTTCTTGCATAATAAAGTTTTTGATGTTGTATAGTTAAATATTAAATGATTATACTTTATTTTCATTACAATATTTATTTTAAACATAATCGTTTTCTGCGAGACCTATGCTGTTAATTATCTTTGAATTGACGTGCTGATGATAAAAATATGATAAGTAGGGTACAAAACGAAAAATGTGTTTCTGTAAGATATCGGAGTTTATTCCAATAGTCATTCCCATATGAATAATATTAAAATCAGTGTAGTAGTTAATTACTGAAAAAGTTGTATAAACACCTGTTTTAAAAAGACGGAGTTACTTCGTCGGAGACTTTTTTACGTATAGTCCCCAATTTTTCGGATATGGCTGGACCGATTTCAATAATGATTTTTTTATTCGAAAGGGTTCCAATCAGTCTCATACAAATTAAACTAAATTTTTTATATTGATTAAAAACAGATTTTTTAATCAATATAACCTTTTATTTTCTTTGAGTATGCATCGATGTTACGAGTATATTCTTTGTAAATTTTGCGTGCCGAATTGATTTTGATTGTCACATTTTTAAAGTAAAGTCATACTTACTTATTTCGTCGAAACTTCTGAGAATTCTACTTTATTCCATTCCGGACGGCTTTCGTAATATTGTTTCGCTGCTAAACGTTATTTCGGAGCTAAAAATAAACGGTTTATTTCGTCCGAAAAGTTTTCAATGAACACACCCTAATAGGATGATTGAAGTTTTATTTTGACTGACAAACACGCTTATAATGTTTGTGACAGCTTATTTATATAAATGTAGATATATATAAAATAAAATCGTGTATTTATTGCACACCAAATAAATACAGCAAAATTAAAAGGGACCAACTACAAAGTATCTACTACTCTACTAACAAACGCTCTCGAAAATAAAACCTATTTTTTCGTAATCGGTATACGTACAACAAATATACCGCCAAATAGAGAACGTCTTTTTTAAAAGAAGTCAGTTACAAATAAAGTAGTAAAATAAAGTATGAAAGCCAAACAACTACAATCTCTTGCCATAAATGTAAATTTAACCATCACGATACATTTCCTTTGATTTGGCCGCAACATAAAGCTTACAAATTCTCTACCATTGTTGGCCCCAATATGAGAAATCTCCAAAGGGACAAATAAATAAAATACATCAACCATTGCCTCAAGTACAATCTGGGCCCAAACATTGGGACAATTGGGAAACGAGACCGCCTGTCACCCATTGACAAATAGCCATAGACTATATAAGTTGTTTGATTGATTATCTGTCTGTGGTAAATGAATTGACACGTACACGTGTTCGGTTTGGTGCGACAAGGATTTTGTTTACAGTTTGAGTCAATATTACATGTTTGATGAATTGACGAGTTTTGCTCTTGCAGAGTCTATTCTGAGAGCGAGAAGCTATATATGTGTTGGTTGCACTGCAGAATATTATTTTAGCAATTGATTTGCTTGCCAGTGATAGATAGCCTTGATGAGTTAGATAGATAGGCGTCGACCGCTCAGATCACTAGCGGATGACCCAAATTCTTTGTTTCGCTTTTTTCATGAATTCATAGTCTAGATTAATAACTTTATAGGTTACTAGCTGTGCCCCGCGGTTTCACCCGCTACTTTTTTGAAGTCGGTTAAAAAGTATCATATGTCCTTTCCCGGGGTCCAATCTACCTGTGCACCAAATTTCATCCAGATCGATTTAGTGGTTTTGGCGTGAAAGCGAAACACATAGACAGACAGAGTTACTTTCGCATTTATAATATTAGTTAAGATTAGGATATGGAGTACATTAAGCCTTCCCAGCTGAGGCAGACTGAATGGTTTTCTACCGACTTCCAAAAAAGAGGAGGTACTCAATCCAATTCGACTGTGTATTTTTATTTGTATGTGTTACCTGATTTCTCTGAGGCGGGTGGACCGATTCGAAAATATCTTTTGTTTGAAAGTTCATACCTCCCACGTTGTCTCATACAAATGTTACCAAAATTGGTCTAATTTTGGATTTTAAATCGAAATACCTGATAAAGTATTATATACACCTGCCGTAATGGAAGTCACCAGTCACTTTTTTAATTATTGTTTTCAAAAAGAATTGTATCTAGACGGACCGTAGATGAGGCCTTCTAAATGCAATGCCAAATTCTTTATTGTATTCAAATGTACTCGTAGTTTTTCTGTGTCTTTTTCAGTTGCAAATCGGTTTCTTCTATTCAATCGCGCTACATCCTATGCCATATCGTCACTAAACATCAAGCGTTTTGCGGTTGAAAAAATGTAATAATAATTATTATAAAATAATAGTGACGGGATGACTAAATTATTTATTTTCATGGCAAGGAATGCCCTGAAATATGCCCGATGATTCTGGATGGTGTATTTAAGTTTACTTAGTTTAGTGCATGTGTTGTTGTGTGTTACATCATCCCCAAATAAATATAATCCTAGTAAGGCGCTATTAGTTTATAAAAACCGCTATTAGAATTCCAAATGTGCATCAAATATTTTTCCAATTTTAGAACATGTCTTGAAGAATTTAAAACTAAACTCGTTATCCACATTTTTTATTACAACGTTTCTCTATTCACTGCACTTTTACAAAGTTTCGTCTTTGTTGCACTTAAGACGAAAAGTTTGGTGTAGTTATGCAACTAAGTACTATAACTTGCTTATCTTGGTCGGCGTTCCACAAAGTGACTTGTAAAGTTTCTAGTTTATGTTTTTGACAATCATAAAGCTGATTCATTTTTACAATTTTTTACCCGTAACTCAAAAAAAACGGGGTGTTTTAAGTGACAAGTCTCTCTGTGGCATCGTAGCTCCCGAGCGGATTAATCGGTTTCCAAAGTACGCCTTTTTGCTTGATAAGTGAATTTGGCAGGAATGTTTTTGCGTTTGACTAAAGTCTGTCCAAAATAGCAGCCGCCACAAAATGGCGGATTACATATTTTTTTGCAACTCCCTAAATATGGGTATCGAATGATAGGTATTAACTACTAGAATACTATACACTACGATAAATTACAAATCCAAGATGGAGGAACAAAAAGGCGAATTTTTTAATTTATTGTTTAATCTTGTTAAATAACTTATGTAATGAATTTAAGTAGTGAAAAAAAGTGTTGGTATTTGTGATGATTTTTGTTTCGATAAATATTTTCCGTAATAATGGTTAGAAGAGACTTTCAAACAACTCGACTGCAAGAACTTTAGACAAATCGCTGCACGCATAGCTATATGCTAGCTTTCGTAGCCTGATGGTTAGAATTATCGTTACGTCCGGGCGGTACAGGGTTTGATTCTCGGCAGGTGTTCGAATGCTGCGTTTTATATCTTTCTTTGACCCTGAGTGTGTCGTGCACGTCTTTCTCAATGTTACATATCATTCCCGACATAGAAGAATTCCTAGTGTGGAGTTAATAATGAAACGTTATTCTTACTTACTACTTAATTTTATATCCCATACTTAATAGTAGCTGACATCCGAGGCGTTGCCTGTGATATTAAGCGAAATATACAGAAATTTCAAACTTCGAATGTGACTCAGAGGCTGATTTTTCAAAAATCCTTTCTTAGTTACACCCTTAAACCTTACAATAAATTCACTCTCCAAATTTTATGTCTCTTAGTTCAGCGGTTTAGGCTCAACTAAAATACTAGAAAAAAATCAATCAGTCAGTTTGGACTTACTCTGTTATATATAGATTAGATTTCGTTCTATGCCTTGTCACGTTTAAAGAAAACAATTTCCTTTCCAATATCTAATACTACTTCACGTAAACATAACACGGCCCTATACAAAGTAGTGACAGGCCTATCAATTTATTATTAGAGAGAGTGTCTGGGAAAAACACGTAACATATTTCACGGAGGTAAAGCTTGGGAGTGTTAAGTAACCCCTACGGAGTAGACTTGTTCGTAAGTTTATTTATTTATTTTTAGGATCACGTACAGACATTTTGTTTTCAACCTTAGTCACAAAAAAGGGTTGATGTATTTGATATGTTTTTCGGAGTATCTTTCTGTGCAGCTGATAAAAATATTGTAAAGTTCGCGATGAAGAAATCAAATAAATATAAGCGAACTTGGTTTTATCTGTCGACTTCTAAAAAAGAGGAGGTAACTACTCAATTCAACGGGCATATTTTTTCTGATATCACAGAGAGGACGTCTTGAAATTATTATTAATTTGAGAAATTATTTTTTGTTTGAAAAGGTGGGTATACTTCTAGAGTGATCCCATTTATTTCATTATTAAACCGAAATAACTAAAATTCACTCTTCATTTGTCGTAATAGAATTCAGTAATCAATTTTTTTTAAGGAAATTGTTTTGACAGTGTTGAAGCTGTGAACTGTCAAAACGAAACTAAGATGGCTTAGTCATGTTTGACTTCTTTCATCGCTAACTCTATGCAATACAGGCTTCATGAAAAAGTTATCATAGGTAAGTTTAGAACAAAAGGTTTTTCGATTTCAATATTCGCGAGACTATGTATGTGATCTCTCATACAACTTGCATACCTTAAAGGTATAAAAACATGTGCAATTAGTAAAGTGCCTATAACTAAAAGACAGACAAAGATAGATTTATAGGTAAAAACAAATCCAAAGATAAATCGCTTATCAAAATTGGTCTGCCGTTTAGGCTGTAAAGGGGCACAAAGAGTTATACATACATACAAATATTTAAACTAAAAATCTTACCCTCCGCTTTGGCAGTCTAATCAAAAGGCATTTAAAATTAAACATTGGTTCTTAGTTGAGCACCCTTTTAGCTTCGAGTATTTTCTTTCAGCCAATCTCATTTAATTGCACACAAAACTACGCAAAACTGCGAACTTTTGCTCTTTCTCATTCTCTTCAATCATAATTTAATGTTATGGCTGCCATGAGAAACTTGACTGAATGAAAACTCTTTTAAAGAGGGGTGAACAGTGATTCCTTATAAACTTATTTCTAACTTATAAGTAGTTTTAAAATCTCATCTTTCAAGCGTAGATGTGAAAAAACGGGAGAGGAAATTATTCAAAGTTTAAGGACAAAGAATTTTCTTGACAATAAATCTGTTTCATGGAAAAATATTCGTAGGAAAATTGGAAAAAGACTTTATTTTGATATACGAGTATGAGTGTTTATGTGATCATTGATCGAGGAGCAAATCGAGCGATGCTTCTCTGCTTTGAGCCTAGCAAACTGTTTTTTGACTGTCAGTTTGTATGTTTGGATATTTGTCTGCAAGAAACTTCGTACTTGCGTACAAGTCGTAATTTCCATCCAATTATGGCGAAACTTCATAAAAAAGTCTACGATTTATTAATATTTTTTAGTTCTCTGGGATTTTTCATTGTATTTAGCATATATTTCCTGTATGTTTGGGGATAATACTACCACCGTATTATCCCTAAATATGGTGAAGTATGCTTGAAAATGCAAATACCACGAGGAACCTATATAATAGAATTAATTACCCGAAAATATTATTTCACGAGTAATATAATCTATCTATATAAATCTCTAATGTTTACTTTTACTTTTTTAGACCCTAATCTAAAATACTTTGGCTTATCAGAACCAATGTAAGATTTCAGTTTCCACAGTAACCGGCCGTTGTGCCCTTCAACAGCGCGCATAGCACTTTTGACATTTGTGGAAGCTTGAAATATTTTGAAAGTCGCAAATTTATTGTAGTTTCGAGATCAACAAATCGCAAAACTACTAGTGATTATACTTTCATTAAAAACTCCAACTTCGACAGAAGGATCGATTTAGAATATTTATTATTTAGTTTGAAAAGATATACTCGTACTTTATATTTAGTCTTGTTTACATTTTGACAAAATCATTCCAGCACTTTGTTTATTAAATAAATAAAAAAAACTGACATTATAGTTTAAGGTCCAGGAGAATTTACGTGATTCAAGTTACAGTTTAAAAATAATTAGGGCTAATATTGCCATTTGTGACACATTTTTGGTATCTGTAAGTAGATAAGGCTAGCCTTATGTAAGTTTGTTTTGTTATAGTTCGATTTTAGTGCAAAGATTTCTGTAATCCGCGTCAGGTTTCAAAGACATAGCTTTGCTTTTACTGAGGTCCGATATTCTGCAAAACTACTCTCGAATATATACCACTTAAAGTATCTTACCCTTTCGCCCGTATCAGTCCAATGCCGTAAAACCTTATGCTTATACAGAGTGTCACTTAATTTTAAGGGAATACAGTGAAAAAAATCTTAAAAGTAATCTTTTTTTGTACGCAAGGGTCCGATATACTTTTCAATTGATCCTATGTACATTTTATCAAAATCAGTTCCGGTAGTTTCTTTATCAATATGACTTTAAATTTTGTTTGACTATACATATATGACTTACTTAATAAGTTCTGCTTGCCAAATCCAAGTCAGTTTTCTCTTCCTTTAAAGCTTTAATTATTAACAACATCCTGTATCACACAGTCGTATAATCCGGCTATGGACCGTAACCGGAAACAATTTTCTCGGAAGAATGGCGATTGGAATAGTTAGAATTCCGTTTTGAAGTGAAAATAAACAATGGCCCGAAAGGATAACGTATCTTTTTGTGGCGGCAAGGGAGGGATAAAAGTTGATAGAAAATACGTATGAAACTTTTAGACCGGAAAAGGGATCTAATGCGGCAGTTAAGCAAACATTATGTGACGGAACAATTTGGATTAAGTTTTAAAAATGTTGGTTTCATTATTACAATAAACTGTGTTGGTAACGCGTAACATACAAAGCTTGATTTATTTATTTACGAAGCTTGATATAGTTGTGACAAAGATGAAGGGCGAACTGTCAAAATGAAACTCAGATTGCTGTCACCACTGTGTCTCTAACTAAAACTAGTAGAACTAAAATTACTAGTCTTGACATACCAAAGCCCTCTTAAGAGGTTTTGCGTTAGCTACCAGGTAATCCTGTATATACTTATAGACTAAAAAGAGGAGCAGATATAATTGTAAGTAGATTACATTAAAAAAATTCGCGACGCAAAGTCAACACAAACAGTCTTACCATGTAACATATTTTTAAATAGACATATACACTGTATATGATAGATATATACAGCCTCATTAAAAACGCGTCTAAACTTTAATCATCATTTGTCTTGTTTTGGCGCGTGACGTTCTTCATTGGATAGAACATGACAAAAGGTGCTTTAAGTTAAGACGCTTTTATTAATAAGCCTCATTTTATTTTGCTAAGGAATGTCATATATTTAAACCCTAGAACAAAATAGATATCGAATGTCAATATTGGTTGTCAGACACTAGTTAAAAAAAGATTTTGTGGTTGCATTAACAGGGGTGGTTATCTGAAAGCAGGTGATAACGACGTATTTTTATGAAGAAATAACCTGAAGCATTAGCTCAATACTTGTTGAAGGCATGTCCAAATCCTTTATAGTGAAACGATAACATTTTAAAATCTGACTTTACTTATGTCAGTTTTTTTATAACTATTTCAAGGGTATATTTTTTTTACAATTTTGGAATTTTGTTTTAAAATGCTGATTGCACGTACGATTATTGATAAACAACTTTCCGTACAGCTGCCGAATTTATTGAACCAATCACTGACAATAGAACCGAACTCACTTTTTAATCAATCAAGATAATTAATTGTCAAAACCAGTGATTGTTATCGTCAACACAGTATGCTGAATCGATTAAAATGACTGTCCAAAACGTGACCGATGAGCTGCAATGAGCTTCATTAATCAACATTATTTATTGATGATACATATTAATAGGTACATTTATAGTCATTATTAATTTTGTATCGTATTTTTTCTTTAACATAATTGTAAACGTAAAACTTGGTCCACACATTAAATGGCCCAAGTTACGACAAATACGATTAACAAAACATTAAGGCAGCTTATGTTTTTGGGATTATAACATATAAGTCCCAATATGTAGGAAACACATATTATTTTTGAAGTATTACGGTAATCAAAATTAATATATTTTTGTTAATTTATAACAAAAATGTTTGCTCAAGTAGAAGCAATACTTAAATTTTAAATTGATAATTTACAAATTGTATAAACGAATTCCTAAAGTCTAAGTGAAGATGACTGATCATAACAAAAATATTAAACTTAGGCATAATGCTTACATATTGAAAATATAAAATAAACGATTAATTAAGGTAATACAGCAAAAGATTATAAACGGTCATTTCTAAAATTTCATAAACCCCCGACACTAATTAATAGTAGATTAGTAGCCAAAGGCTGTAAGGCATCGATTGCAGCCCGAGATATTTAGGCGCACGAGCGTAGCGAGGGCGCCTATAGTTCAAGGGTGCAATTGATGCTTACACCCGAGCTAATTACTCTGCTTTACATCTCGATTGTGAGGTAAGTAGAAAAAAACCGGCATTACAATTATAAAACATTGAATTGCTGCTTCAGCTTCTATTTTCATTGAATCGAGAGTGCAGCTTATATATTCATCACTTGCAGAACTTATGTTTTTCCTAATTAGCACGTAAATATAAAAAATCCCAAAAACAAACAATATTTGAAGTAAAAGTTTTCTATTCCCGCCTTTTTTCATCATTTTTTAATTATTTTTTTCAAGAACGAAATTGAGCTTCGCTGTTCGATATTTAAAATTGATGACTATTATACTAATACGAAGACAAGGCTGAATAGCGAAGCGACTTCTTTTGACATTGGGCTGAATGCATGATGTCTATTGCCAGTATGATGGTTAGATGTACGAAAACTTTTTGAAAGAGTGAAGTTTTTTTTTTAATTACTTACCGCCCTAGGGCTTTTCTAGCTACATTATTACCCTAGAGCGCTAATTGGTCACTTACAAGCCCCATTTGTGGGTAATAAGGACCTACTTACCGAATATGAGAGATGTAAAAGAAAATGTAATTCGCCGTTTTGTGGCGGCAGCTATCTTGGACAGATTTTTATCGAGAACACTCCCGAATTTCCTCTCTGACTGACTCCTGAAATTACCTTTCATACAAAAATAAATCAAATCGGTACATCCGTTCGAGAGCTCCGATGCCACCGACGACATTTTCTTGTCGAGGATTAATTACTAAACTCTTATGTATACTTAAACAGACATGTATAACAAAAGAAAAAAAATACGCAAATAAACACGCATGCTAAACTTCTTCGGCTCACACAAAACACCAGTTTTAAAGCTCTCAGAAAACTTTTACTGAATTCTTATTTCCCTCCAGTGCCAATGCCCTCTATCTAGACCAGCAGATGAAATTGGATTCGGTTTTATCATCCAATACGAATCTCGCTCCGGCTAAATAGTGGCCACTTATCTCCACATAGGATTTTATTACACACTCAAAACCGAATAAACCCCGGTAGGGTTGCCATCGAGGGAAATCAAAACAATCACGGGCGTCCATTAGACACCTGATACGCCATTTTTGCACCATTTATTTAATGCTCTCGCCATATCTAGTAGGCTTGGAGGAGAGCACTTAAGGTGTTCTGTTTCTTGGGGCAGTTGATTCTTGTTAGGGAGGTCTAAGTGATGGTTAGTAGAAGGAGGATTACATACCTATTTGTTATATATTTCACCTTGGTATATATATAAAAGAGTAAGTCCTGACAGATTGACTGAAAGTTCAGAATCAACACGGTTTTATGCAGCGTGCCCCTAGCGTGACAGCTTCTAGTTTGTCATAAATTTCATCCCTATACTTGAAAATTGGAAACCTGCTGCATAAACAATGTTACAGGTAAAGTGAACAATACAAAGCATCGTTAGGAGATAATATTGTCAATACTAGGTTATTGTTGAATTTTTTTTTAATAATATTTGATATACGAGTTTCACGATAATTTACCGTTTTTAATAAAATATTTATAATTTGTTTATCATTTCTCTTTCTGGCTGAAATTAAACTAATTCACATCTTTTTGTTTTTGCTTAGGTGAGATAATTATAGTGATTAGACAAGTTATGGTTAGCAGAGTTCAGGTTCTGAGTAATCATGTAGTGGCATTTATAAATCAATGCTACCGCGGATCAGATGACACGTTGCTGATTGAGTCGTTTCGGTCTATGGTCCAAATCGACCCACTCCAAAACGTGCATTGGGCTATTCACACTGCTCCAAGCACTGCGGTGCGAATGGTCCCATTCAAAAACAGTACCTGGGCGATTCGCACCGCGGTTCGAATCAGTCGTGATGCAAAATGACTAAAAACCCTGGAGGTTCCATTAGTATCGTAGGATGTCATTTATGCGTCAGGCCACATCAGAAGCTAATCTTCCGAAATATATATTTTTTGTTATTAGTGTGATATTGACATGATTGTTTTGACTTCAAAGGTTGCTTAGAAGAAATCGTTCGATTATAAGGCCTCCTAATATTCTGCTAATGTTACGTTCTATCTGTGTTTATTATTTATATAAATCATAGTGATATCGATTTGTGCCGGGCTGAAAAATCTGGCGCTAGGGTGAATCATTTAGCCCAAGTATACGAAAAAGAAGGAGACAAGGATGTGAAGTAGACGCTTTGATTAATTTCGGGAGAGTGACGTATCCATTTGTCAAACAGGATCGGGGATTAGGTTGGCCATGGCCTTGAAAAGACCTTGCTTCTATAATCGGATGTGTGAATATCCTTCTGAGACACGAGAGATTTGCAGTAGGGGACATCCACGGATGAGCCATTTTATACAAGGGAACTAAAGAACGGTTCTAAAATATTACATAGAACATTAAAAGCGTTTGAAGCGTGTGTTTATCGGTGCACTCTTAGTTTCATGTGAATTAGCTGTGACAGTGAAATTTTACGTATGCAGGTCATCCTTGTGTGTTTGAGCAAATTCTGATGACAAGCTCCCTAAGCGCGGGACGTTAGTACCAGACAAATTCATAATGTAATAATATTTGAAGCATATAAGCACGCGCCCCGTGCATTTTAAGAGTTTTGACAACAAAGCGGACGGTGGAAACTTTATATTTTCCAAGAAACACCCAGGTGGACAAAGATGGGCCGTCGCGAAAAAATATTTTTTCACGCTGCATACAGAACTTAGGAAAGTGTTTTTCTTCCCTGCGCTGGTTTCAGGTGGTGGGTCACCTGATGTATTTTTTGTCCGCGTTGTAAGATTTGTCTTGACTGTGTTGATATTATGTTTAGTCTAAAAATGTAATAACCTCCCATGACGACTATTGGTTAGTATGAAACATGTCGTTGATGTGTAGTGGGCGGGAACGGATGTTAGTTGGAATAAGATGGCCCATAGTAATATTGTAATACTATATTATAAATATAGAATCGTAAGCGTTCATACTGTTTGTACGGCAAATGCCATCTGCCATGTCAAGACACGACGGACCGTGAAATAGAACCAGATTATATTAGGTGTGCGTGTAACGGTGCATGATAACGGGCTTGTCAGTTTATGTCACAAGTTGAGGCAGAACGGCTCAAACAATTGTTAATACACAGAAACAATGTTAATTTATTTTGTACGAGAAAGCTTAAGCTAAATAAACAATTTAAATTAAGTACTGTACTACTTGACAAAGTGTTGTAAACAACCAGAGCTGATCTTCTGGTGTTGCCGATAGATGACCTCACGCATAGGTTAAAACTGTACTAAGCCTATGGCGGGTCGCCGTATTCTTAGGCAAACAGCTTTCACCACGAGAACAACCTTGTCTTTAAAATAAAAATCATCTGAAAAATCAAAATCACGCGTAAATCGGTACTATAAACGAGCTATGTCATAGAACAAGTTTATCGCCAGTCAATCATCTTTTCTTTTTCCTCGAGTTCGCATATTATCTCGAAATAAGTCGTCTCCAATCATAACGTACTCTTTCGATATTATATTCATATATAAAAAACCAGAATTAATAAAATATAAGTGAAAAATCCACTTGTATGCAGCAGATATTTTTTTTTCAGTTGCAATAAAAAATACTACTGGATCGTTTTTGACAAAATATTTATCGGACCAACTGCAAATTCTACCTATCTAACCTTTTAAGCAAAAAAAAATAGATTTTTTTCTCTGTCTCGGTCTGAGCATCTTTGAGAGATCTAATAACATGATAAAAAAGCGACGAATTCAATACCTCTTGATTTAAAATTACGACTATATTCACATACATATCAACATAGATTCATACATCACATACAACATATATTTTTAGATCAAAAGACCCAGAAATCGTGGATTTGTTTTCAACGATCACTACAATGTGACAGGTTTGGTGGAGTTTTCAGACTGTAACTGACAAATAAAAAACGAAAGCTGTCATCCTTTCTTATGAAATGATTCAAACAATAACTGTAATACACTTGTATTACAGTTATTGTTTGAATCATTTATACATTATAATCATTTGTACACTTGTACAAGAGAGCAAGTTTCAAATATTACGATATGATATAGTAGTATTACGAAAGTATAATGGTTAGAAGTGAGTTCGAAAAAACCTGAAAAATGTGTATCATCCTTATTTTCTTTTTCTTTTTTAATTTTGATATACCCATTGTCACTCTCACGAATAATACGAATCTTTTGAAACCACTTACATCAAAATACGACTAGCTGTTTAAGCTTTAGGGCGTGCCAAATAAATACATACATATAAAAAACACAACTCTCCTTTTTTCGCAGTCGGGTAAAAATTAAATTACAAATATACTAGACCTATGAACAATGACCATTTATAGCAACAATATACAAGTTGTAGCAACATCTTAACGTAGATAACTATATATATATATATATATACATAATCCGTAATACATGTATATATATATATATATATATATATATACATGTATTACGGATCTGAATGAACAACGCATCTCTGCTTCTAGTCTGGACTCCCTTGTTTATCAGCAATTATGCAAAATTAGAGAGTACAATAAGAACTTATTAAAAATGCAGTATTCAATATCTACCAGGCTTCCTACTACAGAATTTTTAGGTGGTGGTAGAAAAAAACATTATAAATATTACAAAGGAGTCCAGACTAGAAGCAGAGATGCGTTGTTCATTCAGACGAATATTTTAGTACATACACAAAGCCTTTGATAATCAGATAGTTCGCACAATAAATGTAGACGCGAAGCGTTTTGCGTTGAACTGCCTGGTTGTGGTTTTCGCTGCCAAGTTTATATAGTTTTTAGCCAAGTCTATTTCCCGATAGCTATAATCTCGGTCTCTTCAAATCACGAGTGAATCGGTTTCTTCTAGGCAAGCGCGCTACATCCTAGACCGCATCGTTACTTTACATCAGGTGAGTTGCGGTCAAGTGCAAGCCTATAAAATAAAAAAAAAATAAAAAAATCAGATACTTAGTGGATTTATAACTGTTAGTTCTTGTGTGTCATCTTCTAACGGATCATTGGCTATCATAAGGGCAATACGGATCATGGACACAGCTCGGCGCGGAATCAGGAACTTGTCTTCAGGTTTTTGAGTTACGTACCATACTGTACGGCTTCTTCCTGGTGGTTGCTTTTCTTGGATTTTCCTCAGAATAATTTGAATTCGTTACGAACGTGTCCCCCATTACACCTTTTCCGTCGTACTGTCCTTCACTCTTAATTAGAGACCCTTTTATCACTTTATGAATACAATATTACAAACGATCTAATTAATTTACTTCACAAAAGGAGTTAGACAGTGATTGATTTACAATTTTACGAGCCAGTTTTAATTATAGCTCAGTACGCTGAGGAAAGACGTCTTATTTTATTTTGATACTTGGGAGATTCTCAAAGATGGCCGAGTTAGTACGTTGAGGCGAAAATATTGAAAAATGATTTTACTTTCTTTACAAAGGTAATTGTTAAAATTGACTATGCGAATGAACAGTAATGATAGTACTTTACATTTTGAAGTTTTTTTCTTACGCAAGTAACTCCTGGGCGTATGTCTTTATGAAGAAAAATTAAACGACTCGCTACAAGAAATAAAAAATAGTTTTAGTTAAGTTTGTTTAGTTGTTGCAAATAAAAAACAGGTTTCACTCCCTTTTTCTATTCATTATCAAGATTTTCTTGTTGTAATTTCGTAGGTTATAAATTCTATGTCTCAAAATGTAGGTACGCGTTTTTTTTTAAATTTATTTTATAAAACTTCACAGACTTTGGTTTGTGCCACTTATGAAATTATATAATAATTTCTAAATTGAATTATATCTTGAATTTTACATACTACTTTACTGAAAACAAACAACTACTTAGCTAAAAAAATTGATATTAAATTAGGTTTTCATTTCGTAACTTTTTTTAAATGACTAAGAAATTTAGGGGTCAATACAGATTTGCCTCCAGCGGTTTCACTTGTTCAAGATATAATCGTGTAAAAATCTCTTTGATAGTGACTAAGCGACTCTCGATTCGGCTTGTTTCTGGTGCAAAAGTAAGCCTTCGCCTTCCAGCGCGGTAACGCAGCTAGCGTTATAGCGTTACCTTTGTAACAGCTACGAATCGGAGTGGGTACTTAAAAAAGAAACTATCAATGTCCTCAGTCTTTTGCTGCAACATTTCTGGTATTTATATTTAGCTAACACGTGAATAATCATTCTATAACCCTGGCTGCATTTCCCCGGCTTCGCGTCCTCGGCCCGATCTCTTTACGTAACTCTATATCCGGTTAACACCTGACTGATATTGGACTAGTATTGAACTGGGCTACTAGATATTTTTGTACCTAAATAGATCTAATACACTGGTAATGTATTGCGATGACCGCACTTTAGACTGAGTCAAGCTTTACTTACAGGTGAGAATCCATTTCATACATCCATTGATTACTCGTTTGATCAGTTTGAGGAAGTCAGATACTGAGCAAAAGAGAAATAATTAGGTGAGGTGTGAAGGTAGTGAGGAGAAAACATACCATAAGGATGAAAACTATTTTTCATTTTCTCACTCTGACATCAAAACGAAGTGGAAAAACACTAGATATTTGTTAAACAACATCTTATAATTTTTATTTAGAACATACATTATTAGTTGGTACGTAGTTTTGCTTTCTGCTGACCTTCTCTTTGTGATTAATCTTGACCATGATATTTTGGCAATAATAAAATAAAGGCAACCAGTTGACCG
Source organism: Ligdia adustata (assembly GCA_947049295.1). Lineage (NCBI taxonomy): Eukaryota > Metazoa > Arthropoda > Insecta > Lepidoptera > Geometridae > Ligdia > Ligdia adustata. The sequence goes on from OX346233.1 coordinate 4,132,767, forward strand.
ATTTTTTATATTCAGGAATCTTAATTAATGTTGTGTTCTACATGTATGTACCCAATGAAAATAAAATCGATAGTAAATGGCGCCGTAGGAAACTTCACTTCATTATGGAAAAAAAAACCCGATTGAAAAAGAAATATATATACGTAGATTTTCTTCAGTATTGGTTGGCAACTACATCATGTACAAAAATACTAGTACTAATATCCAAGCAAAGGTAGACACTGATTCATAAAATTCGATTATGTCAGGCTTGAAACAATAAGTGCATTTATTTTGAACACACGTTTGCCGGGCTTAGCGCATAACTAAAGAAAAATAACAACAAAATATTTACTAAAACTGGTCAATGTTAAATTTATGTTTTTCGATTGTTACAGAACGAGTGCCTACACGCAGCCGTGACCTCTCTTACAAAGGCGGAACACTATGACAAATACAATTGCTTGTAAGTACCTATACCCGTCTATTATCATATTATTATCTATAATTCATATCATTATTATCATGATGTATAGCTTGCGGCCAACGGCGGGTTTGAACTGGATAGAACAAACAGAAGACCAAACTTAGCATTAAACGATTGCGAGAAGAAAACTGTTTAGCAGACACTACTGCTAAACATACTACAAAAGTTTTTTTATTTAATAATAATAATCATGTATTATTCTATTACTTATGGTAGTAGGGTTACCTATATCATATATGTCGGTATGTGTTTTACTGCAACCAGGTAGGTATTAAAGCTAAATAGTATGCTTTCTACACTTAACGAAATCAGTTCAGTTAAGAAATATTCAATATTTTTTTTCCTTTTTAGAAATATAACGCGTGTTTGATTCATTTTGTCTGAGAAGACGAGTTTTTACGCGTAAATGATTGTTGATAAGGTCCAAGTATAGTTTCGTTTACATTCGGTGAACATCATCGCGGATGAAATGTTCGTGTTTTTAACGATGATGAGACGATGTGCGAGACGTGTCACCGTTACAAACACGAACGAATCATTTCATTCCCGATAAAATTCACCGAATGTGAACGAAACTATAGTTTGACCTTTCCAACAATCATTTACAAGTGAAAACCTGTCTTTTAAACAAAATTCCTTTTCTCATTGCCAACATGGGGCTGAATAACGACTATTATAAAATCACATTACGCCGCATCACGCCTAATCTGAATCCCAAGCGCGGATCGTTAACCTCCTACGCCGGTCGGATTATATTTAATTACGATGGCTTCTTAAATCGGCCGCTTAACACGCCTAAGAGTCTTGCGTAACTCGATGTCTGTTGTTTAGCACTCTTAATGCTTTGTTTATAGCGTAAACGTAACATAAGCGTAAATTTAACCGTTAATTGGGTGTGTCACGTACGTTTTCTTTGAAATCCTTTGAGAGTTTGAAGGTATTTTCCTCTGTTTTTGTTCAATTTTGTAAAATGTGCGTTAATTACAAAGCTGTTTGTTGTTTTTGTATAGTTATGTAGGAGTTGCTGCCACTTGCTTTGAGGTCTTTAATTTTGGAAGCGTAATTTTGTAGGCTGAAGGGCTTGTTTAGATACGAGTCTTGTCAGCAACCGGTATCAGTTATTCGACAGTCCTATGACGTAGGTACGCATATATTTAGAGGTTGTTTGGAGGTGTGCTTTTACTGCGATTTTTAATCGAGTACTGAAAAACAGACGTCGTAACAAATTTGATAAATTTTCATCCAAATAAAAAACATATAAGCCTTCTCTTATTTCTAGGTGCTACAAAATATTTTATTCCTATTCATACTAGTCATGTAAAAATTATTACAAATATGTTGTAGTTTTATAAAGAGGGATCCTTATGATTCTAAATTAAGCACACAAGTGTCAACTCAAAGACAGATTATCACTATCGCGCCTTATGTTTCACTATCATTTACAGGCCTCAAGAATACCCATGATTTATTAAGCCGGCAAAAAAGACAGCACACTACTTTCATCTTAAAGTTGAAACTTCACACATAGGTGAAGTTTCAGCCTTTCTAATAATGCAACTGGTTTTAAGATGTGGTAACAGAAACAACAGAAAGCCAAAACACCGCAAGTTCTAATTCTGAGTAAAATATGATAAAAGGAACTACCACTAAAAGTTTCTCCTAATTTACCAGATGTTCTAACAATAGAATCCTTGTTCACAGACGTAGATTGCCAGACGACGTCAAGACCTGTAGAAACTATGCGTACTTGCAAGAAATTTACGACGCTGTGCGGGCGACAGACAGTAAGTACATATATCTCTGTGCTTAAGTGGATTTACTGGTCTTGTTGGGGCCACGTTTATAAACTTACATTAATTCTTCTGCGATCAACATTTATTACTAAGTCTGTGACACTGTAGTTTACTTTACTGTAAACTGATTGGTGGTATAGGTTTATGTGTGTATAAAATGTGTTTTTCTCAGTCTAAGACATCGTAGAACTTGAGGTTTAATCAATTTCGAAAATGAAACTTTCTTTGTAGGATTTGACGTCGTTGATTATAATTTTTCATACATTTTATCTATATTCTAGGTGATGATTTTAATATTTTCAACTAGTTCACGATTTTGATATAATTAATTAGCTTTATATGCACTATTACAAGAGACAAAAGTCAACGAGTTTTATAGAATCAAAGATACAGAAAATTGGGCGTATGAATTACTGAAACTAGAATAATGTAACTTAGAAAATATTGTGTTAGATATTGTGGCGAGATAAATTTAAAAATACTGTTTAAACTTATACATTCGCCAAGAACTAGATCTAAGATTACGAGAATAAGCTGAAACATTCTAAGAGTTTCCCATGGACTCTATTTTTGTAAATATACAAGTGAAACAAAACAACCATACAAAATATAACTATACATTAAAACTGTTTTTTCAAAACACATATTTTTCCTTATTTCATCGCTCGTTCTCTTCAATCTCAACAAGTTCAGAATGGCATATTATTGTTCCTAAGAAATACCGCTTTCCTGTCAAATACCGCTATTCAAAGAGTAAATTTCTAATTAAGACACTCCCTCGTAATAGGATCCTTTCAGAATATTAAAATGTCTCAAAACATTTTCACGATTGTCAGGCTCCTGAAATACGAAGTTATTCTTCCTTGTCTCTTTATTTTCATTTCGAATTCCAACGAAAAGATTTTCATTGTGTATTACTTAGACAAAAATAAGGCGTTTTCTTGATTTAAATTATAATCTTTGGGACGAGTTTAATTTATACAATCAACTATTTAAGGACGCTTTTGAATGATAAAATTGATATTTATGACTTTTAAGATTTATTTAAAAAAAGAAGCATTCTTAAGAATGCTTCTTTCTTCTTCTCTATCTCCTAAAATATTGCCTTTTGAACAAACGTTTTCAATTCGTAGGCTTATCTAAACTTACGTAATTTTAACTTGTATCAAAGTTTTCAGTATTTACAATATACAAACACTGAAAAGTTTGTTACAACCAAAAACATTATGATTTGATCATACTGATTGCTTGGCACCCCTTCAGTTAGTGTTAGTTAATTTCTAATGCGATTTTTTTTTGTTTTATGTTGACTGTACCAATCGCAACATAGTGGTAAAGAGCGGTCGAGTTGCGCGCGGTGAAAGGAACGCGACATATCTGGAACGCGAATAACTCACAAAATTTTCAATCTGAACAACAAATATATTCGAGCTTTTTAGTTTCAGTTTTTATAGCTGTACTTATTTACTAGTGGCTTACATATAACTTCTCGCTACTGAGCCCTGGTCTTACATATAATTGGTGTAAACTATAGTCCATTACGCTGTTCAAATTACAGATAGAAGAGAGCGCTTATATTCGAAAAGCAAATTTCTCTACGTTGTTTTTTTTTCTACAAATTTGAAATACCTACGTGATAATTACCCCTAAGCTGCACTAAATTTAAAATACCGCAATAAAATTTTACTTATACATCCTAAAAATTTGATCTTAAAAGTTGTGAGTTCAAATTATTTTCCTTAAAACTTGAGCATACCTTCTCTCTTGTCCTTTGTTATTTACCTTAATCAACTCAGAAGTTAAGTTGCTTTGATCATTATGCAAAATATATCTTTGTTTCAGGTGTTAACACTAAGGATTTTATGGCAAAATTAGGGGAATACTTAATATTAACGGCCTTCTCACATAACTGTCGACTGGAGCGGGCGTTCAAATGTCTAGGCACCAATTTGACTGAGTTCCTTACTACATTGGACAGTGTTCACGATGTTTTGCATGATCAGGTAAGATTCTACCATTTTGCAAGCATTTTTAACCCCCGACGCAAAAATGATAGATAGATAGATCAATTATTTTTTGCCGACATAAAAAAAAAATACAAGAGAAAATTTTTACAAAATATAGTACTACAAGTTTAACATGACGGGCTATTAAAAACTTGATGTGTCTGTGTGTGTAAGTGTGTCTGTCTGTAGCATCGTAGCTCCTGAACGGATGAACCGATTTTGATATCGCTTTTTTGTTCGAAAGGTGAATTAGTCGGAAGTACTTTTAGCTATGTTTGATGAAAAAATGACTGGGCTTGACTAATGGAAGTAGTAGTTGTTACCGTACACTACTATAAATATCAAATCCAAGATGACCGCTACCGCAAATTGGAGAATAACATTTTTTTAATCTCATAACAGGGGTTTATTAATGTTTAATTTTACTTGTATGACATGGTAATGATTTTAAACATATGTTTTATGCGACTCAGCCAGAATTCTTGCGGAGAGTCAGAAATGAGCAAACATAAGCACGGTTCAGCATGATTATGTCTAGTTGCGATTACTGTGGAGTGGCATTTACACCACGGTAGTTGACACGTTAAACTGGTGAACCCAGTTTTTGTTATCAGAATAAGCTTGACATATTTATTTAGCATTCAACATAAAAATCAACTATATCTAAAATACTTGCTTACTCGTAGAAATGAAACTAACAGTTTAAAAGAAAAAACAATAATTAAAAATTATATATAAAAGTTTATGTCAAGACCTTGTCTCTATAATTACTAGATATTAACATATAACATTATTCCACAGGACGACGTTCTAAAAGACGAGTCAATGGAGTACGAAGCCAATTTCGTATGCACAACATCGCAAGAGGGTAAAATCCAGCTGCACTTAACAACTGAGAGCGAACCCGTGGCCTACTTACTAGTCGGCAGTCTGAAGGCGATAGCGAAGCGACTGTACGACACGCAGACCAACATAAGACTGATGAGCTACACTAATGATCCTAGAAGATTTAGGTAAGTTGAGTAGAGCAGCTTTTTATTATCAGTCTGAGAGAAAGTCAGTTACAATCCTCTTCATGCCTTATTAAAAAATGCGATTGAATTTTACGCGTTCTGTGCAATTCGAACTGTTCTAACGTCCAAGTACTGTTTTTGAATGGCATTAAAAAAACTCGGATGATGCGAATCATCCAAGTTTTTTTGCGGTGCGAAATGACTACGAGTAAGAACCTTTTTTGTTTTATTTTATCCTATAGACAACGCATCTCGTTAATGTAAAACAAAGACGCTCAACATTTAAACGTGTTTATTTATAAAGTAGTATTTTTATCGCAAAATTAAACCACAGTGAAATTTTGTTATACTCGTTATACTCAAGATTGCAAAATATTTTTTTCGTCTGGCAGTTTTTATGCTTGAATGTTTCTATGAAAATTTAGGTTTCCATTCAATCTTAATGAAACTTCGTATACAGGTTTTACGAATTTGACGAATAAATAATTTTATTGCACAAACTTATAAAACATGATAAAATTTTAACTAAAACTATACAAAGTTATAAACTATACAAAATGTACAAAAGCAATATCCAAAAATTAAAACTAACTTAAATCTAAACCACTGCCAGTTGGTAGAGTACCCAAAATGCTGGCCCCATTGCCTCGTTGAATGGCAATACCAATGCGCTGACCCAGGTAGAGGCCAGAATTTTGATCTCGAGTAGCGTCAACTAGACGCTTTGTTAGGCCTTTAAAAAATAATTTTGCTCCCGGTCCCCAAAGCCCGAAAGAAGAAGAGATTTGACGAATTGTTTTAATCTTCAAGAGATTTTATGCAGTACTAGAATAAGAAACATTATTAGAAAGTTGTTTGAAAATGCAAAAACCGTTCATATTTCATTAAAATATAGTTTCTTACTCGTAAAACAAGGTCTGAAAGACTTTGGCTTAATCATTGATATTACGCGAATCAAAGCTCGGCTTCCACGGTTATTGGCTGTTTTTTACCACGAAGGTAAGATAGTTTTAACATTTTTGAAAGCTACTTGAAATTTTGAAGTATTTTCAAAGCCGCAAATTTATAGTAGTCGCTAGCACAACTGTTCGCAGAAATATCATTGTTTATTATGACCTAGTTAAATGCAATGTAAAATAACATGACTTATTATCCAGCGTTTTTAGAAGAGATAACAGTAATAGTAACAGGAATGATTAAATTATTTCTTCCAGCAAAGAAAGGCTTCGCTAATCCGATTATGTATTTCCATAATTCAACTTCAATATTTATGTTAACCATATTAAAAGCTTTAATCTTATTCTGTAGCCTCGTTACCAGAGACGGTGCTAAGAAATAAACCACTTTGAAATCGTTTAAAACTTTTATACTTTCATGACAAATAATAAGAGTTTATGTCTGGCCTAATAGTAATTTTACAGTTGTCGATAAGTATATCGATTTACCGATACGTAACCCTTTTCATATACGGGGTTATCGGTTAGGTGTGTACTAAGCCGAAAGAATACTAGTCCTAAAGTTATACTTTCATGAGTATAATTTTCATTATGGGACTAACTTTGAAATTCACAAAAATATAGCCATGTAATGTTTAGCGGTTATTGTAACTAAATGTATGAAGAAGCTGTTTTCTTTTTAAATTCATAGTGTAATGAATAATACCCCCTTTTCAGCTTAGTCTGAACGTTCGGCGTAAATTTTTTTGGGTTTTACATTTTGTAATATTTCTTCAAAGAATATGGGTACTTTCTTTTTGTTTGAAAATTCGGGTTTTGTTCAAAATTGTATAAATTTTTAAAAAATGTTTAAATTTTTTCATTTTTATAGTTTTAACGAATTTAAATTAACAGATACAGATACAGTTTTTAATTTTTTTTTTGCGTACAATATAAAATTCAGAGCAATAACAATAGAGTCGGCATTGAACTGAAATTGTTTTCACCAAAAACTTTTTCCATTCTGTTCTTTTATCGCAAAACCTACTAACATGTACGGATAAAGCAATACGAACATTAACAATTGAATTTATTTCGAAAATGCCAGTAAGGGAATTTGGAGATCGCCATCAAAAGACAACGGCTTTGGAAGAACTCGGCCTATCAAGTCTATCCATAAACGATTATTCCTAACGTCGTTATGACTTGAACTCAAAATGGTAGTTCCACCTTTTTTATAACTCATTTTATAATTTAAGCAACACTCAGTTACCTAGTTACCTAGTGTTCTGGTAAGATTTTTTACCACCATATTATCTCTAACACGCAAGCCAAATTATGCTTTAGATACATAATCGGATTGCCCTTACTGTTTACAGTTTGTCAGTTTTGGTATATTTTTACATAATGTTTGTGTTTTGTTATTAACATTTTTGTTGTCATGATGCCTGAGCTGATTGTTAAGGCATATCTTATTTAAACATTCGTTTCTAGGTATATTTGCTTTCGTACCTTTAGTAACAAAGCCTTATTGGATTTTGTGTTAGAAATAATATATTAGCTTCTCGTCTTGTTGAGAAATTTAATAATACAATGGTGATCAGATATTTTGTTAGGAACAGCGTTTCAGAACACAAGTACTTTTTTATGATAGTACAATTATTTACATGTTTAAAGATACCTTAAGAAATTTTAATTAATAATGGCTACAGTGTCTTTTTGACATTTCGGTTTTCTGAAGTTTTTAATTTTTATTTAGGTCAAACTTTTTTGTAGCGTAGTGTTTATAATTTATTGAATAGTAATTATAGAGGAACATAATCCTCAGAAAAATATTTTGTTATATGATAAGATGATTGAATAATATACTTACCTTTCTTTTGGCTAGTTAGAAATAAAACATATTAATCGATTATTAAAATTGTGATTTCATCATTAGTTAATTTTACTGTCTCATTCCATTCATTCGTGGTAGTATGGCAAAAGTAAACATGTTGTACTCACAAACTTTTCTACTAACATCATACAGCTCTACAATATACTCTAGTAAATAAGCTGGCCTTTTGTTGAGAATAAAAGTAACAGATAAAGTAATTGATTTCTTTCGTTCTTTTTTCATAAAATATTGCAATATTGTAAAAGAACGTATTTTTACGTAGAAGGCTACGGCCGTAGCAAAGTGCTACTCAAACACTACCCCGTAGCATGCTTGTATTAAGATAAATTTTACCATAATTATAATTCGGTCGATACACGAGAGTTGTAACATAATATACATTTTTTTATATTGCTGTGCGGCTACTCCGCGATCAATATTTTTTGTTTGATAGGGCATTGTAGGTCATACTTCAAATGTGCATCTAAAAATATTGAATTCAAATAGCCGCCTCCCGAATTGAAGATCGTTGTTGTAACGTATTTCACGTTGTTATTTGTTAATACTTATTTAGCTCGAGAATCAAGTACTAAAACTCTACGCGAATACTAAACCTGTGTTTTCAAACATCTTATTTTTTTGTATATAGGCAACATGCTTGCTCTTGACCGCAACTTGCCAGATAGGTTGTACGAACTAATCTATCGGATTTAGCATGCTTGACTAGAAAAATATATAATTCGGTAGCGAATTGCATAATTTGGTAGTTTGCACATTAAAAGTAGACGTAAAGCCTTTTGTGCGAACGTAAAGTGCGACTCCATGGTATCTTTACTAGACCGATTGTAGAAAGAGGGTATATTCAAAAATATGGAGTTATATTAGAATTCTTGTTCTAGGTATGAAATAAACGCCACACAATCACACCAGAAGTCGAAAGAGGACAACTGCGAAGCGCCGAGCGAAGCGGTCCCTGTCGCTTCCTCCAGTAAAGTAACAGATCTCAAGATTGGAGTCGCCAGCTTCTGCAAAGCGTTTCCCTGGCACTTTGTCGTTGATAAACGACTGGAGTTAGTTCAGTTAGGTAAGTGTCACAAGCTTTACCACTGATTTAAATTGCTTTTTGTAAAATGTGTTGACATACGGAAAAATAATGTAGTACCTATTTTTTTTTTGCCAATATCATGTCGTATTGTCGTGAATGTCTAGTATTGCCTGATTTTATGTATCGGAATTTTAGTTCTTGCAACACTGAAATACATTTTACAATAAATTTTGAGTTCCATCAGAAACAAGAAAAAAAGAACCAATAGAGAAGGTTCCCGGAGTTTTTCTTAAAAAGAGCTAGCGTTAGAGTTATTAAAATAAGTAAATAGGTTGTCTGACTGATTATTGAATAGAATAAAAATCCTTTCTAACAAGTGTTTAGATTTTACATGGATACAGTTATTTTTGGTTTTACTACTGAAACAATATTAACCAGCTTGTGAGGCGCATAAAATTAACACAAATTACCTACCATACCGTAAAACGCCACCTAAAACTCTCTTCGTTTGATGTTCTTCGCATTGCTACTTATTCTCTAAGTATTCTCGTTTTAAACCAAATACTCTTTTTAGATTTTATTACAAAATTAACAGACAGCTGATTATCTATAATGATGTCAATTGGTTGGTGGTGATGTTTGTATTATGGTGGTACTATGTGGAAGTGTTATAATATAATATTATAACAAGTGGCAACTGACTCAGTTTGGCCGGAGCCTTAAAAAAAAGTTATTATGATTTAAATAAATATTTTGTTTTAATTATACTTTATACTAACACTAGCTATAGATTATATTTTATGTTTTTACTAACCCATGGATTTTATGTTGTCCGAATAAATAAATTTCATTATTATTATTAGTATTAAATGCCCTATCGCAAGGCCAATTTTCTTAATATATACTCGTATGATACTATCTGAGAAGTAAACTTTTTCAGACAAAACAATAATTTATTTTACAAATACGTTCAAGACGTCTCTGCGTAATAGCCGACAGTAAAAAAACGACAAAATAAGGACCTCAAGTTTATAATTCGATTCGAAAATATAATGGAAAATCCCGCAAATTTAACACATAGAAGAATATTTAACTAAGTAAATGGTGCCTAACTTAATTAAAGCTGATCTCCTCACGCTTGGTAATATAATCAGCTTCAAATTTAATGCAACGCAGCCCGATTCGGCATGTTATGAAAAGTAAACTGACAGTTTCAATAAAAAAATACAGTACCGAAACCTTGTCTCAATCATGGAATCAAAAAGAAACAGGACAACTTAAGAACTGTCAACTTTAGTTATGAAAATTTTAGGAAGTCTAGGTTTCCCAAATATTGTAAATTGTCCGACCATCGTTGTTTTAGCTACAGGTTTACTGGAAGAACTACCAGTAAAGTACAGGCTATAAGCCCTCAACTTCCAAGCTCTTGAAAAGAGAATGAAATGACCGGCTAAGGTAGATAATTACCCGAGGCGCTTCTAGATAATTAACCAGAGATCTTCCCCTCTGGAAAATGCCGGTTAGATCACCTTTGCAGCCGTTCTAGCTAATTAGGATCCAGGTTTTTTTTACCGAGGCAATTATAATCTAGTTATCTAGCTAGTGATTTACAGAGTTGAGACTTTGACCCTTATTGCTAAGCGGAGAACAACAAAACACATTAATCGGGAAACGTATAACACACTTTTTGGTTTCCAATCCAACTAAAGGCTTAATTATGATGTCTGCCACATTTTGGCTAGACCAGTTATAGCCCTGAAATCATATAGAACTGTCATTAGTAGCTAAGACAAATTTATATTTAACTTTTTATTTAATTCAAAGTAAAATTGTTATCTGTTTCCATTTGTAATCCTGAAAGACAAAGTACACTCAACTTATAAATGTTTGTCATAAATAAAAGAGCCGTTATTAAATTTTTTCGCAGCAATAATTCTGGAGTATTCTCGAGCTATGAATTTTAATTCAAACTTCGGTCATTAGTTCCAGAGTTAGAATAATAAGAATTCTTTTCGTTATTACTTGTCATTTATGCCTTTTTGCTTAGTTTTAAAGCTATCATTAATATTTTAATCGAAACGTCTCGTCCGTTAGACATTATAAGAGTGAATCTGAAAGTTTTTGAAAACGATTAAAGTTATTTAAGTTTTTGTTGAACATAAATCCTGATAAAGTGTTTTGTTTTTGTTAGAAGTTTTAAAAGCCACATTAAAATATTTAAGATTGATAGCAAATAGTTTTAATGTTTTGTTTGCAGTCTTAGTCAATTTAAGCTGACTGTGATATATTATTTTATTTATACTGTACCTCCATTCTTCAACTTAGGTATAATTTTTGATTAACTTGAATAATTTGAGTTTTTGTATATTTGTAAGCAATCTTCGCAAATTCTGTACTTATTTACTTTGTGAATAGATTAAAATTTAAATGTTCATCTATAAATATCTATTGTATTTGATTTGCCATCTAGAATGTTATAAAATAAATGTTGACCCAATTTTTAACCAAATAAAAAGGAGGAGGTTCTCAATTCATCAAAATCTTTTTTATTACGTTCCTGTTTAATTATTTTTCGTTTGAAAGAGAATACATTCCAAATAGTCCAATTTTACAAAATGGGTCTAGTAGATTGGTTAAATCAATTGATGATGAATTGTAGCCTTGTTTGAATAGTTGCACAAATATTATTATGTTGTTATATTAGTTAGGTAATCATAATTATAAAATTATGGTAAGCTACGGAATTTAAAATTAACTAATTTTATGCTTAACAAAAAAAAAAGCCTTATTTCGTGGTATTTCTTTTTAAGCCTTATTATTTTCTACAGGGGCGGGTTTCATGCGACTATTCGGCACTCACCTAGCGTCCCAAGGCTCGTCACTCGGCACCTATTTCAGACTGCTCAGACCTCGGGGAGTCACCCTGGACTTTCGTGAGATCCTCAACAGAGTCAACACACCGTTTATGTTCTGCTTAAAGATACCGGGAAGCTCTTTGGCTGAGGTAAGTTGTAGATTGGTAATCAGATGTATTAATGGCGATACGATGATTATAATGACAGATATAAGTGTAATATGTAGAAATAGTGCCTCATGTTCATAGTGTCTATTACAAACATACACAAAATAGTGTCTTTTGGACAAATAGCATTATTTGTACTAATAGTTTTCTTTGTCCTAAAAGTGTTAATTGTCTAATTAGTGTCGAATTCAACTTAGAAGTTCGTGATCATCACAGTGATGGATCGTAATGTTTTATAGTGTAAAGTCAAGACAAATTTACGCCAATAATTGGCAGTGATTTGGATAGATTTCATTCTTTAAAAATTGACACATTGTTTCAGTTTTTTTTTGCAAATCGTTGACTGCAAGCAATAGTACCATACAATTAAGCGTTAAGCTTAAACTCCTTTTTTTCGAGCTTAAAATTTAAGTTTACTGTTGATACTAGGTTGCAGATAAAGAATGAAATATCCTCCTAAAGAATTAGGTGTATGCAGCATCATCATCGTTTAAAAATTATCTCATAATTCAATATGATCTAATATCACGTTAAGCGCACGTTTCATAGAGTTTCAATAGAAATTGGCAATGCAGCCAAAGGCGATAATTTTCATCGACCGGTTAGTTATTGGGTCAGCATTCTTATTAAAATAAGTATCTGGATTTGTATGTTTTCTTCTACACAATGCACAGAAATATAATACCTACACGACATAATGTTTTGGCCGAGGTCAGGACGTTCAAGGTTTATTGAAGTAATTTGGCGAGTAAATGGAACAATTTAAGTGGCTTGCCATTTATGAGACATTCCAATTCATTGCATTAAAATGATGCCTAACGATTAATTTTAAAGATTAACCTAGATTATATAGACCTTTTTTTTACATAGTCTTTGATAGGTATAAGTTTGGACTTCATACCGAATTTTTAGTAATACAGTATTACGTACAGTTCTTATAGTACATTAAGCAAAATAATGATCTACGAATACTTAACCTTTATAATAAATAATCAATAAACTTGCCCTAAATAAAATTGACTTTACACTTTTACTCCAATTTAAGCAACACGTAAACTTTGAACAAAGAAAACTTTCGTAAATCCAAAATGTTGTATAAATTAATATTGATTTAATTACTAAAGTAACTTAAGAAGTTTGCGCTTAGAACCAATTTAATTTAACAGTTGTTAAAATATCCGTTTACATTAATTGTTGCTAATGACTGTTATCAATTTTCATTAAAATTATGCTTTGAAACTCACTGTTGAGGCTGAAGATGTTTCTGTTATGTTTTGCGGGTTTTATACAAAAAAATACTCCGCCTTAAAAATTAAGGTTAGTTATATTATCACAGTACACTACGAGTAGTTGTATTTTCTCTGACTTCTCATAGACAGGACCAAAACTACTAAACTGGTTTTAATAAAACCATATTATGAATCAGCCACCTCTGAAGTATGACTTGAAAAACTCAAGTCATACTAGTTTAGTAGTTTTGGTCCTAAAGAGTCCTGGTCCTAAAGAGAATCAATAAAATCATGACCATGAATATAATTGGTGAATATCCATTAAAGAGAATACAGTGGAAAATAGCACCTCTGTATTTGAAAATTGTAAAAAGCATTACTCTTTTTTTCTATTTAAATTCAGCATAAAACGCCCTCAATTTAAATTATTAATTCAAATAAAGAACATTGGTTCCAAAGCGACGAATTAATGATAAAACAAAAAGTTCATAAGAGTTTCAATATCTCTCTCCATCAATCGGAAATTCTTTAATGTCACTCGAAGTTTCCTCAATCTCGACTTGAGGGGAGTATTCTAATAATATTAATCAGTTTATTATTTTTAAACCGACGTTATTAAAAACGCAAGTCGTGGTGACACTGTCTTTAATAACTCCCGGGAAGTTTTTGAAGAAGCTTGATTGTATCTAGGGATTGCAATTCGGTGACATTTAAGTACAAACTGGCCGGATACGACCAGATTCTCGTCAATCCGACCACAGGCGCATTATTTCTCACATTTATTTTTAGACACGGCTCTGGGGCGGACCTTTATTCAATTATCATCGGGGTCGCAACCAACAAACAGAGGATTTTTACAATTTTTGTTAAAATGAAGAAATCTAGAATTATAAAAAGCTATTGTCAACATTATGTATTACAAAAATCGTTATGCCCATCAACTTTAAAAAGTTTCACATTTATAGCTCCTAGCTTTCTCCTGTGTCGGGGATGCCATTTAACATACACAAACACGCGCACAAAGACACCCAGACTAGAACAAAGATGTTTAAATTCATAGTTCGCCTACACTTACACCTGGTCCAACCAGGAATTGAACCCGCTACCGTCGGATTGAAACAAAGCTCGAAACAAGCATGCTCGCCACCAGACCACGGCGGTCGTCGTCTTTCACGCTGGTGCTTAGGTTCTTAACTCTTGCGTTTTTCTACCCCTGGACGGTCAATTAAGGCCGGGGGGTCTGACGGATTCGAGGTACGCAGTATCGCCACAAACCGACGGCTCGCAATGCCGCCCCTACGTTTATTATTATATTTGTTTTATTATAGCATTAGTTTTTAATACATTGTATATTAGTCCCGTATCCGGTATAGATTAAATGATGCTGGATTGCATTCCATTAGAGGTGTATCTGGTTGTTACTAAATAAGTTTAGTTTTCAACAGTTCCTTCACAACCGAAGGACAATAAATAAATTACCTTAATACACAATCGTAGATAATTTTTTGATTGGAAATATGCGGCGTTCTTAAGGTATGGCACATGTGTAACGCATTATGAAAAACATTACAAATTTAGCCTAAATACTTATCACTGTAAGAATCAAAGTAAACAAGAATTAAGTATTTAAAATTCCGTAGTGTATATTTCAAAAGTTTATTATTTAAGCTAACGGACTCAAAAGGTAATAAAATACTAACGGTCTAGAAGAAAAAACAAGCTTTATTTACGTTTCAAACACATACAGTAACTTTGTCTGTGACACAAAAGAAATGTAGGTCCTTCCTCAGCTGTCAAGTAGAGCTGATTAAATTACACAAATAAAAACAAATACTAGCAGTCCTTTGAATATAATACAGTCTAGTAATCTTGAGACTGTCGGCGACACACAAACGTATTTAATCGTAAATTGTGACTCTTTTAAAATAAGAAATTCATCTTACTTACTCACATTTTCGGTAGATCATTGTAATGATTTTAGTCTGTTGGTTAATTTTTTCAGGATTAGATTTGACTATAAACTTCTCGTCGAATTATAGAGCTATATTGAAATTAAGCAAGTTTGTTTTTACGACTATCGTATAAAAAGTTATGTGTGTTACTTATTTTAATGTTAGAAGTAAAGAACATATACGACTGTGGTCACTTTATCTTAATTCGCGAAAAGTCATAACTGTTATAAAAATCCGAGATATGCGTTATCAACATAAGGCATAAATCGGGTTTTTACAATATTTGTGACTTGAACCAGGTTAACTTCATTAAGTTAACCTGGTTCAAGTCATACAAATCTTATTAATATCTTGTAAAAATAGTAGTAATAAACCAAATAAACGAATAAACCCTTTCTAATTTCCACAAATCTCTTCACACCATAAGTGAGGCTTCCTAATTCGAAACCCAACATTCGAATACCCAAATAATACGCAAAATCGTAAACATTACTCCCACAAGACAACAGTCTTAGATCAATTCGAGAGCATCTAAAATATTTGCTCAGAACCGCCCAAAACACGCAAACGACGCTACGGCAAATAATTCAAGTCCGCCTGGTGTAATATTGCTAAGTAAACACAGTAAGTACAACACTACAAAGGGTCTCGGAATGGGAGTATGTTTGGAACGAACTGAAGGCCTACAAAGGATGGGTGAGGTACTCGTAGATAGGGCGGACAATGGTGCCTGTTGGAAATCTACTGATGCGACACGTTGATTGGTTTACTTTGAATTAGTAGTATGTTTTTAATCTTCTTGAGTGATACGTCAGCTTACCAGGAATACAAAAAAAAACATATATAAAATAATTATTTTTTATTAAAGAAAAGAACCAACTTAATTAAAAAAAGAAATACAGAAACTTTTGTCAATTTTAGTTATCAATTTTAATATTTTTTTTACATCGAATAAAATAATATGTTTCCCATATCGTCCCATTGCAATAAATTTAGCGATATGGCTTTTATAGATAAAAAAATGCATAAAGCAAGTAGCTAAAGGTACTTCAGCAAACCATTAGCCGATATCTTATGTTAGTTTTCATTCAATAGAATAAGCCGTTTCTTTTGGAGAATAATGCTTTTTAAATCAATCTCTAGCTTTTCCGTCTGCCTTTGCCGTAAGATTAAGAGATCGGGTAACTCTTTAATTTATAGGGTAAAAAAAATCCCTTACATACCTCACCAAATGCACACATCACCATGTGTCAGTGATTGTCTTTTTTTCTGAATTTCACGTGATTCGAGTTTACAATGCAGACATAAGAATCTGTGACTTAGTCAAGTGCCTGCTTGAAAGCAAATTTACTAAACGAAACGATATCTTGAGCTCCAAATATTGACTACAGCCACATATTTTTTTATGCTATCCTATACTGCATAAATTAGTAACTTGGTACTAATATTACAAATTATTAGGCTAATATTTTAACTAAATTTTGACAACATTCCATTTTTTTTTAATTTAGAAAAAGTCAATGGTCAAGAGAGCAACATTTATGATTTTTGCAATAAATTCTGGCTAGACAGAACGTACTTAACAATTAATTAAATTACTTAGCTTTAGAGTTTTGACTTAATTATAATTACCATACTGTCTGCAAAATATAAAGCCTACTAGGTCAATTGAGACATATGACTATGAAGACTGTCACAAAATTAAGCATTTATAAATTTTTGTTCTCTAATTCCAAAAGAAAACACATAATATACAGAAGCAGAAAAGCCTCGCAAGTCTGAAGACTAAGTACAATAGGACGAAAGTGTGTCACCTGGCACGCGAGCGCTGTCGGACAGGTAAAGACATAGACATACTCTGCAATAAATCTCAAACTTACTGCAATGTACCTCTGTAACCTACAATTGTAATTATTAAACTAAGTGATTATTATAGTTCCATATGGGAGTTTTCCTTTTTAGCAATAAGGCAACCACTTCTAGCATTATTGATTTAAGTGTCTGCAATAATACGTGAATATAATTATTTATTTATCTGTCACATATATTTTTGTCGCACATAAAAGATGTTGTCAAAGTAAAATACAGACATAAATATTGAAGTAATAATTTTTTATAATTTTTACACCAAAAATATTGCCGTATCGCTATAAATCAACTCGTGTACCCCATAGGGGTCAGACTCCCCTTTGAACATCTGTACTATGCAGTCACTACGGACTCAAATCTAAACGAGACACTAGTCTACGTTATTGAATGTAAAAGCGTAAATTGCCACTGTGGTGTACGGATGTTAGCAAATTGCTTGAGTGTCGACAAAGCTTACGTTTGTCTACCGAACTCACATTGTGCGCGTCGAATTGTTAACACTTTCCTTTGAATTCTTTGGTAAATTGTCTGTGTTTATTGTGAGATGTTGTTTTTTAGGAAAAAAAGTACTTTTAAATTAGTGTGTTGTGTTTTTATTGAACAGATTTAGTTGACTCATTCTTTTGTGTCAGGTTTCCTGTAGCATCAGGGTCATATAAAAATCAATTTTGATTTCATTGTTTTATCTTACAATAATACGAAATTATTGTTAGGGCGACTAGAAGTCAGATTAATTCTTTTTCCTAATGTTCTTACTAAAAATGTTATAATTTTGAGTAAGACAACATCCAAAGTAAGACATCAAATAATGTAGATTTGAGAACCAACAAATTGCGTTTTTTTAATGTGGGACGAGAATTTGAGGGACGAAATGGGAATGAATCACTGATTTAATAACGATGCTTGCTTACTTCAAAGAAACCTTTGCAAGGAGCCAATATATTCTTAATTTATCTATGCAATGACAAAGTATCGTTTGAAGTAAACAAGAAACAAAAAATTAAATCAAAATAATAAATTTAAAATATTCAAATTAAATCGAACTCTCAAATCTTCCTCCAAACTTTGAGAAGCAAACATTTTAATACCCACCCTCAATTATATTCCCGTCCATTCTACTCGCAAAAAAGAATCGATTTATTTCAATCAATTGGTCGGCCTTTGACAAATATGATCAAAAGATGTCAAACGAAAACAACTCGAAACGTTGAAGAGACAACAGGAAAATAACATGTCATTGGGAGGAAAAAATAAAAATGTCAATAAAAAAACGAAACTTGATTCGAATTAACAAAACGCCCGTCAAAAAATAAAAACGTCAATGGAAACAAAAGTAAAACCCCCATCGAAATGTCCTCGTTAACTTAGATTTGTTAAGGAATGTAAATAAAGAGACTGTTTGTGCGACCTTAACTATGTTTGGCTAAGGAATCGAGCTGTACCAAAAAAGGTTCTATACAGTTTCACCACTTTATGCGATGATTTCGTTTGTCCGAATGTAGCGCGGAATGAGGTCATATACGGCTGGTTCTGAACAAATATTTGTAAACCTATTGAATTGATAGAAGAATGATTTACTCAGCAGTTTGTTTCGTCATTTTCTCAACAAAAGGAACTGTACTTTTTTCCGTTTGGGGTTAGAAATACGAGGATATGTGCAAAGGAAACTTGCTCCGGATGTTTTCCGCAATGTTACGGATAAGCTAAGGAAAAGTTGGACGATAAACCTATGTTAAAATAAAATGTTAGTATCAATTTGTCGGCAAGTATTTTGGGATATTCACAGCAGTTTATTTAGGACTTTTTTAGAGAAGATAGGGAATAGCTGAGTTGCTTAGTATTGATTATTAAACAATTTTAATGCTTTAATGCGATTATGGTTCAACCATTTCGTACCATTTTTTTTACTGTAACCGTTTCTTTTATCGATTCGAATCATACTTATTACAAAAAGAATATTAAAAATACTAAAGAAAACAGTTAAAAATACTTCTGTAATCTTTATTTATAAGTTTTATCTCTAGTAAAGAAAACAAGTTTCACTGTTACAATTACAAAATAACTAAAATATCGTCGAGCGGATTAGCTGACACGGCTCATTTGAAAAGTTTTTGATGATTACTACTCATTACATTGTTTAAAAATAAAGTTCATAAAGAATTTCATACGCACAAAATATCAATTTAAACACTATTCTAAACAGAGTTTAGATATATCAACATTATGTGGGTAGTTAATAGATTGTTTGCCCTCAATGTTCCGATGTTTAGTCATACTGTGAACCTTCAATACACATACAAGGGAAAACATACAGGTAACAAATTTTGCATAAGTTTATTGATGGTTGATCATGAGCTTCTATAGAAGATGAATCACCACCAATTTCATAAATCATACATGTTTTTTTTTAGGTATCACCACCTAAAATATAAGTCAATATTTTCTCCTCCAGGCAGGGCTCCATGACATGCTCTTGTAGATCCAAAACAAAAAAAACGTCAAGGTGAAGGTTCTTATTTACTTTTCACGTTATAAGAACTATAAATCTTTAACTGTGAAGTACACATTAAGCATAAAAAGTATCACTATTTTAGCTGTAGAGTAAATAGATTATCTGTAGATCCTAAATGATCTATATGTAATTTTTTTGCTATATTTTTTGTTGTTGTTGTAGTTAGTCATTTTGTTTATGTTAATAAAGGAAAAGTGGAATGCAGTGAGAAATTGTTTCACTGGTATATTTAGTTTGTGACCAAAATACTCAACAGAATCAATACTATGAGTCATTTTTCTTTTATTTGGCCGTTTTATAAAGGTCTATTTACTATAATTACAATTAAGTTTCTCTCATTGAAATAGGTCGGCAAGCGTATATTGTACAATATAATGGTCCTCTGAAAGTTTGTTAACGAAGGTAAACCCGGTGAGCTCTTCATTTGCTAATGAGGCATTGTTAACCAAATCACTTGCTTCATCCCTCTGAGATGCAGGTGGAATACGAAATAAGGTTACGGAATTCGGAAAAACAACTGATTATAGGCACTCGTGTTGAGGCCAATTAGCTGTTAACGATGGTAATGAGACTAAAATTATGTAAATATTCGGCAAACCAGGGTATTTTATTAATGGTTGGAAAAATTACTGAGAATAGAACAGCAAACACACAAAAGTCTTTTTAATAAGAACAATGGTTTAAAAAAATCAAATATTTATATAAGATTTCCAAAAAAGAAAATACAACATAAACATAAAAATAAACTTCAAGCAAGTTGATAAAAGTAACGCGTAGTATTTATATTAATTCCCGATTTTTCTTTGCTTAAAAATATTTGCTTAAAAGAGACAACAAATGCCCACTTATTTTATTTTCAACGATATTCCAGTGAACAGAAGACCCATTCCAGTGAACCAGTTTTGGTCGAGTCCCTTACATTTGGCTAATAGAGTATATAACAAAAGGTGATAAGACGTCTCCGTTCATTGCCTAAATAGCTATCAAACGAATATTTTTAGCAATGAAAAATCGAGCCTAAATCGTAGGCTCGCTATCACTATTATTGTTTTTTTTTCTTATGCAACCTCTATTAAAGTCGGGAGATCTGTATTTGACCAGAAGCATAATAAGAGTTTCTGGTTCAATGTGACAAAATTTGCTTGAGTCTGTCAGTATCTCGTTACTCGCTCATCTCGTACTTCTAATCAAACAAATCTTGACTTGGTAACATTAAAACTTATATGATATTGGTGGATAAACCATTAGTGTCTTGTTAACGTGCACAAAGTAGGCAAGCGATATAAAGACGGAGTAACGTGGTTTTTTGCGTGTTCGCCCGAAATCTCCACAGAAACCCTGGTAAAGTATCCACCGCTTTGCCAGGGTACATGATGTGACTTTAGCTTGACCACGACTACTTATTACTTAATGTTTGACTTATCTTGATTGATAATTAATTTGACGCTGGCAAATACACTAATCTTATGGTGCCATATATCAAAAGGAAATAAAACATTAAAACTCGTTTTTGTACTCGTTTTAGGTTGTAAGAATGGCAAATATGAACGAAACCATATACTTACGGCTTTGAGATATCAAGAGTAAGAGAAAAACGGGTTGCGGTTCTTGACGTCTAAATTTTAGAGAACTATTATAATAATATATATTATAATATATTATAGAAGATAAGCTTACTTTTGACCTCAACATGCTTTAAATAATAATACAAAATTGAAAATTCGTTAATATTTACCTCAAAATGAAACGTACATTTATGTACAAAGTTAACCAATCCGTTGTGCTCGTATTACAACCGAATTTCAACAAATATTCTCAAAAGCTACATCATGTTGGCAAAAGTAGAGATAATCCGTTTCTCAGTAGGTATACTGGATTTGCATAATTTGTACCTAAAACTACGTGCGCTTGGTTTATTCAGGCAGGATTTTGTATAGAAATAAACTTTATTCGTTTCAAAATTTCTGTAAATGCTCAGACTTATAGATTAAAATATAGTATGACATCTGCACTGCGATTGTATCTCGCAATATTCAAACACATAAGAGTTTTAGAGTTTCAATGTGAATGTACCGTAAAAAAATACTAACATTATATTTTTTTTTATTAGAACACTAGGCATTTGACCACAAGTTCGCACGACCACGAAACCTGTAGCCCTAGATGGAGCATGCCTAGTCTGGAATACACTGGCTCTCAAGGAAGGCTGCCGGAACACACCGTTAGGTGCTTGGCGACGATTTTACAAATTGAGGGTGGAAGCTAGCCAGGCGAGCAATAGGAAACGTCCTACCACCATGCTATGGTTTCCTCACGATGTTTTTCCTTCACCGGTAGCTCACAGGCTCTTTTTGCATGTTTCGTGGGATCGAACCTCGTACCTTTGCACAGCATTCCACCCAACTAACCACTCGACCATCATCGCTGTATCTATCAGAAGTTCTGCGAACAATAGAAATTCAATACAATAGTGCTAAATTTTCACCACAAAAATACATGTAAAGGTTTCATCGCTTCCTATCAGTAACTTAGTCCTTGAGTTGTAATTGTGCTTATCCAAGTTCAAAGAAGTGTATTGTTTAGTAAAAGTTAGTGACTTACTTATTTATTGAGTTTTATCATCGGATCTTATCTCGTGCATATAATAGATTGATAGGTACTGCTTAACCTTCTACTAACTACCTTACTTCATGTTAAGAGGGAACACGACCAGATCTATTATTCTATAGAAACGTATTCGCTAACTTCCACCAAGGGTATTAATATTAACAGAGTAGAATATACAGTGTTATCGGCTAGAGGTGTACGAACCTGAAAGGGGATCACTGTACCAACCCTAACGACCAGCTTTTGCTACAGGACCCACAAGAGGGAAAAAACAGCTGTTTCATACATTTTGTCGAAGACCGATAAACTTTTTCTATGGAACAGCAGTTTTTAATTCTTAATGATGATGAGTAAAGTCACCCTCTTTCGGCTAAGTATAACCCTAACCGACCTTTTACACAGAGATGTGTTTTAGCAGTGATAATAAAATTAATTTCACTGTTTCTAAGATGGCAGCCAGATTTAGCAGCCAAGTATAATCTGGCCAAATAAAGATGGTGTTTTTGTAAAACCAATTTCACCTCTTTTTGCAATGATAAAAACTGAACAAAAGTCAAAAGATTGACAATGACATAGGATCTAAACGTAGACTTTTAAAATAGCTTAGCATATTTATATGAAATTCATTTGTTAGTTATCCAATAATAAAATACTGTAAATGGCTACCATCTTCGTAAACTTTAACACCAATAAATTCATTATTTTCTTGGCTCCAGACTTTGTAGTTTGCCTTTATAGTTTATAAAATTAAATAAAGACACGGCTCTGGAGCACAACTTTCGAGCTGGAAAAGTTGACCCAATTGTGTTAGCTGTTCCATCTATTTGCAGCTTCCAGTTAAGATCTATTTTCTTATTAGCGATACTATTAGTTTAATAAAACTTTAGTATTAATAATCTTGGTAAACATGATTTTCTTACCTGAGCAAAATTATATTGAGGAAATATTGTAAGAAAAAGCCTACTTTGGGGATTTGTGCTCTGACAGTGAAATGTTCATGATATGACTGAATTCAATTTTATTGATCAATGTGACATCATTGTTTCAAAAATAAAAATAAAACCTAGTTATAAGAATAAAAAGGTTAATTTCAAGTAGTATTTGAGACAATAATAAGCGATACGACTTATTATGCATTCTTTTGCCTGTAGAAATAATGTCTTTGTTTTATCCCCAGGGTCTAGAGATCAAAGGTCAGATGGTGTTCTGTCCGGAGTCAGATTCACTTCTGTTCGTCGGTTCCCCTTTCCTGGATGGATTGGAAGGCCTTACTGGTAGAGGACTGTTTATATCAGATATTCCATTACATGATGCCACAAGGGACGTCATTCTGGTTGGGGAACAAGCAAGAGCACAGGTCAGTGTCATAGAGTTGAAAAGGGGAGAAGGTTGTCAATTCCTCGGATATTTATTTCTTTTTTTCA
The DNA here is from genome assembly GCA_947049295.1 of Ligdia adustata. NCBI lineage: Eukaryota > Metazoa > Arthropoda > Insecta > Lepidoptera > Geometridae > Ligdia > Ligdia adustata. The sequence goes on from OX346233.1 coordinate 4,156,516, forward strand.
CTTTCTTTTCTAATTTCTGAACCGATTTCAAAAAATTATTTGTCTCAAAGTGTATCTAATTTTAAATCCTCGAAATTTTTAATTATTTTTTTATGTAATTTAAATATAACGAATAACATTTTGATGATGATTTTCCTTCAGATTTCTGGACCGATTTGAATACTCTGTTTGTTTAAAAGATCCTAACTTTAAGAGTACCTACTTTTGGTTGTATAGAAAAATTGCAAAATAAGCCAAGTTAAGTTGCTTAAAAAATTAAATAAATCGCAAAAAATATGTCTGCCGTAGTGAAGCTAGTTTTTTCAATGTAATTGCTTTTATTGTTCAAGAAAGATGCTTCGCTCGCTTGAATAAAGGAAAAGTTAAAGTGTCACAAAAAAAGCACTAAAAATACTGTACCAAGTGACGGTTCCTGTAGATATACTGAGAAAGGCAAAGTCTTCGAGGCTCTTAAGGAAATTAATTTTACCCAGACTAAAAGCTAGTCAGACTTCTTAAGCTAAGCGTTGGTACTACTTGCAATAGCTATCTCTACTGAACAATATATATTTATACAAAAAAAATCAAACAGAAATCATTTCATCCACATATCAAAAAAGAACGAAAAAATCAGACTAACTATTAAACTACCCTCAAAACTTTCTATCCCAAATGCCCTGCTTCTATTAAAGTTATCGGAATCAGTTCTCATCCATAAATCTTTGTGTTAGCGGACGGCTCTGCGAAGTTTATCAAAGGAAGTTGAAAACGAGGGTAGTTTTAAAAACATACTTGTTGAGCGAGCCGATGCCTGGAGTGGTCTGGATATGGACTGGACACTTGAGGAGCCCTTTATAAGTCTTTCACAAACTTTGTAATTTAAAGTTAGTAGGTATATAGAATTTTTATTAAAAGTTTGAAGAGAAGACAATGATTAACAGAACTATTCAATTTCTTGATTAGGTATATATAACGTCCTTATAGTTTATGACACTAAGTAAATATTTTTTATTATATATTGGACCGAGTTGGCTATTTTCGTAAATTGCTTTACAGATATGAGAACCCGACTGTTATTGTCTAATTACATATACTAATATAAGCGTTATCTATATTTTTACTTGCAAATCTACAAAAGTTCTTAACGAAGGTTATTGTTTACTAGATGCGTCCAGCGGCGTTATTTGCGAAGCTAGGGCCATTCCACAAGAGCACTGCATTATTCCGGGATAAAAAGTAGCATATATGTGTAATACAGCAGATAAGCTATCCTGATGCTAAGAAAGGAATAACAAAGCACATAAACACACACACATACCAAATTTATAACACCCCGTCGTTTTTGCGTAGATGGTTAATAAGTATACTGTAATATGCTTATCAATTAACATCCTCTAACTGGACCGGTGGCTCCTAGTGACTCACATCAAACCTCACACTACATACTTATATTATAATAAAGGCGAAAGTTTGTATGTGTGCGTGTGTGTGTGTCGTGTCTGTAGCAGTCTGTGGCATCGTAGCTCATGAAATGATGAACTGATTTTGATTTTGAAAGGTAATCTAGTTGAAATTATTTTTAGTTATGGTTCACGAAAATCGGTCTAAGATGGCCGCCGTCGCAATTTGGCGGAATATTTTTTTATTCACAACTCCCTCAACATCAGTATCAAATGAAAGTGCTTGACTAGTTATTACTACTCGAATAGTATATAAATTTCAAAACAAAGATGTCTGCCACCACAAAATGGCGATGGGGACTATAAATATTACTTTTATTTATGACAGGATGGACTTCGAAGACGGATGGACAAACTGAAAAACTCTATAGAAGAGGCAAGTAAAGCTGTGGACAAAGAGAGGGAGAAGAACGTCAGTCTCTTGCATCTCATATTTCCACCGCACATAGCGAAGAGACTTTGGCTGGGTAAGTGTGTACAAATAAATATATTTTAAGTACTACTTCTGCGACCTGGTGATCTCGGAATATCAATAATTATGCTACTTTAAAAATGATTTTACCAAAAATTAATCTACAAATATAATTAAAGTTTCTTTTATTACTATTTACTAGACATCTTTACAACAACTTGACATTGGTAAAAATACACATAGTTTTGGTACCACTTAGAATGTTTAATTTTATAATTACAGTTATAAAACAATCAAAATGAAGAAGCGTAGAATGCATACATACGCCCTTGATTATTTATATACAAATAAACAAGCATGGAAACTACGACCTTTACGCGAGTAAGGTTTTTTTGCGGACATAAAACCTATACACTCAAACTGAGAGTGACTCATTAAATCATTGCAATATTATAGAGTAGATGTCATTACGATTTATTAGTAATAATATATGTGTCTGTATCTCTAACTCTTTAATATTAGACTCTGTTCTCTAATATTAGACAAAAATTATTATTAGATTCCCCTCACATACAATATTAACCAACTAACAAGTTCAAGTACCTGCTAATCGAATCATCTCCGCGCCGGAACTTTAATCTAACATTCAACAAACTTTGTACGTAACTTAACATTTATTAAGTGGGTAGGAGAGATTTTGCAGCTATGAAAATATAACCTTGAAACCTAATTAAATGCGAGTATTTAATGAGTGATCTGCACATTTATTCCGACGAAAAAGAATGCGTCCTCGCCGGCGAGGACGTGGTCTTTTACGGCCCTTAAGGTCACCCAGCTAGCCCTAGGTCTTTCCCCGTCTGGGTTAACAGGGCAGTTCGTTAGTCCTTCTCTGGTCGACGGCTCAATCCGAGGTTTGTGCCGTCTGAGGCGCCCTTGTGCTTGTCGCTCCAAAACCAAAACCCGGGCCCCAAAACCAAAACCCAGGACAGCGGCCCAGCGCACTTGCGCTCGCCAAACGTCCGGTCAAGCTGTCCGTGGTCGTCTTCGACTAACAGTTCAGTCCTTCCAAAAACAAAAAAAAGAGATCTGCAAACAGTTGAATTCGCCAGCACATATTTTTCAAATGTGTATATACGAGTATGAGACAGCTGATTTTTTTCTTTCGAATCTAAATTTGGCCCCATAATGTAAGTTATTCCTTAGGGTGAGTATAATTACTCCCGTTGAGTTTAGTACAACCCTAACTGATAATTCTGTAATTTTGTCAAATCTTTTCCCGATAATGATTTTAATTTGAAAGTGGCATCGTAGCAAACTTAGGGGATGTCAAAATTGTTTCATTACTTAGAAGATAATGATTTATAAAATACCTGTTCCACTATTCCAACCCGGCCTTTCCACTTCGGGCAGGAATTAGATGAGTAAAATTCTAAATATTTTTTTCTTGTTTTATCCCATCAAAGTTCAAAAACTTAAAATTCTTCCTATGAATATGGTGAACACTAGCTGCGCCCCGCGGTTTTATCGGCGGTAGATATTTCGTCATTCCATGGGAATACTTAAATTTTCCAGGATAAAAAGTAAGCTATATCTTAATCCAAGCTATAAGCTATCTTCGCGCCAATTTTTATCCAAATCCGCTAAACCGTTTAAGCGTGAAAGAGGAACAAAAAACACACACACACACATTCATACAAACTTTCGCTTTTATAACATTGGTGTGATTTATCGCATTACGCATAAATAATCAAAAATCAGCCTAAATATTACCCACCTCAGTAAAAGCTAGTAAATACCGGTTGTTTGGATAAACAACATACCTACTCACGAGTTAGTAACAAGACATTGCAGCTTCAACTTTGGCGTACGAAGATGTTGGTTTTGCAACATAATCTAAAGCCGTGTTCAGACAGCTGCGCCGCCAACATTAATTACCAACTTTAATCGCTGCGGGAACCGCATCTGTGCACTAAAGCCTGGTGCACACAGAGTAATTAATTGCAAATTCGCTTTACTTATTATATGATTTTCTTAACTCTTTAAATTTATAATATCGTTCTTATACCAAGCCAAAATATTATGAAATATTTTAAAAAAATGTATAATTATTTATTTTTTTGTAGCGTCAATGATTCTTTATCTAAATAATCATAATTTTTTAAAGAAGATACATATTTATAGCGCCACAAATATAAACATAGCCATTTTTCCAGGCATATTTTGCAGACTTTAAAATCTTCAGTACAGTAACAATAAAGAACACTAACCAAACATACAAATTTAGCATAATCGTAAAATTATAATAGAAAAAAATGCAAAGAAAAACCTTTAGATCCGTTTCCCGACTAATGATTAGCCTTGATGTCAAATTACACGGCTATATTTCGAACGCCCCAAGCTTTATGGCGTCAGGTGTGGTTTCACCTTTATAATGCTTTTAACGTTTGTTTCGTACCTTAAGGCGATTATGGCTGTTACCACTTAACTTTAATATCGCTACTGAAAACTTTGCTTTATGTATTATTAACTGACTCCCAAAAATAAGGCGGTTGTATGTTCATTTATGTGCACTTACTATATTATTTTTCAATCCGTTTTCATTGTGCTCGTAACTTAGGTAAGGTGAGCACAACGACCACCGATGTTAAACGATGTTTTTAGCGATAAGACCACCTGATCTGTTGTATTTATTATCTGACTAGCTGCTAACCGCTGTTTTACCCGCGCTAGATATTTTGTTATTATTTTTGTAGTGTCTTGTGTGACTTACTAAACGTCTTCCTTCTTTCTTTCTTTCCCCATAACGACGCCTTTGTCTGAGAGGCATTTTCAGAATGAATGAATGAATTTTCTGTGATGTAAAGACTAATGCTAATAATACTTCCAAAGGTGAGAAGATAGAAGCGAAGAGCCATGATGACGTCACGATGTTGTTTAGCGACATAGTCGGCTTTACTTCCATCTGTGCGACAGCGACGCCCATGATGGTCATTGATATGCTGGAAGACTTGTACAGCGTGTTTGATATATTTTGTGAAGAGCTTGACGTTTATAAGGTATGTTTGTTTTTAGTACAAGGATATATTTTATTGTATCAATCATGAATTCTATTACTAGCCACGGGTACATTCTTGCTTCGGAATCCAGTGGTCCCGGATTTGAGGCCAGGAGCAGTTGTTAGAACAATGAGTGTAAAAATATCTGTTTTCGGGTCAGGGGCGGTACCGCGGAAAGTTATGGCGAAAGAAATGAAGCAAGTGAAAGCAATCTTTGTATCATTTTGACAGTTCGTCACTTAAACTCAGAACAAAGCCAAGATTGTTTTCACATGCTACATCGCTAACTTTGCACGATGCATTGGCCGTGTTGTTCGTGTGTTTGCGAATGTTGTATAGCATCCCAAATACAGGAAAATAAGGAAATTCGTTCCAAAAATGGTGGATATCTAAGTGTGTGAGATATTATTTCTTAATTTATTTACTAATCTTGAAGTCAAGTTTTTTTAAACCTTAATTCAGTGATTTTAGCTTTTTAAATAGTGGATTAAATACGCCAAATTCAGTTGTCTTAGAGAAATGTGGTGTTTTCAATGTATGTAATGTAGACTGCCGCAAGGTGGCCTAGTGTTTAGGGCATTTGCTTTGAAGGTAGCGGTTCTGAGGTCGATTATCAAACGATAATTTCAATAGGTCGGGTCTGGGTCACAGGTAGAGCCATCAGCGACGCGAATGTAATAGAAATGGATGTGTTTCACTTTCCACCTTTTTTTAACCAGTAACGCTATTGATGCCATCATTGACAATACATTAAGACCTGACCTAAGATAATCAAAAATATACCGTCAAAAAAGATTCAAATTTCGTTTCCGAACGAATTCGAAAACTACAACACCAATGACGCAAAACTTGTTAGACGGCTGCTGCTTCAGTCAGGAATCGAAAGCCCCCTTTTGATAGTTCACCGTTTTAACTTTGTCCAAATAAAAGCAAGTTTTCTTCCTTTTCTTTTTTACCTCTTATATGCCTAACCCTAGCTGATATGGGGGTAGGGTCACCAGCTTCCATAGCGAGCATACTTACCATTAGACTACGGTGATAGTTCAGGTTGTATACTAATTTAGTTTTTTTCTTAAAGGTGGAGACGATAGGTGACGCCTACTGCGTGGCGAGTGGCTTACATCGGAAGATAGAGACCCATGCGCCACAAATCGCCTGGATGGCACTGCGCATGGTTGAAACCTGTGCTCAGCATTTAACCCATGAGGGGAATCCGATTAAGGTAAAGTTATTTAATTTAGTCAGTTTTGATTTAATCTACACTTAAATAGACAGCACAATGCAGACGTGTGATTGGCAAAAAGGACATTTTTGTAGTAGGATTACGAGGCTCTTTTCATAATTAATCCTAATCCGGAACTATCACCAGATTTACCAAGATTCATTCAACTAATAATATTTTCCTATATTATTTTCCTGATAAAACAAGTGTATGTCAACAAATTTTGAAACTATTCCAGATAATGTTGAAAAAGATTAAGTGTGGCTTATATGGGAATGAGTATACCAAGTTATTGTAATGAGCTGTTAATTGTGCTGTTAGATTAAAAATGGCACCTGTCAATTTTGTTGTAACATAGCAAATTTGTGAGGCAGTTGATGATAACTGACCACCCATTGAAAGGACCCACTAAGAGCAAGCAAAAAGTAGCGTTGGTGTATGTGGCTTAGAGTGCAGAGTTATGCTACGATGAATGCTACTCGCGGCGTTATGAACTGTAACAAGCCCTGGTTCTTAGGTTAGCTTAGGAATAATTTTGCAATCACACTACCTTATCAACCAAATCTCAGCACCTTTTTTCTTTGTCCTCTATACAGATGCGCATAGGGCTCCACACTGGGACTGTCCTGGCCGGAGTCGTCGGTAAGACCATGCTCAAGTACTGCCTCTTCGGCCACAACTGTACCCTCGCCAACAAGTTCGAGTCTGGCTCAGAACCCTTGAAAATCAACGTCAGTCCCACCACTTACGAGTAAGATTACTGAATTACATTGCTAGTATATATTGTGTAATTTTACAGGGACAAGGCTTCTTTATCTTCGTTCCAAACTCATTCAAAATAAAACAATTAAAAATATTTTGTCCGAGTAATAAAAAAAGTTTCAAACGTTGAATGAATTTCCTAAAATCCTTTCTTATTACACCCATACACCCTAATGAATACACCCTCAGGTTCAGCGGCTCAGGTTCTGTGATTGAGGTGATTGAGTGAGGTTCTGTAGATTACTAGTGAAATATCAGTCAGTCTGTTAGGACTTACTCTTTTATATATATATAAATTAATTTTCATACATTATGTCGACGGCTGATAAACTTGGTCTTTGTCTGATCTTTTTTAATTTCGGGTTGGTATGTTATGTAATGTTGACCCCATTTTTACAGACCTAATTAACAGTTCTGCATAATTCTTTATTAAAAACCAGCTTGACATTACATAAATTACTATGGCAGGACACCATATATTTTTGAGATAATAAAATCAATTTATAACACAATAATTGTAAGCATACGAAAACCCTAAAAACACGGGTGCCTAGTTTACTTTAGTGAATATTAAGGGACTCCAACAATATTCAACTCTGTTTGTATCTTATTTCAAAAACAATTAATTCATCTCACAATATAAATCTGTTTTAATTATATTCCAAGAAGGATCTCAACAACGTAAACTCCAAAACTCCACTAAATACTTGAACGAAGAAATTTTCGAACGGAATTTTGCAAAACTTTTACCCTCAAAAACATAAAGAGTCATCTAGAGAATAAGAACAATGAGTAGATGATATAATGCGTAAATAATACAAAGTTATTTCTGAAAGGGGTATACTTTGCCAAAGGGTCGTGCATAATACTTATCATTGTACAGGGTGACTGGACTGGTGAACAAGTACCAGCAACCTTGGAAACTCCCATTGATAGTTTTTATGATTTAAACTACAGGTATAGTTGCTTGTAGTGACGTATATTGTTAGACGAGAGAAATAATGAGTAATAATAATGAAATTCGAGTACACAGATGATTAATGTTTATAACAACTGGTAGATTACTCGAAATATTTAGGGATAGGTATATTATTCGAAGACCACCACAAAATTTAAAAAATTACATAAATAATAAATAAAAGATAACTGGAGTTTAAATTTTAACTAATACTTTGAAAATATGCAAGCAGGTGACGAAAATTTAGTAGGAAACATTTATCTATTCATATTGTAATATTAAAAAAAAATTGAGTAAGAAATTTCTTGTATTTTTTTCTGTTATTACGTCATAGTTAAAATGATATCCACTTGCAATGCAAGTTTTTAAATTTTGAAGGCCCATTTTCTCATTTAAAACGTTATCGTTTGCGCATAAAGCAAATGTCATTACATAATTTTAATTAATCATGCTAGGCCAGCCTATAAGATTATTGATTTATATAGACAAAATAGTACATTGAGCATTTGCGAGTCTTCAACCAGTTACCCTGTATACAATTTTTGTTTTAAAATAAATCGCCACAGAAGCCTGCTCTTGGGAGCTTTTTATTTGTTTTCTACGGACAGCCGCTCTTTTTGTTTTAGAATTGATCTCGTAATAGTTATTTAAAACCTCAGTACAATTTCACTTCAAGGGGATTTAACATAACCGTTAATATGTTTAATGGGTGGTATGGCTTTAGGTTATAGGCAAAAAAAGTGAAGCAAAAGAAAGCAAGCTTGGTTTCGTATTAATGGTTCTCCCCTTCAACTCTGTCAAAACGAAATCAGAAAAAATAAGGCAAAGGTTTCTTTTGTTTCGCAATACGTACTCTTTATTTTATCCACCAACCCTACTATTATCATGATTATACAAAAAATTGAAGAAATTCCAAGGTAATTCAGCAAAATTACTTGCAGGTGGCTGATAAAATTCCCGGGTTTCGAGATGGAGCCGCGAGATCGCTCGTGTCTGCCAAATTCGTTCCCTAAAGACATTCCTGGGACATGTTACTTCCTCCACAAGTACACGCATCCAGGGACCGACCCCAACGCCTCGCAGGTAAGTTAATGGACATCCTCTCAAAACGTTTAGAGCAATAGCTACCTTAACCCTTGCCAAATAAGACACAAAAACCTTCAAGGTTACAAAAGAGTTTTTGCCAAAAACAGACACTATTTTACTTTATCTTAATGTATGAATGTTGGGAGTTGCAAAGGTTGTATGTATCGGACTTTTAGTGTCAAATTTTTCTTTTATATGGCACGTGTTATGGAGTTTGTTTGTGTTAATAGTAATGTTAGATACGAGTAGGTCCCATAGCGTTAAAAGTTTAAGGCGAATAAACAGAGCCTTTGTCATTTTATTTAGAAGGTAGAAACATGTAACTTAGGCATGTCGTGGCTGAACAGATGTTTTTTTTTCTACAGGTAAAACATATAGAAGATGCATTAAAAGAATATAATATAGGTCAAATAAAACCAGGAGACAGCGAAGAGCCTACTTAGTTCATAAATAAATATATTGACGAATTATTTTATTTCTTTTAATAACGTAACAACGTAAACAATGTAAATACTTGTTTAAATTGATTGCTTCGCAAAATGCTAATTCATAAAGTTTGTTCATTAAAATGTTTCTCCAGAATATTCTTGAGCCTCGACCGACTTTTCTTTGCCGAAATTTTTAGTAAGGCCCAAGGAAAATATGTAATCATTTCAATATACGAACAATTTTCAGTACATTCTTGATTAATAATTGTTAATAGCTAAGTACTTTCAGTTGTCAGTCATCAGTTTTATAATATGTGTATATTGTAAGAAAAACATGTTTATCTTAAAGTTAATCTTAAACCAAGCTAATAGCAAAAACCACTTCTAGATATTTAAGTTTCAGTACTATCGAATTTGTAAACCATTATTCATAACAATGTAATAAATAGTGATCTATGTGAAGCTTTACTATCTCGTTTGTAAGGAATTGTACATAAAATGAATCCGGGATAATTACGACTTACATAGATGTAATGCGATTTGCTGTAGATATTAATCTTACTAAGACAACATCGCGTGGTTGTAATAAGTATATTATTAGCTTATTAGATAATATTTTAGAATTTATGGGTACTTTAATGCTAGGTTTACTTATTATATGATGTAGTATCTTTGTTATATTATGTTTTTAAATATTTATGGTCTGTTTTAGTGCTTACGCGTGGTTCAAATTCATTAGACGCAATCATTTGAATTATATCTGATTATAAAACATTTTGACATCGTAGTCTCTAATATAGGATTTATGTATCTTTCTCATATTTATTATTTATAGTAGGCATTTGCTCTTATTTTTATTTGTTATATTTGCTAATATTTATGGATTTTTAGTGTTCACGTATAGTTGATGTAGGAATTTGTTAGACTCATTAATTTAAATTGTATGTTATTCATCGATAGATATTTTATCGTAGTCTTTTATATAGGATTTAAAGTTTTTTTTTTCATAGAGTTTTCGTATTGTTAGTGGTCATAGTCACCTCAATAATAATTTAGGATTAATTAGTGTTAAAATTGTATAAAATGAAATGTTTCAAATCATATAAAATCTGAAAAAGCGTATGTTCTAAAGTAGTTAATGTGCTTATTGCTGTTAGATACTTTGATTATCAAACGCGTTAGAAACTAAAAAAAATTAGTCAATAAGTTATTATAGCAAATACAAAAAAAATTGCCTAAAGTAAAATCATTCATATAAGGAACTTATTTGAGTAAATAAAGAGTATTCCTTTACTCCAGAGTCATATATAAGTAGGCCTATAATTTTGTTTATGGGTAAAATCCATGTTATTTCTCGTCCCCGACCAAATTATTTACGAAGTAAATTAATTAAAACTTTTGTTGATTAATTTGTTAAATGCAATATTGTTAAAGTAACATCTATTAGTAAAAGAAGTTATATAATCTCAGTAGAGACATTCCGTAAGCCTTTTAAATTTTATAGTGTTGTGATTTATCATATATACTTAATAATTATATATGTTATTATAATTACGTATATAAATTATAAGGTTTGAAATCGTATGCTTTGAGCGTCATGCACATATCGCATTAAATAATTATATTATACATAATATTTATCTCGATCTAGTCTCTAATGTATATAACTTTGTGTGAAATATCGACGTCATAAATTTTAGAAACAGTTGTGACTGTGTAAAATATAATTTTTATACATAGCTAAATAGTTAACGAACCATTTATCGAATAAGTTAACTAAAAAACTATATAGTAGGTAAGTACCTTACCTGCGGAATAGATCATTTTACGAGCTAGCTAATGACAAAGAATAGTGGCCCTATTTTGACCGCCTCTGCTTTGAGTATGGCAAAATGTTGTTCCGTCTATCTGTTTGTAGGTATGCATGTCTTTGGCCTCAAGAAATAAAGTACTTGCGTACAGGTTGTAGTTTCCATCCAATCTTAACGATGCTTGGTATACAAGTTCTACGAATTTTTAAATTTATTTTGGGCGTCTGAGTTTATTGGATTGGGGTTGTATTTCCCCCCAAAAAAGGGGAACGAATCTGTAAAAGTTTATATTTTATTAATCGTGAAACAAGGTCTAAAAGACTGTGACAGCAATCACACGAATCGAAGATGTTTGATTCCATAGATACGGGCTCCTATCACGACGCTTATGACACTTTAGACGATTTTTGAAAACCATTCGTTTCTTTTTTATTATCCTACTCTGTGTACTATTTACATTACATACAGTTTTAAGTCCTTTGAATTTGCAGGATAATATAAAGTAATGAAATTGTAAAATCGAGTCGTGTTAATCAATAAGTTATCGTGGTCAACTTAAAGTCACTTTAATTTGATTAACAAAATAAGTGATAGTACAATGGATTTCTAGAGACTTGGAAGCTTGTTATTTTTTAGAGGCAAAAATATATTGAGATCAAGAGGTCAACTGTTTAAAGAACTAGTAGTATTGGAGCCTAAGACATATTTGATCAACATGGCAAGTAGTAGTAGAAACATTTGAAGTCAAGAATGTAAACCAACATAAGTAACATCATTCGACCAATATATCATACCTACTCGTAATTTTCATGTAGAATTTAGAGTATATTAATCATTTATATAGACAATATTTAAAAAGGCTACAATATAAGTTAATTTGTTAACGTTTCCACTTGATAAAATAATCATATGTTTATGTTTAATTTCATTCCTAAGTAAGAAGTCTTCTTTTTATTGTTTATATTTTTTCGTCACATAATTATACAAAAAGCAAAACCGTTTGATAATGTAGTCATAATTAACACATTAATATTTTTGCCATGTCATCTATTTAAGTACATTTTTTATATTTTTTATTAATTTTTACTATTTTATGTCTTTAAAACGACATTATCATCTTCATCTAGTATTCATAAATTGTACTTAAGAGTAGTTTTAGCTAATAGACGTTTGCAATCACTATAAAACTAATTAGTCGAAATTTAAAAAAATAATTTAGCTCGTATCATTATTAATGTAATGGGTAAATTATATATTTATAATATAAATAAGTGGATTTTTGGACGTATGTGAGTGTTTTTAAAATTAATATTCGTAAAATAACTGTCTGCTATTTGTATCTGCGTAGGTTACTGTTAATTTTAACATGTCTTTATATAGAAATGGCACAGAAGAAATTATAGAGCTTAATATTTTACAAAAAAAAATATTACTTTAAAGTTTCATATTTATATATAGTTTTATTTTTATATTAATTTAGCTATGTTTATTTTTAGCAGCACTTCCTTGTAACTATTTCTTATCCTAATTTTTTTTTTTTTTAATTTATATTTAAAAAAAATCATGCAATTGGTATTTATGATTGACCAGGAAAAAATATTACGTTTTATCTAATAAAATAAAAACGGGATAAGTTGTTGGACATTTGCAATTTACAACATTTTGTTCAGGGTTGTAATTTTGTATTGCAGAAGGAACCGTCATTGGCTTATTCTATCGCCTTTTAGTAATAACCCAGCGGTTTAATGAGTATCTGTACAATGTATCGGGAACATATTAGATAAATAAATTCTGGAGCGGGAGAATATTTATTTATGCTGAATGTTTAAATCGCATTAATTTCTTCTTAGAAAACATAAGATTAAAAATAATTGATGTTTTCTAGCTGTGCCATATTCTCTGCTTATTTTTAATATTTCGTTTTATACTTGCCTAAGTCCACGGCCTTCTACTAGATGTTAATGTATAGCCACGTCTCTTCTAGTCTTAAATATAGTAAATAGACATAAATTATATATCCATTAAATTAAGCTATTTGTATTTTCACGCTGAATGGACCTGTAACGTTTCCTACCTTCAATTCGAAATGTTTCTTCCAAGAGACATTTTGAAAAATACTTTAACTGTGAATGCACTGTTAGTGGAAAAAAAACTATATAATAAAACATTTCTTTCATAAAACTGTTGTATTATTTTTATCCACCCATTACTTTATGATTTTGTTCATTTTATTGACTATAGTACCTTATCCTCGAGGAATGAGTATATATCTTATTAAATAAATAAAAAATATATATTTAAGAAGATGAAATAATTAAATATTATTTACAATATATTTACTCAAAACTTATTAATAATGTTTAAAAAAAAGGAAAGTATACATATGACTCAATTTTAAAAGTATTGTATTTGGTATAAAATTTATTAGCATAAATGTAGCAAAATAGCTAAAAGAAATCACAAGGTATACTACAAGAACTACTATTCTAAAGCTACATACATATACAAATTTGAATAGTAAAACGAAGCTCGTTTAAATAACACTACTTCAAACAAGACCCATATCATAAATCCAGCAAATAAACGCTTAAATTAATTCCGAAATAGCGAATAGCTTGACAGTTTACGAGGCATTTAACCAAACGATGGCATTATTGCTAAATGTACATAATAGTAATTGAATTTTGAGATTAGTTTTACGGAAGTACATTTTTATTGGCCTATTTTATTATTATATTTATGGCCTTAATTTGAGCACGTGTTGTGGAAGCAGAATGATTTTGCTAAATGAATTCAGATCAACATATATTGTGACTTTAAAATTATTAGACAGGGTTTACAGCTAGGGGTGTACTAAGCTAAAAGAGGCTCACTACACTTATCCTATATTTCAGAAAGTAAAATCAGCTGTTCCATAGAAAAAGTTTATCGGTCGTCGACAAGATATATGAAACGGCAGATTCTTTTTCTCAAACTCATAGGCCAACTATGAGTTGGCCCATACTTCTATGGGCCAACTCATAGTTGGCCCATAGTAGTAAGAAGTTCTAATTAGTGGGAATCTTTTTTTTGGTCCTTTATTTCTCACAAACGCCTGGACTGATTTGGAGAATAATTCTCTTTTGGTTTAAAAAAATAATATAAAAAGTTGCCGTCAAGCACTATTGATGAGAATGACAAATAGGCGTAGTGTCAGTACCACCATTGACACGACTATACTATTGTATTATTTATTATACTCAAGTACCATCATAGAAAAGTAAGTATATCCCTCGTGATATGGTAAAACAAATGAACATAGCAAAAAATAACAAATGAATGTCTTTACTTTTATTTAATTAAGGAGCAACATCCTTACTTTTCTTTAATAATTAGTTAAATTCTGTATATACATGGTCGGGTCAGCTGTACCATCAATGGTGCTACTCTATGCCAAACTAAATATATTTTACATCTCTCATATTCGGTTAGTAGGTCCTTATTACCCCCAAAAAAGGCTTGTAAGTGACCAATTAGCACTCTAGGGTAATAATGTAGCTAGAAAAGCCCTAGGGCGGTAAGTAATTTAAAACAAAAACTTCACACTTTCAAAAAATTCGCGTACATCTAACCGACATACTGGCAATAGACATCATGCATTCAGCCCAGTAGTGTATTATTGGGCATTCTATCCCACCCGCTCGTTTTACTCGCACCGCTCGTTCCACTCGCTTGGTGTGATACACCTGCCCAATAATACCCTACACAGCTTTACTCTAAATATTTGATACATACTCACATAAATTCATTGCTCCGATCGTTTCACTCGCTGTGATAAAGATTGTTCAATTTCACTTTGTCATGATTGTTAAAGAATTAAACTACAATTGTGTGCTTAAATGTTTTACATAGATACTTATTCGAGCAAAGTCATTCCGATCAAATTGTAACAAAGCGTTTATCAACGGTGGCGAAATTGCATTCTCGTACATAAACAATATAGTAAGCAAATGCATTTAAAGACATTGTTGAGTTATAAATTACTGGTACTTATGATTTTATGATATCTATTGACACGAACTTAATATTTCCAGCTATATCCCGTTCTGTATAAAGTTTTGAACAAAACTCACAAGTGTTACAAAGTCGACCTTATTGGCTTGAGATAACCCCTAGAAATACAGTTTGTAAACCACGTTAGGCTGAGGCCCTCTATACACAAAAAGACTCGGCAGCAATGTGATATGACCAGATTGGTTCGAGATACCCTTAGAAACTTCGATATGTACACATCATGTTCTAAACCACGATTTGGCTCAGGCACTCCATAACACAAATTGCCTTGTCTATGTGTATAACCTCATTGGCTGGAGGTAACCATTACAAACGAAATTTCATGTTCAGCTTTGAATCAGGCTCTCCGACTGCACAAAAGTGAGCAAGACAAACTTATACATTTCTATTATATTTAGAAAAAACTGATGATATAGCACAAGGTTATGTAAGATTCTAAGATAAAAATTACAACATCGTTAAAATGCAATACCAATAATTTAGTCATAGGGTGTTTTTTTTTAACCATAGGTTCTGATGTTATTTTTTATATTGTGGTTTAAAATATTTCAATATTTAAAGCCAAATTTAACACTTACATTTTCATAAATTAATAAAATATTTTAAATCATAGATTAGTAAAATATATATGAAATATAATGCTCTTAAACAACCACCGTCGACAGTAGCCTATTTACTATTTATATAGGTATATTTAAATGTTATAAAAAGTCTTTATTTTATGTATGCAACAAATAAAAGTAGTACTTTAAAAAAGTTATAGACCGAATTGAAAATTTCGGCAGTTTTTTTTTTATTTTGATTTAAAAACCAAACTACTTCTGCGCTGAATTAATAACAATTATATGTGACCAACTGGAAATAACAAAATAGTTTTTTTAAACCGGGAAACACACATAAAAGATTGAGAACCTCCTCTTTTTGAAGTCGGTTCAATATATATGTGTGTGTGTGTGTGTGACAAAAACAACATTTGGATACCTGCGAGTATGTATCTAGGTACTTACATGTAGTTTTTACGAAAAGTAACACTAATAAATTTAAATTATACCGTGAGAAAGAAAGAACTTGGCACAGACACTTTAGCACTAACAATGAGCAAGCTTTACATCGCGTAATGAAATACGATAGTAGGTAAGTAAGTAAGTACCTCGCCATCGCCATCGGTTCAAGTTCGCGGAAGCGGTGCATATTGCTTTTGTTGTAAGTATTAAAGTTAATGTAATAAATTATTGCTTGATCGGGAAATTTAGTATTTGTGTCTCTTTCTTAATGTATTTTTATAGAAATGTGACTGATCAGGTATCAATATGAGTCTTATTTTTTAATTTATCGGGATACGAATAGAGCTTAGATTTGCGTGATTCGTAAAAGCGACATAACTGATTTATGATTTTGAGTTGAAGTGCAAATTTTGCATTATTGATTTACATAAATGCTTCGTTTTTGAGACAGAATTATCAGTCTCATCAGGAAAATTCAAGTGAACCAGTGAAGAAGAAACAAAAGTGAAACGAAAAATGTAAGTAACTGTGAGTATAGTAATAACCAGTTTTTTATACATTGATTATTTGTGGTTCCGATTTTGTTAGAAACTGAAATTTATATTTGTATTTGTTATTTTCCAGGTCTGAAAGCGAGTACGATTCGTCTTCTTCTTCGGCGTGTGCCCGCGTGCCTCCGTCGCTGCCTTCGGCGCCGATAAAGAAAAAAAGGGGAGGGAAATCCACTTCGTCGAAGCCGGCGAAGCTTGCAAAAATCGAAGAACTCTTTGGGTAAACTTTATTTAATTACTTTAATTAATACTAAAGCAGCCAATGTGTTAATCCTGGACTTGAGTTGCCTTGGTACCAAATTTCACCCATATCAGTCCATCCGTTCGGAATATTTTCTTATTATTAAACAACTCAGTTATGGCTTATTGATTAAGATATCAATATATTTTACAAATAACTTATACAATTATTAACTGGCTTAAATAAAAAAAAGGCTTCCTCCTTTCTCTGTGTTTCAAAATACTGTATACTTTTTATCGAATAATTGGTGCAGTAGATTGGTTTATAAATCAAGAGAGTTGAAAAATGTATAGGCGCTTGCCGAATTTAAGTCGGTTGTTTACTATCATAAGGTTGTCACTTGGATTTATTTTATACTCGTCACTTGTAGAGTTATAAACGTTTTTTTTTATATAGTTATCTTTGGTAAATGTTTTTTTATACTTTTCAGACACATTTCTGAAGACGACGAAAAACCAGATAGAAAAAGAAAAGGACAACACGGCGCTGACAAGGAGAAAAAAAAGGAGCTTGTGAAGCAGTAAGTTTTTATCTATATCTATTCTTCTATTTATACTAATAATATTGTAAAGAGGATCAATTAGAGAACTACTTGACTAATTTTAAAATTCTTTCATCAATAGAAAGCTATTTTTTCTGAGTATGAAGTTGCTAGTAAATACATATAGGTAAAGTGTATATAGTTTTTCTTTGAGGTATGTATAATCTGATTTTGTTGAAAGTTGTTCATTTTATGAGTTCTTACCTTTAGCGTATAAACACTAAAAGTTTTTTCAGCAGAGTTTTATGTCAAAAAGTTGTATGTAAAATTATTAATTTTCTAGTGAGAGTTTATAACATAGATCAAAGTAAATGTTTGTTCTGCTTAAGCATTTTATCGCTGTATGAGCAAGCTTTATGTTTTGTTTCCTGGTATTTTATTTTTTATAATAATGCCATAGTCAATTACTTTAGTATATATTCGGATTGCTTATAATTGTCTCAACTAAACGTGTATGTTTCCGTTTCTTGTACGTGAAAAATAGTCTTGATATAACTCATGTTATTGTTACAGATCAAAGAAGAAAAGTATTTTTAAAATACTAGAAGAGGAGGAAAAGGCGACAGAAGGAAGAGGGCGCGGCAAGAAAATATATTCGTCTTTTACCAGCCGGGTGGCGGCCGGCAGGCAGCGGCGAGCTGCTCAGCTTGAGGGCGATTTTTATATAGACCTCAAAATATATAATAGTGAGGATACCCAGTCGACACCACCAGACAAGCTGTATAAAAAAGCTTTAATAGCTATAAAGCTGCAGAGTAGCGAGGGCTCCCCGCCGTGGGAGAAACTGCAAAACTTTATTGAACATGCCTATGGCATGTTCAAAAATGCGGACCCTGTAGTGTATAAAGACTGATTTATTTATGCACTATAGGCTTAGATATGTAAATTTTAAAAAAATAATATAATTGGGTTTTTAGTTTTAATATTTTTTACGTAGATTTAAAAATATTACTTCCCTTTTTATTTTATTAGTTATTATATTAAGTATATAAATAAATATTAGTATTAGATAAGTAAGGCTTTGCATAACCCATTTTATAGAAGTAAAGATGTTCTAAGTAATCTCGAAAACTACTTGGCCCACGAGGCTAAAATACGGCAGTTAGTTATTTTATAGGTAAGCGTTAGTTAAGAACAGATTTTGACACGAGTGAATTAGGCTAATATCATAAATACTTGTAAATATGCCTTATTGTTCAGTGTGCAGTGCATCCGTGGCCTCAAAGTCTTGGGTGGGTCATTTAAGAAGTCGTGTTCACAAGCAAAATGCACATTTTACGGAACAATATGACGACAACATTGACATTGTATCGTCGGCGTTTCGTAATCGCATCGCAACGTACAGGGTTATAGCCGACGAACGTGATCTTGGATCTGTTGATGCGTTTTTTTATTCAATTCAAAACAAAATTAAAACTCTCTTATATAAATGTCTCGATAAATATATTTGCTTTAAAATCAACTTTGAATATTTTGGTAAATTTCTCTTGTTCAAAAATAACACAGAGGAATCGAAATCGTTTTTGACAAAAAATATTGTATTGTACAAAAACTTTAATTTCGATGAATATTATTCAAACGTTGTAACTTCTGTAAAAGAAAAAATAGAATCTTTTGAACATAGAGATTCCGGTTGGTCTTTTTTGCATAATTGTCATTTAGAAATTAACGTCAATAAATATGAACCATTGCGCGGTTCATCGTACGTTGAGCTACCGCAAAAAATCAAAAATAAAAAGGCGTGTTTGAACATTAAAAATAAAGACGACTGTTGTTTTATGTGGTCTGTGACAGCTGCTTTATATCCAACAAAGTCTCATCCCGAAAGAATTTCGTCGTATCCAGACTTTAGGCAAGTATTTAATATAAACGAAATACAGTTTCCAGTAACGTTCTCGGACATACAAATATTCGAAAGAAATAATCCAAAACTAGCTTTTATTGTGTTTGGATTAAAAAACAACACTGTAGTAGGCCCTTTGTATAAATCAAAGATAGATAGAAATTCTTCTAGAAAGACCATTCATTTACTTTTACTCGAGAACAGAGCAGGTGTTCAACATTACTGTTTAATTAAAAATTTACCAAAACTTGTAAGGAGTCAACTAACTAGACATCATGGAAAGTTACATTTTTGTGAAACATGTTTGGTATTTTTTAGTAAGTCTGAGGACCAAGACAACCATTTGTGTAGTGGTGTGGTCACTGTGCTACCCGAGAAGGGTTCAGTGATTCAATTTAAACACTTTGAACGTAAGCAAAATGTGCCTTTCGTAATATATGCAGATTTTGAATCATTACTAGAAAAAAAACATGGCATCGTAGATTCAAGAAACACCTCAACATTGAATCATCACACGCCAGCAGCATTTGCATATTACATTGTATGTTGCGTTGATGACAGTTTGAATCGCTTTGTATCACATCGTGGTCCTGATTGTGTTAATAAATTTATACAATGCTTATTTGAAGACATGAAGACCATACACAAAGTCTTAAATAATAATGTTCCAATGATTTTCAATGATAGTGATGCAGTAGATTATCAAAATGCCACTCGTTGTCATATTTGCGACCACTTTCTGTTTTTAGACAAAGTTCGAGACCACTGCCATATCACTGGTCGTTATCGTGGCGCAGCGCATAGTATTTGTAATTTGCAATTCAAACGCCCATCATTTGTGCCCATATTTTTTCATAACTTGGCCGGCTATGACTGTCATTTGTTTATTAAAAAATTAGGCGAAGCGCCTGGTGCTATTAAGATCATTGCTAAAACGAAGGAAAACTATATATCCTTTACGAAAGTAATTTCTGTGGGTGAAAACGCGTTAATTCAACTTCGCTTTGTTGATTCGTTGAAATTCTTGGGAACTAGTTTAGACAAGCTAGCAAAGACATTGCATAAAAATAATTTCAACATATTACATGACTTTTTTCAAGACGATAAAAAATTTGAACTTCTATCTCGTAAAGGCATTTATCCTTATGAATACATGGATAAGTGGGAACGTTACGATGAACGATGCCTCCCTCCCAGAGGCTGTTTTCATAGTTCTTTAACTAACGAACATATATCTGATGAGGATTATGAACATGCGAAATCAGTTTGGTCCGAATTCAAGCTATATGATTTAGGGGAATACACAGATTTGTATCTAAAAACAGATGTTCTGTTACTGGCAGATATATTTGAAAACTTTAGGAAAACATGTAAGCGACATTATAATCTTGATCCAGCTTTTTATCTAACGACACCAAGTCTGTCATTTGACGCGATGCTTTTGAAGACAGGAGTACAACTGGAACTTCTCGATGATTTGTCTATGCTAAGAATGATTCAGAATGGGATACGAGGGGGCATATGCATGTGTTCTCATCGTCATGCTAAGGCTAATAACAAATACTTAGCTGATTACGATCCGTCCAAAGTAGATTCGTTCGTGTTTTTTTGTGACATAAATAATTTGTACGGTTGGTCGATGACTCAGCACTTGCCTCTGTCAGATTTCTCTTTTATGGAGAAAGAGGAAATTGATTCACTAGATGTTATTCAAACCCCAGACGATTCAGCGTATGGATACATACTCGAAGTTGATTTGGCTTATCCAAGAAAACTGCATAAGATACATAACGATCTGCCATTCTGTCCTGAAAAATGCATTCCCCCAGGCGGAAAAACCGAAAAACTTGTACCAAATTTGTATGACAAGTACTCTTACGTCATTCATTATGTTCACTTAAAAACTTGTTTGAAACACGGCTTAGAATTAAAAAAGATTCACAGAGTGATCAAATTTCGACAAGGCTCATATTTAAAAAAGTACATCGAATTAAATACACTTCTACGCAAACAAGCAGTATCAACATTTGAACAAGACTTTTTTAAGTTGCTGAATAACAGTATTTTTGGAAAAACACTTGAAAACAACGAAAACCGAGTAACTGTTAAATTAGTTAATGAGTGGAGAGATACGAAAAATGTTACAAAAAAGAAAAGCACTGCTGCCCAGTTGATTGCAAGCCGAAACTTTCACAGTGCATCTGTCTTCACAGAAAATTTAGTAGCAGTTCAATTAACGTCAGATCGCATTGTGCTAGATAAACCCATTTATATAGGCTTTACAGTGCTTGAACTGTCAAAAAGCCATATGTATGACTTTCATTACTCGGTTTTTAGACCGATCTATGACAATCGCATCAAAATGTGTTACACGGACACTGACAGTTTTATCTATCATATCGAAACCAAAGATTTTTATGAAGACTTAAAACAATTTTTTTTGGCCTATTTTGACACCAGTAATTATCCTCCAAATAACATTCATAACCTTCCTTTAATAAACAAAAAAGTTCCAGGACTTTTCAAAGACGAGATGGGTGGAAATTTGATTACTGAATTTGTAGGACTCCGTTCTAAGCTCTACTGTGTTGAAACCACTGACAGTGTAATTAAAAAAGCAAAAGGTGTGAAAAAATCGGTAGTTAACGAATTGCATCTGTCTGACTACAGGAGAACACTTTATGAAAAAGAAGTGATGAAAAAATCACAGGTATTATTCAAATCAATAAAACACGAAATATATTCACAGAAAGTTAGTAAAGTGGCATTGTCCAGTAACGATGACAAGCGATTAATATCTAGAGATAAAGTGTCCACAAAAGCCTGGGGCAGTTATTCAATCTTTTACAAAAACGAAAATTAGCTTTAGTATTCATATAAGATTTTTTTTATATAATGTGTGTACTTAAGTATGTAATTGTATTTTAAAGAATAATGTTAGAACTTGCCTAATATATAAGCAATTATGTAATTTTGAACATAAGTAATAATAAAGTTTAATTTACTGGTATAAAAACTTGTTTTTTTTAATAGTGTTATTACCTCTTATTATGTAGGTTCCAACGTTAATTTAACTAGAAGTAGATATCATAGTAATGCTATGACGCCCTAGTAGCTATAGGAAATTGTATCTAAATTATAATAATACATGTTTCAACTTGTTTTTGGAGCACTCTGTAAATAGTTTCCAATTACGAAACGCTTAGTTAGTCAGAAACACGGGTGATACGGTTTTAATTACAAGCCAAGTATACAGAATGCATAGTAAGCTTTATGCATAATTATTATTATTGTATTCATTTCAAATCGATGCACCGCGCATTCAACAAATAGCAGGCTTCACAGTAACACCTCAATCATTTGTAATTTATTTAACGACCGGGTCTACGAAGTGATAGTGAGCACACGCACCAAGTCTCAACAATGGTGAGTTATTTTATTCCTCAACAAAATGTTATAGCTTCCAGTTATATTTTCACGTTATGCAGTTTTTAGTTCCTTATTTTTGTTAATTTATAACATAATTTCTGCATTTTTGTTACAGACTACTCAGGATTATGGTGTAGAAATTATATCCGACGTTGAAGAACGATGCGTGTCTCCTGACCCATTTTCCCAGTGCGCTCAATATTTTGAGCCTCCAACGCCACCGAAACCACCGTCGGTCTCTAACAATATTGTTTCAAATATTATTAGAGCTGAAAGCAGGGCAAAATCGAAGAAACCATCAAAAAGAGTGGCTAAAGGTCATATAATAGAAAAACGGCAACGCGGTTACGAGACTTCGTTTGTCATCAACGGCGAACCAACGCGTGGAATTCGATTAATCAAAATCAAAATTATAAATATGGAAGGATTCCAGCGGCATTCAAGTGAATGTAAATGTGAAGAATGTAAAGACAATGTCATGCTCAGTGCTCAATATGTTGTGCAAAATGTGAACGATAGTATATACGATCAAACTCAAAATGTGATAAATAATATTTCAAAAAAGCTATGTGGATATAGCTATGATTTTTCTTAATTATGTTTATTTATTTGTTAATAATTTGGAAAAAAGTTTTAAATTAAATAAATTACATATGTTTGTAATTACATTGTTTTTATTTTATGTTTAAATCTTATAATAATAATAATATAAAATAATGTATGTGAGGTTGGGAAAATGCAAATGAAATAAACATATTTATATATAATAAATTTTATTCAATATTATTAGCAATTTAGCTCAACAAATTTACTTACACATTATGCTTATTAAAAATACTAATATTGTTATCTTCACACCATTTCTTAATACATAACACGTTTTTTAATGCACACTGTTTTTTGTGATTTATACAATTAAAATTAAAGTTTTTATACATACTATGCAACTTCAAAAAATTTGGGCATCCTTTCTCTCCAATATCAACAATTTCGCAATTGCTGCATAGATCTTGGATCCATTTTATTTTTTCTAAGCCTTTAGTTACGATTTTTTTTCTAATAATATAGGGTATGATAGAACGCTTAAACTCTTGATAATCTATAAAACCATCGCTCCAAATAATACCTCTATTATTTTCAATCCATTTTACTTGTCGTTTTTCTTCATCAGATAGTTTGTTAAATGGGTAAGGTGGCTTTATCAAAAATTGTTGGGTATAGTCTTGACTTGAAATCGCTACTTCTTTAACGATAAACATATTTCTTGAATCTTTGAATCCTTGAAGGTCGACAATGATTGAGCTCGGATTCATGATAACTTTCTCACTAAGTTACTCAAAGGTTTGTATTCCACAATGCAGTCGTTAAGAATAAGACAATATGCAGATGTGTTAGCAGGAATTTCAGTGTTGCTTTCGAACTCCACTCGCACGTTTACTACTGGCCCAGACTTTATGTTATCTATTTGTCGTGAGCAATCAATTACAAATAGCGGAGCTATTTTTTTAAAGTCTGTTATGTTTAACAACGGTTCACTCTTGCGGCCGTAATATGACTGTTGAAATTTGACGTACTGCTCATATAATATATCGAATTTGTTATCCGTAAAGTTAACATTAAGACTTTCATAAGGAAAATACGTAGAATTAAGGTATACTTTTAGGTCACGTAAATTACAATGGTCGAATTGTGACATGTCTTTACTTGGTTTATTCTTTCTGTCAGTTTGGAAACCTACTATTACATATCTAGGTTTTTCTATTTGACTTGCAGTTTTAATAGACCACGTGTGCTTTGTAGTTTCAGGTAGTAAATGACATTCATTAAGGCTCCAAGACCTATAGGAAAGCTGAAGCGTTCTGTCTTTTTCTAAGATTTTTAGTAAATTA
This sequence comes from Ligdia adustata, assembly GCA_947049295.1. Lineage (NCBI taxonomy): Eukaryota > Metazoa > Arthropoda > Insecta > Lepidoptera > Geometridae > Ligdia > Ligdia adustata. The sequence continues at coordinate 4,181,241 of OX346233.1, forward strand.
ATTTTTTCTTTGTCAGATACTTTGACATGAGGCATACGCCAAACTATTTTATGAATTTCAATATCTTCTATACTTTCCCCATTATTAAGTTTTACCGCATTTACATCTGTGTTACTGCGTAATAATATTAATTCATGTTTACAATTAATAACAACTTTTTTATAATCTTCTGCAAATCCTAGAATACTACTGAGAGGTATTGATGCAGAAAATTGTACACCTTGTTTTGTTCCGTCGATGTCCCATCCCCAAGCTTTAGCCACTCTGGAGTCATTTACGCTCATAGATATCAAAGATTTCATAGTAGTCGTAATGCCAGCGTTTTTGATTTTGTCTATCTCTACTCCATTAAGCTCATAACGTATATCTTGAAACAAGTAGAGTAAAGGATTATTTGTGAAATCTACACTCGTTAATTTTTGCCTTGTGTCGGTTTTAATAACGTGTATAACACCTTCCAAATACAAAGTACTAGCTGATGGCAACACGTACAAATCTTGCTGATTAATAGGAATACGAATTTCATCATTCCTGTTGAAACTTGTCACATATGGTTTGTGAGAATGATATTCGATACCATCAATCGTGTTATCGTATGTAGGCAAACTCAATAAATCTAAGATGCTCATTATAGAAGCCCGATTAGTTTTAAATATTTTTTATTTTCTTTAGTTATTTTTATGTTACTTTTAGGTCTGTTTTTGTGAATTGTGCGTTTAACACTGACAACTTTTGGCACAGAGTTTGTATATTTATTATAGTCAATCATTTTCTTCTAAGATGCAAATACAGCTGGATTTCTTCGCCCCTTAGATTTATTAAATTATTATTCGCATCTAGCACTCTAATATTTATAGAGCTGATATTGTTTTGATTAACAGGAAAGTAAATTATGTTTCTTGGTATTTCAATGATTCGATAACCCGGTGGTACGTTAGGCGCAAATTCATGAATAATGTGGCTTGATTTTCCATTTATATATGATCCGCTCACTATGTCACATTCAACCCTCACCACAGTTGTAGATAGAATGTTCACTGGTAACTGTGATTCATGTATTATATTGGCCTTTAAAGTCTCATTATTAAAACCTAACAATATTCCGAGGGAATTTTCCTTTTCAAAATGTATGTCTTTGGTGCAATATATAAATGTTTTTAATGTATTATTATTGCAATACAATTGAAAAGACGCATCCTTGATGTGTGTTTTCAAAAAATCACATATATCTTGAAGTTCGTAAGCACCTTCAGGTATTTCTATGACCTCATCATTGTTATAATGAAATTGATTATTCTTTGTATCAATATTCGGAATCGAATTAAAAGTAGACAAATACAACAAAGCGCACTCGTATTTGTCATCCAGTTGGAATGTGGGTGAATAGCTTGTTGATAAAATAGATGTATTACCAGTAATAGACAGTGTAAAAGACATTATGGTAATGATATAAATTAAACCAGTGCATTATATTTTATACATTTTTATTCGTGCTCATTAAATATTTTATTAATACAGAGTTAGGTTTTTCCCAAAAATTTGTTAGGTATTTCAAACATAGATGTCCGCAGATATATGTATCATAACTTTGATAATTACAATAATTATAAGTTATATCTTTGTTTAAATACTTGACTAATTCACAAGGAGGCTTTAAATCTCCAAAACTATCAAAATATTCGCAGTAGTCTAAAAATTTTACGTAAGCTACCCAATGAGTTCCTTCATTCGCGAGACTATCCAAATTAACTATAGCACATTCTACGTTTTTTGGCTTTTTTGGCAGTGTGTCTCTCATATAAACACCCCTAAAAAAGGGTATACGATTTGTTGCATATTTAAGAATGTCTACATTTGTAAGCGCACGATTGGGTAGCTGCTCTATTAGTTTTTTGATTTAACAAACAATCCATTACCCTTTTTATATGGTTTCATATACAAGCCTTTGCCCAAACAAATAGACTCCATCATTTTATTATGTCTCTGAGCCTCTTCAAAGTTACGCTGCGCCGACTTGTACTCGTTAACAGTTTTTGTTATACCTGCTGCACCACCAGCCATTGCACCTAACGCAGATAGCCCAGCAAAAATTGGTATCAAAGGTAAAATACCCCCAGTCTTGGGCAAAGGTATAATGCGTGGTAATTTGATTGCATTATTTTTAGAATTGATAAGTTTTTTTGCTGCGGTATACGCTAATTTAATAGCATTGGCTTTGTTTTTTGGTTTTGATTTCTTTAAAGAAGAGCGAATCGATGATACAATATTTTTAAAAGATTTCGTTCCCGCACCATGTTTGACTTTTGTTTTCATTACTTTATTAACCAACCATGAAGCTATCTTTTCTGATTTTCCGGCGTCTTTTGATTTACTACGTTGTTTTGCCATATTCATTAACTCTAAATCTGCTTTATGGCGATCTTCTAAATTGCTATGATTTGAGTATGCAATATCGTGTTTCATGCAAGCTTCATCTAATTTGTTGATTCCTTTGTCACCTCGCAGTAAACGTTCTTTCAATTTAGTGCCAGGCCCACAGTAATTATATCCAGGCAAATGTAGTTCAAATGGTAAATTATTTATAACACTATTTATGAGTCCTCTACCTCGCGTCACTGGCATATTAATAGCTTGAAAACCATTGTGCTCTGGTTTTTATACAACTGATTTTTTATCAATCCAACTGTTCTCGCTACTTGGTAATCCTAACCATTTTACGAAGAGTTTGTTACGATTTCTCTTTATAACTTTTTCAATAAGATAGATACTAGGATTGTTCGTTTTTTGCAGTTCGTGCTCATAAAAACTTCCTAGTATTGGTTGATTATGAATATCTTCAATAAAGTATGTTAAAGGGGACGTATTACTTATTTTTTTAATAACAAATATTTCTGTTGACCAGTTAGGAGTGTAGCCTTTTTCAAAACTACCCTTGTATTTACTTATCCTGACATGATCACCAACAGCAAATTTGTTTATTTTTGATTTAAATATTTGAGATTTTCTTATATTGTATCGGACAGTATTTTCGTTCTCTTTTTTGACATTAATTGGTTTATGTTTCGTAATTCTGTGCTTCGTATTGTTATATGAATTAACAATACTTTTTAAAGGTTTGCCCATCCACTTGTAATTACCGTTGAGACTAAAATGTTTATATAATTTATTTTTTAATGTTTTAATTAGTCTTTCAACGATTGAAGCTTTTTTTACTGAATATGTGGAATAATGATTAATACCATTCAAATGCATTAATTTTTTGAAATCTTCATTATAAAATTCTTTACCCATGTCAGTTTGTAAGTTTACAGGAGCGCGATCGGTGATTTCTATTACACGTTTAAATGCGTTTGTTACATCTGCCTTTGTTTTTTTTTTAATAGGGACAGCCCAACAAAATTTCGAAAAACAGTCTATAATAACTAAAATAAACTTATAACCTGCATTATATTGCTTTATATGTTGTATATCAATAAGATCCGCTTGCCACAAGTCGTCGAGTCCTTTTAATACAACTGGTCTTCTAGTGAAGTTTTTTCTTGCTGTTTTATGAATTTCATTTACTACTTGTTCCTTACTCATGATGATTTAATTTTTATGAATTGGTCTACTTCAGACTTAGAATAATAGTCTTGGTGAAATTTGTCAGTTATAGACTGTATTTGGTTTTTTAAAGCGTGGATTAAAAGTTGTACTTCTTGTTTAGTGTAAAAGTTTTCTTTTATCTGGTCTACATATTCCTTGTTAACAGCATCATTAGGTTGTAAAGGTGATTTCACCCCGGTCAATCTCGTCTGCTGTAAATCAAAATCACCGTTGTTTCTTTTAGATAGGGTATTGTCAAAAATGTCTAGTAATTCCGTTAAACGTAAGCGTTTATGTATATGATTCCCGAATTTATCAGTATTCATTGCAACAAGTGAACCGTATTCATAAAGTGATGATCATTAAATGAAATGTTCATTGTGATGAAGACCTTTATATAATTATTATTATTTATTTTTTATTATACCACTCTCACGCAATTCTTCTATAATTGATATTATTTCGTTATCCAGTCCAGTGTTACCAGCATCCCGAGAAGCAATCAGTAATTTTAATCGTTCTATTAACTCGTTTGGATCATCCCAATATACGTAGTCAACATTTTTTTTCCATTTTTTTAATAATGGTAGTCCAGAGCCTTCATACACGTCGTGTTGACTGCTATCAGTACTTGCGGAAACTTTTCGTAATTTAAATAATGGTCTTACAAATGATAAGTATTTGCGCCCTCTATTGCTTTTAATTGGTTTATGTGGATCATAATCTCTTCTGTGCGCATTTGTGTTCAATAACATTAACTTATAATGGGCAGTATCTTCATCGGTAATAACACTAGTATTTGGATTTTTTTTAAATAATAGCTCATATATTCCCGGTGTTTTTTTGTATTTATGTGCGCCTACTTGTATATGTTCATCGCCAACAACAACTCGGCTTGATCCCATCATAAGTTTTCCACGATCATTCCTCACACCAAAGGGAATTGCACTAAAAACTTCTGAAGACAGAGACCAAGAAGATACATCACCGTCTTCACTACTTTCCATTGATTCAACTGTTTTAAAAGACAGATTGCTTGTATCATTATCATTATTATCATCTTCTTCCTCATTTTCTTCTTCCTCTTCGCAAGTACTTTGATCAGAACATAATGAATTATTTTCTTTTTGAGAGTAACTATTACTTTTAGTAATGAAATTGCTAATATCAGACTCTCTCTTGAGAGTTTTATCAACTTTTGAGTCATAAGATGTATCCAATATATTTTTGTTTGCTCTTGCCAGGTCATTGGATTCAACTATTTTATTTAGAGGATCAATTATTGGTGTGAAAATGTTATTAAAAACTTGATCGCTTTCTATTTTCATATCCTTCATTTGCCGTATTTTCTTTTTGACTGCTTCCGCAGCATTCACTATCTGCTTCTTTAAATCTTTCTCCATTGTGTGCCACAAAATCTATTGTGTATTTATCTTCGCAGAGTCAATCAGATAATGAAGTTTTTTATATGCTACTACTATTTATAAGTACTAACGTAAATTAGTTAAATATGACAAACGTATCAAAGTTTTTTCTATACGCACCGTCGTTTTTTTTACAATCTTTATTGATTACCAAATAGTTGTAAGAATCAGTCCATATCTTTGAACACATCTCTCTGAATTCTAACCATGTCATGTCTGTAGTAACATGTTCATCGTAAACGTGCTTCAAATTTACGTCATCTTGTTTAAAAAGAATTAGGGTAAACAGTACAGTGATTGGCACTCTAAGATGACCTACAACATATAAGTAGTAAATTCTTTGTTATATTAATATTTTTTATATATCTAATGTTTTCAAATAAAAGGTATATAAGTATAGATTACAATGATTCACATTGGTATTTTTAAAAAATTGCTTTATTCCTTAAAAAATAACATAAAACTTGATTCTATGCTATTGCACAATCATTGGCACTGAAGTATAATTATTGGCACAGTGAATTTGGTATAACGATTGGCAGTTGTATTTACGATATTTACAAATGTAGGGACACCTTCGTGCCTAGGTCCATCAATAATCTCGCTTGATCGTAGAGGGAGCCCTCTACGCGCTTAATCATCTTCCAACATTTTTAACAATTCTTCATCTGTCATTTGTCTCAATCTATTTACTTTAACTTTTATCTTCTTATCATTTCCAGTTTCCTTTGAATCTCGGAAAGTTATGTTCGGAGGTTTAAGTTCATCTAAAATTGGTCCCTTCTTCAATTCTTTTTTTACCATCTGTACTTGTTCAGATTCTTTAAAGGTACTTTCAACTGCATCTAAAATTGGTCTGTTTTTTATTTCCTTCAGGGCAGTAATATTTGCAGGTTTAACTTCGTTCATAGGTTCTTTTTTTATTTCCTTTGTATATTCTCTTTCTTCTTCAATATCACTTGAGATTCTATTTGCTGGTTTAATTAAGATGTTTGATTGGATAACAATTTTTGATTTGATATTATCAGAATTTGGTTTACTTTTCTTAATTATATTAAAATTTTTGGCTTTGTTCTTTTTATTAATAGTTTCAGCTTGTTTTTTTTCTTTGAGTAAGCGTTTCTCTTTGGCTTTTTCTAGTCTTGTTATTCGTTTGTTCTCCTTTTCTTGTATCTCTTTCATCTTTTTTTGTTGTTTTTCTAGTTCTACAGCTTCCCAATCTTTACTCGTTAAAACAAAAGAGCGATGTTCTATACCAGCTTTTTGTGTTTTAATTGGAGTCTTTGGCAACTTTAAAAAATCTTTTATATTTTGTTTCTTTATTGGACTCTTTGAAGGGACTTTGCTCGTGGGATATTAAATTTATTTGCAGCAGTTTTCTTACCCATTCCATTTTTTATGGCTTGCAAGGCTTTTTCTATATCTTCTTCTGTATATGTTTTTGTATATTTTTTTCCATCCGTAACCTTCGGCATCTTAGAGCCGGGTAGGTAGGTACCTGAAAGAGAAGAAGAAGAGGAAACCTTAGCTGGGTATAGTCATTGGCACACAAAAAATGTATAATGATTGGCAGTGCCATGAATTGTAATATAAGCAAAAACAGCCTTATTTAACAACCCAATACGGTCTACTATATTGATGGAAATGTCATTTAACTATGAAATTTAACACATACCACCAAAAAATTAAATGTACAATCATTGGCATCCAAGCCAATCACTGTACCACAAAACAAAAAAAAATACAGTGATTGGCACCAATGAAATTACCGGTACGCTTATTTTTCAACTCTAAAAACGATAAAATTAGCAAGATTTACACTAATTTAACATAATCAAATATAAATTATTGTAGAAACTTACCCAAAAATTAACTTTTCACATGCACTTCTATCCTCCAGTACTAAACTTTTTTATAAAAAAACAACACGCTCGCGACGACTTGATTTCCATACAAGCTCACAAACAGCTGTGAAAGAAAGATGGCTGACAACAGTATTGCCACTAGAGATTATTAGATATTCTACCAAATAAAGTATTGCAACAGTAAATAAACAGGAATTGGCTCTTATTATTTGAATTTTTAAACCAGAGTGCCAATCACTGGGGGGGTGCCAACAATAGTATGGTTTACCCTAGTAGATTTGCATTATCTCTCACAAGTTGTTTAGGTATTTTACTATATGTCTGCATTAAATAGAAACAATCTATTTGTTTGTGTCTTCCCATTGCAAAGTAGTCACGCATATTTGATTGATTTTCACATGCTACATCATCAAAAATTATTATTGAATTGGGTTTAGCTTCTTGTGGACTAATTACTTTTTCATTCACGTGATATTTTGTAAAAGATACGTAAGGAACCATCGCAAGCACCTTTTCAAGGAATGTGTACTTAGATTGGTAAAGTGTTTTCGAATAAACATAAATATTTCTGAAATGTAACCCCCTTTCGTGTAAAAGAAGACCAACCATTAAGTTAGTTTTGCCACAATTAGATGGGCCGATAATCAAGCAGCGTATTGTGTTTGGTAATAATTTCCCATGACGTAGGTTGTTATTTTTAGAATTGTCATAAATTTTGTTTACATTTAATGACTCCAACTGTTTAACAAATTTCATCTTTGTGTGTTTTATGATTGGAATGATTGTGTTAGAATGATAATAATTTTAATGTTGCGGTTGTTATATACATATCGAAATAACTCTGACTCTGAATCATTCATAAAAAGTGATTTTGTATTGTTGCATTACAAGCTTGTAACATAATATCTTTTACATCAATAAAACGCAGTCAGTCGAGTTGTGACTTGTGACGTACTCTGACATCTATTCTATTAATCTTTAAATCAATATCTTAATTAATATGGAAAATCATTATGGCTTCGGCGGCTTCATACCAGACGCTCCAGATATGCGCCTGGAACATGAAAGACTAAAAACCTTTGTCGATTGGCCTGTAACGTTCCTTTCGCCTGAAAGTCTTACAAAGAGCGGTTTCTATTATTTGGGTCACGGTGACGAAGTGCGATGCGCATTTTGCAAAGTAGAGATTATGAGATGGGTTGAAGGTGATGATCCTTCTAGTGATCACCAACGTTGGGCACCTCAATGCCCCTTTTTGCGCAAGAAGGAAAATAACTGCAACATCTTGCTGGAGCTGAGTTGTAAGTCGGGGCGAGATGAATGCGGGTCTCGCATACCCGAAGCCGAACGCTCCTGGTATTTCCGTCTTTTGAGGTTCAAAGATATCTTCCGCAAGAAACTCGCGTTTTTTAGAAAGTGAATAGAAACAGAAATTCAGAGTATAGTTGTGTAGTGTATTATTGGGCAGATCTATCCCACCAAGCGAGTGAAACGAGCGGTGCGAGTGTAACGAGCTGGTGGGATAGAATGCCCAATAATACACTACTCAGCCCAATTAAAAAACATGAGTTCTGCAAGTGATGAAGATATAAGCTGCACTCCCGATTCAATGAAAATGGAAGCTGAAGCAGCAATTAAAATGTTTTGTTGTAATGCCGGTTTTGTCTACTTACCTCACAATCGAGATGTAAAACAGAGTAGTTAGCTCGGGTGTAACCATCAATTGCACCCTCGAAGTGTAGGCGCCCTCGCTGCGCTCGTGCGCCAAAATATCTAGGGGGTGCAATTGATGCCTTACAGCCCTTGGCTACTAATCTACTATTATGATAATTCTACTATTTTAAATGTTTAAATATAATGTCATGTAAGGCTTTAGAATTAGTACAAATACTAAGGCGTGAAAATCAAAGTGAATTTTAGGAAAACGATGATTGCTGCATTCGGGTAATTTATTCCACTTTTACAGCAATTTTATTCACTTTCTTTCACAGCATTACGTCCCCACTCATTAGCAACTCATACATAATGAACCGACATGGAATTTCTTTATTAATTCCTTGAATGGAGTTAACAAGTCACGTCACGGAAGGTCGCGGTGACCTTGACGCCTGGCCTTTTGTACGATAATCCTTTTGTATTTTTATTTTTAAGGCATTAGAATGTCGGGAACCCTTCCTTTTGCTAATATGGGGGTCGTGAATACAGCCTTGTATTGATAAGAATGTGGCAAGGCCGTCAAATATATAAAATAGAGTTGTACTCGACGAAGTATACAGGCTGACTGGTTGAATATTACTGTTATTAATTCTGAATTACTAATCGATTTTATTTTCAGTTTAGTAAGAAACCTAAATAACTAGGCTTGATATGCTGAAGTGGGTATTGGCTGGCCTTATCGCTCGAAGAACCGATAACCGATGGGGAAGAAATGATCCAGATTGGTAACCACAAACCAAAATACGCAGCGTGGTAGACGTGACGACATAGTGAATTCACGAATAACCAGTGGATGCAATTGACAGGTTGTTGCAACGTTGATGCAATTGACGTTCGGAATAAGCTTCTAAGAGAGAGGTATAAGTATATTCAGAAGTGGACGTCATCTGGCTAATAATCATGATAAAGAATCCCTTTTTCTCACTAATTTAAATATTTGAAAATCGTTTAGTGAATCACAATACTTATGGTCACTGTATCTTCTTATAGATTAGTTTCTACAGTTTTATTTGTTGCAGTGAACAACAAAAAACAACTTAGTTGGTGGTTTTGACTGCGAACAATTATTCGTTGTTCATCTGTATTTGATATAATGTTATTTTTATGAGACCTTGACTATCTTGTCATACAGTCATTCTGTATCACCTTATATTAAAAATACTAAACGATAATAATTAGATTTCTTTTATAAGATGAAGAAGAGTAAGCAGCGTGCATATACTGTAGTCGTTTACAGATTTACTAGATCAAAAGTACTGTAATCGTTTAAGGATTTACTAGCCCTACTAAGGTAAAATGATTCCACTGAAATCATCTTGATTAATAATAGGAAGAAACCAAAATAAAAAAAAAATTAAAATTGCTTGTCGATTGAAAACATTTATCGGCCGTCGACGAATGCAGTTTTTTCCGACAGATTTTTTTTCTAGAATTTCAGCTTGGTTCTACGAGTATATTGAAAGTTTATCGAAATGTTATGGGTTTAGTGGCCCCCTTTAGGATTATTACACTCTAACCAATATACTTTTCTATAATAGATAGTATCTCGTTAATGCATTACAAAAGAGACACTCAATGTTAAGATACGTTTATTACTAAGACGGTATTTATTCAGCTAGGCTACGTAGACTAAAACGGCTAATGAACAAAACAAGAAGAGACGAGAATATTGATATCGGGTCGAGTATTAAAACTGGGAATTAATCCAATTTGCTTTTATGCTCCCGGCAAAAAGCGATTGCGTAGGAAAACATCAGAGGCTCAAACAAACAATACCTTGCAATCAAACAAAGGATAAATTGAATTAATGCGAGACATGAGAGAGATTTTGTTTTGTCTTCTTGATTTTTAAATTGAAATGCGCATTTTATTGTTCTATGAGACTTATTGCTGAATTTTCTTTCATAGATGAGATACATACAATAATATAAATATAATACTAATAGTTGTCATATGCGGCGGTATCCACGAATAAATAGAATATAAAGAAGTTTCAAACTTTGAACCCCAGTTTGACCCCTTATGGGTTGAATTTCTAAAAATCCTTTCTTAGTAAACTACTACACGCTATAATGAAAACACCCTCCAATATGTCAAGTTTTTACTTTAAGCGTTGATTGTGACCAGTCAGTTAGTCAGTCAGGACTTAATATTTTATAGGTATATACAAGGCTATCAGTTAGGGGTGTACTAAGCCAAAAGGGGGTCACTATACTCATCCTACTGAACTATTTTCACTATGGGACGTGCAGCTTACCGTCCCATAGTGATTTCATACATATTGTCGGCAGATAAACTTTTTGTACGGAACAGCTGTTTTTTTTTCTCGAACTCAGTGTTGGTTCCATAATGAAAGTGGTTCGTAATGATGTTTATAGGTATAGTTTATAGCCTCTTTGGTTTTACTCTATAATAAAATCCGTGAAATTTTTGTACGTCTTTTCGTTACTTAAGCAATTCAGCCTTTTTTAGGTACAACAAATGCTTACGCTATAGGGTCTATCAATAGCCGCTCGTACCAAAAACCACGGTATAATTTCATCCTGTGTATACATATCCTATGAACTGTAAAAACCTCGAACTAGACGCCTACGTAAGTACAGAAACTTTATGTTGATCCCTCCCACTTCTTAGGGTCACATAAATTGGACCAAACAAACCCTTGGAGTGGCCAAATTACTTAGGTACAAGATTAAACGATTTGAGATAAGATAGGGTTGGCAACACACACAAAACAACCTTAGGAGTAAGATTAGAATCTTCAGTGACCGATGCAAACAGATTTGCAAATGGGATGGAGTTGGGATTTGAAACTATAGACTTGGTGATTGCTTTTGACGCTCAAGTTTAACGTGATAATGGTGATGAATAGACAACAGTGTAGCCACGAACGAGTCTTTGTGTACACAGGAACACAGGTAGCGAGTCTATTTATAATATAGCAAATCTGTTTGTCTAGGTGTAAAAGACATCGGCATCGAGCCGTGTTAGAAACCTCCTGTTAATGTTAATTTAATTATTTAACTATTGTTTATTTCTGATTAATTCAATATAAGTTCATTCGTTCATTAAGAAAAAAGAAAAAATATTTTTTAAGAGCTTCCTACCACAAAAAAAACGAATAAAAATAACGTAAATGTAGAAGTTTGTTTAACTAGTGTCTTATAACCAATTTTGACATTTGATCTCCAGTATTTTGTTCTAAGATATATTTGAAGGATGCTGAAATTCCATGACGAAGCAGGTATTAGTTTAAATTATTGACATTCTAAAGTATTGTAAATGTAGAAGTTTGTTTAACTAGTGTCTTATACCAATTTTGACATTTGATCTCCAGTATTTTGTTCTAAGATATATTTGAAGGATGCTGAAATTCCATGACGAAGCAGGTATTAGTTTAAATTATTGACATTCTAAAGTATTGTAAATGTAGAAGTTTGTTTAACTAGTGTCTTATAACCAATTTTGACATTTGATCTTCAGTATTTTGTTCTAAGATATATTTGAAGGATGCTGAAATTCCATGACGAAGTGGGTATTAGTTTAAATTATTGACATTCTAAAGTATTGTAAATGTAGAAGTTTGTTTAACTAGTGTCTTATAACCAATTTTGACATTTGATCTCCAGTATTTTGTTCTAAGATATATTTGAAGGATGCTGAAATTCCATGACGAAGTAGGTATTAGTTTAAATTATTGACATTCTAAAGTATTGTAAATGTAGAAGTTTGTTTAACTAGTGTCTTATACCAATTTTGACATTTGATCTCCAGTATTTTGTTCTAAGATATATTTGAAGGATGCTGAAATTCCATGACGAAGCGGGTATTAGTTTAAATTATTGACATTATAAAGTATTAGTTTAATCTATGTTTATATTTTTTTGGTAAGACCGTAAATCTACTATCAGATAGCAGCGTACCCGGTAGCTAGTATGAGATGCCATTCATGATGATAACCACCATTAATATTATAAATTGGAGATATATATTTTTTTTAATAAACTGTAAATAAAGTTCATAACAGCTAAGTCATGTTATTTATTGTTTATGTTTTATTAATTTTAAACATCGCTACATTTCAGTCAAAAGCGTAATTAAGGGCGCAGTTAACAGACGATTTGCCTGAAAATTGTCGCCGGATCGTGATAATGGTGTTTTAATTTAATCCTTGTGTTTGTAGGTTGAGAAATTATTTTGCTATTATAAATTGGTGCTGAATAAGCGGATAAACGGAACAATTAGATACACCACTGCCCTGAGTTTGAGGACGATGAGGTTAAATCTTAACTTTTCTTAAACTGGAATTAGCTTCATATATTTTTAACTTAATTAGAGCCGAGTAAAACCTCAAGAAAATCTGTGGTAGCCAAGCCAAGTTTAAAAACGCCATGTCAGAATTTTGCTGGTATGTTTATAAGATTTTGCCGTCACTAGTACTGACTGGGGAAAGAAATTGTAGTAAAGAATCCTGTAAATATTTGTAAGAAAATGATCAATCATACATATAACAAATAAGTATGCATGTTACTCATAACATTTTATTTTACATGAATATGTATGTATGTAAAAAATTATAAAATCATCCGGTAAAGTGTTATGTCTAGTAAATACAAATGGTCCTTCGATTTACAAATACCACCTATCACAAAAATACAACCAAAATTATCTATTTTCTAAACAAGATTTTATACATAGCAAGTACAAAATTTCTTATTACAACGAGTTATTTTGATTTTAAAACCAAACACATAAATTATCTAACTCATATTATTTCTCATAATTACCTCATTAATATTATTAACCTTTGTATTGCAGTTGCCATGCGAACGGATTGTAAACATAACTCGTCTCGTGATATGACTAATATATTATATTAAAAGATCATTATACACGTCAGTTTATTACAAAGATGAAAGATTCCTCCATCGACCTACGAATACCACAAATTATCGGAATACCGAAACTCCAAATATTAATTTCAAGCATAATAAACCTACGCATATTGATTTATGAAAGCGGCTTATTAACGTGATTATACGTGTACCCTTAAGGCTAACAAGATCGGTACTACTCATTAGTAAAACCTGTTTGAAATAAACGCTTCCTTTTCTTATAATAAATACATTTAGTATTTATTATTGTACTGACAAAGGCACGTTTATTTTCGCGACATTGGCAAAGTAGCGGCTAAACCGCAGAGGTCATAATATATATAATAGATAGATAAGATTAATTTTGTGGACAAATTCTGCGTTATATTTTAATCCCTAACGAAAATACGACAGTGTGTTATAAGTCTGTGTGAGTGTGTGTGTGAGTGGCATCGTAGCCAAAAAAGGGTTTACCGATTTTGTTTTTTTTTTTGTATGAAAGGTATATCTATTAGTAGGTGTGTTCAAAATATAAATAAATGTTCTTGATGTTTTACGCCTACATCTCGATATGACTAAATAGCAGATACAACTATCGTTTTAAGACTGGGTGTCAATCTAGGGCTTCGCCTTATATTATTAGCTGTCCCAACTTATATTTTTACCTCTAGATTGACACGCGGTGGCTTGTGCGTTTACAATAAAAAAGGCTGAATACCATTTTATTAATGTCAAGTATTTTCTCCAAGTTTTAACTATTTTAATCAGCTAACTCAAATCAATTCAAGCAATTAGGCTTATAAAAGTTCAAATACATCCACCACCAGCCACCAGAAACAACCTTCTGAGTAAAAGTCTCCGTATAACTCCTAAGCAAGATAATGATGGAGTTTGTAATTAGAATCTGCCAGATACTCCGCCCATTAGTGCTCAAAGGAGCTGGATGCACTGGATGGTGCATATTGGTTTGATTATGTATAATGTAGCTGATTCTCGCGACTTCGTCCGCCGTTCCTTTTTTTAATTTACCGGGATCAAAAGTACCCTTTTTGTTGACCAGGGATATAAACTAATAAAAATAGCCCTTACTCAACTACACACCGTATGAGTGGGGTCACATGCATAAGGATTCAATTTCATACGACTTCACTATTTTATATAATAATAATGAAGGATATAAACTACTACCATACAAAATCTCATTACAATCGGTAAAGTCGTTTCGAAGATAAGCCCGTACAAATAGACATAAATAGAAAAATAAAATCAATAAATCTAAATTATATCTATTTCACTTTTTACATTCTTTTCGCTCGGATTTTAGCATTTTTTTTATTGTACATGAATTCGACTTGTATAGTTTTTTTTAGGTATTTTTATAGGTAATATTACTACTAACATAACAAACATGAACTTAGATGAGATTTGTATATAGTCATAAAACCACTTTTTTCATTACAACAGAATTGTAACGACGGTTCGATTAACAATGGCGTAGCATACATTAGTTTAAAAAGAGATAGTTTTTAATTAATAATTTTCTATTTAAGCCGATCAAATTTCAACTAAAATGATAAAATTGTAATTATCCACCCTCGACATTGAAACGCACAAGCCACTTAGTTCAATGACATATATCTTGCGTAGTTTAATTCTGTATTTATGTTATACAATAATGAACAAGTGTATTATTAGATTATACTGCGGCAACCAGACAAGACAGATTTCCCTAGAGACTAAAGTCCTATTCTCTGGCATTCGAGACAATTCCATCATTTTCTGTCTCGTTAGCTATCAGTTAGTGTAAAAGAGACAAACGTAATATAATAGCTTTATGATATAATTTTGGCTACTTTTAATCATCGCTAAATTAAAAAGTAAATGTAATTAATACAACTTGACTCGCTAACATCCGCGGTGATGCAGTTTCTTTATGCTTTGAAGCAGTTTTATACTATGAACATTTATTTGACCGCCTTAAGAGTTGAATTTCCAAAAATCTTAGTACACCCTCTACACGGTATAATAAAAACGCTCTACAAATTTCATGTCTCTAAGAACAGCAGTTTAGACTCTGCGTTGATTATAAGTATAATATCAGTCATTCAGGACTTGCTGTTATATAGTTGAGATGAGTTATAGATTTTCATAATTTGTTAAAAACAATTTTGAAAACATTTATTCAAATATAACCTGTATAATTTTTTTTTAATTCCATTCATCAGGCACTATAACATGTCTTATATTCGTAGTAAAATCGTCCTCTCTGTATTTTTCCTGCCAATATTCGCACCATCCTACTAAGCTTTATTCTAAAAAAACATTATTGACCTAAATGAATTTTATAGCACTTTTCTCGCCATCAGACATACTTTATCTCGCTATAAAAACCCGTTCAGCCCCTAAACAATTATACAGAGTGGCAACATAATGGCCCAGATATGTCTGCGATAAGTACGTACTGTTTTCTACGCTTACATAATATACGGTATGATTGAAGAACGGAATGTTTTTTTAGCCTTAATGGTTTAAAGAAGAAAAACTTGGTAATAAACTAATCAGCAAACATACATGCATGGCCTTTGTGTTTATTACACACGATTTGAGCTATGTCTGTGGAATATGCCGACAATTTCTTGGGTGACTATGAAAGCCGATTCGGGTAAGTTCACACGTCCACATCCCGAATAGTTGTAAAGCAGAGTAGCGACGGATAGGTCTTTGTTGTGAGGTTTTGCCCTCTTTGAAACACGTTTATTGAACCATGCTCATTACGATATACTATATAACTACGCTTGTACAACATAAATAGCCATATTTTAAGGCATAAAGGCCTTAATATGTATAATGAAATAAATATATGTAATACTAGCTGTGCCCCTCGGTATTATCAGCTGTAATTTAACGATCCCATGGTTCTATGTCTGTCTCCAAGTTCTAAGTTATCTCCTCACCAATTTTCAACCAAATCGGTTCAGCCATTCTTTAGTTATAAATAGTGTAACTAACACGACTTTCTTTTATAAATATAGATGTATCGGAATACATGACGTATTAATTAATACAGATTTATTATAACATTAATGTATACAAACTTTTCTTAGAATAGAAAACTCGTATTTTGCTTTTTAGTTACTTATCATTCGTATAAACCAGAGTTATTATTTTTAATAATACAATTTAATCACTAAAGTTTAATATCTTGAAAAATGGTTATAAAGAGAGTCTGATTACCTATCGAGGCAGAAATAGATATACGTATTTCTATTCGACCATATATTTATTTAGATACGACGAGCATATTTAAATAAATAAATAAATCAAACTACTGCACCAATATTAAAAAAATCGTATATTCCACCATATATTCTTCCTACACAAAGTCTGAGACATTGTTTCCTTGAGCGGTATAATCTTTAAAAAAATATAAATGAGAGCAACTAAAAATTCAAAGGATTAAAGGTTTGCGAATAAAAAAAAGCTTATTTCATAACAGTCCAGGCATGTCTGAGTAATTGGAAAAAATACGTAAAATACAAGTTCCATCGAAGTCCTTTTTCAAGTCGGTTAATAAAGTTAATAAAATGAAGTATAAACGTCAGCGCCGCTACTAATATTTATTGTCTGTGGAAATCTCCGTCTGAAAAGTTCAAGATTGATTGATTGTACTGTTCCGAGCAGGAAAATGTTTTCCGAGTTTGAGATTGCACTTTTAAATTCCCTTTTCAATATCAATCAAGCAATCTGCAGTGATTGAATAGAACAATCTTAAATCAATTACCAATGGTGTCGGTTCTGTAGGTTTTATACGAGAAAAGGTTTTTTAACTCTACTGATCTGGAGACGTAAGGAAGTTCATTTAAAAATTCCTTAGCAACGGAAGACTAGCGCTGGTTTTAAACAACTAGCATTTTACTGAGTTTGAGCCGGTTTTGACCAGGAAACTTAACTTAGGTACTTATTATGATAATTTTAAATTGTATAATAAGTTTTTTGGAACATTTAAAACTTCTTTTTCTTTCTTATTATGTGGAATAGGGGTTATATAATAGGAATGTTACTAAAATATAAGTTGAGATGTTAACCACTGAACACGAACGGGGAAAAGAGTGTGGGGGCAAGGAATGCTGAATTAGCGTTTACGGGCATTCGATGCAATTGTTCCCCGCGCGCTTCCTTGCCTCCTCAGTCATCCTCCGCCCGCCTCGCTGTACACAAGCTAAAGAATTGACGCGAGTGAAACAATGAAGTGAATTTGGACTTATTATTTCAATAGAATCCCGCAGGAGTCAGACAGACTATATAATCGTCGATATTTAACTCATTAGTGAATAGACATAATCATATATACATACACACAACATCAAAGATCAACAAAGAGATTGATTGATTTAGCCTAAGACAATAAAATACACGTTGCGCATAAACTACTGGACTGATTCTGATAAAATTATATTTACCAATTATAATACATACAATACATCAAAAACATTTTCTCTCGACCAGCTATCACTGATAAATCATAACTTTAAAAACACATACAAAAACACGTTTATATATTTCTATGCTCCTAATTTGTTTCGTATGTGTTGTTTGTATTTTATTTGTTTATTTATTAAATGTTATATTTTAAGGCCTTTCTAATTTTGTATTATTCATTTACGTGCATGGTTGCCTGGAACAGATCGCTTTAAGCGATAAGACCGCCATTAATTAACCTAGTATATATATATATATATATATATATGTGAGCTTTTATTAGTCAGAAATATTTTTTGTTGAACTGGTTTTTTAATAAAGAGTTGTCTTATCATATCTTAACACATATAATTGTATTAAAAAATATATTTAGACAAATTGAGAACGTTTTTGAAGTCGGTTAATAACCCATGAGCATAATATTATTATTACAAGACTCTTTCCCAATCCCGTTGCTTACCTACTGAAGATATTGGTATTCTAAGTTACTCCTTTTCATCCAAACATTCTTGAGACAGGAATCCGTATAAACGTTTCCCTATCACAAATTCCACTACAGTGTATCTACTACAAAACAGTTAATATGTTCAGTTTAGTCCAAACAAGAAAACTTCTCAATAACACTTGTGCCTCCGAACTTCTAAAGCACTTTGCCATTGTACTGATGGAAGGGGAGATCGAAAGCAAAATGGCGTTAAAACGTTGAGCTAAAGTAGTGAGGATAGAGGTTATTCTTTTTACCTAAAGCACTACCGGTAATGTGGCCTGGTAATGTGGTGGGTAAAAAACGAAATATACACTATCAGTTATTCTGTTTTTTTGGTGCCATTTACTAAACCATTTTAAATATTTTATGTAAAATCTACCCATGAGTTTTGTTCATATGTGAGCAATTAATTATGTGTTGATACGCTGCCTGAATAAGGAGCAAGTATTGCCTTACTAGCTGTATTTTATAATCCACTAAGATGATTTCTTTTCAATAAAGCACACAAAAATAAACTACACAGTACCGCATCTCATCCAAACTTGTAGCTTGAATAAAGAAACTGATTCCTGGAGCATCATTGAGCTCTATATGAATTTTAACTTAAGTGCATCAATTTTATTGCAATAAGTGGACAGTATTTTTAACTATGACGATAGTTGGCATAATCAATAAGTTTTAAGTCAAAACAGTTAAACGAAATTTTCGGACATATTTCAACTTATATTATGAACCAACTATCCATTTACAGTGCTACAGTGCAACTTGCTTTGTGCTCCCTCCTCTTTATACCAGCTCTATGCTACGTTTCAGAAGTACTGAAACCTTGCTACTTACAACAAGTTGATTCACTTGAACTGTCGAAGGGAACGGTATAAGAAGTTCGTATATTCTATTTCAAAAGTGTAGATTTTTTTAGTATACATTTATGACTTTTTACATGTGCTCGAAAATATCAATATTAACAGAACAGATCTTCGGAGATCTTTAATCCATAAGACATATAAATTACATATAACAGAGTAAGTCCCGATTGAATGATTGACATGCCACAATCAGCGCAGAGCCTCAATCAATGAACATAGCGACATAAAATGTGGAGCATGTGTTTGTTGTGTGGTGTAGAGGTACAAATAAGAATATTTGGAGATCCAAAGCATAGGGGACAAACAGGGGTTCAAAGTGTGAAACTTCTTTATATTTCGCGTGCAAAGCCGCGGGTGACACCAACACCTACTAAATTACGCTCTGTTCACGTATACAAGTATTGAATACTTTATTCTTTCATATCAAATGCATCAGAATAGCTAGCAAAACAAAAAAGAGTCATAAACAATAAAATTTACTAAACTCGAAGAAAATACATGATTTTATAGTGTTGAAGAACATACATGATATAAAAATAGAGATATAAGAAAAAAAAACTAGTAAGTTCCAGTTCCAATCTGTCTCTATTTGGATTATATTTCTGGTAACTTTTGTTCTAGAAGCAAATAAAAGTCACCCTCAAATTTAATTCCACTCCGATCCGAACTAGCAATAAATGTATGCGGGATAGTAAAGTACGTAAGTACTTCCAAAGCCAAAAGTCCTCGACATATTTTATTGGGTACACGTTGGCACAAAACTCGTAAACCGTGCTTTGCACATCAAACTGTCGAAACGGCAAATCTTAGTCACTTCCGCTTACGGACGTTTTGCTTTATAGCCGGTTGGGAACATGCATAGATCATAATTTTATTTGTTTTCTGTGGTTTTTATGTTCAGTAATAATATAAGTTTATGCGAAGATTTTTCTATGTCAACACGGAATGGAATTTTTGAGGTTTCCGCTCACTAAACCAGTGTGATTTAGCATTAGGGACCGAGCGAAGGAGATTAATTACAGTTTACTGCGTACAATCTTGAATTTTATATTAAAATTTCTTCATTTTATGTCCGTTTATGTATAAAATGATATTCTGATTACCGCTTTATGCAATAGAATAATATTTACTATAAAAATCGATCCTCTAATGTTTTAGCAATATGTAGATTTTTACAAATAAAGGAATCCATTGACTCCAGAAACACAGTACTAAGTAATTGTAAGATTTTCACGTGACAACGTCTTATAATTCAACTGATGAACGCACGAAAAAACATGACTCATGCGGCGTCACCTCGCTTTGAGGCGTTCCATTTAAGGCTTGAAGTGCAAGCGAGAGCGCGGAACGAGCGACAAAGAGGCACAATCGGCCTCCGCGTTCGGCAGCGTTCGACATCTGTCTCTCTCCTTCTTGAGTGAGCGATGCGTCCGCGTGGACAGCTGCTATACAATAATACATTTACATGTTTTCGTCAAGTATGAAGTGCAGTGCAAAGTGAATTTGGTGTCAATTGTTTATAGCAACTATAATTGCGGCGATAAAGGTCAATAGTTTAATTCTTTCGATACATAATGTCTATCAAGTAATAAAATAAAATTTTCATTGAAAAATGAAACCACTCCATCAGTATTTTCTTATTACGTTGTCACGTTCAACTATCGTCAGTAAACCGACTTTACAGACAACCGTTTTTTGATCCATTATTACTGATATAATTGACGCAATGTCAAATAAGCAATAATGCCAGCAAAGACGCTTCGCTTGCTTGATCAAAAATGGAGAAGTTCGAAAAACAAAATGTATTTGCTATTCTCAAGGTACAGTTGACAAGAACCTTTCACACGAGAATAACTTTTACAGGCAATTCAAGTTTCGGCTTCTGCTTTTTGTTGTCATTTCTATTTTAACTTATACGTACGAGTATGTTACTCGTATGGTTACTTCTGTTCAAAATAAGTTAGATTGAGAATCAAATGGATTTAGTTAATGTGCATGGAATATCTTAGATATTTTTTTTAACAACTTTTATTTTATAACCAATGTAATGATGTCAATTTTGTTCAGACTTACAATAATGTCTACAGGGATTAAACATTGTATCCGTAAAACTATTTATTCAGATATAAGATATAAAAATTATCGCCATATTTTGTAAAAAAAACTTATAGCTACGATAGTATGAACTCTTTCCAAAATTGTTTTGCACAGCCTACTTAATTAATTCCGCTCTCTGTAAGGTTGTAGAACTCATTGTCACTTTATATTTACACAGCTACTACTAGATTAATATTTACTTTATTAAGTTGTAAGATAAGTTGGTTTTTGCAAAGCAATTGTGCTATGCCATGAAACGAAAGCCTACAAAAGTTCCCCATGACAAAAATCCTGTTATCTATACCAATTTTCATAGAAAATCATCTGAATAATACGTATTTTTCTTTATTAGTAGATAGTTAATTGGTTGCTTTCAAAACAGATTGTAGAGTTGAGGAACACAACAGTAAAATACTTGAGGAATTTTCATACTCTTTACTCTAGAATACTTACTTCTGCTTAAAAATCCATGAAGTATATATATAATCGTGAATCCTAGTAATAATAGTAGTAAAGTGTAATAACACTTTAATAAAATTTTAATACTTAAAAAGGGTATTTTTTACAAAGGAAACCGTAACCATACAACGCTATCACAAGTCAGACAGAAGCCGTGTTTTTGCGGCATTTTGTGGCACAACCCACGGAAATTAGATATGTTAATGCCGGCGATGAGAATTTTACAAAAAAAATGCGAATATTACGTGACCCGTAGCTTAAGAAGGATCTAGTTCTGATATTCCATACAAACGTATCCACGAAGGTGTAATGGCGTCGTCATATATTTTTTAGCTATTTTAATTTTAAAACCAAATCATTGAGCCAATTTTAATTACATTAAAATGCGACTACATGACGAGAGGTTTGCACAAATACAAAAAAAAAACAATTCTGTTTAGACCCGCCCGGTTCAGTCGTCTCTGAGCAAAATCAAATCTAAGAGATCAGGTAAAAAACATAAAAGACAAAAGGAAATCACAAGTCGAAGATAGAATAAATATATTTTTATTTTGAATATATTTTAATCTTATGTATAGAAGCATAATTTTGTGTTGTGTTAAAATATAAAGCTAAGAGAATGAAAATAATATAAATTATTATCTTGTCTTGGTATAGATCACCACCATGGTGATCTATATTTAAAAATATTTAGTTAATAATTGGTTTTTTACCGACTTCCCAAAAAATAGGATGTACTCAATATGACTGTTTTCATTCACACAGATCACGATTTGCAATGTCAAAAAGCAATGAAGAGAATCTATGAATACGTTTGTATGGCCACTCAGTACTACTTACCGCTCTTCAAATCTAAAATGAAGAGAGATTCCGTACTAACTGCTTTATATTCTGTGACGAGGGTGAGACGAGGCGTCGAGTTGTGTTTAATTTTTTCTACGCTACATTTAGCAATGTTTCCATAATCGAAAACGAAATGAAAATGATCCTTTTTAATGGGTGAAATTTAAATTATTCTTGGCCTAGAAAATGAGTTTGGTTTTTGAATGTTTTATGTCAGCGATTCTGTGCTCGAAAATATGCTTTCAAATTTAGAATATTAAGTAACTATGCATTAAGTTTATTACAATAAATGTTAAATAGATCTAGGAAACCTATTTGCAATCGTATATTTTTTGTGTTCAATGTAATTGAAATAGGTAATAATTATATATCGATGTCAAGACAAGGTTTCTGATATGTACAAATATGTATATCCCACTAATATCATCATATATATAGTTATAATAGTATGGTTTATCATAATGTATGGATATTTGTGTTATTCTTTTTCACGCAAAAACTGCTGAACTGATTTGAATGAAATTTGCTGCGGAGATATCTTAGACCCTGGATTAACACATAGGCAATTTTTGTCCTATATTAACGTGGGTAACACCGAAAGGTTCAGCTAATGTATTTTATATACAATGTTATATCTAAAATTGTGTAATAATATATTTTATAATCAGTTGTCTTATAAACACACATACAGGTATACATAAAGTGTTATTTTTAACCTAGAAATTTTTTAAATGCATTAATATTAGCATCTAAGTAGGTATATATATATATATATACGTTCATGTGTATAAGTCTAGTTAACTGATAAAATTATAAAAAAACTCCACAAAATGATCCGATTTGACCAAATAGAATATTGGCGTTCTAACAGATACACAATTAAGTATAATTTGTCATAAACAACCGTTAATGTTAAATTCCATTACCAAATAGCAAATAAACGAACAGCGCAATATATATGTTACAAACGTAGCTATAAAAAGCAATATTTTAGCTGAGAAGCTATTAACGCCCATATTTTAGACAATTTAACCATTCTCGATAGATAGGCTCTGATCGATCTGACAATGTAACGATAAAATAATCGTCTGCAATTCGAAAGGTATTAAGCGACATTTCTTAAAATATTAAAAATACGCCTGTTTGTTTTGTGACGTGTTTGACGTGTGACTGTCTGGGACAACGTAGCTCCCAAACGGATGGACCGATTGTGTTTTTTATTTTTATGTTTGATGGCGTATAAGTCGGGAGTCCGACATGGCCGCCTCCACAAAATGGCGGAGTAAGGTTGTTTTACAACACCCTTAATATGGGTAAGTATGATAATTTCAAATCCAAAAAGACTGCCAGCCTCAATGGGGGATTTTCGAAATTTTTAAGTTCGTTTTATTAGTAGATTTTGGTCGACTGTTACGACCAAATTCTACTAAAAAAATTAATGCGAGTAAGATATATCTATTTCACATGTTATTTAAAATCCATGGCCTTTTGAAGCTTTCTAAAGTCCCTTGATTTTAATTAAGAAGTTGCATTTTGACAAAGGTAGCATAATCATTAGTACTTTAATTGGTGAGTTGGTATAAAAGATTAAATAGTATAATAAGACTACTAGTAGAAACCGACGTGAGAAAGTCTTATTTAAAGAAAATCTTCTAGCGTAATATTGTTTTTTTTTTTAAATTTCTTTATATAAAAATCTGTATATTTACCCGACTGCGAAAGAAGGTGTGATATGTTTTTTGAGTGTACTTATGTATATTTCTTTGGCATACCACAGGGAGTAAACGGCTTGTGGTATTTGTATGTGAGTGATGTCAATAGATTCGTCTTTACTTGCAGATGTTCACAGGCTATATACTAGCTGCATCCCGCGATTTCACTTGATATGTAGGTCAAAACTTTTTTTAGTTTGAGTTTTTTTAAGTCATTTTTACCACTTGTTATTGAAATAATAAAAGCCACGCATTAAGAAACGTAATAGTCCTTGAATATAAAATTCGTGGGTTATAGACGCAGTGCTATTTATTCAGTTATATTTCTTGTTATTCTGCTGCAGTGAAAAACAACCATAAAGTCTTCTATAACCCCATTGTTTGCAACTAACAACATTGTACTGGTTTCTGTATCCCGGATACAATGTAGTTTTATTTATTATCAACGTTTGGAAACTTCGACATTGCAGGACATTTGCTTTTGTATTGAATTTATGGCGATAAAAAATATGTATTAGCGAACTTTTCCTAGCTTGGAATGGGAGTCGATGTAATATTATCACAAGCTATTATTTAATTTGCGCTGTTGAATGATTAAACGGAAAATTCATTTATAATGAATGAATCATGTGAATCATAATGAATCATGTGAATCATAATGAATCACTCATTTATTATTTGATTTATTTCGTAATACAATACAATAACTTTACATGAAAGTTCAACATATAAAATACACGTTTGTCACAATGACATTTGTGTTTACGACTGTTTGTTTTTTATATGTACCATTATAAGATATTGTTAAACCTTACAACAGATTTTTTAGAGTTTGTATCCACGGATCACGTGATAAAACAGAGCGTTGTTACCACTGATAACATGATTCGTTTGCGACTGAAATATAAATGTATATCATGTCTACCGATCATGTTATATGAGGCTACACGAAACAAAAAACAATATTAAAATGGTTCTAAAATTCGAATCTGATCTCAATTCAAACAGTACATGAAATGTTACTTATGCTTTTAGTTTGGATGGCACCAATGCATGGTAAGCTTATTGACATCATTCTAAATTCAATATGGCAGACGGCCCAATATGGTAGACGAGTTATTTTTTAGTTTCTCCTCCTGATGCCGGGGGTGAAATTAGAGACTGCTCAGAAAATACATGTTTGTTTTTAGTAAAATTGTACGTATTTATAACTTTAGCAGACTACTAATTCTACCTAAATGATTGATGATGATTGAAAATAACAAAGACATAACATGAATATTTTGAATACGAAGTGCTGGAACTGAAACATGTTTGCTTGCCCCTGACCGCAAGCTTCAAATCCCATTACATAAACTCAAATTTTAATACACCTGCGGGCTGCGTCGCTATTTTACCACAGCGAATTGTCAGAAGGATGTCTTGGTCTTTAAAAAAACGTCTCCGTTTTTGTTTAAGCAAAACTTCTGGCGTATTTCTGTCTACCAATTGACAACATATCATTTTTTCAAAATTATGGAAATTCGAATACCATTTCGAGATAATGTAATGAAGACTTCATACTAAAAATACCTGATTTTTATATCTATTTTCTTCCAAATTATTTGTAGAATAACCGATGAAAAAAATATAAAATATTAATATAAATACATTTATATAAGGAGCGTCGGATACCACCAATAATAGTAGATTAGTAGCCAAGGGCTGTGAGTCATCAATTGCAGCCCGAGATATTTAGGCGCACGAGCGCAGCGAGGGCGCCTATAGTTCGAGGGTGCAATTGATGCTTACACCCGAGCTAACTACTCTGCTTTACATCTCGATTGTGAGGTAAGTAGAAAAAAACCGGCGTTACAATAATAAAACATTTTAATTGCTGCTTCAGCTTCCATTTTCATTGAATCGGGAGTGCAGCTTATATCTTCATCACTTGCAGAACTCATGTTTTTTTCCAGATTAGCACATAATTATAAAAAAAAATCCCAAAAACAAACAATATTAAAAGTAAAAGTTTTCTATTCCCGCCTTTTTCATCTTTTTTTTAAATAATTTTTTTCAAGAACGAAATTGAGCATCACCGTTCGATATTTAAAATTGATGTCTATTATACTCATACGAAGACAAGGCTGAATAGCGAAGCGACCTCTTTTGTCATTGGGCTGAATGCATGATGTCTTATTGCCTGTATGATGGTTAGATGTACGCAAACTTTTTGAAAGAGTGAAGTTTTTTTAAATTACTTACCGCCCTAGGGCTTTTCTAGCTACATTATTACTCTAGAGCGCTAATTGGTCAATTACAAGCCCCATTTGGGGGTAATAAGGACCTACTTACCGAATATGAGAGATGTAAATTTATTTATATTATCAGATCCAAATAAAAATAACCTACGTTATATTCTATGGCAATACATATTAAATTATTTCCACAACAATTATCGCGCTTCTCCGCGGGGAAATACTTCGTTACGATTTGGAAATTAGATTGAAAGCTGACGAATCTCTGGTAACGAGAACATTAATAAATATAACACACTTATAACTGCTAGGGCAGGAGTAATAAAATAATAGCTCGTTAATGTCAGTATAAAAAGTTATTTATTTGAAATGTAGTATTATTAATTATGAAATAAATGATTCCCATAATCTTAATGAATCATTAATTTTAATGATTTTTAAGCGGTCTTGAAAATAATCGTACAATTAGCACATGCACTTTTAAATAGTGTTGTAATTATCAAGACTTTAAAGTTGGAGAACTTTAGACCGTATAGTAGAGTTTTCTACAACATTTCACATAAAAAGACATCCTGCTGTATTTGTTTTAAAAAAGTACGATCATTTTCGTACGTTATTTATATATAAAAAAAACGAGAAAATAATGGAGATAGTTTGAAAATATTATACGGTAATGTTGCATTTTAAATAAACTTACCATCTGGTAGCGAGTAACAACTTTTGGAATATCTGTAAAGAAGTCAATAGGATTAGTGAGTCATTTAATGTTATTACTGGCTTACTAACCTATTATTAAGGTTGATGTTGAATCGTATCAAACTACAGCGTCCCAATTCTGGGCACGAGTCTCCCCTATGAAGAAATATGACCTAATCTCTCAGCGTGGCCACCAAATAGTGGATTGGGAACTTCACTTATGTTCAAATTTTTTTTTCGTCAAGTAGGTTTCTTCACGTTATTTTTCTTTACCGTTTAAGCATATGGTAATTAATTCTTAATATGAGTGAAACATTCTGAACCTGGAATTGATCCCGCACCTTATTGCATGTGTGCCAAGGGGTTTACCGACTAGGCTAACATAAACATAGGCACAGTCACATTGAAAACCCGGATAATTATAATCTCGATCTTTTCAAATTGCGAGTAAATCGGTTTCTTTTAGGAAAGCGTGCCACATCCTAGATTGCGTCGTTGCTTTACATCAGGTGAGTTACGGTCAAATGCTAACCTATCTAAATTTATAAAAAAACCTCATTAAAGAAGTAGCTCGAAAAGCTTTGGTAATTAACAATATTGTTTTAGTAAAACTTTTGAATTATTATACATATTACTAACTAACAAGATAGTTCAACAAACTTCTAAGTGTGCCAGAAGTCTAAAACTTCCAGTAATCGTGAATACAGACTTACTAAATCAAGATAAAGATTAAAGCCTTGAAAGGCAGCAAAGTAAAGAAACTTTAATTCTATTCACGAACAAAATATTAATGCCTACATAAACTACAACAGAGCTAGTGAATTTTATAATTTGTCTAACGATTAAACCAAATTTCATTGGAGATTCTACTTTTGTTTTTATATAAGTACAATACATAACAAGAAAAGAAAAAATGAAGAACTTGTATTATCACCATTCTTGATTATCCTATTGTTGGGTATAGGCCTCTCTTCTTTTGTACCATAACTTTAACATCTAACTTTTTAATAATTTAATTAAACTCGGCACGCTGCAATTTTCAAGCATTCGCCGAAAAAATGGGGTCCTCGTTTGTCGTTGCAAAACTAATGATTCTTCTAGTATTGTATTAGTTGCGTAATAATGGTGGATTACTAACAAATAATGTGGGCAAGAGATTTAAATACAGAATAACATAGTTTTTGTATTTGCGTGAACTATAAAACCCTAATAAAATCCTCCGTCGCTTTATTGGGGTAAATGACGTGACGTCACCGTGTCTTGTAACTTAACTACGACTAGTTAATTAATGACAAGGCGGTTTGGCCACAATGGCTGTAGCCTGACTAAAAACAACTTAAAAAAATCGGTATGCTGCGCTATTTTGTTAATGATCTGCAGATGTTCGGTCTGCAGGGTATGAATGAACTCTTTATTGCAGACATACAAACAATCGAATATTCCGGAAAAATCTTACTTCTAGTGTCACAAGTTTAACCGCAACATTTTTATTTATTGATAATCATTTATTTTTTCCCAATAAAGGCACATTTTCAGTAGTTAGTATTAATATTTAACAAACTCAGTTATAAAATGGGCTAGCCATCTTATGTTCACAGAGGATGTCTTCTTAGTTTGAGTATAAGATCATAAACAACATCAGTAGCTTCCGCCTCTAGGCAAGACGCTCACTGACGCTTTGTACCCTCATTATGGCTTCCGCTTGAGATACTAGTTTCAAAGTGTATAGAAAGCCTTAAACAATATTGCCGCCATATATTACTAAAACTAATATCTGTAAGGTATTCTTTTTTCTTTTAGTTCCATTTACAAACCGAAATTAGCTGGACCGATTTTGTTTTAATTTAAATGACACTTTGACGGTGTTCCTTTTCTAACAAAAAACATTTTATTAAATCAGTTTGGGTAACAAACATAAAATACATAAAAAATCACAGCCCAATTAAGTACCTCCTCTTTTTGGTAAATGCGTCAGAATTTTGCGCTACAAAGTACTTTCTGATCATTAGAGTAAATCATTAAAAAAACTGAAGAGCACGGTGTAGTTGGGTCATCGGTCCTTAATAAGTACCTATGCAAAGTTTCAAATCCGTTAATGTGATTTTCACGCCTTTAAAAACGTAAGATTATTTTTTATCTATCTGACAGCTAGGCTTTTCATCACAAGTTTACGTCAGTCTGGAATACACTGGCTTTCAGAACAAACCATCAGTTAAGTGCTTATAACTGATTTATCACCTTGAGAGTGATAGGCCCTACCACCATGACGTGGTTTTCTTGTGATACTCGTAGTTTCCCCCACCGGTATTTAAATAACAGCATGTTAAAAATGTCTCTACTCCGATGTCGGGTACAAACAAACAAAATTTACGTACGAGGCTGACGTTCGTGTGCTAATAATTTATTTGGGAGCCGATTCAAATTTAATTTAAAATTCCTCAACTCGAGCTTCAAAAACGACCGAGCTCAACAAACCTCATTTGAAATTTAAAACTTGTGTGAAAGGTGAACTCTGGCGTATGGATCCCGAGAGTTAGTATAGCAACAGGGTAGGGGAACAGTTTGGGGTTTTATTTCATTTCAATGTGGCGTTTAGGCTGGTTAGAAGTTTAGGAAGCTCAGGCTTAGCAGAAATCACGGTAGGAATTTCTCGCAACTGCCTTAAATCCTGTTTACTTTCCTGACCCCAAATTTCTAACATTGAATACGAACTTAAGTTATTGGAAACTTTTCGATAATAAAATAAATTTAAATATTAAATTCCTTTGACCTCTAGGCTTGAGGCGCTGATATATATTTTTTTTTACTTGGAGAATTGATTAAAGTATTCCATTCTACTACGGGAAGACAGAGCGGTTAAGTGGGACTGTGTCCACCAAAACTCCACGGTGTTATTTCCGGTCGGTGGGCGTCAAGTCGACCCCGTGTCCCCCCGACGCCCGCGAAGTTCTTGTGGTGGGTCATCAGTGGCCTCACCGCCTACCACTACGGTCACAGCAGATTCATACCACTGCAGTCAAAAAAACTACCATGCAATGGAGACCCTATTGTAGCCACGGAGGCTGTCGGTGATAAGGTGCGCCGTTCTCCCTGAACGGCGCACCTTATCACCGACAGCCTCTCGCCGCGGCCCCATTCCTTGGCAGCGCCGTGTTGCGACTTTGCAGCCGGCCTCAGTTGCGGTGTGCTCCCATGTGGGAGCTAGATGAAGCCCTATTATCTGTACTTGATATTATATTGTTGACGAAGAATATTCTGAGTTGGTATCTAAATAGTTTTCCCGAGGACTGAGCAGTTACATACATTTTTCATGACAACCGAAGATGTAAAATTCCATTGTTTTAGCTAGGTGTGAAATTCTTACGTTTTGCACGTAAAAGATTTTAGGATTACCTCTGCAATTCTCTCCGACCAAAATAATTTTACCCAGGATTTTTTACGGAAGATTTATCTTAGAAATTTGTTTTTAAAACCCAAGCCCAGCTGGCATTTCTCAGAGATATTAGGTACGTGACTACGTGCCCCGTATGGAATCGACGGAACCCCGCTCTCTTGTTCGGTTCATATCTGATGCGAGTACAATTGAACCTTTAATGTATGAAATTTAATGGAGTTGTATAAGAGCCTTCCTTAAATATTTTATTGTATTTCGATTAATTATTTATTTTTTAATTTAAATTGATATTCTGTGAATATTTCAGGCGTCTACTTATTGCCGTTACTAATTGTGACTAGAAAACATTGTTACATGGGAGCTTCCCTTAAATATTTATTAAATTTCTGTATTCGTTGTTATAGCGGCAACAGAAATATGACAAAAATAAAAATGACGGACGGAAAGCAAACTCTTAGCAATAGGGTCCTGTTCTTACCGTTTAGGTTCAATACGGGACAATCGACTTCAGTTCCGCAGGAGCCTTTACAATACATATACTTTTTAAATTAATAAATAAATAATAAAGTTCCTATAATTGTACTAAATACTACCATAAGTACTACCATTGTATAGATTTGTATATTTTACTTTGTTTGGTGTGCAATAAAACTATATTCATTCATTCAAAATTCTGGTAGCATTATCACGTTGATTGGAATAATATTTATTTTGTCATAATGTACTTAAGCATTTTTAAGAGTACTTGTGACGGTTATTTCGACAGAGTTCAAGCAGCATACTGTCGAAACGAAAACAAGATTACTTTCCCTTGTTTCAAGTCCATTATTGGTTTAAATAAGAATAAACACACACATGAATTCATTATCAGACAACAACTTTAACTTCGAAGTCTTCAAATAAATTGCAGACCATAATATTATTAATTCTATGCTGCCGTCGTATCCACAGTTTCATAGCTCGCCACCTCAGATGCAGATACTCGGTCGCCCGTTCACTTTTCCAGCACACTTCCCGTTTTGTTCCTCGCACCTGTCCCCTGCCCGTAATAGAAAATGCATTGGACTCCGTGATTTTAAATGTCTCCATTTGTTTACTTTACTTATATTATACATTTCATGCTGTGGAATTGAACATCAGGTGGTTTGAGCATATAATGTTTGTGTTATTATTTTTTCATTATACAAGAGCTATTGTTTTAAATTTATGTCCAAAATTGTTTCTAGTTCAGTTATTTATGTAAATTCTATATACACAGTTCAGTCACGAGTACAGTAGTTTTGCGAGCTGTTGATCTTACGTCCATATGATGATTTTGTGTCTATAAACGAAAGGCAACTTTCTGAGCGAAGTTTTCATATTTATAACTCCTATTTAATGTTATGTTCCATATTTTCCTGCCAATGATCATTTCAATCAGCCAGAAAATAGTGCCATAGTAAATTTCCTCTACTATTGGAGGAAATACGACCCTCTATAAAATAGAAACTTTATACCCATATCAAAAACCTCGGATGACTAAAAAACAGTTATTTTTTTAGTAACTGTATACCAAGTTTCGTCAAAATTAGTTAAAATACCTACGACGTACACGTGAGTACGAACTTATAGAACAACGTCAAACATGCAAAATGACAGACAAATATAAAATTGCCAGGCTCAAAGCTATAAAATACTTTGCTCACTTTGTCAATAATAAAGTAAATACTCTACTGTAACCTTGAATATTAAGTCTGTTTTCAAAAACTTTCATACAAAAATTACAAAACTAACTGCATAATTGTAATACTACAGAAACTGCAATCCAATCTCTTAAATACTTAAATCAATACCGTTCATTAAATCATACTTAAATGTATTACACTCATATTTTAAAATAAACTATCAATTTTCCCTGCAATATCAAACATATGTTACAGAAAGTAGATCAAAAAAGTTGTTTTGCGCCATATTAATTTATCGTGAGCATACTCGTATTTCAAAAATACTACGCTGACTGTTTTAAGCCACGCTGCTGTGAGATCAAATTAAATGATATGTTTTTAATTTATGTTTTTTTTAAAATGTTGAATATTTAGATCCAATTTTATAGTTACTTAGTATTAAGATATAAGATATAAGATAAGAGGCAATTTAATAATTTCTATAGTGAATTTTTTTTCCACTTTGTTTTCTGTTCTGAGATTAGTATAAAATTTATTTGCAATTTTCTATTTTTAATATGCATGCAATACAAGTAGTTAGAAACGACAAAAAAAACTCGACCATCCATGTATCCGGTGTCATTCTCACGACTAAGACACCACTCACATAAAAATATAACAAGCCGTTTAGGCTCTAGGACGTGCCAAAGATATATACATACATACTTACGTATGAATGTAAGTACGTGCATACACTCGAAAAACATATCTATGTATCTACACATCCTTCGCATCACATCGCAGTCAGGTAATAAATTTACATTAAGTTACTCGATACCTTCTATCTGAATTTCAGCTACTCGTACTCCCTCTGTATCCGCATGTAAACTGAAATCTACTCGTATTCTGTTAATGCAAAAACAAGCTAGTAAATACTTTAGCTCAAATAATAACTAAAGCATAAACAATAATCATAGAGACATAAAAAGTCTGCATCAAACGTACATGCACGAAAACATTAAAACTGTCCCTATGATTACTGATAATGCAATAGCATATTGACGACCCATTTGCGTGACTAGTTAAATTTGCTTCCAACTGCGATGATTTCTTGAAACTTGTTTGTTTATAAATCCAATAAAGAAGTGATTTCGTTCGGCGATGGATGGTACAAAATAAATGAGCTAAATTTTATTGACTGGTATTTTTATTTGTATTATACTCATAAAGTAATCTGGAGTTGTTATATATTAATACTATTTAATATATATTTATTTTATTGTACACAGGTAGGCATTTGACCATAAGTTCGCATGACCACGGAAGTCAGCGAGACTGTAGCCCTAGACAGAACATGCCTAGTCTGGATGCCTACACTGGCTCTCAAGGAACGCTGTCCAAATACACCGTTAGTTAATATATATTAAATATTAGGTCCTTAAATATGAAATTGGCGTTTTTTTCGTTTTATCCTCGTTTGGTTTTTTCTTTGCGTCACGCAGTTTACAAAATGGAAAACTTGAAATATCCGAAAGATCCGATTTAAAATCCCTTCATTATTGTGCCGGTGCCGGTACAAATGTATGAATAAATAGCTGTATAAATTTGAAATTGGAATCCCTAACCAAAGAAGAGACATTTGAGATCAAAGTGGCCAGTACGACAAAACGTCAATTTCATATGTAAGGACCTAATATTATTTAAAATGTAGTTACCTATATCATGTATTTTCAGCATAGACCGACTCACTCTACCTACAGCTCAAATAGCTGATAGTAATCTAACTAAGACGATGTCCTATTATGTTAAGTTAAATAATATAAATATATAGAGAAATAAATCAAACATAACACAATTATGTGGTGTTATTCCAGCTGTGAATACTCAACTATTCCTATTGAAATTGGAACTTTTTCAAGACCAGAAAACCCATCTCGTTAGACAGAATTATAAAACCTATCAAATATTATTTTAATCCATTCAACTATAAGAGTGTGAAAGAGCAACTATATAGACGCACCTATACAGTCTCATGCGTAGAAATTTTCCCCTTAATAATATGAGTGTGATTCTATATTGTAACAGAATGTTCAATATTAATATTTCAATCAGTATTAATCCTCGTACACTGCGGTACGTTAGTTCGTACAGTCTAGGGAATGAACAGTCGTTGTAATTAATTCAACATGTCAACCGAATATATTATACAACTGGCTTTTCCCCGCGACTCCGCCCCGTTATTTTTGTTTTTTCAGGAAAAAATACCTTCTCGGTCTTTGCCTCGAACTATTTCGGTGCAAAAAATCAGTTCAGATAATTTTTATTCAAGTAAGTACAATACAGTTGTGGGTAGTCGGTGATACTTGTGTAAATAATGTAGGGTATATTTGAATAAATCAGTCGATATCTTGCATTTGCTTGTATCATTACGCTCCCTCAAGAAATATATTTTACATGGCGCAGTCGGTAGGATTGCTTCCTAAAAACTATTATAAACAGAAATACGTGTGGTGATTTTCCGGGAAAAAGTGAAGTTTATATCGGACAACTTATATTTTCGAAGATATAATGGAATCTATTTTGCAACCGCCCTCGCCATTTTGTTTCGAGAAAGATTTGGTGAATATTACATCAGGAAATTTAAGTAATCAGTGGTTCAAATGGAAGAAATCATTTCTTATATATTTTAGTGCGTGTCAGCTGGATCTGAAAGATAACGATGTTCAGATAAATATTTTGCTGCATATCATCGGAGAACAGTGCCGCGACGTGTACGAACAATTTACGCCAGACGCGAGTTATACAGTTGACAGTCTGTTAAACAAATTTGATGCATTTTTTACACCGACGAAAAATCTAACAGTCGAACGGCACAGGTTTTTTATACGAAATCAGCAAGAACATGAGACAGTGGAGCAATATACTTTTGAGTTAAACAAGCTGGCGATGTCATGTGAGTTTAAGGATCTTAAAGAAGACCTCGTCAAGGACAGACTGATATGTGGCCTGAGAGAAGAGGCTTTACGAGAACGCCTGCTGAGAGAGTACAATTTAACCTTGAAGAAAGCTTTAGATATCTGCAACGTCGCAGAAATGTCTCGGGTTCAGGCGAACAATATGCAGAAAGAGCAAGAAAGCCGCATCGACGAGGTGAGGGAGCGAGACGCAGATATACCTATGCATTGGGTACAGCGACAGCACGGAACGGGCGGCGCAAGCGGCGCTTATCATGGTGGCGGGCGCGTGCGTGCGCTTGACAACAGAAGAAATAAGAGTACGCTTGGTATGGGGCAGCAGCAGTGGGTCACTCCAGCGCCAGGCGGGCCCCGTACATGCTCCACGAGTGAGCTGGGCTGGGCCGGGCAGAGTCAGCACCGTCCGGTGCAACAGCGGTCGTCTTTGAAGGTGTATCAGCGACAATGTGTTCGTGAAATTTGTGAATATTGTGGAATTGTGCATGAGAAAGATAAGTTTAAGTGCCCGGCATTCGGTCAAAGATGTGCAAAGTGCAATCGCGCAAATCATTTTGCGCGTGTGTGCCGCGTTTACACCGTCCAGGAGAACTCCATAGATCAGGTATGTGGGTCGAATAATTCGAGCGCGAAAGATGATTGGTGCATAGATTTGCAAATAAATAGCAGTAGTATTCGTTTTAAGTTGGACACTGGAGCTGACGCGAATGTTTTGCCGTCAAAATTTTTATCGCTGGCGGGTGTTACAGAGAATGACCTGTTATCTACGGATGTGCGATTAGTTAGCTACTCTGGCGGGGATATCAAAGTCTTAGGACAATGTAGATTGAAATGTTTGTGTAAAACTAAGCCTTACATAGTTAAATTTATCATAGCTGATGTGATGTCACCGCCGGTTTTAGGAAAAAAATCTTGCGAGGAAATGAATTTAGTAAAGCGCATTTTATCCCTAAGTATGAAAGGATCGCAGAGAGAAAAGGTGCTTGATGATTTTTCTGACGTATTTGAAGGTGTGGGATGCTTGCCGTGCGAGTATAAGATACAATTAACCGCGGACGCTCGTCCCGTAGTTCACGCACCGCGAAAATTACCTGTCGCGCTTAGAGATGACGTGAAGCGTAAGTTATCAGAGATGCTTGAACAAGGAGTGATAGCGAAGGTAGAAGGGCCAACGGATTGGGTGAACAGTATGACCGTAGTTCAAAAGCCGAACGGAGATATTCGTATATGCCTAGATCCGCGAGATTTAAATAAGTTTATTAGGCGAGAGCATTTCAAGTTGCCTACGTTAGATGAAATTACATCGAGGCTTTCAGGGGCAAGTTACTTCAGTACCCTCGACTGCAAGCACGGGTTTTATCAACTTCGACTTCATGAAGAATCGACCGAGCTTTGCACCTTCAATACGGTATTTGGTAGATTTAAATTTTTGCGTATGCCGTTTGGAATTTCGTCAGCTTCTGAAGTTTTTCATAGGAAACTATATGAATACTTCGATGACATTGAGGGCGTGGTGCTTTTTATTGATGATTTGCTTATATTTGGAAATACAAAAAAAGTCCATGATCTGCGTTTACGTCGCGTGTTAGAGAGATGTAAACAAATAAATGTTAAGCTAAATCGCGAAAAATGTAAAATAGGCTTGACGGAGATTAAATATTTAGGTCACATAATATCGAAAGACGGTATTCGCCCAGATGACTCTCACATACTGCCTATCAGAAATATGCCTAAACCGGAGAATGTTAAGGAGTTAGAACGTTTCTTAGGGTTAGTGACGTATGTGGGAAGTTTTATACCTAATCTATCAGAAAAAACGCAAGTGCTGAGAGAACTTTTAAAGAAAAATATTGAATGGCAGTGGAATGAAACACATGATAAATGTTTTCATGATTTACAGCAATGCATAACGAGTCCACCCGTGTTACAGTTTTATGACGTAGATAAGCCAGTGACAATATCTGTGGACGCGAGTAAGAACGGCCTAGGGGCGTGTTTATTGCAGGACGGAAAACCGGTTTGTTTTGCATCGAAGTCATTAACTAAAACGGAACAAAACTATGCTCAGATTGAGAAAGAGTTGTATGCTTGTGTATTTGCTTGCGAGAAATTTTATGCATATATTTATGGCAAAGCCGACGTGGTCATGGAAACAGACCACAGTCCACTGATAAGCATTATAAACAAACCAATTGCTAATGCCCCAGCTAGGTTACAGCGGATGCTAATGCGTTTACAACCATACACATTCAAGCTGGTATATAAACCAGGTAAGTATTTATACGTAGCTGACGCGTTGTCGCGCGCGGTAGCACCGAATGCAGATTCTAGGGAGGACCCCCGAGATTACTTGGAGGAACGTGCACAAGTATGTACGATTGCGGTCAGCAACAGTTTGACAGATTCGCATTTCATAGAGTTACAGAAATTCACGAGGCAGGATGACGAGTTACAACAGCTTAGGAAAATTATTTTGGATGGGTGGCCAGTGCACAAGCGAGAAGTTAGAGAGATACTAACACCGTATTGGGACTATAGAGATGAGTTGACTGTGGCGTATGATTTAATATGGAAGGGTGCAAGGATCGTTATTCCGAGATGCATGCGGAAGGATATGTTGAAAAAGATACATGTAGGTCATTTAGGTGCCGCGAAAACTAAACTTAGGGCACGTGAGATAATGTTTTGGCCTAATATGGGTGCACAGATACAAGACATGATTTCTCATTGTCAGGCTTGTTTAACCTACAGAAAGGAGAATTGCAAACAGCCTCTAATATCACATGAAATTCCAGCGAGGCCTTGGGCAAAAGTGGGAGCTGATATTTTTCATTTTAACGGGAAAGTTTACCTTTTAGTTACGGATTATTTTAGTAAATTTATTGAAGTCGAGAAGCTGAAAGATTTAACTTCTGATTGCGTAATTGAGAGCATGAAAAGCGTGTTCAGCCGCCAGGGGATTCCAGAGATTTGCTTCACTGATAATGGACCGGAGTATTCTTCTCAATTATTTAAGCGTTTCAGCAGGGAATGGAAATTTCAGCACATAACGTCGTCTCCGAGATATCCTCAGTCCAACGGGCAGGTCGAAAGAGCAATTCAGACAGTAAAATCAATGTTGCGCAAGACGAAATATGATCAGTCTGAGTTTAGGCTAGCATTATTAGAGTTTTTAAATACACCTATAAGTGATAAGCTTCCTTCTCCATCAGAATTGTTAAATAGTAGAAAGCTTCGGAGTGTACTGCCTTGCGCGCCACAGTTACTCGAATCCAAAGTTTGTGACGTTAAACAAGTTCGGGATGAGTTACGTCAAAGGCAGGCTATACAAAAGAAATATTATGACAGAGGCAGCAAGAATCTTAAACCCTTATCAATAGGTAATAAAGTTAAAGTACGCATGGGTAGAAATTGGGTGAATGCTAATGTAATTGACATAAAAGGACCAAGGTCATATTTAGTTAAACTCAATACAGGTACTGTGGTGCGTCGCAACAGAAAACAGATCATTCTCGATAGCCAGTTACGCAGGGATAAGTATAATGAATT
This sequence comes from Ligdia adustata, assembly GCA_947049295.1. Lineage (NCBI taxonomy): Eukaryota > Metazoa > Arthropoda > Insecta > Lepidoptera > Geometridae > Ligdia > Ligdia adustata. The sequence goes on from OX346233.1 coordinate 4,220,139, forward strand.
GCGACCATATGATTTGGATGACGTAATGTCCGGCGCGCGCGGCTCCATTGTTCAACACGAAGAACACCGCTCCGTTAGTGCACAATCAAACACTAATAATGGTTTTACTCGTTCTGGCAGGGTGGTGAGAGCTCCTGATCGGTGGGGTTATACCTGATGACGGTCCGCGTCGACTAGTTATAACTAATTATTATAAATAGTTAAGAGCTAAGTGTTTTTTTTTTTTTTATTTAAAACTAGGAATGTTTAAGTAGCACTTGTTAACATTAGTTACTTAATGATGATTAATGAAATAATATAAATTAATAATAGTTAAATAGATCAGTTCGGAGTAAGTAAATATTAGTAAATAAAAAAAAATGATATTTAAACAATATATAATAAAAATGAATTTATTTATGTACTGATAATTATTACATATTAAAGCATGAATTAAATAAAAACTATAAGAATGTACACTATTAATTATAAGTAATAGCATGCTTACTTTTCTTTTGTTTAAAAAGGGGATGTAGAAGAATGTGAGAAAATGTAATTGTATTAAATTTTAATTGTTATTGTTTATTCAAAATAAGTGTTATTCTTGATTAAAATGTATTAATTATATTTAATTGTTTAAGAAGGAGGATGTGGGTAGTCGGTGATACTTGTGTAAATAATGTAGGGTATATTTGAATAAATCAGTCGATATCTTGCATTTGCTTGTATCATTACGCTCCCTCAAGAAATATATTTTACAACAGTAAGTCCGTCACTCAATTGCTGAAGAGACAACGTTTTGATATAAATCGTTTATTAGCAGAAACTTAACTTAAATGAGTGATTAGGCTTTAACAGATATTCAGAGATATAATATTGAGGGCCCCAAAGTAGGCTAATACTAATCTACAAACACTTTTTCGCATTTATAATATGTGTGGAGATATAAATAAATAGAGCCATATAGCACTAAGTTTTAGATTTAGAATAATGTATGATCACATTATAAGTTTTGAGAGGTGAACATCAACTTTACGGATTTTTTCATATTGAATATTCCCTTTATTTATTTTCTGTCAATGACAAAATGCTAAGTGTGTGAAGCAATTTTTCTGTTTTATAGGGAAATAGGGTTAATTAATCCCCGAACGAAAATTACCGGCGACAAAAAAAATCTAAAAATTTATCTACCACATATCGTCTAAAATTGATCAAAAAAATTACGCCCTGTACACGAGTACCAACTTCTAGAGAAATTATACTGACAGACAAAATAAAATTTGCTATTTTGCTTCGCCCGCTCGATCAGTTAGACATTTTTGTTACTCTGCAGAGCAAAGTAACACTTTTTTAAGGACTGAAAATAATTTCGTACATCACAATTTATAATTAAAAAACAAAATTATAGGATACTTGTCTACAGTAAGTAATAGTAAAACTATTACATATTCGATGGTAGAAATTAAAACACTTCTAAACTTAATCAGTCTTAGCACAATATACTAAAAAAATAATTAAAATAATCAGCGACGCGTCAAAACCCGTAGTGTTAAATAAAATCGGCTAAATACTCGTAATAGGAACGTCTAAATCTTTTGTGGTGGTCTTCGTAGGCCTACCAGTAGATAAAAATAACCTAAAAACAGGCTAAACATTTGTGCAATCACACTATCACACTAATATAGTAAGGGAGAAAGTTTGTGTGTGTTTGTATGAGCGTTATTGAGCGTGAAGAAGGAACAATCCTTCATCACGCTCAAACGGTTGACAGATCTGGATGAAATTTGGCACGAAGATAGCTTATGCCCTGGATTACCACATAGGCATATTTTTATCTCGGCAAATTAAAGTGTTTCCATGGGAAAATCAAATATCTACCGCGAGCAAAATCGCGGAGCGCAGCTAGTGTAATATAAAGAAAGAAAAATATATATTTACAAAAGAAAACAATATATTATAAATTATCTATTTAACGGTTAAACGTTAAATAGATAATTTATAAATTTAAACCATTGACAAAACAACAAATATGATATAACAATTTATCTCTTACAAAATATTTATGGACAATGTATTACACAGTTTAAAAAATCCAACAACATTATCACGATAAATTAAAAAAAAAACAAGAGTAATAAAATATCCATTTATTATTATTTTTCTGCCCACAGAGAGTGCGCTACTCCTTCCAGTCTTTCGCTAAACTAATCTCTGTCACTTCATAATGTAAATTTTGCGGCGCCGTCAAATTTGCTAAGCAAACATAGATTAAAATCCCATCTGGAAGGGCGACTCCTTCAAACAGCGTCTATCCTTGTAAGATTTCATTGGGTGAAAGGGTCTTATATAAAGACCGGTAATATTGTTATTTACGACGTAATTATAGCATGATAATATTTTAACTGTTTCAAAGAGACGTTATTATATTTCTTCTTTGATGATCTATAGGAAAAGTTGTCAGGATCTAAATAAGTTTTTTAAAAATAAAAAACAGAAAACTATCTCCACCCGTATTATAAATGCGACAGCGTGTTTATTGGTTTGTTTGTTTCTTTTCAGCAATGGACTTAATTATTTAAATTTAGAATGTTTCAGGTGCGCGGAGTGCCAGAGGTACTTTTAACCCGTTAAAAAACCTTACGCGGGCAAAACCGCGAGCATAATCTAGTAGTTTATTATTACGAGTGTTGGCAAATTTTAGCAAACTGATATGTATCATCAAAATCTATAATAAGCATAAATACACTCGAAAAACATATCTATCTATCTACACATCCTTCGCATCGCATCGCAGTCGGGTAATAAATTTACATTAAGTTACTCGATACCTTCTATCTGTAATAAGCATAAATGGACACAACTCGGGGATTTTTATTTATATCGAGAATATTTTGGTCTTATCTTCAAATTTTTCATTCAGTTTTAATAGTTATTTCCTCATATCTTGTAGTTGTAGAACATGCATATTTCATCATTTGAATATAATTTACCTCTGTATTTATTGTTCTTGTTTGGAAAATTTCTTGGTTGAAGAGAATATTCACTTGGTCGAAGAAGAAATATGCTTGGTTGCAGAAGAAATTTGCTTGGTTGGGTTCAATATGGGTTCATAATATAAAATGAGCACTAAACAATAAAAGTGGAGTTGCTAATTCCATTGCTTCCGACATCGTCGTCTAAGTGCATGCATGGCAAGGATCGTTAACTTGCAGTGCATTAGTTATTTGTGACTTAATGTAGTTAAGAGTTTAGTGGAAGCTTTATGATGCTCACTCGTAGTTGAAACGTATTAGCGCTTTAAGGTTTACCATGTAAGTGTATGTCTTGTTATTCTTTACAATACGAGAAGTAGGTTATGTTTTGCAAATGTATGTCTAAAGGCTTTTTGGCATGCCTTAATTTTAAATGGCATAATGAATTTTGACGTGTGTTTTTTAAAAGTAGCATATTTAAATATAGCAAACACTGAAGTTTAATGTGTTGTTAGCTGTTAAAATCAGCAGTTGTAATAGGAGTCGGTTAATTCTGTGATTTCAGTTATTCGAACACTTATAGTGTGTTTAAAAGATAGATATAATTCATAATTTGAATGTGATTTACCTATATACTATAAAAATAATTTAGTGTTTTCCGAATTCTACGATTTTTCATATTTCGTGTACCTAACCAAACTGTCGTCACAAAATGATGAGGAAAACTCGGCAAAAAGCCGCTGTAAAATTCGTAGTAACAGACGCTGACATTTGTTTATCACCACCGCGTCAGCCTGCGATAATACTTGTGTTTACGTATTTCGTTTTCACCATAGACCATGATGTTTGTATGAACTAAAGTGTGAGCGTTGTTTTAGAAGTTCGACGTTGAAAGAATAAACATTATAATGCATATTTTTTAAACCTATTCTTTGGCGGCTCGTCTTTGTTAAATATGATTTGAATTGTCACGCCATTTGGCGGTTTTTTTTTAAAAGTACTTCCAGATTCTAAAATAAGCGACACATTAGTATCCCATATTTAAAAACGTCTTCAAATTAGCTATTAGAAAATAAAATTTAAACAAGTAGTATTGATATGTTAGTACTTCACTAATATTAAAATTAAGATTGACTTTACTGTACACACCACACTTGTGACACTAGATGTAAGGTTTTTCCTGTATATTTGATGTTTGTGTATCTGCAATAAAAAGTTTATCCATTCATTCACACTCTCTTAAACATGTTAAGATAAGTAAGCTTAATAAAATGCACAAAACCCTAAATAAAATATTACTAAACCAAATGAAGCAAATGTTAACTCTGCTCTACATTTTTGAATATCTATGGTTTTAGCCGCAATTTTCTAGGGAACCGGTTCCGGGCTGTATTAGGGCGGGAGCGGCTAAAATAAAGCAAGGCGTTTTTTTTTGCGGCGCCTGTTCTTAGAGATAGATAGCTTTAGTGCTGCCCGCGTGTAGGCATAAAAAGTTTGTATGTTACTTACACGTTAAAAAAATTTCTACTAACGTGGTTATGTACACGAGTATATTTAATTTCACTTTATTACGTTATTTAGATAAAGAGTTAGATATCAAAACTGCTTTTTTAATAGACAGTTTGATGAACAGTCTATTACATAAACACATAACATAAAAAATTGCATCTACGTTTATCATTGCTTACAGTTTTTACATTGATGATGATAATAATTATTTTTCTCTGAAAATATTCTTTAAAAAAACACTCGGCATTTCTTACACCATTATTTGTGTCCCGGGCAAGACAAACCGAGAAGGTGACCTACCTGACTAACCAAGGGGCTCCTATAAGGTTAGAAGTAAAAGAGGTAGGTCAAAGTTCATCGGAATTGGTTTATTCGCCACAGGGCACGAGTTCAGTAGATAAAGCAGACGGCTATGGATAAGGGCCTATACAGTATTGTAATTCGTTCCTTTTCCATGGACTGGCACTTCCCTGTCGTCAAGGGCCGACGGTAAAAGTCGCTCAAGTAGGGACGGCCAGGTTCGTAGTGCAGGATTCAGGCTTCGGCTGTAGGAGGTTACAGGCAGTCCAGCAGGACCCGACTCCGAGTCCGGACGACTCGTCAAACTCCCAATCTGGGACCCTGTAACGCGCCAGAAGCGAAAGCATTACAGGCTGACCGTATACAGTGAGCACCCACGACAACGACTCAAGAGAAGTACGAAGTAGGTAGCTATGTAGCCGTGGATGTCCAACATCAGAAACGGAGATTACAAAAATTACGAAAATATAAAATGATTTTAAATAATTTTATATAATGTGGGTAAGAAAACATGAATTTACACTGAAGTTAAAATGAAAAACAAGCAATTAAAAAAAGCCCAGGAAATAAACAAAATGAATTTACATGAATATTATGGTATTAAAATGATTATAAAACAGTTAAACTGAAAAGAAATATTAAAACACAGACACTCTTGTCTGTGTTTTAATATTTCATTAAAACACAGACACTCTTGTCTGTGTTTTAATATTTCTTAATGTGGTTAAAATACAAATAGGCGAAGCTACATGACAATGAAAATAATGCACCAATTACCCAAATCTGGGGTCAAAATAAAAAAGTGAGTCGTTTGTCGAGGGAACGCAAAGACGTCTTCCGCGGAATTAAAGATGCACCCATTAAATAGAGCTTTCCATTAAAAAACGCATTCTTTATGAATAAGGATTTGTTCATACGTAATACAATCTCATATTTTAAATTTACCTATAATATAATTACTATTGTATTATTTAATGAATTACCTTTTAATTTCTTAATACATATTTCCAGCACTAGAGTTCTCTCTACTCGGTAACGGCATGTAGCACTAGAGTGTAGTGACGCGGAAAAACTAATTTCAACAGGTTTCATAAAGAGTATGTTCCCCATAATTATTTTTAATTAAAACCCAAACTACTAAACCTATTTTGAGAAAACTCATATTAGTCGACTTGGAAAATATACTCTTTGAAAAATTAAATATTTTTTCAAATTGGTCGATGCAGTTGTGAGTAAACGAAAATACATACGAAGAAACATTTTATGATGACTTATTGTTGGTTAAAAATTTAACCTTTTTGAATCCACGCTGAATATCATATTTTAAACAACTGCTTAGCAGAGCACTTATCTTTACCTTTCATACTGACTTTTGTTTTTATGCCACCACTTTTTTTAACAACGTTTTATACTTCCCGTTTGACGCCCAGAAGCGTAAGATCATCCGTAAAGGCCAAGCTTTTGCCATTAAGTTGTAAACCTTAATTAGAAAATCCTTTTTGTCCAACACGGCACAGACACTCGTAAAATGGACGCGCCAAAATGGAATTTATATTGTCACATTACAAACCACGGTTAATGAAAATGTCCAACGCTGAATTTTAAGTGAAGAAAAAGGTAAAACCGACGCTTTTTCCGTCAAATTAAATATTGTAATTTGCGAGTTTTAACAGTGGAATTAAAAGTTTAACTTTGTATTCGAGCTTAATAGTGATTCACAGTGTTGATAGTCGTACAATAGTTCTCAAGGCAACTAGAACGAAAACCAAAAAAAATCACTAGATATTATACAAATTATGCTGTTGAATTAAATTGTCTACATAACTAATTAATTTTAGGATAAGATGTAGGATGAGAAAAGTTCTGCCCAATTGATTACGCTGTCTAATGCATTTTTGGTCTGTTTAACTATCCAAAATCAAGGTTTGATCTATCAATGTTTAGTATTGGTAGAAATATTTTATTAAGATTACTAACCCAAAATCTGGTATATTTACTAGTTATTTGACACCACACAAGTTATTTAAAAATATGATTACCAAATTTTATTACGGCAGGCGCAGATAGAACCTTTTCTAAAAAATGCCTAAAGATGTGGTTAATACCGGATTCATGTCATGTCACGCAGCTGTGGTTAATACCGTGTATTAACCACATCTGCGTGACATGACATGAATCCATCACATATCCTAGATTGACTCCAATGAACACGTTAGTTTTTAAATTATACAGCCCACAATAAATGTCAAAGTTGACATAATAAAAACGCGTAAAATACCTTTTTGCGTAAATTACATGGAAATATTTTGATTTGAAATTAATTTTGTACACTGCGATAAGTTATGTTATTTTGAATTTGGTTGATAGATTAAAGATTAATAATCCCTAACGTATTTATGGTATCATGTACAGTGTCCTGGCCGGAGCTCCATACATTTTTGAAACAACTCTTTTTGAATGGAGACCATTCGAGAAGCATACTTTTTAATTTAAAAAATAGTTTTTCCAATCAATCCAACCGTTTCCGAGAAATCAGGTAAACATACATACGAGTAAAATGATGAATTAGGTTATGTTACTCATATACATGTATATTCATTATTTTTGCTTTTCTCGTTTAGTCTTCTATATCTGTGTATCCTATAAAACGAGTAATATCATGTATTTAATGGCGATTTTAAACATACCGGAAGATATTCGTACCCTTCTTATCACACCCGGATAACCGGTTAGGGTCTTTGCAAGGGGTTTGTACCATTCTATAATATATACATTGTCAAATATATATATACCGAGTTATCGGCTAGGAGTGTACTAAGCCAAAAGGGGAGGGTCATTGTACCCATCTTAAAGAACAACTAAAATTCGGAAAAAATAATCAGCTGTTTCATACATTTTGTCGACGACCGTTCAACTTTTTATATGTTACAGTTTTTTGTTTTATTTCGAATTTCGAGTTGTTCGCTTGGTAAAAGTTGTTCCTTAGGATGGGTACAGTGACCCTCCCTTTTGGCTTATTACACCCATAGCCGATAACCCTGTATAATCAAGATAAACTAGACGTTAAGCAAACAAGAGATTTGCAAATTTTTTGACGACACTGGTGTCATTCGACATTTATATTTTTTAAACACACTTCAAAAGAGGAGGTTCTGAATTTGACTATTTTTATATATATATATAGGTATGTTCCTTTATTCAGAAAATTATGTCTGATATAGAATCATATGGGAAAGACTATATATAATTATAAAAAAATATCTTCATATTTTTAAAACTAAATAAGTTTAGTAGTTAAATTTTTAAATCAATAGAAGCTCGTAAAATGTCTGCCATCGTAATTTAAGTTGGTCATCACTTTTTTTACAAGAAGTCTTTTGTACCCTTTCAACTACTAAACGATTTCTCTAATCGGTACAGGTATCGCTTCATAATTAAGGAACATGTATAAAAAAAAACCAGTGGATTGAAAAACTATCCTTTCCTTCATTCTCTTTTTTCGAAGCTAGTTTAAATCAAAATTCTGATAACGTACTGAAATGGAATACTTTCCGATGCGTGCGAGGATGTGTAAACAAAATAAATCATTGCTTATGGACACATTTATTCTATGAACCACCCTAACCGTTTCCACGCCATCATGTTTCATGCACAATAAAACATTTTGTGAACATCTTTTATACGTTTTCATTCATAAAAAATGATGCAGCATTGAAAAATGATATAGGAAAAAATATTTATCTACATACTTCAACATATTTTTTTTATACTAAATTCTATTACGACAGTTGCCGATAGAACCTATTTCAGTTATTTTGATTTAAAAACTACAGGTTTGTTCACATTTGGTAAACTTCATCAAGATTTCATAACGAGACGTTCGTGTTCACGACGATGATACGTCTCGCACTCATTTCTGTCTAAGTCAAAAACACGTCAGATTTCTAAACGATAAAGAGCGGTTTTTCATTTTAAGTCACTTTTTATACTTAGTAAGACCATAATATATTTAAATGGACTAGTACTTGTAAAGTTACTAAGCAAAATAATATGCTAATAGTACGATCACACAAGAATTTTTATCATGTATAACTATTTTTTACTAACAATTTAATAGTTGTTACAAATTGATGCATATATGATTATATATTCAAAATAACATACATGGATGCATTTCGTAGAGTGTGCCTTGGAATTACATAATTTGATCCCCCGATTCCTTTCTACAGCCGGACAAGTAGAGATACTCCTAGACGCCACCGGTACATGGTAGAGATTCCACGGATTCGCACAAAACGCTTTGCGTCTACTTTTATTGTGCGTACAGCTAGGCTGTGGAATTCCCTTCCGAGTTCTCTATTTCCCGATAATTATAATCTCGATCTTTTCGAATTGCGAGTAAATCGGTTTCTTCTAGGCAAGCGTGCCACATCCTAGATCGCATCGTCGCTTTACATCAGGCGAGTTGCTGTCAAACGCATGCCTATTATTAAAAAAATATATATATTATTATTCAGAATATTCGGTCAAAACTTAAATTTTATAATATTATTGTTAAATTATAAATAAAATAAAAACTTAGCATACTAATCAAATAACCCGACCATTCCCGGGGCGAAGTTGGCCGTCACACTTGCTGCATTACCGCGCTAAATAGCAATGGCCACTGATTAATATAAAATCAAACTATATCATTAAAACTAATGACGAATTTTATAAATTTACTTTGGTTATCTTTTCGTTAGCCTATTTAACAACGAACTTTTAAAAACAAAGACATAAAAGGGGCAAATGATGTTAATGATTCAACAAACATTATAATTGCAGAAATCCCAAATTACTCCGCAGATAAGGTATAAAATTAACTTTTTTTACGGCACACGGGCTTTGCAAACACTTGAATAATGCATGAGGTGGTTGTGTACTTACAGACAGACCTCGGCGTAAAACGTTTTTTTTTTAATTGAGTCCGTTTACATTATCATTATCGTAGGCCAGTTTGAGTACTTAATAATGGATTGGAGCTTTTACAAGTACCTGGAAATAAAATTACTTCTCTACCCAAATAGAATAGAATTAGTTTTTAAACGGCAAACGGCAAAATGGTTTATATATCACCGAGCCAGTTAAAACTTTTTTTTCCCATGTGGTCCGACACCGTGCTAAATGGGATATAATAAATTTAAAACAAAAAAAATAACCTTAAATCAATTTTAATTTTTATTTAATCGGTAGAATCAGTAAAAAATATTAAGATACTATATTATACATTTCCTTTATTAAAGTGATTACCGTCTTCAATTTCAAACTCGACGACATTTTCAGTATATTTGTTTAAAAAAAATAATTAAAGAGGGCCACTCTAAGTCGATGTACGAATAAAACAAAAAAAGTTTTTTGAATTGGTCCAGCCGTGTCCAAGAAATGAGTTTACAAATATAACAGATTTTATTTTTAGTCGAATTATTGTACCTCTCTTTTGACAGTCAAATAATTATTTAAAAAAAAGTGAGTGGTCACTTTTTTTACACGACTACCATTAGGGTACGGACAAACGCCGATAGAACTGTTTCAGTTATATTGATTTAAAATTTGACGTCATCCCTTATTTTGATAAAATTTCAAACGGGTGCATCCATTTTAATTTACACGGGAATTATTTAATCTTTCAAACATAAAAATATTTTTCTCAATCGGTCCATCCGACTTTGAGAAATCAGCTAACAAACGTAATAAAAAAATATAGTAGACTTGAATCCTTCCCTTTTTTGAAATCTGATAAAATATTATCATTTCTTTTTCGATAGTAAAAGTCGTGATCAGGGAGACATTTTGGCTTAGTACATCTCTGACCGATAACTCTGGATAATACATAGGTAAATAAAACAGAACCATAAATATTGGTGCAATTATCAAGCAATAAATTAACTACGTGGAAAGGGTTCGTGGGCAATTTATATTAAATCCTCCTTTCGGATCCTTTATCGTTTGATCGAGGTATTAATGGAATTTTCCTTAAAGGAGGTCTACAGGAATAATTCTTTGATATTTTTAAATATTTAAAAACAGAACAACTCTATTACCTTTGCTTTTATTTTGCTTGATTTGAAAAGAAATATTTAGGTATTTTTCTAGTATTATGAAATACGTAAAATTGACACAGTATATGCATAAAAACGTAAGATTGCGTATCAATTTTACTTTTACGTCGTTAAATAGGGATTGGATCAATACATACCGCATTGCTAGGCGCAGTCCACCTTATGACGGGAGAAAAATAAATCAGGATAAACCCTCAAGCTTAAAATATTAGATTAAACCATCTCTATGCAGTATCAGTCAAAGTTAGGTATTTTCGGGAATTCCATTAGTAAAACAAATGTATTTCTAGGTTATACAATAGATAATACAATTAGCCATAATGCGAACATCGATAAAATTTGCAAGAAAATGGCAAGTGGTAATTATGCTTTATTTAAACTTAAGCCATTACTAGATAAAAAGTCGCTCATCTCTGTCTATTATGCCTACGTGCATTCTATTATAAGATACGCTATTACTGTTTGGGGAAATGCTAAAGATATCATAAAAGTCTTAAAATGTCAAAAACAGTCTATAAGAACAATTAACGGTTTGAAAAAACGTAGTCCTGCGAGAAAACACTTTAAAAAAGATAAAATAATGACAGTTATATCACTTTATATTTATAGTTGTTTATTAGAAGTACACGAGGATAGGGAAATACCGGAAAAAAGAATTTCACGCAATAATAAAAAAGGGCGAATCCTACCAATAAATAGATTAGCTAAATGTAAGAAGCAGGGGCTTTATGATAAAATACTGATGTATAATAAATTACCTAGTAGTGTAATGGATCTAAATTTTATTACATTCAAACAAAAATTGAAGTATTTTTTTGAAAGCAATCCTTTTTATAAACTCAGCGAATATATGTCAATGCAGCTTGTAGAATCATCGTTCTTGTGTAACAAACAACCATTATAAAATATTAATAATAACTAAACAAAGCAATTTTAATGTAAATATTTGTCATGAGAACTATTAAACTAAGAACTAATATTAAGTAATCGTATATAAATGAGATTTGTAAGTTAAATTTTTTAAGTAATTATTCATTCAAATGTAATAAGACTTGCCTGTAACGAACGTTATTTAAAGGTCAATAAATATTACTCTACTTTACTTTACTTTACTTTACTTTAGAGATTAGGTTTAACATATATTTACATGGGTAACCAAAATATATTTTGTCTACTTTTTTAAATTCTACATAAGTTGCGGGATAATTTAGTCTCAAAACTATGTAGTTTTTCCGAGATAAGTATTTTTAACTAAATTATCAAATTTTATCTAAAAAAAAGTTAACAGAATTTTTTATTCTATATATGAAATTTTAATACGTTAAGGTTAGGGCTAAGCTTCAACTTTGAATCCCCATTTTACAAATGAGGGTTCAAGGTTGATTTTTTTATGTTAAATTAAATTTTATGCCGCGGACAAAGCCGCGGGAGACACCTAAGTACGTATACGAGAATTTTGGGCGTGGTGTAATAAAAAAACTTAAACAGCAATAAAAAATAGTTTTTTTTCCGAAATTTTTTCTCACACTTTATAAATTATACCAAGTAGGTACATATGTAATCACTGAAATTATACCAAATAGGTACATATGTTATCACTGAAATTATACCAAGTAGGTACATATGTTATCACTGAACTTATACCAAGTAGGTACACATGTTATCACTGAAATTATACCAAGTAGGTACATATGTTATCACTGAATTTATACCAAGTAGGTATATATGTTATTACTGAAATTATACCAAGTAGGTACATATGTTATCACTGAAATTATACCAAGTAGGTACATATGTTATCACTGAAATTATACCAAGTAGGTACATATGTTATCACTGAAATTATACCAAGTAAGTACATATGTTATCACTGAAATTATACCAAGTAGGTACATATGTTATCACTGAAATTATACCAAGTAAGTACATATGTTATCACTGAAATTATACCAAGTAGGTACATATGTTATCACTGAAATTATACCAAGTAGGTACATATGTTATCACTGAAATTATACCAAGTAGGTACATATGTTATCACTGAAATTATACCAAGTAGGTACATATGTTATCACTGAAATTATACCAAGTAGGTACATATGTTATCACTGAAATTATACCAAGTAGGTACACATGTTATCACTGAAATTATACCAAGTAGGTACATATGTTATCACTGAAATTATACCAAGTAAGTACATATGTTATCACTGAAATTGTACCAAGTAGGTACATATGTTATCACTGAAATTATACCAAGTAGGTACATATGTTATCACTGAAATTATACCAAGTAAGTACATATGTTATTACTGAAATTATACCAAGTAGGTACATATGTTATCACTGAAATTATACCAAGTAAGTACATATGTTATCACTGAAATTATACCAAATAGGTACATATGTTATCACTGAAATTATACCAAGTAGGTACATATGTTATCACTGAAATTATACCAAGTAGGTACACATGTTATCACTGAAATTATACCAAGTAGGTACATATGTTATCACTGAATTTATACCAAGTAGGTATATATGTTATTACTGAAATTATACCAAGTAGGTACATATGTTATCACTGAAATTATACCAAGTAGGTACATATGTTATCACTGAAATTATACCAAGTAGGTACATATGTTATCACTGAAATTATACCAAGTAGGTACATATGTTATCACTGAAATTATACCAAGTAAGTACATATGTTATCACTGAAATTATACCAAGTAGGTACATATGTAATCACTGAAATTATACCAAGTAGGTACATATGTTATCACTGAAATTATACCAAGTAAGTACATATGTTATTACTGAAATTATACCAAGTAGGTACATATGTTATCACTGAAATTATACCAAGTAAGTACATATGTTATCACTGAAATTATACCAAGTAAGTACATATGTTATTACTGAAATTATACCAAGTAGGTACATATGTTATCACTGAAATTATACCAAGTAGGTACATATGTTATCACTGAAATTATACCAAGTAAGTACATATGTTATCACTGAAATTATACCAAGTAGGTACATATGTTATCACTGAAATTATACCAAGTAAGTACATATGTTATCACTGAAATTATACCAAGTAGGTACATATGTTATCACTGAAATTATACCAAGTAAGTACATATGTTATCACTGAAATTATACCAAGTAGGTACATATGTTATCACTGAAATTATACCAAGTAAGTACATATGTTATCACTGAAATTATACCAAGTAGGTACATATGTTATCACTGAAATTATACCAAGTAGGTACATATGTTATCACTGAAATTATACCAAGTAAGTACATATGTTATCACTGAAATTATACCAAGTAGGTACATATGTTATCACTGAAATTATACCAAGTAGGTACATATGTTATCACTGAAATTATACCAAGTAAGTACATATGTTATCACTGAAATTATACCAAGTAGGTACATATGTTATCACTGAAATTATACCAAGTAAGTACATATGTTATCACTGAAATTATACCAAGTAGGTACATATGTTATCACTGAAATTATACCAAGTAGGTACATATGTTATCACTGAAATTATACCAAGTAAGTACATATGTTATCACTGAAATTATACCAAGTAGGTACATATGTTATCACTGAAATTATACCAAGTAAGTACATATGTTATCACTGAAATTATACCAAGTAGGTACATATGTTATCACTGAAACTATACCAAGTAAGTACATGTTATCACTGAAATTATACCAAGTAGGTACATATGTTATCACTGAAATTATACCAAGTAAGTACATATGTTATCACTGAAATTATACCAAGTAGGTACATATGTTATCACTGAAATAATACCAAGTAGGTACATATGTTATCACTGAAATTATACCAAGTAAGTACATATGTTATCACTGAAATTATACCAAGTAGGTACATATGTTATCACTGAAATTATACCAAGTAGGTACATATGTTATCACTGAAATTATACCAAGTAAGTACATATGTTATCACTGAAATTATACCAAGTAGGTACATATGTTATCACTGAAATTATACCAAGTAAGTACATATGTTATCACTGAAATTATACCAAGTAGGTACATATGTTATCACTGAAATTATACCAAGTAGGTACATATGTTATCACTGAAATTATACCAAGTAAGTACATATGTTATTACTGAAATTATACCAAGTAGGTACATATGTTATCACTGAAATTATACCAAGTAAGTACATATGTTATCACTGAAATTATACCAAGTAGGTACATATGTTATCACTGAAATTATACCAAGTAAGTACATATGTTATTACTGAAATTATACCAAATAGGTACATATGTTATCACTGAAATTATACCAATAGGTACATATGTAATCACTGAAATTATACCAAATAGGTACATATGTTATCACTGAAATTATACCAAGTAGGTACATATGTTATCACTGAATTTATACCAAGTAGGTATATATGTTATTACTGAAATTATACCAAGTAGGTACGTATGTTATCACTGAAATTATACCAAGTAGGTACATATGTTATCACTGAAATTATACCAAGTAGGTACATATGTTATCACTGAAATTATACCAAGTAAGTACATATGTTATCACTGAAATTATACCAAGTAGGTACATATGTTATCACTGAAATTATACCAAGTAGGTACATATGTTATCACTGAAATTATACCAAGTAGGTACATATGTTATCACTAAAATTATACCAAGTAAGTACATATGTTATTACTGAAATTATACCAAGTAGGTACATATGTTATCACTGAAATTATACCAAGTAGGTACATATGTAATCACTGAAATTATACCAAGTAGGTACATATGTTATCACTGAAATTATACCAAGTAGGTACATATGTTATCACTGAAATTATACCAAGTAAGTACATATGTTATCACTGAAATTATACCAAGTAGGTACATATGTTATCACTGAAATTATACCAAGTAGGTACATATGTTATCACTGAAATTATACCAAGTAAGTACATATGTTATCACTGAAATTATACCAAGTAGGTACATATGTTATCACTGAAATTATACCAAGTAAGTACATATGTTATCACTGAAATTATACCAAGTAGGTACATATGTTATCACTGAAATTATACCAAGTAGGTACATATGTTATCACTGAAATTATACCAAGTAAGTACATATGTTATTACTGAAATTATACCAAGTAGGTACATATGTTATCACTGAAATTATACCAAGTAAGTACATATGTTATCACTGAAATTATACCAAGTAGGTACATATGTTATCACTGAAATTATACCAAGTAGGTACATATGTAATCACTGAAATTATACCAAATAGGTACATATGTTATCACTGAAATTATACCAAGTAGGTACATATGTTATCACTGAAATTATACCAAGTAGGTACACATGTTATCACTGAAATTATACCAAGTAGGTACATATGTTATCACTGAATTTATACCAAGTAGGTATATATGTTATTACTGAAATTATACCAAGTAGGTACGTATGTTATCACTGAAATTATACCAAGTAGGTACATATGTTATCACTGAAATTATACCAAGTAAGTACATATGTTATCACTGAAATTATACCAAGTAGGTACATATGTTATCACTGAAATTATACCAAGTAGGTACATATGTTATCACTGAAATTATACCAAGTAAGTACATATGTTATCACTGAAATTATACCAAGTAGGTACATATGTTATCACTGAAATTATACCAAGTAGGTACATATGTTATCACTGAAATTATACCAAGTAAGTACATATGTTATCACTGAAATTATACCAAGTAGGTACATATGTTATCACTGAAATTATACCAAGTAAGTACATATGTTATCACTGAAATTATACCAAGTAGGTACATATGTTATCACTGAAATTATACCAAGTAGGTACATATGTTATCACTGAAATTATACCAAGTAAGTACATATGTTATCACTGAAATTATACCAAGTAGGTACATATGTTATCACTGAAATTATACCAAGTAAGTACATATGTTATCACTGAAATTATACCAAGTAGGTACATATGTTATCACTGAAATTATACCAAGTAAGTACATATGTTATCACTGAAATTATACCAAGTAGGTACATATGTTATCACTGAAATTATACCAAGTAAGTACATATGTTATCACTGAAATTATACCAAGTAGGTACATATGTTATCACTGAAATAATACCAAGTAGGTACATATGTTATCACTGAAATTATACCAAGTAAGTACATATGTTATCACTGAAATTATACCAAGTAGGTACATATGTTATCACTGAAATTATACCAAGTAGGTACATATGTTATCACTGAAATTATACCAAGTAAGTACATATGTTATCACTGAAATTATACCAAGTAGGTACATATGTTATCACTGAAATTATACCAAGTAAGTACATATGTTATCACTGAAATTATACCAAGTAGGTACATATGTTATCACTGAAATTATACCAAGTAGGTACATATGTTATCACTGAAATTATACCAAGTAAGTACATATGTTATTACTGAAATTATACCAAGTAGGTACATATGTTATCACTGAAATTATACCAAGTAAGTACATATGTTATCACTGAAATTATACCAAGTAGGTACATATGTTATCACTGAAATTATACCAAGTAAGTACATATGTTATTACTGAAATTATACCAAATAGGTACATATGTTATCACTGAAATTATACCAAGTAGGTACATATGTAATCACTGAAATTATACCAAATAGGTACATATGTTATCACTGAAATTATACCAAGTAGGTACATATGTTATCACTGAATTTATACCAAGTAGGTATATATGTTATTACTGAAATTATACCAAGTAGGTACGTATGTTATCACTGAAATTATACCAAGTAGGTACATATGTTATCACTGAAATTATACCAAGTAGGTACATATGTTATCACTGAAATTATACCAAGTAAGTACATATGTTATCACTGAAATTATACCAAGTAGGTACATATGTTATCACTGAAATTATACCAAGTAGGTACATATGTTATCACTGAAATTATACCAAGTAGGTACATATGTTATCACTAAAATTATACCAAGTAAGTACATATGTTATTACTGAAATTATACCAAGTAGGTACATATGTTATCACTGAAATTATACCAAGTAAGTACATATGTTATCACTGAAATTATACCAAGTAGGTACATATGTTATCACTGAAATTATACCAAGTAAGTACATATGTTATCACTGAAATTATACCAAGTAGGTACATATGTTATCACTGAAATTATACCAAGTAAGTACATATGTTATCACTGAAATTATACCAAGTAGGTACATATGTTATCACTGAAATTATACCAAGTAAGTACATATGTTATCACTGAAATTATACCAAGTAGGTACATATGTTATCACTGAAATAATACCAAGTAGGTACATATGTTATCACTGAAATTATACCAAGTAAGTACATATGTTATCACTGAAATTATACCAAGTAGGTACATATGTTATCACTGAAATTATACCAAGTAGGTACATATGTTATCACTGAAATTATACCAAGTAAGTACATATGTTATCACTGAAATTATACCAAGTAGGTACATATGTTATCACTGAAATTATACCAAGTAAGTACATATGTTATCACTGAAATTATACCAAGTAGGTACATATGTTATCACTGAAATTATACCAAGTAGGTACATATGTTATCACTGAAATTATACCAAGTAAGTACATATGTTATTACTGAAATTATACCAAGTAGGTACATATGTTATCACTGAAATTATACCAAGTAAGTACATATGTTATCACTGAAATTATACCAAGTAGGTACATATGTTATCACTGAAATTATACCAAGTAAGTACATATGTTATTACTGAAATTATACCAAATAGGTACATATGTTATCACTGAAATTATACCAAGTAGGTACATATGTAATCACTGAAATTATACCAAATAGGTACATATGTTATCACTGAAATTATACCAAGTAGGTACATATGTTATCACTGAATTTATACCAAGTAGGTATATATGTTATTACTGAAATTATACCAAGTAGGTACATATGTTATCACTGAAATTATACCAAGTAAGTACATATGTTATCACTGAAATTATACCAAGTAGGTACATATGTTATCACTGAAATTATACCAAGTAGGTACATATGTTATCACTGAAATTATACCAAGTAGGTACATATGTTATCACTGAAATTATACCAAGTAAGTACATATGTTATTACTGAAATTATACCAAGTAGGTACATATGTTATCACTGAAATTATACCAAGTAAGTACATATGTTATCACTGAAATTATACCAAGTAAGTACATATGTTATCACTGAAATTATACCAAGTAGGTACATATGTTATCACTGAAATTATACCAAGTAGGTACATATGTTATCACTGAAATTATACCAAGTAAGTACATATGTTATTACTGAAATTATACCAAGTAGGTACATATGTTATCACTGAAATTATACCAAGTAAGTACATATGTTATCACTGAAATTATACCAAGTAGGTACATATGTTATCACTGAAATTATACCAAGTAAGTACATATGTTATCACTGAAATTATACCAAGTAGGTACATATGTTATCACTGAAATTATACCAAGTAAGTACATATGTTATTACTGAAATTATACCAAGTAGGTACATATGTTATCACTGAAATTATACCAAGTAGGTACATATGTAATCACTGAAATTATACCAAATAGGTACATATGTTATCACTGAAATTATACCAAGTAGGTACATATGTTATCACTGAAATTATACCAAGTAGGTACACATGTTATCACTGAAATTATACCAAGTAGGTACATATGTTATCACTGAATTTATACCAAGTAGGTATATATGTTATTACTGAAATTATACCAAGTAGGTACATATGTTATCACTGAAATTATACCAAGTAGGTACATATGTTATCACTGAAATTTTTATTCAGATAAAATTAAAAGGGTTTATTCTTCTATTTACTTTCAATTAACAAACAATTGCCTGAATTTAATTTACGATACCAAAACATAATAAGCGTGATTCTACTCTAAGCAGCTTCGTTCCAATTCAAATTTGACGCTTTTGAGAAGTGGCGTAACGTAAAAAAAGCTATTTATAGAGTATTTATTAGTAAATAAATAAATAGTCATATTAACTAAATTGATCTGTAAGTGACATCGAGCCAAACTTCTTTCTTCTTTGGAGAAAATACAAAAATTTCATCCCATAGCAAATTTTTACGGGATATCGTTTAGGGATTACCAAGATGAAAGGGGGTTATTATACTCATCCTAAGCAACAACTTCCATGGGATGAACTCTGATTTCGGGGAAAAAAACATGTTTATTTTGACCCATTCACATTTTATAAAAAAAATTGTTTTCTCGAATTCAGAGTTGAACGCATAGTGAAAGTTGTTCCTTAGCATGAGTAAAGTGAGCTCATTTCGCCTTAGTACACCCCTGACCAATAATCCTGTATATTGTTTTGTTTTATTTGTATTTTATTACATCTGACACAAGGGTGATGTACTTCTCCTACACTAAGAAAAAGAAGAAAAGTTCACGCCGCTTTTTATTTGCGCGCATAATTTAATAAGGCTTGTGAATTTACATAATAGGCACAGAGAGACCTCGGGGGGTCAGCACTGCTTAACATAGGATTAAATTTCTGCTAGGTTGCTGGGGGTATCTTGAGGTAGTTTATTACACTTGGTATTTTATCAATAGCGGTAGTATTCCTGCCATTTGGAATCCAAACTTTAAGGCTGTGGGGAGCAGGAGCTTAGTTCTGTAGGCTTTTTTTTTTAAATAAAAAAATAGGCAGATGCATTAAAGTTAGTTATTTCGTTAATGTCCCGTTTTTGTCCATTGGGTACGGAATCATAAACAGCAGCTTGTAAATTCATTACAATATATTGCTGACACACAAAACATAAAAACAAAAAAAAACCCAAACTGATCTTGATAATATATATATAGAACCAATTACAAGTATGCTATTACTCGTGTTAATATATTAATAATTAATTAAATTTTATTATTTATTTACTTATATATATTTACAGAGTAATATATCAACGTAAATATAAATTAAGTCAATATAAAAATAATACAACAAAATGTCAAATAATAAATAAAATTAAATAAAAAAATAGCCTATCAATCAAATAACCCGCCCCAGACAATTCCTGGCGCAAAGGTGCCCATCACACTTGCCGCATTACCGCGTTGAATAGCAATGGCCAACCTTTGCACCAAGAACGAACTAGAGCGGGAGTCACCAGTCACTACATTAAGCCTACGTCCTGTCTCCCTTGCATATTAAATTTATTATACAAATCGTTTTATTAAATATATATCTCGGTGAAGGTCGTTGAATATCGGGATCTTACGACTTTTAGATATTTATTATAATAGAGTATGTCAAGACTTAATGTACAGCTAATAATGACCGTAAAAGCTGTGTACGTATGTAAACCGCATCTTTTATCAATAAATATAAATAATAATTATTATATATATAATATATAATTATCAGTTATTTAGTGGGGAGCACGTATAAAATTGCCCTTTGTGCCAAGTTTTTATTTAATTTAGTCATGCTGCTTTCTTGTACTGGCAAAAAAGTAATCTAATTCATCAGAATCGGATAATATTTAATTAATACTTGTTTGTCTTAGGAGCTCTAACAGAGTTTCAAAGGTGCAATAAACTAAAAGCAAGTCAGGGCTTTAAAATGTGTTTTCTATAAAAAAAAACATTTAATTTATTTTCTTGAAGAAACGCGAAGATTAACTTGTATGAAGGTAAAGTTTTGCAGCTATAATACCCAAGTACTTATATTACTCGGCACTTTTATTACGTATGTTTAGAGCCAAGCATACCGGTATTAGATCAGAGCAGAACAAATTACGATCACTGTTTTAGCTATCTCTTTAGTTATCTATCTATCTATGTATCTAGTTATGTTCTTATTATTTTTAAGTTCTCATATTTTAATACAATTTACGTCAAAACTTAAAATGTTTCGCATGCTTTCTTTATTACTAGCTGATAATATTCTATAGTCTCACTTTAAACAAGGCAAGCAGGTTCTAAAAAAATACTTTCGTTCATAAAACTTAATTTTAAGAACACTTTCCGTTCGAGCGGCTAAACTCTGCATGACGGCACGTAAATTCTCTTAAAAGTGCTGCAGTAGTGATGTGAGAATTCGATAAAATAATCTTGGTCTTGAAGATAGTGGTACTTTGTCGAATTACTACAATTAACCTTAAGATGCCGACCTGGTCTAAACGTAGCACTTACGCCGACGTGACGACTGAGAGACGTCAAAATTTAAGTAATGAAATAAAAACTGTATTCGCATGCTACATTTTTCTATTTTATACATTTAAAAGATTGTTATTTGAGGTAAATAAAATACAAGATTAAAAAAAAATACACGTTATTTTTCAGGTAAAATCAACATTTATTCAAGAGATCACAATTATTTGGCACTAAATTTTAAGGACTTACTTCAGTCTCCTTTTTCTCTAAAATTAGGTAATAAACAAAAAATTAACTTAAAATAAAATATGTTATCTTCTATAACCAATTATCAAAATAAAACATAAATCTTACTTCGAAGTAAAAAAATTAAAAAAATGACAATAAGTGAATATTTGGTACATTCACTACGTACGTTTGCAGTCACTGCATATTTGTATGCAGCAAGTAAGGCACATTGGTTTCTTGCATTTGAAACAACAGTACTTCGTTCGCCTTTTCAAACGACTGGGACAGATTGCACATGTTTTTCTAACACCTGGATCTGGATTCGGATAATTTTTTGGTGGTGGAGGCTCGGGCATATCGTCGGGTCCAATAACTCTCTCGATACTTAATTCTCGTGGGATTCTGTCGACGTCTGTGAGACGTATAGGTCGGTAGTTAAATTGATATATGTTTAGACAATCTAACATTTTATTAATAATGCACGCTTCCTTAAAGCCCATTATTTCATCAACATACATCAGGAACGTTGTAATATTACTACAAAAAAGCAGTCCATTACAACCAAACTTTGGTTTTTATGCTATTGTAAATTGCGTTATATTAATCAATTAAATGTGATTGTTAATTAGCTTGATTATTGTTTATTGTACATTAGCGCTAGTGATATAGGAAAGTTGAGCAGTATGACGGATATTATAGTTTGACAATCGACAAAAATAGTCTCGTTTAAATGTACTCATTTTTGCATGACTTTAACAACGTTAAAATGTCATGCAACCACATCCCTATTATGTAACAAAGCGGCTTTTTACCGCAGTTATTTCAATGTCTTATGCAGATTGTCGTGTCCCAAGGTTTTCTAATAAAAAGGAGCTAAGAAATTTGCACATACCATCGCCACGCGAGCTTGACGCGGGGTAATGCATATGAATGTATTGAATTAATTCTAAGGACACAAGACATTTTCACACTCGCTTTTCGTAGGAAACGCAATAAAATTGTATTTGAGTGTTCCCTTCCTCAAAAGGTTAGTTCGGAACCCTTATGCGAGTAGAATTACTTTGTTGTCGGTATGTTTATCAAAGCCCTTTTTCTTTAGAACGCGTGGAGGTATCTAGCTGAAATTCATATCAAATACTAAATAAAACCATAAATTTTGAGTTACATCACGTAATAAAATATTTTAAATAATTTAGCAATAAGGATGCCATAACTTTTACTTACGTGCCTACAGGTTTGTACGGAACACTCGGTGCGCTAGTTCGACTCGCACTTCAACAACAAGTCGATGTTAGTAGAATTGTGTTTTTTGTATAATTGTATTAGAAACCACGTAAAAAAGTTAATTTATAATGTACTTGGTAATGCTTAGTAAAAACGATTAAGCTTAAGCGGTGAGGCTGACATTGGTGGTCTAATAGTCAAGATCCCGATAAAAAGCAACCTTCACCGAAATTTTTATTTAATAAAACGTATTTTATATTAAATTTAATATGAAAATCCCAATATGGGTCCTATGCTTTAACTATTTCAAGTGTTTTCATTTTGTTTTGTTAACAAAGTTTCATTTCGACATTCATTTTGTTTTATACTTAAAGATGGCAAAATTATCTTTTTGCCATCTTTAATTTATTTCAAAGAGTCAAACCTACTTGGTGAGTATAGTGAATTAGTGGGCGGATCAAAAGTGAACCGCATTGAATAGGTACTAGGTACGGGTAAGGTTCAAAGGAAAGCCAAAGTAATCACAACCCTGAAGCTGGAAACTAGGACGAATACTAGCTTAGGATAGAGAACAGAATATACACAGTACATATATTTGCTTTTTTCTTTGAAATATTTAATAGATACAATATTCGCTGCAAAATATTTTCGTGGTTATTTAGCATTTATTTATTTATTTATTTAGATAGGTACAGGTTACAGACAATAAGTTACAAACATATTATTACAGCTTAGAAAAGAAAAGAACACTATAAACTTACTTCCAATTAAAACCGTACACAACTTGATTAAGTAATATATCTTTGACACAATTTAATTAACTACATTTAAACATGAAAACTAGTATTTTATTTAATAAAGCTAGTAATTAGTAATTTAAAATATGAGTAATTGCAACTAAAAATGTCTTTGTGAATCTCTGTGAATTCTTGTTGAACACTTAAGTTGTTGTGCGCGCGACACATTCTATTTATAGGACTATAGTATATGACGTTGTTAGAGGCAGGTGGTATGCTAAATGGTATTTCTATACGTACTGAGCGAGTGGGAACTTTAAAATTGATACTCTGCAGCAGTTGACTGCCGTACGCACCGGCAACAATTTTGTACAGAGCACACAAATCTGCAGCATTTCTGCGACTTTCTAAGCTCTTCAAACCGAATTTCTGAAGTCGATCTGAATATTCTTTAAGGTGTCGTCTTAGGCCGAGTCTACAACTTAGGGACCGAACAAATTTACGTTGTATGGATTCGATTCTGTCAACATGACAATTGTATATCGGGTACCACACTGAAGAACAATATTCTAGAAATGACCTGACCAAGCTACAATACAAAATTATCCACGTAGAAACGAGTTTAAATGGCTTAGCTGTACGCAGAATAAATCCTAACATCTTGTTGGCTCTTTTTGTAATAAAATCATAGTGCTGTCTGAACGATAGTGCGGTATCAAACATGACACCCAGGTCACGCACTACTTCAACACGATCTAAAACAGTTCCAGCTATGTGATATTCGTAGCTAATGAGAGATTTTTTCTTAGTGAAGCTGATTATTTGGCACTTTTTTACGTTGAGAGACATATTGTTTACAACACACCATTCATTGATTAGATCCAGATCTTGCTGAAGCTTAATACAGTCATCGATGGACTTGACTCTCCGAAAGATCTTGATGTCATCAGCGTAAGCCAAAAACTCACATTCAAATAAATCAAGTAGATCGTTAATAAAAGCCAAAAATAACAATGGACCTAAATTCGAGCCCTGGGGTATACCAGACACCGCTAGAAATGGTATAGAATCGTATCCATACAATGACACCAGCTGAGATCTGTTCAACAAGTAGGAACTTAACCATCTGTGCAGATTACCGTGTATACCAAGTCGATCGAGTTTCTTCAGCAATATTGCATGATCAACTCGATCGAAAGCTTTTGAAAAGTCAGTATAAATGGCATCAGTCTGAATGGTTTTGTTAAAAGAGTCACATAAGTACGTGGTATATTCTAAAAGATTGGTCGTAGTAGACTTTCCCGCCATAAAACCGTGTTGTTTAGGGTTCAACCGATGTCTCAAATGGTTATAGATATAGTCATACGATATACCTTCAAAGATCTTCGCAAAACAACTAAGGACACTTATCGGTCTGTAGTTAGTGGCATCAGTTTTATCGCCGGATTTAAAAATTGGAGTTACCTTAGCCAGTTTCCACAGTGACGGAAAAGTGCCCTCAGATAGTGATTTAGCATAGATTATTGATAGCGGTTTTACCAACGCCGGCGCACACATACGGGCAAAAATTGGTGGAATAGCATCTGGCCCTGCTGATTTATTTATGTTTAGACTCTTTAATCGCGATAGTACGTCTTTGGTAGATATTTGCATATTAGAAATGCTAAAACTTGTTGAAGAAAAATTAGGAACGTAACTACCGTCAGGTGCACCATTGTATACTGATGCGAAGTAATCAGCAAACAGGTTGACAATATCGCTACCCGTAGTTGCCACCCGGTTTTGAAGTCTTATTGTATTCGGGATATCATTGGTAACCTTCTTGCTTTTTGTATACCGCCAAAATGCTTTTATATTATTGGTCAGATCACCCTCAATACGTTCAATATATTGTTTGTACACTTTTACCATTTCAACCTTAACGATATTCCTGAAGTGAGAGTAAGTGTCGTAATCTCGTGGATTATTAAATCGCTTAAATTTGTTATGGTACTTATCTTTCCTTCTAAATAATTTAATAAGATTTTTTGTAAACCAAATCGGACATCCCTTTTTCCGTGATTTGACTTTGGGTGTATGTCGTTCAATAATTGTATAAAGACTATTGTAAAAAAAATGAACATAATTATCACAATCGAGAATCTCATAATGCTCATCCCAATCTATTAAATTAAGATCACAAATACACTTTTCGTAATCTGTTTTATAGAAACAGTACCGATTAGCGTCAATGTTTTGTGCTAGTAAAGGGAGAGAACATCGGTAAATAATTTCAAATGGAGGGTGATGATTGTCCAGTCTACTAACTGGTGGAGCACTCGATATCGTACAGGCGTCCGGCTTGTCGATAAGAACAAGATCTAATAGTCTATTATTTGTGTTATATATACCGTTGATTTGATGAAGCGCGGTTGATTGTAAAAGGTTATAAAGAGCTTCTGATTTTTCTCAAGTATACGTAACGAGATAGCCTAGCTCCTTAGACCATGTCAAAAGACCCAGATTGAAATCACCAATTATACAAGTAGTGCAAGTCTCCATATCATAAATTTCTTTACATTTATCTACAAAATTTACGTACATTGCGGAGGGTATATAGTCAGGAAGGTAAACAGTACACAAATTCATTACATGATCATTATTGATTTTTATTTGAACCCACAAATTTTCAATTAATTCAAGTTGCCAGTCTAGTCTTACTTTGACCTCAAACTTTTTTAAAACCCCTATTAACACACCACCGCCATAGCCTTTTTTACCAAATCTATTTTTAAATAGCTCGCACCTGTCACATCTTAGCACTTGATATCGACTATCTAATATCTCTGCGGAACCTATAACGTCATCCAACCAAGTTTCACAAAGACATATTATATCATAATTTCGAGATAACAAAGAAATGTAAATTTCATTAACCTTAGTTCTTGAACCACGTATATTTTGGTAAAATATAGTTAAAGCCATTAACAGACACAAACTCAGGACAAATAAAATCTTAATCCTTAACAATTAAATTCATCGCGGCGAATAACATTCTTAAACTTGACGATGATAGTGCGAGGCAATTTACTTTCTTTGTTTAGTTTTGCCACCCTGGTGCAGTTCACAATGTCATCGGGGCCCAGCTCATGGTTTACAACCCTGGCACATTGCTGCAGTACGGTGCTAATATTCTCAGAACGGTGCTCCGGAATGCCGTGGACTTCGAGATTATTTTCTCTGAAATGCTGCTCAATATTATTTAGACGGCCAGATAAGTCAACAACAGAGGAACGCAAAACATGGTTATCAGTTTTTAGCTGTTTATTCTCATCAGCTAGATTTCTATGGAGTTTTTCATCTCTTCCTGCCTGCTAGAGAGTACTGAGACAGTTTGCTTCAATTGGATAAAACTTTGTATATCATGTCTTATTGGTTCCAACTCGACCTTTATAACAGACGCCAGTAGAGCAGGCAATTCCAGTTTTACAGCTGCCATAATCGCGGTAATAATGTTCTCGTCATATGTGAACTTTAATCCGTCGAATCGAATCCTACTCAGTTAATGAATCGAATCCTACTCAGTTATGATCAACAGTCCGTGATGTGAACCAATAGACTAATCAATCATTTAAATACAGTAACAAATTTAGACCTTAGTATCCACACTGTAGTATTTAAACTTGATGTTAGGAGGTAGATTGATTTATTACAATCTTCAACACTAATCAATTCCCACATTTAGGCACCAAATACAGACGAATCACCGAGTCTTCCAACACAAATTATATATTCAGCAATGCACGAAATTTGGATTAATACACTAGTTACAAAATTAAGTCAAATACGTCACTTTTGACAAAGATATTATAATAAAATACGAAGACAACAATAAATACTTCTACTCGTGTCGAGTTTCGTCTACCTTTTTTTTTTACCATTTAGCAAAGTATTTCTGCAACTACTGACAATACTTATTAAGAGTTTATGAAATAAAATCGGCCAAGTACGAGTCGGACTCTCACACGATGAATTCCGTTCCATTATTTATAAAATATTAATTCATGTTACTACCCCTTGTCGGTCTCGTTTATACACTTTAGGCATACAACCCAAATTCGAAAAAAAAGTTTTGATAAATTGCCAACTTTATATTTTTTGCAATCGTATATTATCAGCCTTAATACAGTCTATTTTTATATTGCAAAATTATTATGGTCATGCCCAAACTACTAATAATATTATAGTTTAGGTTACTCCAATAGCAAAAACATTATCTTATAATAACTCCATAACTATACAGAGCCTAATGTGGAATACAAAACGCGCGAAAGGCGAAGATTGTGCTAAAACGAGGTCCCATGTAAATTGTCCTTTCAGCATAGACTATAAAAAACCTACGTGATCTGCAGGGTAAGTCGGCTTTTGTGGTTCTTTATTTACAGAAATATGAGCAATATCAAGCATGAAAATACTTTCAAAGCTGAGTCTTTTTCCTATAAGTGAGTAATTGTGTTTCTTGCCTGTTGAATTCGGTTGGTTGGAATATAAATATGGAAAAGTAAATCCTAATGCTGCGTGCACATGATACTATTTTGTTCAAACATAATATAAAATAGATAAACCAATCGTGTATCCTTCGTATCCTATTTCTTGTAAAAGACCTATTCTGGGTCTTTTAGAAGAAATACTTCATAAAGCTAAAAACCGACTTTAATTCGAATCAAATTGCAAATTGTTCAGTAATTTTGATTTGTAAACCAAATTACAAGACTTCTTTTAATATGCTTTGTATGGAATCAATTGTGAAAACACATTTTTCACACAAACAAAAATGTGAATAAAGCTCACGAGGTGACTGTCATATTTTATGAGATTTTAATTCCGACTATAATTTTCCGTATCTGTAAATGGATAGATAGCAAAAACCCTCCATCAACAACTTAAGAAGCTTTCGCTAGATAGCTGGATCAAGAGTCTCAACACATTGTCCAGAGGTTCCTCTCTCTGTTAGCTCTACCACTTGTAGCCTGGGCGTTACGTTGCCGGCTTTATATCAAAAAAATATATGCTTTTTAATGTATATCGTAACAAAAATATAACATAAATATTATCGAAGAACTTCTTCTAATTAAGAGCAGGTTGAAGGTGTCATAAAACTGACGTACCGTAATATTTTGAAAAGTTTGATAATCATTAAACATCTATATTGAGTTTAGTAAAACAGTGTTAATTTCATTTTAATTTTCCGTTCAGTAAACATTCATAGGCTTTGAAGTTCGATTACGTTTGCTCTTAATATCAATATCCCATTGAAACAATTAAATTAATCAATCAATTAATAAAATGAAACGGTTTACCCAATCAACTGGAAAAGGTAGTAAATATTAACATCTGAATGGCTTCTGGCTTAGATTAGAATGCTACAGATGTAAAAGTTTAAACAAATTAGGTTAACTATTATTGATTACTAAATTAATATTCCATCATGTACCACACTTAGTATACCTAGTACCTATCACCCGCGACAGTACACGCGACATGCAATGGAATATAAAAGATTTTCAATCTTTGAAGCCACATTAGACCTAGTTAGGGATTCATTTTACAATAATCATTTCTTAGTATTTTACACCATTTTTAACAGTTATGGCCCTGCGTAAATTGTGACCTATCTATCAACTATACAGGACTTTTTTAATAATATAGATTTAGTGTTCGTTAGGAACCCTTATACGCCCTGTTCATTAGTCCGACTCGACGCTTTTAAATTTAGAATAGGTTGAAAAACATTGGTCATGTCTGCTATTTGTCAAATCGGCAATTCGTCAAATTTGGTATTAGTAAAAATACGAACTCAAATGTATGAAATTTGGTACATGTTGGTTGATGGGATATGTAATGGAATATCATTTTTATTTAATTGGAGAATGTTACGATACCCTTAAAAATGTGTCTCGAAAGGGACAAATTTCTCATAGACTGAAGATTACCTGGGATTGCTTTTTCTGCTGTTTGTCCAATCCTTATAGCTTATGCATCTGGCTTACTTAATCTGTATCCATTTTGTTTGTTTCGCTAATGAAAAGCATTCAATAAAATACACACAATTTTTATGGTCGACACAAACTCAATTTTACGCGTTATCATTTGTGTCGCAGTCATTTTGTCATGTATTAGTTTAAAATTCAAATGACTCTACGTAAATATAACCAGTAGTTCTTTATTCAGTTATTTTTTTCTGGTTCAGTGGTCTGATTTTAACCAACATATTTTTTTTATGCAGAACATGGGTTGGCGTTTGACTGCAACTTGTCTGGTGTAAGACAACGATGCGGGCCACGCACGGACACTAATGGAGCACGCTTGCCTAGAATAAACCGATTCGCTTGCGACTTTAAAATGCGATGAGTACCAATAGCCTTGCCACTTTTCGTCGATGGCCGAAATTCAAAATGACTTAACTCATCGTAAGTTAATTTCGAATCTAAATATGTTCACCATATTTACGCAAAAAGACTATTTTCGGGTTTTTGATGTGTCAGTTTTGACATTTGTGACGGCTGGTACAATTGATAGACCAATATGACCATTAGAGTCAACCTAGGATTTAAAAAATCTAGAGATGCGAATATTACACTCTAATTCAAAGAAATTAGATATTTTTGTACACTATAAAGTAGGCAACTGATACAAGTTTAATTAATACATAATATTAATCACATCTTAAGGCATTTTTTGGTAGACATACACCGTCCTGGCCGAAAATGAAATAAGTCCTTTGTATAGCTATAGCCTAGAGCATTCAAGTCGATTGTTACCCTTTAAGCTATTACTTGTTGGACGTCGGTTAAAATAAAATATTATATTAGTTCAAAATCTTATTTAACTGTGTTTCTTACGAAATAAAAGCACAAATCAGGCTCGAAAATAAATCATTCAGACGTCTGTCAGTCTATTCGATTGTAAAATAAATATCGGCGTTAGAATGTTAATAACATTGAAAACGTGCGATAGAATAACACAGTCTAGTGAGGAGTACGTCTGCTATCGATATGTAGAATTTAAAATATTTAAAAACATGCTCTTTGGAAATAGAATAAGGGCTTAAATAACATAATTAAAATAGTTTACATGTAAAAATAATAGTTTCTTACACATACAAAATAAAATATGTTGCATAAAAAAGATGTAATTGGCAATTGTGAGATGAGCTAGTTTTTTTGGAGTTGACTGTAGTATTTTATTTATTTCGTTATTTTTTTTAAAATTATTATAATGGGATATCTGATGAGATTTGACACTAAAAAGAAGTGATGAAATTTGGTTAATTAAGCCACAGAAATAATATATGTGTACAATGTACATCAATTATCTCGCTATTAACGATAACAACAAAAGTAACATTTGTTCAAATGGATTTCCTATAATTCAATCATAGTTTAATGATATAAAATCATTTCCCTCACTATAACTCATTATAACTCTTATATTCATATGCACACTATCGATAACTTTTCACATCACTAGTTCTCATAAATACGCCCTTTGACTCGATAGTTGCGGGGCGAAAGATTAATCGTTCCGCTGAAAGTTATTCAGCTTTTTTTAGTAATTATGAACCGTTGATTAATGAGCTTTTCAGCCTTTTGTGTAGTTAAGAAGGTTACTTATGCTGCCATGAAATGAGTTTTTGCTTCGACAATATTCATTTTATATTTTTGATGGATAAAGCTTAAGGGCGAAAATTATTTTACATATTATATGGTAATTAAAAATAATTCATCCTACTTCGTACTTTATAAATGCGAAGTTTTGTAAGAATTTATGCATTTGTATGTTTGTTACTCTTTCACGCAAAAACTGCTGAACCGTTTAGATTAAAATTTGGTACGGAGATAGCTTAGACTTTGTATTATCACATAGGCTACTTTTTATCCTGAATTAACGTCGGTAACACCGTAGGGCGCAGCTATAGTTACTTAATAGTCATGTATGGATAGAAATATTTATATTGTATCGTAATATACGCATTAAAATTGCAAACAGTCAACCTCGACTGATAACAATTTTAGCGATTTCACAAAAACGGCAATCTCCAAAATTTCCTTCGCCCATATTCAAAATTTCTTATTTGGGTTTGAGTTTTGCATGTATATACCACATATTATATTGATATTGGCGGGCCTAGAGAGACGTACCTAGCTTCTCTCTTTTATATGAAAATTCCGCCCCCAGTCAAAAATCCTCGACAAGTATAGTATTGTTAATTAGTTTAACTGATATTCTAAGTTTCGTTCCAATTCTTCGGCAACCAATAAAAAACCGTACGCGATTACCAACAAACGTACTGGTATACGAAATAAAATTTCGAAAAAAACGCTTCAATTACTTGGCAGGTAATCTCTCGTATAACGGCGTCTCGTTAACTCTGCCGTGTGATGCGATAACGGAAACTATTCCTTGTTCCTGGAACAAATTAACGGAAATGGATGTTGAGACTTCGGAGATTTGTTACAGGAGTTTTTGTTTTTTGTGTTTTTCGCTTAGGTTAGTTTGGGAAAAGTTTGATAAACCTAAATCTTTTTATTTCGTTTTCTACCCCGAGAAAAATATATTTGTTGTATTATGCGTGTATGGTTGTCTTATCTTAAAATAAAGAGATATTAAGTAAATATTTATTATCGTTGTTAAAGGTTGTTTAAAATATATATATACCTCGGGCAATTAATTCTATTAAGTAAGTTAAAGACACATTTAATTATCCTACCTAATTTATTTGAATCCAAGGAAATCCTTATACAAAATACTAAGCCTGTTAATATCAGTATTACGAAAATCTAAATTAAATTGGGTTAAACGAAACTTTAATATTTTCATAAACAAGCCTTTTCATCATTTAAAATAACTTTAAATATAATTAGTCTAATAATTGCAAACAGAATAATCCCGTCACTAAAAACTTTGTTACCCCCTGAACCTGAACTTTTAATTAAGGCGAGTGCAGACTTACGAAGCATGCCTTTTTATTTTAGTTACACTGACAGATTGACTAGCGAAAGGAAAATGTTTAAGGAATTTTATTTTAAACTTACTTCAAATGAGATAAGGTTTTCATTCAGCGACGCCTGGACTGATTTTGATGTTTTTTTGTTTGTAAGGACTGCTTTTAGAAGGGGACTTTCCAAATTGTCCCATATAATTTTTAGTAAAATTGCTTTAATAGTTTGCTTTGAAGACAAATAACAAGAATATTTAAATAATAGCCTACCGTATTGAATTTCTCGTTTACCGTATTGAAACTCCGCCGAAGTTAGTTAATATAACGTACTCGTGCCTGTGCGATAACCTTTACCACGCCTTTGAAAAGCAATGTCATTTGACTATATGAATACAATGTTTTTCTGTGTTATTAAAGGTGTTTAGGAATTTACATGGTATAAACATACCAATAAATGTTTAAATAAATGTTAAATTAACTTACGCCTAAATATTATAACTTATTGGAAAAAATAAATATGTTTTATTGTAAATGATGCAAATCCTATATGAGAACAAATGTACTTATCTTTATACACTTCGGATTTATTCGTGTGCAATAACCTTTACCACGCCTAGTCTAGAGTAATCCACTAAAATACAGCGAACGAAACTTTAATAAATCAAGAGGCAAGTAGAGCAGACAGTAGGCTTTAATTGCTAGAACAAAGCTGCTTTTAGTCCCGGTTTTCTCGGTATTCTCGCGTTTGGCTCTCATAACATTTGGTCGGAAATCATTCCACGTTAGTGAGGTTTACTGGAAATGGCCGTGATTATTTTGTGTTAAGGTCTGAATATGAAAACTAAGTATATGGAATACACACAGTTCTAGAATTGGAATATTCTCAATATACAGAACTAAGGATAACCTACAAAATATTGAAGTCATGTTCAGGGAACAATAACTTAAAAAAATGAATTTAAAAATAAATATGCAACTGAATAGACACCGCTTTGGTATCCACAGCATCACCTATTCACATTGTACTATACGTACGTATCAACTCATAGCGTTCCACTGCTGGGCACGGGTCTCCTTTGTGAAGGGGAGCTGTATGTATGCCATAGTCCACCACTATGGAAAAATTGCGGATTATATACATGAGTAAAACCAATTCAAATTAATAAGAAGTACTGAAACACGCTTTTTAGAAGACCGAAGTAAAACTAAAAAGAAAAGAAAATGTAAAAAATAGTAATAGTGAATATACCAGTATAAATTATATGACGATGATTGTCTTGATAAAATTGTAAATATTCAAACCAGCCTAGAGTTTTAAAAATCACGCTCAAATAGTCCGTTACATATTTACATAGCAAGCCAATAAAAGCGCGGTAATGAAGCCACTTAATGGGCACCGATTTTGTATTCATTAAACTGTTTGAACCTAGACTCACTGAGCACTAAAGCAGACAGTAAAATAGTGTAAGAAATGCCGTAATAAAAAACGAGTAAAATATTCCTAGCTTGCATATAAGACTGCGGTGAACTACCAACAGCAGTACTCCCATTCGAGTCCCACCAAGACGTCTACGATATATAATTCAAAGCGCATCCAGCCAGTCTCACTCCGAATCAAACATTTATGATATTTAGCTCGAGTCGTCGGGGACTGCGCTCTTAACCCCGTTGTTCTAACTTTGCCGGATGTCTGTACATCTGAGAAACTATTTGGCATTTGGGGTGTTTAGCTTAGCGTGTTTTAAATACAGATCCATTAGATGCGGTGGGTTTTGAGTAAATAAGACAGTACAGCCACAAAAGACAGATAGTACAGAAATTGATCTACATACATAGAACGCTCGAGCAACGCACAACATGTCTACCGACACGATATCAGTGTCATCTGCTTGTGAAACGCGTTAGTGAATTCTTTGTACAACAAGTGATTAGAAACGACTTAAAAAAACCCGACCGCTAAATCTTTATATCTGTGTATTTAATTTAAATTTGTGTGTTTCTAAATTTTCATGTTCCCAGTGTCACTCTCACGAGTAAAACGAATCTATTGACACCACTCACATATAAATACAAAACGCTAAGGCGTGCCAAAAAATTGTATATACAAACATACATACATTCGAAAAATATAACCTTCCTTCTTTTGCATTCGGGTAAAATTTGGAATATTTTAGTTATTATCTGTACGAAAAAAACTTAGACAAAGGAGCTAGGTTGAGTGCAATTAAATCTACTTTTTGTACAGTATTATGATTGTATTTTGTTTAACACACGGGCTTTTACGCGTATTTGATTTTTAGAAAAACTTCTATTGCAATGTTAAAAACTAGGTACGTACCCGTGACTATAGTTAAACCAAAAGTTTAGTTTTCTAAATTAAATATGATTGTAACTCAAACCACCAAACATTACTTACAATGTTATTCTTTGCAGGTGTCGTACGAACCGAGAGGTAAGTCATATTTACTAAACTACCCTTATTTGACAGTTCAAAAACTTATGCCTCTCATTTTGTTTCCACAAGTGAAAAAAAGACGGATATTATTGTAAAAACTGGCCTAGTTGGGGACAGCTTACATATATATAATCTACCATTTTTACTAATTGCCACTTTAGGACCACACTATTTCTATCAAATATATTACAAAACAATTTAAGAACCAGTTGAAAATGGTTTTTACATGATTGTTGTTAATTTGACGCCAAAAAAGTTCTTTTAAAACCTATATTGAATTCATACTGCGCATTTTTATTCACGAGGTTAAAATTTTTTCTTATTTGTACACGAAAATGTAATGAACCAAATATTTCTAAAAATACGAGATATAGAGTAATATTAGTAGTATTTTTATAAAGCTTTTGGTTTTTTAGTTAAAGTACCGGTAAGAGCCGTTACTTTTAAAAACTTCCTACGTTGAAACTTCTCGGGTTCCCCGCGTAATATCAGAATCGGTCCAGTAGTTTTTTATCGAAGTATTAGGAACTTTTGTATATTTTTTTAATAAAGACGTCAATACACTAATTTAAATATTATAATGTGACTCCATAATATTCATAGACACACAGTAACGCAAGTTTAAAATCATCAGTGACTTTAAAAAAATACTTATAAGTATTTTTAACGTATCTTTTAAGACTTCGTGTCAATTTTTAGGATATAAAATAGCGCACTATTCAGATCTTTTCAATTTTACTTTTAACAGCATTAAGTGGAAGTGGAGCGTGCTTTTGCTTCGTTTTATGGAATATTCTCCGGAAATCCTAGTTTAATGAGACAGATTGTCTCTCTTAGATCTTGTCACCTGGCACTTGATTCTAATTTTTTTGCAGCCCAAGGTTATAATTAAAATTATTTATTTTTGATTGTTTATTTGAAAGTATATAAACTCTTTTTGATGTAATTGAAGTCCCCTACTCCATTTTAGCCACTGTAGTAAGTGCTTCCTACGGACAAAGTGTAACAATACTGACCACGGATCTCCCCTATGACTGGTTTGGCACTTCAATTACCACCGAAGTAATTAACCTTCTCCGAAAAGCGGGTTTCCTCACGATGTTATGGTTTAAGGTAAAAGCAAGATTAAATTAATTCTTTAAAAAAATATTAATGATAGAATAACTCAAAGGCGCATGCCTGAACCTGGGATCCAACGAATTATTACCGTCTGTCCCCGCAAACGTCCCCCACGTGGTGTCAGACGGTTACACCTATGGCTATCGACCCCCACATACGAGAAATGGGAGCATACCATATTTTATTACCATCTGCCACTGCGCTTAATAAGGCTACTACTAACATATTAGGCTATCTATGTCTTACTAGGCTACCACTAACTTACTAGGCTACCTCTAACATACTAGGCTATCACTATCTTACTAGGCTACCACTCTATTACTAGGCTACCACTAACTTACTAAGCTGCAACTATTTTACTAGGTCCCAACTAACTTACAAGGCTACCACTAACTTACCAGCCCACAACTAACTTACTAGGCTACCACTAACTTATTAGGCCACAACTAACTTACTAGGGCACAACTAACTTACTCGGCTACCACTAAGTTACTAGGCCACCACTAACTTCACACTCATCATTAACGTCCATAAAAATAAAATACAAAAAACATCGCCTTGCCTTTTCCCTTGAATAGGCCTGCATAATACAAATGAAACCTCGGCACAGATTTCTTCCATCTATATAAGCCTTTCCACACTTAGCCTTCACAATGGCTCTGAATGGCATTGTGTTAGGTTTAAATTCAACACCTACACCCGAGCGCACAATGGAGAGCGGGATCTTTGCCTAATGAGATCTCGACTCGTTAAACCTTTCGATTCTAAAGGTTTGTTTGAAATTATAACTGGAGCTATTGCGGTGGAGTGTAAAGATTTATAATTAGGACTTTGAAAAAATACTGTACCTCCCAATTTCATTAAATGAATTTACCAATTATTACCTACTTCCATTACGACAGGCAACGATAAATCTTTTTCAGTTATTTCCATTTAAAAATCAAATTAATTGACTGATTTTGATTAAATTAATGAGATTTTAGTAAGAAAAAAAACATACCCGTCAAATTATGGTAAATATTTTATGGTAAATATGATTTTACCGTTAAGCAAAGATGTTTCGCTCGTTCAGTCAATGAGTGATTACATACTATAGTAAAAAATATTGGTATCTTATAAAACTGCGTGTTTCATCTTAGACCACACCGTCTACCTAAGAGCTGGTGGTGTAAGTAGTGGTAGTAAGAGAGCTGGTGGCCAAACGCTATCCTATAAAAGAAGTTATGAAATTAAAGAACGGCATTTCTACACTACACGTTCTGTTTTAGACAAAAAGTCTATAAAGAATAAGAGATTAAGATTTCAGTAGCTTATCGTCACGATCACTTAGTGAGAACCTTTAGCTACGTGTGCTACGCCGTAGCAATTTGCTACGAAACATAGAAGCAGGAATTGGTAAATATGGCAAGTGTGGGCGAGGCCTAAAGTATGCTGCACGCAAAAAGTAGTACTAAAAGGTTAATACGATAAGAAAGGGTTGATACGAATATTGAGAATGAGTATGGGTACGATAGGACGATTATTTATTATTACAATAGTTTTCCAAAAAAGTTCAATGATGATGTCGTATTTCAACAATTTTATGAGAAGGAGGGGTTATCATTTTGATATTCAGGATCTCGTCACGTCTCATTCCCATATTTAAACAATCGTTTTATTCTATACGTAAATAAATTTTCTATATATGAGTGTATGTGTGCACAACACACCTAGACCTGACTGATAATCAAACTCATAATTCCAATGCCCCGTCCGGGAATCAACTCTGAGACCGAAGCGAGTACTTAAAGCAAGTATAAGCTAGCCCTAGACTACAACGCACGTTATATCTTCAATCGACTTCAAAAAATTAGGAGGTTCTGAATCCGACAGTTATTTTTAATTTTTTTGTATAAATTAAGTATTCTTTCTTCACTTCGTAATGCTTGTATATTTTATTAAAGATTGTGATACGTAACTGTCTTATTAAAAATATTTTCATCAAAAATATACAAGCAGGAAATATTTTCTTTCTTATCAAATTAAATAACAATATCTTCAGTACGCTCTGCCTCGTAATAAAACTCCTGTTAACCTCCAGCCAAAGGATCTGATACCTTTGAAGATAAAGCTTTAGCACATTTTTTTAATATCCACCGTTTCTTTGCAGTGAAGGTTTATTTTTAACTGAAATTTCTGAGCGGAAAATAAGTAGATTTTTAAATAAAATTGTGAAAATAAAGTTTTTGTGCTGGGTTAAAATGGTCATTTTGTTGGGGTTTTTATGAGGCGTCAAACTAATGCTCAAGTTTTCCTCCTAACATAGCATGCTTACAAAAAACTTAATTATCACACTAATATGTGTGTGTGTTTGTCTGTTCCTCCTTCACGCTCAAACGGCTTAACGGATTTGAAGGAAATTTGGCACGAATATAGCTTATACCTTGGATTAACATAGAGGCTATTGTTTGTCCTGGAAAATTGAAGTGTTCCTATTAGGATGATTGGTAAAAATATATTTATGCTAACTGCGTCCCGCGGATATTTGATTATCCCACAGGAAAACTGCAATTTTTTCATCTCTGAAAAAATTCAGGAAATAATTTATCCCGGTGAAAAATTTCATAAAAATCCATACAGCAGTTTGTAACACAAAGTTAAAAAACACAAATATCTTTAACACAATCTTTAAATTATTAGTGTCAAGAAACCTTAAGCAACGGAAACCTTACATTTCTATGCTTAACAAAGTCTAAGTTGAAATAGGTGTCTGTTCCAAATAAAACACAACACCAAAAAAAACCCTACAGTCGTAAAATTAGGGAATATTTTTTCCTAACCACGAGTAATTTCTACCGTACAAGAACAAATCAGATGGCAATCTCCAATTAAAAACAACTTAAAAACTCAATTATACGAGCTCCGAGCATAATTCGCTTTCTAGCAATCAACTGGGTAGTAATAAAATATTAATTAAGTCATGAATATTTAATTTTACTGCGTACAGTGGTTGAGTAGCATATATGCAGAAGAATAGCGACAAATTTCAACCATGCTCGTGTGCATTTTTAGCATTCTGCATTAAAAAAAAGAATCAAAAAATTCCAAATAAAATAATACTATCTAAATAATTTATACATTTAGTTTATTCAACAAAAGTTTAATACCTATTAAACCAAAAAGTCACAAACTAGTACATAATCGTCATTATTCAATCAACCCGCACCAGACCATAACTAACGATCGATATGGAACTGGAAAATGGAATCCCAAACTGTAAGAATAAGTAGTATTTATTGGCCTTAAATAACGTTCGTTACAAGCAAGTGTAACATAAAAAAATGGGATATGATGTCAAATAAATTACATGGATGTCTAATCAAATTGACTTTAGTCAGTTATAGCAGTATCTGTATGTCCAGAAATCGTTATAGCATGACGTTTTATATCAGCCGTTATAATTATCGATATAGGTCCAATCGTACTTTCACAACAGTGACACTATACACTAATTGTAACAGCATCATTTTTATTTATAACTTCCAGAGTCCTGACGTAAACTTTTCGAGGGACTCATTTTCAAAAAACCAAAAACTGTGATCATTAAACTGTAGAGACAGTCTTAGTAAAAACATTGAATAAAAAAAACAGATACTGTCAATAAAATTCTGCCGAGAAGAT
Source organism: Ligdia adustata (assembly GCA_947049295.1). Classification (NCBI taxonomy): domain Eukaryota; kingdom Metazoa; phylum Arthropoda; class Insecta; order Lepidoptera; family Geometridae; genus Ligdia; species Ligdia adustata. Next base: position 4,260,750 of record OX346233.1, read on the forward strand.
ATATTTACTAATGTAAGTATTACTATTGTGCAGAGTCGTTTCTCTGTTTTATTTTCTTATCCAAGATCCAGCCCTTGAGATGGCACTGCGACCGAGGTATCCAGGAATTTCATTAAGATGGGTCTCGGTAGGTGGCGTCACGTGAGATATTTTCTAAATGGCTAAGGCAGGCGTTCGGATCTTGTACCTAGTGCTATAGAATTGTAATGAATAGTATGGACGGAAAGATTCAACAATAGTTCTAGTTACTAATATTTTACAACTTTATTGAGTCAACAATACTTTTTATTGTACGAACTGCCTGACTATGGAGCTCGTTATCGGCTTCTCTTTTTCCCAATAGGTATAATCTTCTGAAATGCTTTCTTCTTGGCAAACTTGCTACATCTTAGGCCTCATTGTCGATTTACATTTCTACTAGATGCCATCAAAAACAAGCCTATTTGCTGTACAAAAACTGGAAATGTGTATCAGTCAATGTTCAGTTAAATGATTGCCCTCGCCTCCTCTTACTATAAAGTAAGATGATGGTCAAGCAATTAAGCATGACAGTTTATTTTAACCGACCAAATAAAGGAGAAGATTCTCATTGTTTATGTAAGTATCCCGATTTCTCTGATATTCCTGGACCGATTTGAAGAAATAGTTTTTGCTCGAAGTAGTATACTTTTTTCGTTGTTCCTACAAAGGTTTTAACAAAATCGGTCTAGTGGTTTAAAATCAAAATAATTAAATACAAATTGTCAGCAGAGTTGAAATTAGTAAAGAATAGAATGTATGGGAGTAACTCGTAGTAACATTATATTTTTCCCACCAGTGAGACTACTAGGGTATAACTCAATAATCCACCTGCAAGGCTCTCTAATTCAATTTTAAGTTTATCAAACACAAACCAGTTAGAGCTAGTGGCCAGTCAAACCACGGATGTAGGCCGCAACGTAAATATACGATGGTAATACGTTCTATGTGTCGACGTAACGAAGTTATTGCCCGCCGAGTAACGTTTACGTGTACGGTTTATTAGAGGTACGTAACGTAATATACATGAGCGTGAATATTCATTTTGTATAGGCTTTGCAGGTAGTTTTTTTTGATAAATCATAAACAGACGCACACATGCCCCACACGTCTCAATGATGTATTTTGAGACAAAAGATGCTCAAAGTTGAAACTCGTTTATTAATACGACAGTTAGAGCGTGACATACACGAGAAAATACCATTCAGAAATATAACTGTTCGTGTAACCGATCGCTCAAATGGTTAAATAGTGTAAGTGAGAAAATCTTATCTTATCTTAATCATGATAACGTTACAGTGATAAAATGAGCAACCGAAATTCGAGCACCACGCGGAATGCGTTTAATTATTGGGACTGAGTTTTTGAGAGAGCTCAGAACCTCCCAAAACGGTTTAAGAGGAGTAGCAGCGGTACTACTACTGGCTACAACCGAGCCTTGCACTGGAGTTGAAAGAGCAATTTCTACAATTTTGTGGCACCTTGTGCGGTGAATTTTGAGGCCTTTTTGACCTTTGAAATAACGCGCCTGGGGGCACTCTGGGCACAATTTCATGTGCTCCTGCGACACAGAACTAATTTGGGCGACTGCATTTGTCACTATTTGGGTAGGAAGAGTCATTTAAATAAAGCCAACGACAGCCGTCTGGCAGGCAGACTCGAGGCTAGTAGTGCGCCGCCGCGAATGGTCGGTCACATGGAAACAGAAAGATAAACAATGAAAAGAAAACTGTCAAATACTACACTATTCTAAAAACTGGAATAAAATCAAAATATGGACTGTATATAGTCCAAAAATATTACCAGTAGAAAACTGCAAAACGTAAGCCCCTTTGGGGGCAATTAGAGTCCTAAGACTCTATAAAACTGAAAATAAATAAATACCGAAAATTTTTGTCAACTAGCCGTGATAAAAATTTTGACAATCCATCAAATTAAGGATTAATAATCCCTAACGTATTTATTGTATCATGTACACTGTCCTGGCTGGGGCTCCATACATTATTGAAACATCTCTTTTGTGAAAATTCAAGGAAAGTTTAAACGGTAAGAAACATTCAAAACTGTCAACTAGTTTCATAATAGTAATTTGCAAATTATTAGTTTAGCCACATTTAACGAATTTATGATTCGCTCGTATTGTTTTACTTTATTGTAGATTATAAATCAACAATTATTACACATAAAGAAATGAATCTCTTGTCCAATATTTTCATAATTATGTACTCGCATTAAGGTTGTGTTTCGAATACTTGGAAATAATATCGAAATTGGCAATTAAATGGTTGCTTCTTTCACTTTTGAACGATATACTCCTCCAGGCAAATAATACCCGACACGTTAAAGGAAAATCTAAGAACCTGTATATCAAGTTTCATTAACATTTGTAGCAAACCACGACAAAGTATGAAATTTCCAGACCACGAAAAACATTTTAACAAAACTAAGCAGACGTATGAAACATTTGCCATACTTCAGGCAGAGACCCTTAGCATGCTCGGTCAAAAAATTATAAAATTTGATAATCGTCCAACACCGGAGTTGTTACGAATTATAGTTCATAATTTTTTTGTTTCTTGTTTCTTATAACTAAAACCTATACGACGCCTTTGATTTACACAATAAACTCATAAAACCCATCTATTTTGGGTTGGAAAAAAAAATTCAAGCTCAGAGATGTTAATTGAAAACACACCCAGCGGCGACGGCCGACCACACCTATCATCGCATGACCTGGATAAGGCTTTTAAAAAGCTACCATTTTCATAAAACTCACATTATGAAACGACCAAAAGCCGCGTGGCCGTCATAAAGTTTTTACAGCACTTGAGAAAGAATCTAGTTTTGTTCGTAAAATAAGATCAATAAACATTTCTATGCCAAGAACATGGTTACCAGAACCCTGTATATAAACTTGAATAGATAAATAACAACTCCGCAAAAAAGCTAAGATGCTCCGCAAAAAATAAGATCAATAAACATTTCTATGCCAAGAACATGGTTACCAGAACCCTGTATAAAAACATGTATATAAACTTGAATAGATAAATAACAACTCCGCAAAAAAGCTAAGATGCTAGCAGTGTTTGTTGGCAAGTATGTCCACTAAACACTGACCCCAATAACGTGTCGTCCGACCCTTACACCCGGATATTAGTCTAACGCAATTAATCCTATTCGGTATATTTATATCTCACGACACGACCATCACGATACTAGTAATTTAAAATCGGCCAAGTGCGAGTCACGCTCGCGCACTAACATTCCATATCAATATTAGCTCTTGACTTTTCCTGTTTTCGTTATTAATATCGAGAAAACACATGCAAAAAACACGTTTTTTTTATTTATTTTTTATTGTAATCTTTGTGCATAAAATACCAAATATATATATATATATAAAATTACGATAATAATACTTAAAATAATGACTGTGAATAAAATAAGATTATATACAAAATAAGGACACACACATATATATAATTAGTAATTTTACGTAATGTCAAACTTAAATTAGGTTCGCGACACATAATATACGAAACTCACATATAAGTTGTATTACAATCGGACCTGAAGTTAGATATTTGAATATAACTTTAAAAAGGAAACTTAATGTATATGCTTTTGTTGAATTGAATGAATAAATTGAAGATTAATTTATTGCACACCGTAAATACAGATAACAGTAGTACATGAAACGGTTGAATTGGAGTCGATTGGGACTTGTTTCAAGTTGTAAACCATATATGAATATTGTTTATAATCATAATCATAATCATTTTATTTGTAAAGCCAATTTACACGTCAATAAAAAAAAAACAAATTACAAAATTAGTAATTAATTTACAAAAATGTATAGTTAAAATAAACAATATCAGGTTACACTAATTAATCTAAATAATAATTTTATGAGTTTCATTTTAGTTGTACAAATTCTTTGATGCTATAGAAAGAGTGCTTGATAAGCCAGCGTTGGAGACGGTTCTTAAAAATATGTAAATTGGGAGCCAATATTACAAACTCAGGGAGCTTATTATAAACGGTCGTGCCGAACACATGCGTGAGGTGATTCGACTTGGCCAGTGAACGCTTTACGGCCCTCAATTTCCAGGCATTACGCATTACACTTCCGTAAGTATCATACAAATTTATGTTTTTCCGTGTATTTATTGCGACTTGTAGTATCACAATGGATGGCAGTGTAAGTATACCCAGGTTCCTGAAGAAAGGCCTGGCGGGAATGTCTTGTGGTACACGCTCAATCGCCCTGATGGCACGTTTTTGAAGACGGAAGACTCGTTCCCACTCCGAGCACTGGCCCCAGATCTCTGCGCCATATTGCAGCAGTGAGTGGACTGTGGCAAAGTAACAAGCACGGGCTACATCTTTAGATGCGAGTCGCGAGACTCGTCGTAATGCAAAGCACGCACTGCTAATTTTACCGCATAACTTATCAGCGTGTCGGTCCCAAATCAGAGCTGAGTCCAGTTCAAAACCCAGGAATGTGGTGCACTTCGACTGGTCCAGTACATTCCCATTTACTTTTACTAGTAACGGCCTACGGTTTCGGCCTGATAGGTCAAAATGAAGAAAGTGTGTTTTCCTGAGATTTAAGGCGAGACCATTTATTGAAAACCAGCGTGCAAGTTGGTCTGCTGTTTCGTTAAGTTTCTGTTCGAGACTGTCAACTGAAGATGCAGTTACTATCGCAGCCACATCATCAGCGTACATGAGTATCTCGGCAGCCGTTATCACGTCGGGTAGGTCGTTCATTAACAGCGAGAAGAGCAAATTAGATACTGATGATCCCTGAGCAACACCCATCGTCGATCCGAGGATATCAGACTTCACCTTTCCGCCATTTCCGACCACAATTTGTGACCTGTCCTGGAGAAAACTCTTTAGAAGTTTGTGTGCAGAACCAGCAATACCATAATGGCTCAGTTTACCTGCCAGTACCTCGTGATCAGCCACGTCGAAAGCCTTTGACAAATCACAGCATAGTATGGCGACCTGTTTTTTTGGCCTGCCGTCTCGAGCAGCAACGATTCGGCGAATCAGTTCACGTGTTAGCGATGTCGTTGATCGACTTACTTATTAGCCAACTTTCAACTTTACATCGAATCCAGACAAATAATACGAGAAATAAATAACTTCTGAAATCCCAAAAGAAAACTTTTAGCACGAGTTTGCAGAAAAGAATATCGAATATGTATTTGCAATGAATTTTAGAGTAGAGAATTGATCACAAGTTGTTATTTTATATATGAAGTAATTTTCGATTTCGATATGCATTCGATATAATATGTGCAAGATATTTCTTATGCATTTCGGAATATTCAGGTGAGGGTTTGTATCCACGTATCTCGTGATCAGACTGAGTTAACTACGAATCAAATATTGTTGCTTCCACGAATAATGTGATCCTTTTCCGGACTTCCGGATGTAGTGTTCAGTGCAATTATTTTTACAACATTTAGTTCAAATTTCTATCTACCTGTTGTCGCTATTAATATATAGTAAAAAATTACAAAAATCATGTTTTTACGTTGTATAGTAGCCCACTATATTGACATTGTTCAGGTTTAGTTTTTTATTTATTTTTATGGTGAAGAACATACGACTACGCATAAGCAAGTTTATTGTATTGGGCTTAAATATTATTTTATCTGTATTTAGTATTTGTATTATAGCGGCACAGAAATACATCATCTGTAAAAAAAAACTGTTTGACAGCGATCACGGTCCATGAGATACCGCCTGGTCACAGACCATGGACAGTGAAATCTTAATAATAGGCTCCCATTTTACCTTTTAGACACGAAACCTTAAAAACCCCTCCTCGTTAAGTTACAAAGTGTTTTGTAAACTTTAACAAAGTGACAGAAAGTTATCAAACATTGAAACTTAACACTGCGGTAATTAAGCGTGGAATGGTCTACCGTCTGTTCCGATCCCTGTAGCCGTAAAGCCTTGTTTAATTAGGCTACCTTGTTTAATTTAGGTCGTTAAGTTTGCTTTGTACTGTACAGTTTACTTTGAAAATGGAGATAGTGGAATAATTATGGCAGTTTAAACTAGTGCTACTTTGTGACAATGGTTATTATGATGTTGGACTGTACTTTGAATATGTATGTATTTCTAAATAAAAAATAAATTAGTTACAAAAACAATAGTCAATAATAAATCGTGATACAATTTATTAAGTTATTTCGATTTTAAAATCAAACTTAATGACTGACTTTGATAAAAATAAAATTGAGGTAAATAAAACAAAAACAAGCAAACTTAGGTTCGATTTGACAGTTCGCTGCATTAACGCTGTCAAAATGAAAAAAAATTTTCTTGCTTTTGTTTTCACCTTTTTCATGCCTTACTCTAGCTGATAAACCAATTTTAAACATGGGTTACACCGCGAGGCCTAAAAGAAAAGCCCGTGGTTATTTATTTGGATTTGTTAGCTAAGTTACCACATTGATTAAAGAAGACAGTTCGTTGTGTTTAATTTAATTACATATTAAAAAAATATATATTAAAAAAACAGATATGCATTGTTTTTTCTTTACTATCTATAAAGAAACATTAAACTATAGGCATTCCCACATTATGTACATGCGTAATCTAACATTCTTTAACTGTTTTATTTCCCATGAAAACCGCCGTGAAGCCTCTTTGTTGTTCTTCCCCATTTCTTTTCCCCTTTTATTCGAAATTGCAAGTTTTCGTTATAATTTTACGATATAGCAACATCGTGACACACTTACGTATTTTTTAATACTTTTTTCTAGTACAATGTTACGTTTTTTATGGTGTAATAAAATGGCACTCGCGCTGCGGAATGGAGTTTTGGATACAATCCTAGGATTTATATCTGAGATTCGGATGACGAAGGTTTTTGTTTGTTTTCTACCGTATAATATATAGCAAAGTAAGTAGTTAAATTTAGGGAGCACGAAACTTTCTTTTTAAAAACTAAATTAAAATACTTATAGCCGATACTGAGGCTTTAATAATAACTTAAAATACGTTTAGCCGATATGGAGGCTCTAGAACTAATTAAACTACGTGTAGCCGATACTGAGGCTTTAAAACTAATAAATTACACAAAGGATTATATTCTTAACATTAACTTACATACTACTCGGTGGTCCGATAAGAGACACCTTAGTCAGCTTTCCACAGAAGTGCAAGTACTGCTGAGTAAGCCGTCTCTACATCAGAGCAGAAGGGCGAGGGGATGCATAACTCCTCCCTCCCTAAGTGAGAAATTATCGGAATGTGCGATTTGAGGACCTTTCCGATAATTTCGTAAAAAGGGAATTATTTTAAGATTTGATACATACGCAAAAACTAATGATAGCTTAACAATACGAAGCTTTACGCGGCGTAAACTAAAACACTGATGCTAGAGTCTTTTTCTCTTTTAGCACACTGTCGAACACTTCACTATTTTTTAACGCAAACGCCAAATATTTCACGTCGACCAGACTGATCTCGTGCATGTTAAGTGCGCGTGCACTGGATAGGCTCGCGTTCGTATGGAGCGGCGGCAGGGTGACCACAGGTAGTGGCGTCACGATATCCACCTCAGTGTACGTGGTGGTGTCGGATCTTGAGATCGTAGATCTCGACGTCACAAAGTTCGTCTAACGTAATGACGTATGTTCCGAATATCGGATATTTAAACATTTCGTCACCACATCGCTTTGTCAGCATAGTTTGAAATTTTCGTAAAAAGTATCTAATTTTCATCGTCAATTTTCTGTAGTTTTACGTTTTCAACGTAAACAGGATACTGCTTGCAGCAGGTGAGATTTGTCGTATTTGAGAAGTTGTTGCTCGCAGGTTGGCCCGCTGTACAGGGCTCTGTTGTCATCGTTACACAGGTGATGGTCTCCGGCGACGATAAAGCGGCACAGCTGTATGATCGGTAAGTACTTCATCTCTTTCGCCAATAGGTAAGGGTATTTAGGAAAAATGGCCAGGGTTTGGTTTTCAGGTTCAAGGAAAATAGGTAAAGTGTAAATTTTTATATAGTTATAAGTATAATTATCGGTAAGTGGAATTTCCATAATAAACGTAATCTGGTTCATTTTTATATATGATTTAACAGAAATTTAATTCATTAGGTCCGTATACTAGGTTACCAGCTTTGGATATTAATTTTAAATGTCGTAGTAAATCGGTACAGTTTACAATAGACTGGTGTAATATAGAGCTTTTACTTAAGGCTAATGCAGTTTCAATTTCGCTTAACTTAATAAATACAGTACGGAAGTTACTAATGAATAGGCTATACGATCCTAGAATGTAGGCAGACACGGCTACATTGTTCTCCTTATTAACTGTTTCTTTGAGGGACTTTTCGACCTGTTTGAAGCAAGTATCCATGGTAATCGAATTTCGTTGATTAAATTGAGTAATATTTATAAAGCTATCCAGCATTTTGGAGACAATAGTGATTTTATTTGATATGATTACTCGATCATGAAAAATCTCTGTAGTTAATTTGTCATATTTAAGTGCGTCATTGTCTAGATTTCCTGTTACAATTTTATTGTAATAGAACCTAAAGTATTGAGAATACCACGTTTATAACGTTGTGGAATTAATCGGCGGTATTTATCTACAGTTACATCGCGCAGATGCCCTGCATGCATTAACATTCCAATAAATTCATGAGGAAACGTTTTATTGTTGACAATTAATTTCTCGAATTCGGCAAATTGTGAAAATACACTTTTCGTTCACCTTTATTTACAGATAGTTTCATGATATCCTGCAGTACTTTGTCCATTTCTCGCTTCTTGCGTAGGCTACCGGATTATCACTACCAACTTGTCCTTGGGAAAGGACTGCTCTTAGGGCTACGTTTGAAGCGTCAGTCGTCAAAATAAATGGTTTGTAATAGGGTATTGAAGTAGTGGTGCATGAGTCAGAAATTTCTTCCTTCTATTAAATGCGTCTGTATATTTTCGGTCAATAATAATTTTGTTTCGTTTCTTTAAACAGGCTGTCAGTGGTTGAGTCACTTTAGAAAAGTCAGGTATGAAGCGTCGGTAATAACCAACGTGTCTGAGGAAAATTTTGATTTCCGTCGTAGTCTTTGGAATTAGGAAATTAATCACGGCTTTAATTTTGTCATTATTATCTCAGTCCGTTTTTCGAAATTGTGTGGCTAAGGCACAAAACTTCCTCGCGTAAAAATTCAGATTTGTCAAGTTGTACCTTAAAATTAGTCTGTCTAAGTCTGTTTTTGGATACGTATTTTATGTTTTACCTAATTTGTAAAAGTCAAAGGAATTTTGTCACAATAAAAAAATGTCTTCATATTCATTGCACAGTTTTGTAATTTTCTCGTATTCTTCGGCATTAGTATGGTCTAGTCTCAGTTTTTGTAGGTTTTCATCAAGTATCCTGTCTGTCTGTATACTCGTACTATTCACATTTGTAGAAAAATTAAGGTTGTACTCAAGTCTAAATGTTTTGATACTTGTATGGGTCGTTTTATCGTCAGAGTTGTCTGTGTGTCGGTAGCATTGTAGCGGTCGAGTATAGCTTCATCTAAATGTTGGTCTACCGGAAGCTTTACTCTTTGTTCAGATCGAGGCTGCAGTTCAATAACGTAGTTCAAATTCGTATTTATAATATAATAGGTATGCAAGTCGTCTTTGTTTTCAGAGTCGAATGTTTAAGGTCAATCACGACGTCGAGTTGTCTTAATAAGTCGTTGCCAATTAGGCCGTTGTATCGTGAGTCTACGTCATACAAATAAAGTTTGTGGAAGTCGTCACTTTGAAAAGATGGTAAAAGTGGTATAGTTATAGCTTCGCTATGTCTACTAGAAGCATGCGTACTAACTATTAACGAAAGGCAGATAACGAATAAGGTTATAAAAATATTCGTACGCTTTTCGTGGGCTCAAGAATGATCTTGTGCTGCCAGTTTTGGTCATCATTTTCGCGTCTATTTCCGGCAAATAGATGTGTGGTAATTTAAGTGTAGGGTCACAATTTAATTCTATGATTTCTTGTCTGTCGGGGCAGCTAAACAAAAATTTGGGTCTAACTGCTCTTGCGGTGAGTCTGAGTCTGTAAAACGACACTCAGGGTATCCTCTAATATATTAGGAGATTAAAGCCTAACAATGCGCAATAGGTTATAGAGAAACACGTTTAATGATGTGCTTTTTATATATAGTTGTTTTAGCACGTTTTAACACGACGTAATTTAACATGTTCACTTTAGATAATAAAACCGAACAAACGCTGTGTATCCTATTGCAAAAATCCAAATAATTTTCACCTGATTTAAGTTTCATATATTCTAATTAAATTCCTATGCATTGCTCACTACGCGGGTCTCCGAAATGCTGTTAGAGGAGTAATCTTTTAATTCACTCCAAGTCGAAATGTCCTCACGTTTTGACAATTACGAAGGCTGCCTTATCTTTTAAACGGCTCGTCAAAGATTGAAAGACATATAGGTCTTGCGCTACATTTCCACGTTGCCTATATTTACTTATTACATACTCGCATTTCCTTATATATAAGTTTAATTAGGTCTTGTCCCCACCATATATAGGAACAAGAGTTAAAATCTCGCGAGTGATCGGATTAACCTGCTCTACATTCTCCATTATAATAGAGTTATAAAAATTTAGACAAGTAATATAAAAATATTTGGAATTACAAAGGTTTTATCAGAATAAATGATTTTAAATTTTAAAATAAGTAAGAAAACTTGATTAATAAATCAGTTTGGAATCGTAAAATTAAATTAGACTAAAATTTAGCACAAATAAAAATATAATTAATTTTAAATTTACCTAAATTACACTTAAATCACTTATTGATAACAATTCAAATTGATTTTGAAATTTGAATTGATTAAATTACTTTTAGAAAGTAATTTATTTAATTTGTAGAGCGATTCTACGTTTACTTAACTCTATCTTAGGTTCAAGGTTCTTATCGCTACATAGGTAGTCTAAACAGAGTTCTATGTTTAGATACCCGTCGTCATAAACGAGAGAAGTCTTATCTCGATAATAACAAAATTCGTGGATAGTAAGGATTGGAAAGGATGGCGAAATGTTTTACTCACCAACCGATCGTTGCCATTACTGGGTGTCCCGTTCTAACTTATTTCTTTGGTTCGAGGATTCGCACGCGCACTCGATTCCGCGATTGGGCAAAATTCGATACCCATTTACCGACGAAACTATGAAATGCACGACAGCAGCGAATCCTACCGGCTGCGCCAGTTAAATTTAGGGAGCACGAAACTTTCTTTTTAAAAACTAAATTAAAATACTTATAGCCGATACTGAGGCTTTAATAATAACTTAAAATACGTTTAGCCGATATGGAGGCTCTAGAACTAATTAAACTACGTGTAGCCGATACTGAGGCTTTACAACTAATAAATTACACAAAGGATTATATTCTTAACATTAACTTACATACTACTCGGTGGTCCGATAAGAGACACCTTAGTCAGCTTTCCACAGAAGTGCAAGTACTGCTGAGTAAGCCGTCTCTACATCAGAGCAGAAGGGCGAGGGGATGCATAACTAAGTATTTACACTGATATTGTACTCAAACAACGATATCACTGATTATAGTTTATACTACAAGACGAAGGTATATTTGAGAAACTAGCTAAAAACAGAAATCCCTTGCCTTTTTGTTAAATACTTAACTTAAATAATTCTTTTTTTCTTGGTAAGCTTAGCAAAGTTTTTAGAGATATAATTAACGGTATCTTTCGTAATATCTTACTATTATTTTAAATGTGATTCATACAAGGAATGTGTTCGTATTTTTGCCGATTTCAGCAACAATGTGGACACTTGGACTGATTAGCAAATTATGTGTTTGTTTAATATTATACTTCATCTGTGTAGTTTATGTTATTATAGTTACTTTAAATGAAATTGCAGTTAAATCGCAGTTATTGAATAGTAATGGAAATAAACGAGTGGAGAGTCATTGAATTAAAGCGATCGGAACGCATTCAGTTTTATGGACATTGAGAGACGTGTATATTTTCCGGCCACTATTCGGAATTTAAAAAGGATAAACTCATGTTAAGCTTCTACAATGTTACTCAATCCATACATTTTTGGTATTGAGTGTATAAAAATCTAGTGTATAAAGTTCGTATTATATTTTATAAATACTTTAAGTTTATACAATTCTTACCAAATAATTGTAAATAATAACTACAACTTACTTAAATAACTTATTAAAAACTAATACAGAAATAAAATAAAAAACAAACCAATCTGAGAAAATAATTAAAAGTCTGGTATAAATTGTTTTCCATGTGGCGCAACTCGGGTTTTTCAGAGCAGTTGGGTTTTGTGAAGTCTCTTTTAACCACGTGTTATTATTTATTTCAATCTTATATCCGGACGAAACTATACGGCATAAACTGATATACCTGCTCCGCCATTTTGTTAGTGTAAAGATCATAAGCACTATTGATATCTGCAGTGCAATGCAAACAAAGGGAAAATGTGCCTGGATTTACTTGAATCCGTGTGTTCTGAAAGTGGTTTATGTAAATAATGTTTCATTTCATTGCACTTCTAAGTTTTTATTTCTCTTTGTATAATGTTTTTATTTTCATAATACAGGTAGAATATAGCTTTCTTGGTTTGATTACTGGATATACAGCCTAACATAAAAATGTTAAAGCAACATGATTTGGTTAACAATCAGTTGAGTACAACAAGTTAAATAATTTGTAGGCATAAGTCGCCATTTGTCGTTATCGTATCTGGCACGCGATGACGAAAATGGCTTACTTTATTAACTAGTGTGGTAATATAGTTTAGATTATACATGCGGTTCTGAAAAAAACAGCGTTGACATTTTCTCATACAAAATATTTAACAAAAATACTCTACTACGATACGTTCGCCTGTTTTTGCAAAATTAAGCAGCATATGCTATTTGAAAATGCATATTAGAAATCTTTCCGATTTCCTCAAGCTTCAACCCAATGGCGAATAAATATAAGCTCCAGTCCGATGATCAGACAAACATCCGTTTTAAGGACAGACATCCGTATAGTGAGATGTTGTCAATTCAAAGAATATACAGAAGATTGAAGGCTAGATTTCGATCCTTCGATCTCACTCCGCTTATGAGCAGATTATGATAATACAATTTTAATCTTTTTATGCAACTTTATAGCACCGATTTCATACATTAAAATCTAACTGTATCGTTAGTTTGATCGTTTATTTATAACTATTACCATAGTCAGAATGAAGAAAAGGAAGTCACGTTAGACAAAGAAAATAACTAACAAAGTATAGTGAAATAGAGTTTATGTGTAAGTTATTTATGTGCAACAACTATACGACAAGTTTAATCTCGCGCTGAGGTCATTTATTTACTGCGTCAACTATGCGTCAGCCTGTGTGCCAACAATCGGCCTTACTTTGTAAGCTTTCAGAGATAGAGAGTGACTTCAAGTCTGACTTGCTCCGGGTTCTAGCAAAATAAAAATAGGTGAAACTCTCACCCGAGTCCTAGCCAAAGGGACTAGTTTTCCGGCGCCATTAGTGAGCCGCCTGGCCCATGAAATCCTAGAAAAGTAGTTGTTTAAGCTATATGTATGTATGTAGGTAAGTTTATAAGTTATTTATAATACATACCCGTGTTATATTTGTAATTTGTTGAATTAAACGATATATTATTATTGTAACGGTGACAGAAAACTTTTAAATATATCGTTTTTTTTTTGGTTGGTCATTGGTTAATTGGCCTTGAAAAATTACTGAACTCACGACTAACAATGGATAGCAGGTGCGAAGCAGGAAACGGTATGGGTTGAAACGTTGTCATCTATTTTGTAATCACTGTACGATATAGAAGCATTTCTGGTGGCTCAAGTCACTATCACATTTCACTATTTCATAAAATGTTATTGCTCTTGCTATCCCCGTAGGCTACTATAATACACCTGATTGTCAGTGTTTGTTCTTACACCTTCCTAATTAAGTCTTTAGTTTTTATCACACAACGAGTACAACGTTTTTGGGGTAATATATTTTTTTATAAAAAGAAACAACAGACTTCAACTCAGCAAGTAAATATAAAGATTTTTATTCTTAATTGAGTACCTATTTCTGTGTAAGAAAATTATAACCTGCTATTTTTCTATTTGCTACTGCGGACTGGTAAACGTAGTGTAGGATGCCCTGTGTCATACAGGTATAGAAAAGCTGGCAAGCAGAGGGTGGATACGAGAAGCCTATTATAAGATTGAGTGGCGTGTTATGGGAACATCGTCTAGCGGTGAACGAGAGTGAGATGATGGTGGATTTTTTGATTCGGATTAGAATAACAACATGGACAAGCTGTTAGCCTGATAGTAAACATAGAACTTGCTCTATAACAGCTGCAATGCCTCTACAAGACTACACGTTGCGCTATTCTACTTTATTATCGAGGATATTAGCTATTGTATCGCAATATTCGTTTTGTAATATAGCGGGAACTATTTCAAATTAGAATACCACTGCGATTTTGGCAACATTCTGACAAAGAAATATACCAACGCACGAAATCAAAATTTCATTGACACGAGACAGATTTAAATTTTATAAATTCAAATTCTGAAATTGTGTCAGTGTATTCCTCTCTAATTATCAGCGACAGGTACACATGCATTCACTCTATATCTTTTTACAACTCTCTAACGGCACAACCTGAAAGGAAAGAAGAGTTTATGTTTTCGGATTTTTATAACCTTAACTATAACAATTGCAACATTACTATACTGTACAAAAATTAGAACCAGAGATGTCTCTTGTACGATATAACTCATAGAATTTTATGATCATAATTTTTCCTTAAGTTTTTATCATTATTTAAGTTCCTAAGCGTGACATTTTAAGAACACCTTCTACATCAAAGCGTGACACACCTTAAATTAACAGAACCAAAAACATTAACGTAAAAGAGTAGGTAATTAAGGGTCACAGGTGTTGTAAAGCCTGGTAAAGTAAATGCGGACTTTTTAAAACTTTTTACTACACGTTAAACCTCACCAACACCTTTTATATTTAAAAAAAATATATTTGTCTGAGTAAGATCTTCCTATTTTTATGTAAAGACAAAAAACTAAGTATCGGAGTATCTCCTTAGTTTCAGAGTTTCTAAGACACCTAATAGTCTCTAACATAAAAGTTACGAGACATGCCATACAAAACACTTTAATTAAGTAATGAACCAAAAATACTCAATCATTTACATACATATTAATCTCTATAGATATATCACACTTATTAACCGACTTTCCAAAAAGGAGAATCTTAATTTGACTGTATTTATTATGTATGTTATCTTATTTCTCGTAGACGGCTGAATTGATATGAAACACTAATTTTTTGGTTTCAAAAGGTCCAAAGTCATATTTAATTTTGATGAAATCAGTCTTTAATCAATCAGGTTTTTAAATTAAAATAGCTGAAATAATTGTACCG
The DNA here is from genome assembly GCA_947049295.1 of Ligdia adustata. NCBI lineage: Eukaryota > Metazoa > Arthropoda > Insecta > Lepidoptera > Geometridae > Ligdia > Ligdia adustata. Next base: position 4,276,272 of record OX346233.1, read on the forward strand.
GTGCTCACTTAATTGAAGTGAGTTAATACCTTTTTTTTAAGAAGTCGTTAGACAGTCCTGTTAAAAAGCCTCATTGCAATTTCGTTTTTCGTGTAGTCAGTTTTTAGCCGCCGTAAGACCTCTGCTGTGGCCTACGCTTTTCGCCTCTTTGCTACAAATATAAAACTTATATTCAGGCGCAACGCAAACCTAATTTCCACTCTTCCAGTATCCACGCTTATGAGCGTTACTCGACCAAAAGCAATAAACCACGTTTTGCATGCTAAACTGTTTTAAACTGCCTTTTGTTAGACGGAAGGAACTTTATTGCGTTTAAAAAATCATTATTCAACCGTTCTACTTCACTTCAATGTAAGTTAATGAGAAACAAAATTTTATTAGTAACAAAATGCTACTAATTTTTTAAATTTTATTTTAAAGTTTAAAATGAAAATAAATATTTCGGTGCGCTCCACTCAACATATTGCCATAGCCACGTAGGGTTAATATAAGTATGTGAGTACTTATTGCGATATGTTAACATCTGCTTGTAATATCTAATTTAGCAATAAATATATTGAGTATTGAAAGTAATCTGTCAATATAGAATTGAATTTTTAGAAATTAGACTATTGATAAAAAAAAACAAGTGGCTTTTTCACGGTTTGGAAGGTTCGGACGGTAAGCTTGGATTATATTCAAATCGAAAACTAGCGAGTGTTAAATTCATATTGTTTATCAAAACTATTTTCACACGTTACTGCAAATTAAATAGCGTCGGCATAATATGATAGCAGTGCAAGACTTGCCATCGTTAAAGACACGAACCCCCTGAACCACCGAATGTAAACGAGACTATAGTTGGCCCTTTCAGCGATTCCTTTTTCAACGATTAGGTACTCGTGAAAACCCGAATATACAAATTAATAAACAAATTATTTAAGTAAACCATTCTTTTAAGTGTACTAAGAAGAGGACTTGCCTGGAAGTGATAGCTTTTTTAGCGATAAGGCTCCACTCGTAGCACTATATTTAGTACGAATTGTTCTCTTATATTTAATGTTTTGTGTGTCTACAACAAAGAATTGTTCTATTTATCTATTTATTAGGACGCTGGTATCCATTCAGTGAGAGAGTGAGTTAAGGAATAAAGTTGAATGATGAAAATGAATTGTAAGTCGGAGGTTGTGGTTATTTGGGCATAAATCCAAAAATTGGAAAAGTTGAATCTGGTATCGTACCAACGTCACAGAGTAAGAGACATAGATTCTTTATAGGCTTTGAAAAACAGAAACTTTAGTCCTTCCGAGGAAATTAAAAGAATAAACTTCCTTACAAAAATAGAAAATGTTAATTTAATCTCTTATAAATTTAAACGCTTAATATCTATACATTTTTGTGGTATATTCCACTTTTTGAACCCAGGTGATAACACCCAGGTCAATAAAGTGGAAATTAAAGTGTATGATCTTAGCTCGTTCTTTCTAGTAAATTATAAAAAAATGTATAGCATTAGTAAGTTGTTTTAAAAAAAAGTAATTACCCACTTCCATTACGGCAGACAGCGAAAGAACTTTTTCAGGTATTTCGATTTAAATATCAAACCTATGAACCTAAAATTCTAAAATTTAATGGCACTATTCGAGAAGTATATATAATCTTCATAGACCCTCCACAAAAAAAAATTCGTCTCAGCTGTCTCCCGTTTTTTTTTTATATTTGATACCTTATATCTATAAGGTATCAAATATAAAAAAAAATCATACATACTAATTGAGTACCTCCGCTTTATTGGAAGTCTGTAGAATATAGAAGACATCTTTTTAGGACAGCACGAACTAATTACCACTCACCCAGTACAAACCCGCTATCTAAAATTACCATATCATTAACATTAGCTGTAAAATACGGCGTTTTCTAGGAAAAACAATGTTGTTAACACACTAAATGGACTGCCAAAAGCTCTAGCACGCGATTGCTTTCCTGATTATTGTACTTTAAGGCCGCTTTAAGGTTATTTGGTATACTCGTGTTTTTATACAAACCTACTTTCAAGAAGAATAATAAGATAAGACAACTTTTTATTGAAAAACCAGTTTAACAATAAATAAGCACTTGGTACAAGATATAGGCCGTAGAATCAGAGAATGAGGTGGTGACTCCCGTTCTGGCTCTTTCTTGGTTCAAAGGTTGGCCATAGCCATACAGCGCGGTAATGCCGCCAGTGTTATGGGCACCTTTGCTCCGGGACTGAGTCAGAACGGGTAATTTAGTTAACATGCTTACATATTTATGTAAATTGTATTTCTAATTGATAAAGATGGAAATAAATTATGAATTTCAATTTAAAAAAAATTGTACTAATAAAAAAAAAAAAAAAACATAAAAACTCCATTAGCATATAAAAAATTAAAAGCTTACAAATATATACGAGGTTTTAAATGGCTAAATAAAAAAATACGCTTTTGAAGACAGAACTAACGAGTTCTTTAAAAAAAGATTTTAAGATTACCGATTTCCGTTACGGCAGGCGCTGATAGAACTTTTCCAGGTAATTCGGTTTAAAATAGATCCTCTGGGCTGATTTTAATAAAACTGAAATGGGAAGGCTGGAGAACAAAAATGTTTTTTTTATTAGTCGACAAGTCTCTGTAAAAGACAAAGTATATTAAAATAGGCCTGTAAATAGCACCGTAGCAAACTTTCCTCCTTTGTAGTAGAAATCCACCTTTCTTCTCAAGTCAAACATCCCCGACGATCAAAACATTTAAAATACTTTTCGTAACAATTACACATTTTTTTAATAACTTTTGTCAAGATTCATTGAACGAATGCGACTATATTATATTAGTCGTTCTTATATTAGGGTTTTACCCGCGGTAGATATTTTTTTAGAATTTTCCAGGATAAAAGTAGCCTGTGACAATCCAAGGTATAAGCTATTTTCGTGCCAAATTTCATTCAAAACCATTAAGCCGTTTGAGCGTATATACTCGTACATACAAACTTTCGCCTTTCTAATATTACGTTCCAACCCATAACGTCCCACTGCTGAGCTCGGGTCTCCCCTATTAAGGGGATGTAGGCCATTCCAGTCCACCACGCTGCCCAAACTGCGGGTTGGGGACTTCACTTATCTTCGAAAGCTTCTTTGAAAATCGAAAACTTCACTTATCTTCGAAAACTTCTCCGACAAGCAGGTTTCCTCACGATGTTTTAATATTAGCATGTGGTAATTAATTATAATATGCACTTGCTTGAAAAACAGAGGTGCATGCACAAACCTGGATTTGAACCCGCGCCCTTTCGCTTGTGAGACAACGGGTTTACCGACTGGGCTACCAATATTAATATTGTAATATTAGTGTGATTTAATCCCAGGTTTATAGCATAAATAGTGTGCTACTATTCCTGCAAATTATGGTTATTAATTTTTGACAACGACAGGCGTCGTGTGTATTTTTTTCGTTTTGTGGCTTACTCTATGTGGCAGGTGTGGTAACTTTGTAATTATACAAATGGATTAACACAGGCTCGGCTCGCTATATACAGTAATTGGTATGAGGTTTGATGATATGTGATCGTGACTAATGTACTTTAATAATACATAGGTACATTATGTTAGATTGGAAAGTTTTTGTAGGTCAAAGATTTTTGGAAACTATTCTGCAGATAGAACAATGTCTTTTAAAGTATCAACTCATAGTGCCCAATTGCTGGGCACGGGTGTCCCCTGCGAAGGAGATGTAGGCTACTTACTGCCTACACCCTTATCCACCAGACTGGCCATTTTCAGATTGAGGACTCCACTTATCTTCAATTCAACTATTTTCATGCGGAACCTTCAAATGTTTTAAAAGACAATAAAGATATATATACACATGTCGTAAAAAGTGAAAAACATTTACTTACTTACTTTTCAATACTAAAAGTATTGAAAAGTAAGTAAATTGATATCTTTAATTTTTGGTGATGGTTGTAATAGTGTTAGCATTGGTAAACTAAACAAAAATTTAATTAGAAATGAAAATTAATTTACCGACGATGTTTCAAGAACGTTTGCCATCTGGCGGCGAATAGCAAAAGGGCTGATGAGTGAAATTCCGCTTAGTGGCGCTAGCAATTCTAAACATAAATATGAATTTCATACAAATATCTAATTCAACTTTATACTTCACTGAAACCAATTTATTTATTTAACTTGACTTTTATACTAAAATATAAATTGCATAAATGCTGTTCGCATTTATCCATGAATTCAATTTTGAAGCAAGAACAAATTTACGTTTATCTTTTAGTAAAGCGCTAGTGTCGCACTTTTCATACTTTGGCTATGGAAAAAAATTAGTTCCTGACTTTGCCACCAGCGCCGTAAGGTAGTTTTACATCTGCCAATGAAATCACTTCTTTAGTAAGAGCCTGACTGCAGGCTCGATCGGTCACGTGTAGGGTTCATTTCGGCCTAATTAAAAACAAACACGTACAAAATTAGGTATAAAGCGTCATTGCGTATTGTTATGTGAAGTATAGTCCTAATTTTTCTCGAAAAGGATATCGATCCAATCAGGTAAGCGAGTTAGAGCTTTATATGTAATTTACTTTAATTTTCGTAATTACGAGTATAATAGTTGCATTTGTATTTTGATTGTTAAACACCTTTGTTAAATATAAGTTATAAATAATGATAAAGATAACAAGAAATAATTAGCAAATATGGTATGAAGTTTCTATTTATTTTTTTATGTACAAAATTAATTAAATTACCTTCCATAAAATTGTTCTTGGTAAAAAACTTTGAACTAATATAATTCGTTTATATATATACTATTAGTTATACTGGTTTCTGTTCTATTCCTGTGGGATTATTTAAAATCTATGTTCTAAAATGGGGTCGAATAGAATTAAGATAGAATGCATAACGATAAATTTGTTATTAGCGCCATCAAGTGTTGAGTAGAGGAACTAATGCCATGGAAAATGAAAGAAAAACTGTTTGGTTAAAAAGCTGTACAGGATGTTAATATTTGGTGCCGCCATCTATATATGAGTAGTAAAATTATAGTTATTCCACAGTGAAATGCGATGAACTGTTTTCACAAAACTTTTTGTAAATTATCAATCGTCTCTACAACAACGCTTTTAATATTGAAAATAAAATTGAAAAATTGTACCAATAACGTAATCAAAAGATTTGCTCTATTCATATCCCGAAGCACAATTTTTACTCCAAATACATTTTAAAAAGGAAATCATATCGGACTACGAGTATCAGAAACTTTTACCCCATCGAGGCTTGGACTCTTTAAAAGAAACTTTTCAATAACAACGACTTGGTAATATAATACCGATTTTTTTAAAACTTTTATACATAAAAAAATATAACGCGCAACAATGTCCTCTGGCAGCTAAGGGTTTGTATACGTGATGGCGGATCCAACGTCACTAGATGTCAAAAGACTATACGATGTATATCGAGCAGTTGTCAATCAGCAAATACTATTGTCATACACAGTAATCATTAAGAATAGAATTATAAGATATAAGAGTAAAATATGAAAACCTTAAAAAAAAGTTTTCATTTAGAATCCAAACGTGTTTTTAATTCATTTTGATTAAAAATACAATACGTATTGTATTTCATAGTCTCGTTTACGTTCGGTGAACTTCATCAGGGATGAAATGAGTCGTTATTGTCCACAACGATGGCACGTCTCGCGCTATTTAAATACATAGTGAATCAAACATATAAAATATATGCATTAAGTAAAAATTCCAGTATAAGATTTTATCCAATCCATCAAAAGAACAGAAATAATAAATTAAACCTCTTTCGTTCAGTACCTACGTACACAAATGCTCGAGTGGAAAATTAAAAAAACCTTTCACAGAGGTTTCCTTTGTTATTTCATATTTCTTTAGTGATTGTGAGATTAAACGCGAGACAAAACGAGTTTTATGCTTGTCAGACACAGGATTTTATTGTCTGCAGGATTCTATTGTTTTATTATATTTCAGGGGAATTATGTTAAGTTCAAATAACACTGAATAAGATTGGAAAAATTAGGTGAATTAACTTATTTTAAATTGTATAACTTTCAACTTGTTAGACGGAGTGTTTTACTTTCGGGCTGAAAATTAATATACCTAAAAAAAATATATATATAGAGAATGACATACAAAGTTATACGTTTCATAAAAAACCTTATTTTTTAAAATCAGTCTATATACATCTAAAAAATATTCATCACTCAAAGGTAGCATACGACTAAACTGGCTAATCACGTTATCAGTGGAAACAACGCTTCGTGATCCCTGGCCAACTCAGACTGATCACGAGATCCGATACAAACATTGCATATCCCGCAGCATTATGCTAAAGCCTGTTCCCGACAGAAGTCAATACATACGTAATAATAAAATATTATTATATTTATGAATAATTTTAACGTGTATTTAAATATTTTCTTGATTTGCACTAAAATATTTTTTTTATATTTACAGATAATTCAAGAAAATCGTAAATTAAACCGACAAGAAAATGGTAAGAAAATTGTTTATGTTTTTTCTATCGGCATTAATAATCATAAGTTTAAAAGGAATTTCAAAAATATAAATTATTAATACTCGAAAATAAAATATGGTTATTATTTATTGAAAATTATTTATTTGCGAGTTATATATATATATATATATATATATATATATTTATTTCAGTACGGCTTTGTGAATTATGCCTTAGAGCTGCTTGTGATGAAAACATTTGATGAAGAAACATGGGAGACTATCAAGTGAGTGCTTACTACTATTTCAAATACCTCCAAAAATATAATATATGTATCTGTGTAATAGATTTTTAAATAAACAGGGAGCTATCACTTTAAAAATTATTGGGGAGCTATCACTTTATTGTACTGATGATTAAGGTACAAATAGACAAAATTCTGGTAAATAACATTGTCAATATACCATATTCCATAATATTATCATATACATCTTTGCTTTCATGGTTGTATTTACAATTTTGATTCTCAATCTCATTTGATGCTTATATTTACCTATTGAATTAAGTTTATTAATATTAGGGTAAATTTAATTCCATAGCTTTTAAGACACACATTTGAATTGAATATCAATGTGTAGGGCCGGCTGCACACGCCTACATCACACATGTACTTAGGCGTAGTTTGTTTATATTAAGTTTGTATTACGTTTCACGGACCGTCACGCCAGTCTCTCGCTGGCGCTCCAATAAAGCGCATGTCTTAAAGCCTCAACTGCATTTAATTGACCCCATATAGAATACTCACCTCAAATAGCCAGCGACACCACATACACTCATCAACCAACACATCCAAACAATATTCTATAGTGGTGACCGTATTCTATAAATGCATCAATCACAACTTGGAATTTTGTATTTCGTTCTTTTAAAGCGAATTTAAATTTGTTTCCAGGAGAAAAGCCGATGTGGCTATGGAGGGTAGTTTCCTCGTGCGACAGATTTACGAGGACGAGATAACTTACAACTTGATCACTGCTGCAGTCGAAGTACTTCGTAAGATTACTATTTTTTTTACTAAATCACCTTACTTACTTACAGCCCCCCGATTACGATCTATGTTTAGACAGCCAAAAGGAAAACTTCTTGTCAAATTTGACACCGCGAGCTCTCAAAGTAGAAAGAGGTGCTTTTTTGAGTACTTCGATAACTTTTTAGAACAAAGCAAAGAACGGCAGCAACATTTCGTAGGTATCTAATTAGTCAGCTTATTAGTCTTATATTCTTCTTGCTCAGGGGGACTGAGCACCTTAGGTGGGTATCGATGTGACTATGGCACGGTTCTCGTGTATTTTATCTTAGGGGAGACAAGGGGATACTGCTAGTTTCCATGTCTTCCATTGTGCGGGGATCACCATAGACACGTCTGTAAATGCAAGGTTTATGGAAGTCATTAAGACAAAAGGATACATTGTCTTTCTAAAGGAGATACCGGGGAGACACGGCGCCGAAGCCGGCCAAACGCACGTATATGACGCACGTAATCTAGTTTAGGAAGTAGTTATTTTCGAGAAATAATAAATCCGGCCACAGAATTTTTTTTGGCTACGTGGTCAAAATTCTCATTTAATAACTAAGCATCGAGAAAATGAGACGGCCTTTTCAACGCTAACTAAAAATGTTAATAAAAGCGTCAAGATCAATAGTTATTTTTCCTTGTCCTTTGGATTTATATATTGCCAACTAATTTACTAACTCAGCCACGGCTTTTGCAACTCATCACCATTTTACGTTTTACAGCTTCAATACAAGCTCCTTAAAAATTATATATGCAAGTTTCCGTAGACAACATCATATATGATAACTTAACATGTAAAATAATATTAGGTCTGTGTTTTCTTTTGCGCCACCGCCGCCATACACATCATTAATCCTTCGAGCCGTGTCTGCAGCACTGGTACCACGGTGGAACTCGTACTCGTAAATAACGCGATATTTCAAGTTTTCCATTTTGTAAACTGCGTGACGCAAAGAAAAAACCAAACGAGGACAAAACAAATGAATTACGGTTTTCGAAATACAAATGTACGAATAGCTGTATAAATGAATAAATAAATAAATAGCTGTATAAATTTGAAATTGGAATCCCTAACCAAAGAAGAGATATTTGAGATCAAAGTGGCCAGTACGACAAAACGCCAATTTCATATGTAAGGAATACTTCACATCCTTTAATCGTGAAAATAGCCACTGTACGATTTGGCGCGAGTGCGCGACATAACAGCAACCGGCCATTTGCACCAATCAGAGAGCTCCATTACCGACCCACCCGGTTGTTGTCGGTGTTTATTGGGGGTACACCCGTTTGCCAGAATTTCATTTGCCATAATTTCATCTGCTATACTAGTCACAAATGATATTATTGAAATTGACTTTATGGGAAACAAAGTTTTTAGCACGTGATTAATATAGTAAACAATGAGTATGACACAATTTTATCACGTGCTAGAAACTTTGTTTCCCATAAAGTCAATTTCAATAATATCATTTGTTATCATTATTGTAAGCCGTAATCATATGCCATAACATCATTTGCCATCGAAATTATTTCTAGAATAAATACCTAAAATCTGTTTAAACAGGTTTACGGCTTGAGTGTGAATTTAAAATTAATTAAGTATATAAGTTGTTAAATAATATTAGGTAAGGTTAAGTTAGAAAATGAAAAACAACGCTCTAGAAAGGCTCGGATGAATTTGAAATTAATTAAGTATGGCGTTGAAATATTCTGTTAAATAATATTATTGCAATAATTAATATGGATAACAATACGTATGGCACTCGTATCATTATGAAATCTAATGAAAGGACAAATAAGAGAATGTCAAATGAATTTTATGGTAAACGAACAATTCGGGAAAATGAAATTCGTACAATTAAAATTCGTGCATATGAGTATTATTGCTTATATCATTCGGGCAAACAATAAACAACCCAAATTATTTTTTATAGTTTTATATTTTCTGTCTTCAATAGTTTATATGTTATAATAGTGGCTTTAATATACTACTATTTTATGTCAATTTTAGGTAATGATTAATGTAGGATGACTTACATTTTAAACATACCAAATTATAAAATTAGAAGCTAATAGAATTACTATTTTGGTGTCATATATCAATATTTTAGAAGTTGGCTATTTGAATGCATGCCACAAATTTAGATGCTAAAAAATAACCACCATGCCGAGTTATATTTACAGTGGCTTACATAGAAGATAACTAGTTGCTGAGATACTATTATTCAGGCGCGCGTTGGTTGTGGCCGACTTAGTAATGTAGAAGGTGACTTATATTTTCTGAGGCGAATAATGCCATTAAAAAGTAGCTTGTTTATTGGGGTACTATTGTACCCCAATTAATTCAATTATTTATTTATATATTCAAATATTCACCTTACAGAAATACCAGCCGATGCTATTTTGGAACTATTTGGGAAAACTTTCTTTGAATTCTGCCAAGACTCTGGTTACGACAAGATTCTTCAAGTCTTGGGGGCCACACCGCGTGATTTCCTGCAGGTAAATTTGTTGAAATTTTTGAGTAAGTGTTATTCTCTATACGTAAGTAAGTTAGTAAGAAACGTGATTTAGGCTTGCACTAGAAATAAGTTTCACTTTGTCTGTCCGTTGGACTATCAGTCCGTTGGTTTGTTCGTCCATCCGTCCAGCTATCCTTCTGTTTGCCTGTCTACTTTGCTAAAAACTTTAACAGTTAAGAACAAAAATGCATTTCACGTATATAGTTTGAGTATAAATTAAATTTTTGCAGTTTTTTACGGTTAACATTGGAAGGTTACTGAAACTAGGCTCTGTACAACATTTCTAAACAAATATCCAAACGTATAAACTCACAAATGAAAAAAACATTTTCAACACAAGACTCGAAGGAGAGAAACTTCGCTTGCTCAGTCGATTAATCAATCAAACCTATTTCAGAATCTGGATGGCCTGCATGACCATCTCGGTACCCTGTACCCTGGCATGAGATCACCATCCTTCCGCTGCACTGAGAGACCTGAAGACGGAGCTCTGGTCCTCCACTACTACTCCGACAGACCTGGCTTGGAGCATATTGTCATTGGGATTGTTAAAGTAAGATATGCATTGATCAATCTATCAAATCAAAAAATCAATTCCTGTTCGTTTGTCTCGCTAAAGCTCGAGAATGATAAAGCTGACTTAGCTGATTTTGGTTTAAATAAGTTTGTGCAACTTAAAGAAAGATTTCAAAGGTAAGAAACATACATGACTATTATATGTACATAAATATATGTAAAAACTTTTTTTTTTAACTATTGTGTTATCTCCAGACGGTAGCCAGCAAGCTACACAATACAGAGGTGAAGGTAGAGATCCTAAAGACCAAAGAGGAGTGTGACCACGTACAGTTCCTCATCACGGAGACTTCCACCACGGGACGCGTGTCGGCTCCGGAGATCGCTGAGATTGAGACTTTGTCACTTGGTAAGAGAGATATTAATTGACAGAGCGAACGAAGCGAGCAAAGCGTCTAAGCATTAACTCGCTGAATTTGCTTTCATCTGTCCAAATGTTTGTATGTATGTATATAAGTATGTATGTATGTTGGTTCTCATGTACTAAGCAGTTACATTATTATTGGACAAAATACGTTTGAAATTTTTTGGTGATTTTATTATTTCTTAGAAGTGAAATATCTTAGAGTCTAGTAGTTCGTAATCTGGGAAAAGCTAGGCCCTCACAAAAAAAATTAATGAGATGTCGGAAGACACTGGAAACACCAATTTATGACTTGAACTATTCATAAACAAAGGCTACAAAGCAAAAAAGTTGGCTTTACTTTAGGGCTATTGTTAAAACCGGTAAAAGTCGGTGTTGCTCTTGAGAATAGAAGAAGAAAAGCGAAAAAATCGATTAGCAAAAAGAAATTAACTGATTTAGTTTTCGTTAAATTAGGTTGTTCGAACTATTAGATACCTAACATATTAGAGTCGGATGAAAATAACTTTTCTAGCGAGGTCTACAGTTCGCAGACCTAATAAACTATTTTAATAAAGTCGGAGTTACGGCACTGGTTCCATACGAGGCTTTTAATTTACTTAATATAGGCGTATATACAATTTTCATAAGGCGCTGGTCCTAATTAAATAATTGCCATAATTGAAGAAGTAGCTTATGCTAAGCGTCAACGGCATAAGAATTGTCGCGGGTCCAGTCTGGACACGATTAGCACAGGACCGAGGAAGATTTCATCATATGAGAGAGGCGTATACCCAGCAGTAGGGTAAGGAAGATTGTGGATGATGATGAAGCGAATAATAACGTACCACTCTCCATAAACTCCACATTTGTCCAGACCATGAACATTACTGCTGCGGTTCTCGTATAAGTTTCTTCAATCATACACGTAGATACCTAAATGTAATTTTACTAATGCTGCTATAATAATTTGCAAAATATGGAAAAAAACCTGTGATGTTAATACGTGAGTGATGTAATTACTTCAAAGTAAACACAAAACAAAAAGTGTCATTCATGCAAAATGAATCACGTGATCTATCATTTTATTCGCGGACTCCACTGTTGTTTCCACTGAGATAAACAATATGATAAAGTGTGGAAAAAATCTCCCAGTCATTGCCTAAATAAGGTGAATAAACTTAAGTTAGTAAAAGAAGATTGTAATGAAGCTAATGAAAAGTTGTAACAACTGATTGTGTTATCTTTCAAATGTTATTTCTTTATCGCACATAAAGCTCTATCTAATTTCACAAAAACAACACCTAAGATCGACTATCAACAAAATTTATTTAGAAAAAAGTTAAAGGTCATCTGAAGGTTGGTACAGAGTATTTATAAAAATGCCCATCCCTCGTGACCAGGCCGACTGAACGACTGCACCCAGCTATCATTACCAATTTGATAAAAAAATCTACCACCTCTAGATATTTCTTCCATTTCAAATTGGAAATTTATAACTTCCACTTTGTTGTTGTTATCTATTTCAGAGCCAAAAGTGAGTCCAGCGACCTTCTGCCGAGTGTTTCCATTCCATTTGATGTTTGATCGTGAGCTGAACATCATACAAGCTGGACGCACCGTCTCCCGCCTGCTGCCTCGAGTCACCAAGCCTGGATGCAAAATCACTGATGTTTTGGACACGGTATGAACTAAACTAGCCAAGTTCAAGGGAAGATGTCTGTATGGACTGCCTAACAAAAATTCCTCTGTATGTCGCTGAAACTTTGTAACGAACATTAATAGATTACTATTAATAAATAATCATTTTTCTTTTCATTTAGTAATGTTAATGTTTGGGTAGTACCCAAACAAACAATAAAAATTCTAAAAATATGTTGGATTTTTCGTCAATGGTGATCTATTAACATTATTCTATCAGACTGCATAGATCCATGTGACATCGACAGAGAGTCTGGGTCAAATTACCCCATTGACTGGACTCTAAGAACGTTCAGGATGTACCCAGACACAAGAAATACTTAAAGAGACACTTAAATTACCATACTACGAGTAGCACTAAAGTAGTATGATATAAACTTGAAGAAGTTGACATAACGAGTTAAGGTTATGTTAAATATTCACAATCGATTATAACGCATCTTTTGTCGCGAAACAAAGATGTTTTAATCATCCGACTTGGTACTTGTATGATTTCTTAAATTTCTGTATAATTGTATATGGGGCAAAATAATATGAGTTATTGCGTTTTAATAGGTTATTATATATAATATATATTATTTTCAGGTTCGTCCTCACCTTGAGATGACGTTTGCCAATGTTCTGGCCCACATCAACACTGTTTATGTCCTCAAGACCAAATCAGAGGAGATGAACCACGTTGATCCTCATGATGATATCGCGTCCCTTCGTTTGAAGGTAGTTTCTACTTAAATATTATAAACTACTCATGGGTATTGATTTCCCTGAAGGGGTGATACGAGTACATAGTCTATCACGCCGATCAAATGTGGGTTAAGGAATCAATTTGTTTGTAAAACTTACTTCATAAGCAATAAGCATCAAGTGATGGCTTTCTTCTCACGAGATAAAAACTCAGACCCCAGAGATTTGAACTCACGTCCCTCTCTTTGAAGTCGATCTATCTTCAAACAAATCCACTACCAGTCTGATATTATAATTATGGTTTGGTTGCAGGGACAAATGCTATACATTCCGGAAACAGATGTGGTTGTCTTCCAATGCTACCCCAGTGTCCTCAACCTCGATGATTTGACTCGGTAAGTAATTACAATTACTTAATAATAAATGAATTCAGACTTTACTTTGTTTGTTGACCCAAAATAGACAAAAGAACCCAAAAAAAGACACATGGAAGCTATGAAATATATTTAATAGTAACTATTGGGGTTTTATTAAAAAAATCTCTCAAGTCGACTAGATGCAACTCAAAGTCTAACTTACATTTATTGTTATAATTATATGTTTCCATACAGGTCTTAAAAATACATATGTTATCGTTTCATATAATTACCCTGATCAGGTGTGACAATGTTGTGTGGTACATATCGTACATTTCTTAATTGTTCTGCGTAAAACTGTTAGTTGATTATCCATGCGGCGGCTACCAAATTAAGCATTTCTTCAGCATTTTTTCAGCAACACACGAACAAAGTACTTGAGTTTGAGCTTGTTTACTAATTTAAAACTATTTTAACCGACTTCAAGAAAGGAAGAGGTTCTTCTCAATAATAATTGTTGTATATTCACTACGCGATTACTCTGCTAATAATAAATCAATTACAATATTTTTATGGGTCATGCATTAAACCCTACTTAAAATGTAATTAATTTCCTATTTATTAGATAGATTTATAAATGGTACTTAATTATCATAAAATTCACAATAGACAGGATTTATTTTATTTACCATTTTTTTGAAATTATAACCATAAATACTGAGTGTGGTCACACTTGTAAAAAGAAATACAAACAAAATTTTACTAAAAATGTTTAAACTTCTTGTTTAAGCCGTGGTCTCTGCATCTCCGATATCCCGCTCCACGACGCGACCCGAGACTTGGTCCTCATGTCGGAGCAGTTCGAAGCTGATTATAAACTTACACAGAATCTGGAAGTTCTTACTGACAAACTGCAGCAGACGTTCAGGGAGCTGGACTCTGAGAAGCAAAAAACTGATAGGTTAGTTGCAGACATAATACAGATATTAAGATACAAGTTTGCTAAATTGATCATTACAGCCAAATAACATTCAAATTTTATCCAAAAATAAAAGTTTTCTTAAATTTAACCATTCTTGGTAACATAATTTGTATTGCGATCTATAACATAACCAGACATAGAAATGAAAACGCTCTAAATCGACAAATTGAATTTGCTTTGAAATATGAAACAGGCGTTTCTATGCAGAATGTCTTATATGTTATATTTCACCGAAAAAAAATTACCAATTAATAAAAAATTACAAGTACCGTTTCACCACCTAGTAGGCCGAGGTAAGGTAAGGTATTTCCAGGTCATAATCTATATCTGTTTTGTGCGCCGGGTTGACCTCTTGGGTAAGAACAACAAATTATGAGAATAACTTGTTGATCGCTTCTTTGATTTTCCCAGACTTCTCTACTCGGTCCTGCCTATAAGTGTAGCTACAGAGCTCCGCCACCGCCGACCGGTCCCAGCCCGTCGGTACGATACCGTCACTCTACTCTTCAGTGGCATCGTGGGCTTTGCTAACTACTGCGCCAGGAACAATGATCATAAGGGAGCTATGAAGATCGTGAGGATGCTTAATGATCTTTATACAGCGTTCGATGTGCTGACTGATCCGAAGAGGAACCCTAATGTTTATAAGGTAAAATTAAAATGGATTTGTAGAAATGTCTTCATGACTGGGTTACCAATTTTTAGTCAATAGTTGTTGAGACCATTGGCATTTCAGAAGTCTTATTTCTGGTGGTTATGTTGACTAAGGAACTTTCATTTAAAAATAAATTTCTAACTTTTGGTGCTTCCAAATTAATCAACCAATTACTCAAGCACTGACAAATATATATATATATATATATATACATACGATAAGGAAATAGAGTAGTTTGTTACGAAACATTTTTCAATAGCATTTAGCAAAGGTTTCTTCCCATGTTCTAAAGTTTCTTGTTACTATAGAGAAAATAGAATAAGTCGTGGAAGATTGAAAAGAAGGTAGTAGGAAGTATAACTGTAAGTGTTTGAAGCAATAAAAACGTAATTATTATTATATTTTTAAGGTGGAGACAGTTGGAGACAAATACATGGCAGTGTCAGGTTTACCAGAGTACGAGGTATCACACGCCAAGCACATCTCCCTCCTTGCTCTCGATATGATGGATCTGTCTCAGACAGTCACAGTGGATGGTGAACCTGTGGTAAGTAGCACTTGTCTCAGACTACTATTTTTTGGACCATACTGCAGTATGATCAACTTATGCATACTTTACATAGTAATTAAGTATTCTTATTTTATGATATTTGACCCTGAAATAAGAATACGGAAATCTTATGCCTGTCTAAGTTTTTCGAAGCATTAGCTCTGTTTACACTTATATAAGTAGCTCATGTTATTGTATCTTTTTCACATTTATTAGGTAAATGGAAATGATATGTAATTATAACAATGTGAATTTTGAATTTAATATCAACTAGCAGGAGCCTAAAGCGATATACTGATTATTCAATTCCTATAAAAATTACATTGTCCTCCAATGAAGTTTAATCTATACACGGCATATCAATTTTAAACATCAACTAAGTAAAGCATATGTTTTAAAATATGTATGTTATTTAAAGTATCTCTTGACAGCCTAACCTAATCCGAAGACATTGAACTCTCAAGTTTCCATAATTTTGTTCCAACGCTTCGATTTTTGACTCGTAAAGAATGACGACAATATTGAAAGCAGGGGTTGTATTAGTAAATACTTTTATTATTTTCTCAGGGTATCACCATTGGCATTCACTCAGGCGAGGTGGTGACTGGAGTAATCGGTCACCGCATGCCACGCTACTGTCTCTTCGGTAACACCGTCAACCTGACCAGCCGATGCGAGACCACAGGCGTCCCTGGAACTATTAACGTCAGTGAGGATACTTATAAGTAAGTAAATAAATAAAGTTTCCTACTCGTAGCTCCCTCTATGATCTCTCTTGCGTCGGGCATGCAATGCAACATTTTCAAACACTTGCACAATACACCCATACTCGAAGACATCTTTTCAAACTCATCGTTCGAAAATCAACCCCGACCGGGAACGGTACCCGGGATCGCCGGATCTCGAAGCAAGCATGCTAACCACTAGATTAAGGTGGACGTCACTGATTAAGCCAGCTAGTAATGCTTTGTTTGATTCTCGAAAAAGCCACCAAGACCAGTATTTTATAGGCGTATACTAGGCAAAAGCAATTAAAACAAATTATGGTTCTAGAAACCGAGAACTACATAAACCTGTTCATATCTACGAGAATGTTATTTGGGCAATCTTTATTACTTTCTAATGTGTTTGAAATATCATAACTTTATTCGCTATCCTTATATTAGGTATATAAATAGTAGCCATTTTCCATTTCTAATATTTCTTAACCATTACTTTCTATATTCAACAATCATTAGAATATCTCACTAAATAGATGTACCTATCTTTTAATCTACAACATCATGCACTAACCTAGAGTAACAAAAAGAATGTTTTCTTTTTGACTTACGACACGATAATTTATTAATCTTCACACAAATCTAAATAACGTTTTACATGCAACGGCACTGGTAACTTCTGTATTCCCAAAGGCAATTCGAAGTTTTTCCACAACAAATGCCGCACTTTGCATCTACAGAGATGCTTTAACTCCACTGGTCGTAATCCACACCTAGAAGCTGGTATCAAATGATCTTGTAGTATATCTCCATACTTTTCCAACGCCACTTTTCTTTGGTAATTGTAATCGTCTGGCAATCCTAACCTCTTAAACGCGTTTTTATCAACAGTGAATGTTATACTGGGAACTGCTCTTAAAATCAGCTTCAGGCAACTGACTAATTCATATGGATACTTTCTGTTATACTCCTGAAGTCTATCCAGTATTGATTCTGCTGGATTTGTGGAAGCCTTTTCAGAGGTAACTCTTGCTCCAAATCTTAGTAGAATCATCAGCATTTCTGATGCCCCCATTTGAATGACTACTCTAACTGGAGTAGCGTGACCACAACTTTCCAAAGGCACGTCAATAAAACGGTAGGTCTTATGGCCGTTGTGGAATTCCAAGTTTGCGTTAGTTGCGTGGTCAAGGAAGAAGACGAGAGCGTGAATGTTTTCTTCTTTGTCCATGAAGTCAGATTTCCAACCAGCTAGGAAGTACGGTGCTGATGTGCCAAAAATGGCTCCTGAAACAATTGTAAATGAAAGTAGGTATACTTTATTACAAGTTTTCTTACTTCATACAATTAACTACTCAATATTATATTCAGTAAAATAATATCAAATAATCAGACAAAAATTCTAAAGTATTCACTAGGCACAATTTAATAGCAACAATACAGTAATTTAAATTTCTAATATAAATCTCCTTGTCTCGTTTTTGAATCAAATAAGAGCAATAAATCATATAGTCTTTTTATAACAAAACTAGGAAATACAAATCTAGATGTTAATAAATAATACCTCGTGAAAAAGTATTCACGCAGAAAAATTACTCCTGAGTCTATCATGTCAGCCGTCTTACCTAAGAATATCCTCTCAAAAGTGCCTTCGCAAGCATACAGCTCATCCAACAAAGCTGCTACCACATGGTTATCTTGTAGACTCCAGTCAAAAGCTAGCTTTATCGCTACGTACAGAAGGTTGTGGTATTTGCCCATGAGGCAAACATCACCATTGCTGGACTTGCAGCTGTTGTGATACTTAATGGTAGACGCAACGAAGTTTTTGCATGTTGTGTTGTCTGATATATTTTGACCTGGGAAGTAAAAACTATTGTTATAGTTGTAAAAAATAAAACTATAATAAATTTCAAATACTCAGTGCAATTTTCTTGTTTCATGTAGGCACATTTTTTGTCAATATTGTTTCAATTTTATAAATAATGTTGTGTCAATATTATTTCTATGGTAACAAAAAATAGTTTCGTAATTGTATTAAGAAAATACAAATTTTGGAAATGGTTAATTACTCGTAATACAAATTCATAATATACATTGGATTAGGTAAGTAATTGATTAACTGGATTACCGGAAGATGGCCCAGAATCGTGAAGTGTAAAAAGATATGGGGAGATCTTTGCCCAGCCGTGGGACAGTAGAAGTTAAACAAAAGTTAAAATTTATACTATTTTTATTCATATTGATACCTAATATTGTGTTTCATTCACAACTTATTTTAAATGAATTTTCTTGCGATTGTGCATTTATTATGCACCTTACACAGGCTAACAAATCGTACTATATTTTACCTTTAGCACAACCAGCAATCACAGTGTTAAAGTATTCAACCATTTCCCTTCTTTTGAACCTCTCGTTCAGAGAATCCCTGCCCAAATTGCTGAACACTTCTTCGAAATAATACTCCATAAAATTTTCCATCCTCAAAGCTTCTTATATGATAAATGGCTGTACTATTATCAAAAATTATTATATTATTTATTTGAATTCACTGTACAATTTTGGAGGCTGACAAATTATATATTTTAATGAAATAATCTTTAAGTCACAGTCACTGGTGATGTTTAAGATGAATTAAATGTTTTATTTAAGCCTCTTTTGAATAAACTTGCCTCATTTTTTGTATTACATAGCTTTATATATTTTAATATTAGTAAGTTTAAAGACGTGATATTACTCCTAGAGTGTTCACAACAATACCCTGGAAATCAGTTGTCACCCCTCATTCAATGGGGATGACCTATAAGTGCCTAATCTACTTACTTCTGGTCGTGCTGTTGAGACGCCATAAGGCTTCTTTGTCGTTTTATATCCGCTAGAAGCTAGATGCAATGATAAGTAATGTAAACATTTAAAGACAGTCAATATAAAGTAGCGAAATAGCCAGTACCAGCTAATATCATTGCATGAGTTTTTTAGAGCGCACATTTTGATTTGTAGGGCCTTTATTTGTTCTTGAATTAGCTTTGATGATTTTGCTTTAATTTAAATTAATAAAAGTTTCAACAAACTATATTACCATTTCTATTTTGCATTAATTTAATCCGCTGATACTGTAAAATGTTTAAAATGTCGAAATTTTTAAAAGATTTTCATATTAATAATAAAAAACACTTGAAGTGTTTAATGTAACAAAAATAAATTAGTCAAATAATTAATTTCAATGCTTAAGCAACGAAAATATAAGTAAACCTAAGAAAGTACTACATTTAGCTATTTTTTAACATACAAACTTAAATTTTCAGCTGGCTGATGCGAGAAGACAACCATGATGACCAGTTCGAGCTGACCTACCGTGGCCACGTCTCCATGAAGGGAAAAGCTGAACCCATGCAGACTTGGTTCCTCACCAGGAAGAAGGCCAACTAAATCCTCCAAAATAATGTATTTTCAATAGCATCTAGCTTAATTATTCAGAAATCCGTTCTTATTAAACTGTTTCTTAGGTAAAAGAGATGTTTCAAAAATGTATGAAGTTACGGCTAGGACAGTGTACATGATACGTTAGTTTGTATTTGTCTTTCATTTATAAACCAAATTCAAAATAACGTTACTTATCGCTGTGTACAAAATTAATTTCGTATCAAAATATCGCCACGTTATTTACGCTAAAGGTGATTTCCGCGTTTTTTTGTATTAATTTAGACATTTGTGACGGGAGGTATAATTAATAGACCATTGTGACCATTGGAGTCAACCAATGATACATACATTTTCCAGAGATACCATAATTCAACTACAATTCACATAATATAGATATTTTTGTCCACAATGAAGGAGGCGTCTGATGTATTATTGCTCATTTTTGGTATTTTTTTGGTACATAGACGTACACTGCCCTGGCTGAAATTAAAACAAGTCCTTTCCATCGTTTTTAGTTTTAGAATGAGCATTAGAATCGAAAACAGACAAACAAAAATAGTAAAGTAGGTGTGCAAGTGAGAAGGTTGAACTACGCCATAAAATAAAATTATCAGATTTCTAGGTCTGATACTAAAACAATGATGAGCACTTGAGATATAATTTGAAAAAAAAAAACGGCTCATCCTACTATATTCTAACTCGGACCTCAATCCTAACAATGTTTTTTTTTAAACTAAATATTCTTCTACATAATGTTTGTTGCAGCTGAAACTAATTTTACTTGTTTAACAATTTATTTTTGATATTTAAAAATTTATAGGTAAGTAGTATTATTTTGTACCATGTATAATTAGTTGCAAGTCTATTAGTAAAAATATGCAGCTGCCCCCAGATAAACTGATCTTTCGCGTTAAAAAGTAGAGCAAAACGTCCAGCGTTATTTTTATTTTTAATAAAGTACCTATAGCTAGTTTGTTCTTTAGAATAATGTATCCTTTACATCCAAATCTGTTTTAGGCATTCCTATATTTTACGATTTAACAAAAAGCTGTTAGAATATGACACGCGTTGTATAGTTACTCATAATTATATTCATGTTTCATCTTTCCATATTTTTACCTTGTGTTGAATAAATGCAAGTCAATAAAATGTTAACTAAAATGGCCTCTGTAATTCCTTAATACTAAAAATCTATCTATTGTTTTTAGCTAAAAGTATGCATTGAAGTATGTTATATACTTTTGAGATAGGTATATTTTATTTTTATATAACCTTTGTTAAATAGTATAATTTTTATATTTGTTAATAAGATTAATAGAGTCTATTAACTTATTTAACTTGCTATTATTTGTTATCTAGGTTGTTTTCCAAATATTAGGTATATTGTACTAGTCAATGTTTCGTATTAATTTGTGTAGATTATGAATCTCGCTTTGTATATCATATCGTTACTAATAATTAATTGTGTTAATTTGAATATTAAGTTTGTTTATATTTTATCAAATTCAATGTTAGCATAGAAAACTTTAGCAAGTGTGGATGTATTCTATTCTTGTGATATTGTATCTCTATTAAAATAAATGTCTTCAAAACTATTAAAAGATGTTTATTATAACTAGTCCTTAACTTTTATTTTTAATTTTTAAACACAATGAGTGTAGGTCTCTTGCGCGCGCCATTCTTTCCAGTCCTTTTTATCTATCGTATATTTTACGTTGCAATAGTTAGCTAAGAGTTAAATTCATGCCAATACCATTGGCAATATCTTTTAGGTAGCTTAGCGCTAACTTCAGCTGATAATTATATTATTATAACAAAACCATCGTATACAAAAACCAAAACAGCTGATAGGTAGGTACTCTTACCTCCCAGCGTGAAACTTCCGAGAAAACCAACAATAGAACTTAGGATCTATTGAAAGCGCTTCCCCGTACTTAGTCGGTGTATTGAAGTGCGAGACGCGGAACTGTCTAGAAGAAATAGAAAACTCGTAATTACGCCTGATTTGCAAGCAGTACTTACGGAAGTGGGTAATAATAATCATCGACTCGTTTTTATGTGTATCGACGACTGTGAAAGAGGCGATAGTGTGGGTAGAAATCTGGCAGGTGGTAAAAGTTATACTTTTATAGTTTTGGCGCGTAAAAATTAATTCGCGTTAATCTGTAAAACTAATACGAATAAATATGTGTTCGAACAATTCGTATCATAACCCTTCAATTACCCTCCAAGCAGGTTTCCTCACAACTTTAATGTTCACGCTGAAGCATATGGAAATGACTTATATTCTATCCTTACAAGTATGTATGTCTGTAATTAGATATTCACAGTTGAATGATTTTCATTTGGGCTCGTAAACTTCTGGTACTCTAACAAGCAAAAACCTAACTAATATTAAACGCCGGGGCTACATAAGTACAGTAGATTTTGAAAACAGTTTTTTGCGCTTACTCGTACTAATGTCTCAGCAATATCTCTTAACCGATTTCGTTCATACTTATAATTCCTTTTTAAAGTCAAGTTCCTACCGCAAGACTTGTAACTTTTAATTAATATATTAAAAATACCGACTTTGATTGTGCGGAGATTTTTTTCTGTTATTTTGATTTAAAAACCAAAGTACAAGACCAATTTTGATAGTTTTATTTGGGAACAACTGAATAGAAAAAATATTGTTTCGAATCGGTGCAGGTGTCTTCGAGCGGTCGAGGAAAGTACAAAACAAAATAGTGATACTCTTCCTGTTTGAAGTGGGTTTATACCAATAACCCCTAACGTAAAAAAACATCGGTGATTGCAAACGACAGAAAATTCGACCTTTATACCAGGTTTCTTGAAACTTCGCTGAAAAATGCGACAAGTATCACTTACAGGCAAACACACCTATTAATTCAGTATAGACATACGATACAAAAGGACTTGCTTCAATTTCGGCCAAGACAGTGTACGTCTACCAAAAAATGCCTTAGGATGTGGTTCATATTATATATTATTGGAACCTGCATCAGTTGCCTACTTCATTGCGTACAAAAATATCTGATTTCTGTGAGTTATAGTAGAATTATGGCATCAATGGAAGATTTTTAAATCCTAGGTTGACTCTACTGGTCATGGTCTATCAATTATACAACCCATCAAAAAAATCATAATTGACAAAAAAACGCGAAATTCGCCATTTCGCGGAAATAGTAAAAATATTTTGAATCAAAATGAATTTTGTACACTGCGATAACCTACGTTATTTCGAATTTGATTGATAGATTAATGATTAATAATCCCTAAAGTATTTATGGTATCATGTAAACTGTCCTGGCCGTACATTATTGAAACATCTCTTTTAGCTAGACTTGAAACATGGACGCTTTTTTCGCTCCGCTTTAGCAAACCCTTATATCAAGGTAAAAGAAATGACCTAACGAAGTTCCAATGATTTGCTCATAACAGACTACCTTAAATTTATAAATACTAAAGCTCCGAGACCTATCATATCAGTTCGAGTAAAATCTTCGAAACCTGCACCGTCCGGCTCAAAAGCGATAACAACCAAACCAGTTTGGGCAAGTAGCGGACAAGTGTGGTGTGGAGGCCGCGCCGCAGCATTCCTACGAGACGGATTTATATTTAGGTATTCGCTAATTTCGAAGATGAGCTCAACTGTACTCAGATAAAGTTGGTCGTTTGAGAATATTTACTGCTAAATGTTGAATTTTTTTAAAGCTATATAGACTGGCTCTTGACCGCATCTCACCTGATGTATAGCGACGATGCGGTCTAGGAGCCTACCTAGAGCATCTAGGTAGGCACCTACACGCTTGCCTAGGAGAAATCGATGCACTCGCGAATTTAAATAGTGACAACTCGCTCCTGTTCGGCAGGTGTGTATATATAGAACCAAACTACTAGATCAATTTTATTGACCATACAATAGTGCTGTTGGTCCAGGCACCTCAGAGAAATGGAAATACAGACAAATTTAAGAGACAAACGGAAATGGTTAAAAATTTGTTGATTTTAAGAGGATCACCGGACCCTCCACTGTTTTCATGTCTCTGGTAGAATTTTCTTTCCGGGGCCTACCTCTTTTCACCCCTAAATTTTAACCTATATTTTGTTGTTAGTGTCAATCGCTTCACTATAATGTATTATATACACGTTATATTATTTTAAAAAAGTTATTGAATTCTTCATAATAAAGGATTTTAATACGCATCGTATCAGCGCAAAAATATGTCTGCTTAGAAAGCTTGTAACTTTATAGTGATATAAATAAATAAAAGACAGAAAAAAATAAGACAGTTAAGCCTAGTAAATAATGTGCTAGCTATGTGAAAAAAAAACACTGGAATCGGACAACATTAAAAGGTAGAATAGAGCTTTGTTTTATTGTATGGATAAGTTGACGGTCTATAGCTGGCTTAATGAGTATTAGTTAGGTAAAGGTATTAGTTACCAGAAAAATATGTAGGTACGATTAAAAAAACTTACAATATCAATAAAACACGAGAGGAAACCGTTGGCATCGTCATTCTAAAGCAATTTAACCGTGTTTATCTATGTTATGCTAACTAAAACCTGTTGCTAACTGTACGCCATGTTGACATCACCAACTAAGCAATAACTGGACGCACTTATCTGCTGACGGTACTTTAGTCTCTTTACTTGAGGACAGGTTTTGTGTAGAAGTCTTTTTTAATACAAAAAAAAATAACGTACGTACTTACTTCTTTAAGGTAAGTAAGTACCTACTTGATTCGTCTGTATGCTTAAAACAAAATGTAATATACATATTTATAGACCTAGCCTTTGGCCGCAACTCCTCGTATATTATGTTTACTTTCCTGGGATAAAAGTATCCTATAGCACTTTCCGTACCTTGACCTATCTCTGTTCAAAAATCAAGTCGATAGGTCACAAATCATAAGGAGATGAAGAACAAACAATCCAGCAGGATAAATTTTTTGCATTCTTAATATCGGTGGCGATAAGTAAACAAAGAAAACCTTTCAGATTCGGTTTGATCTCTATAAAAGTTAAAATAGCAAATAACTAGTTCGTCTTGTTTTTTCCACTATCAAAAACACCGTTATACTATGTGCAAATAATGGTTTTGGTCAATTTAGTGAGTACATATTTACGATTTTATGGGCTACCCAGTTCTCTATTTCCCGATAAATATATATAAATTATGGTCTATCAAGACGCTATTATATTATTATTATACCTTATTATGGTATTTTTAAGACGCTAAAGAATATTTTTCCTTTAGGTAAGCGCGCTTCATCTTAAGCTGCATCGATCTTTACATCAGGTGGCTTGCGGGAATTATTCCGATATGTAACCCTGCTTTGACAGGGGACAGTTCGAAATTTATTCACCTCTTTAATGTTTTATCTGACCCCTCATCGGTAACACTGGGACAGATCAAACTTATTTGTCCGTTCTGTCACCCCATGAGGAAAAAGAAAGATCGGAATAATTCGACACCCACATGTCAAGCATGTTAAACAAAATCAAAATTCTTTTCTTAAAACTATGCATATTTTCTTGAGGCAAATGTGATGTTGATGCAGTAAATTAAGGTGTTTTAATTTACTATTTTATATGATATAATTTAATAAGCAGATCACTCCGAAATGGTGATGGTTTTATCCACGTCATATATAGGTATACAATTTAAGCAAATTATTTTTGCAAAAAAGGGTAAGTTAGCTTTCTTGAAAGCCATGATAAGTTTATGAATTATTTTATAAATTGAAAGGTTGAAGTTTAACTTTTCTTGTATGAACAATTATTTAACACATCTCTTCGTGGAAAAGACATCAACGCGTAATGGTTTCTTATTTGTTTTTCTTTTTGTAATAAAAAAATGCATCAGATTTATATCTATTTAGTGGTATTGATATATAATATTTTAATAATAAGTAAATTAAATATACTTACCAATTAGTTGCCGCTTTAAATAATACGTAAGTGTACGAGTGTAGGTAAATGTCACGAATTACTATGAAATGAACTTTTAACAGTTCCTAATTGTATTTCCTTTATTTATAATAAAGTAACCAATCAAAAATATGAAGAAATTAAAGCGAGTCTTTGCAAAAAAGTGTGCCCGTGCGCATGTGAAGGCGACCAAGGTGTCAATTAAACTAGCTATAAAAGAATTTAAAAACCAAAACATAATCAGCGTAAAATAAACTTTAATAGCATGGTAACAGAAATCAAAATTGGTTGTGGGTGGAAAAATCAACTTAACATGTGAATGGAGAAGGCTCGATTGCCGCTCGTTTGGTTTGAGAATGAGAAACTCAGTTCGCGTCATGCACTTGTTGCCGCACGACGCATGCGCAAGCCGCTCTCATTAGCTGATTCGAATTTCGAATTCGACCGTTCCGTTCAAACCGGCCAATCGCCTTCGATCCGTTTGATTTCTTTTTCGCGACCACTTTTTTTGCATGAACTCATACAGTGTGTGTAAGATTGTGTTTTGACATTGAAAGACAAAGTGTGTTGTGACAGCTTACTGTGACGCTTTTACGCTAGAAGGTCGGATATTTTTCTCACGTTTTCTGGTAAGATTTCGAGATAATTATGTATTATTCTTAATTGTATCATTAGATACCGTAATTCGTGAAATTAATTTCTCGCATGAGAAAAATGTAACTGCGTGTAATAAATGACAGAATTTCGAGAGGTCATTGTCATGTCACGCGTTATTTTAATGTGGGGGTAGGTATTTGTAATTTATTTCGTAGGAATGTTTTGAATGAATGCTCTTTTGTTTATTGTTTCTTTTGTGAAAATATAGTTCAAGATTTGTATTGAAATAGTTACACTGCTTATTAGCAGACTAAGAGATTGCATTATGCGTTATGTAGGTATTTTTTATTCAGTTGCACAGTCGATGTGGCGGAACCTTGACTTATTGAATGTTAAAGATATTCTTGTAAATGGATGATGTATTTATGTTCGTCTCGTACGTGGTTGGGATTATGAACACTTCGATAAGTATTTTAAAGCTCTTCGCTATTTCACTTTTTACTGAAAGTGTTATCTAAGTGATAGATAACACTTTCAGTAAAAAGTGAAATGAGTTAATAAAGGATCAGTTAACTCAAAAATACAAGAATTTTACTTAAAAAATTATCTAAGATAAACACTAAAGTATACAAAAAACAGCTTATTCATGTAAAAAAATTGTGTGACGTCAGCAAAATTGTTGATCAGTCAAAAATCTCAGTAATAGTTTTTTTTTATAGATTTTATAAAACCATTTAACAAATACTTGATATTGAAATAAAAACATCATAATATATCAAGAGCAAACGATGATCATCTTTCGTCATTATTTAGCTTAAAATAAAAAACGATGCCAGTAGAAATGGAAATACCTAGTAGCTTTTGTAACTTTGAGTTTATTTTTACAATTGACTCGATTGGAACTGTTTGTAAAATTACAATACGATGGAAAGCTAAATACTTGTACGACAGAATTACAGTATTACAAGGTAAATATATAAAAAATAGCACAAAAAGGGCGTATTACTAAACAGCGGTTTCATCCAGACGACATCATTCTACATAAATGCGTACACAGTATAAATATAAATATATAAATAAATTATACTTTAAAATACGTACATATTAGGTTTTTAGTGATCATGTCACTCTAGACTATCAAAAACTTCATCATATTTTATTTGACACCTAATACACACATCGAGCTGGCTACTATTTTAGTATAGTATTTCACATCCAAAATATCGTATCAGCTTTAGCCTTAATAATAAGAAGTTAAGGTTTAAAATGAATGTAAAAAACCAGCTACTGTTGGGACAATCACCAGTAGGACAGGTGACAGATCCAATGTCACTTGTTACGATTTTATTGATACAATTTGTTAGTGTTTTATAATTTTTAGACAAGGTTTTAGATTGTTTAACCCGACCGAAAGCTTGGTATGTTTAAGTTATATGTCAGTGAGTATTTATAATTTACGAGACTGATTAATTTTGTTACTATGAGTGACATTTAATTTATTACACTAGGAGTGACATTTAATTTATTTTACTTCCGGTTATCTTGTATAGGTGCAAACGACTATAGGAATATTTTAATGTAAATACATCTCTGCCTGTTATTATTTGCGCTTTCATTTTTACCTACTTGAAGACGACGAGACTCATTTTAAATCTCGTTTAAAATAACGTCATATCAAATAGAAAAAGTATATAGATGATTTACTAGTAGTAAATAGACGCACAAAACATATAAGTACCTATATACATAATTTTACATGTAATGCAACAAGTTGCGCCCTTATCATCACAAGCAATCTCTTCCTGACAACTTTTAGATTAAGTTTATTAACAAAAGAGTAGTTTGATTCTTAGTACATAAAAAATGAAAGAATTGTAAAGGCGTCTACCGTATTGATTCGGTTGTCACTTTTTAGTACTACTTTCTTGTACAAAGTAGTTTTTATTAAATAAATTATTATATAACGCTAGCAAAGGCGCAATAACATCCTTCAACGAAGCCAAGTATTAAGCTTGTACTTCACCATGACGTGTTTAAAAACACACCTTCTATTAATTACATACATTTACAAGTATCTTTCTTACTAACACAACTAGCAAACAATACAGCATGTTAACTTTAACTGTCAGAACAACATAATTATGACAATTATCATCAGGCGGGCTACGTAGTGAGATAATCGTTCTATCCTTGAGGTCATCTTCAATGCCGTTCTGTTATATGTACCACATATCTGAACAGAGCATTAATAGAACTGGTGTTTGTAAAATTGAAGGTCTTAAGTACGGCAATATCTTATATATAAAAATCAATTGCTGTTCGTTAGTCTCGCAAAAACTCAAGAACGGCTGGGCCGATTTAGCTGATTTTGGTCTTGAATTGTTTGTCGTACTTCAGGGAAGGTTTAAAAGGTGGGAAACATAAATAACTATTAGGCGGTACGAAGTTCGCCGGTACAGCTAGTCTTATATATAAAAATCAATTGCTGTTCGTTAGTCTCGCAAAAACTCAAGAACGGCTGGGCCGATTTAGCTGATTTTGGTCTTGAAATGTTTGTCGTACTCCAGGGAAGGTTTAAAAGGTGAGAAACGTACATAACTGTAAGGCGGTACGAAGATCGCCAGGTCAGCTAGTTTTTTTATATTATCAAATAAACTTATTTGCAAAAATAACAATTGTTATTGTTATTTATTACACGTGGTTTTATAGCTTTTAAAAATTAAAGAGATTTTTATGTCCTTGCGATATTTTTTTAAGTTACGGCAATAATTTATATGATACGTTATTAAGATTGTTTATCGAGTTATCTAATAAACGTATTTGTATAAATACTAGATTAACAATAACACACGTAGTTTTTTAAACGACTTAAAAAATTAAGAAGATGTTCATGTCCTCGCAACATTTTTTTTACGTATGAATCCTGATTTTTCAGCTACCCCTGGACCGACTAGAAAAAATCCTAATTTTCAGGTAGTGGAATTCGAAGTCACCATCTTGGTATCAAAATAAATCCAGTGCTTAGATTTTAAATTAAAATAACTGAAAAGAAACCAGTACCAGACCCGACGCTTGGCCAGTAAATTAATATAAACGTTTATGTTTTAATACTCATGTCATCACAACACTAGCTCGTATTAATCGTTAATGAAATATAAACTTTATGCTTTAATCGTAAGAGTGCATATTTACTAAAAATAAAGTACATTTGCAGTGTCGGGAAATCTCGGTTTTTGCTGAGTAATCGAGATTATTCTGAGATTGCAAGAAACTGCAGATTTGACTGGAAAGTAGAGTAACTTTATAATGTAGGTTAATGTAGCAGGAAGTAGCCGTTTCTTATAAAAATAATTTATTAATGATAAACTAGTAATATTGTACTTGAGTTAATTATAAAACGTATCGTACCTATTCTATACTCGTAGTGCCTTATTTTCGTGCACGAGTCTCACCACGCTGGATATTTAAAAAATATATCCCATAGTTCAATTCGAGTAAATCCTGCTTTCTTTTGTTAATACCAATAAACTTTCAACGAGGTTTTAATCTTAAATCCTCATATTTTAAGCATAAGATTTTTTTAATAAACCTATACAATATTTAAAATGTTCCTATACGAAATTCGAAAAAAGAACGGCTAGCTCGATTAGAAATCTAAATTCAAATCAAATAAAACGATCTCGAATACATGCAGAGCTGCGCTTGAGCAAAAACAATAAACTGACTTCATCAATACATTTAACCTAGGTGGTAGACAATACAAATGATGTGCAAAAAACATTATAACACCTAACTGTATTTATATTATGTATTTATTTTTTTAGAAATTTATTAGGAGAAATTAAGTAATAAATAAGTAACGTTTCACACTCTAACCCACAGAGAGCCAGTTCCCATCCTAGAGTCCGCTCTAGAATATCTCCTACGTCGGTGATTCTAAAAAAAATTATAAATATGTAGGGTTATTTGTTAAGGGTGTTCTAAACCAAAAGACTAATTGTACTCGTTACGCTCAACAACCTCACTTTGGGATTAATTAACACGGTATAAAAAAAAATAAGCTGCTTCGTAGAAAATGTTAATCAGTCATCGACACCCCTAAACCGATATACACAATATATTTTTAAGGCATTCTTAACAATTAACGTTACAGTATAACTTCTACGTCATATTCTTTAAAAGCAACCTATTCACAAGTTTTGATTTGCTTTTGTCATTTTGGATACAGCTAAAATCATAAAACTCAAAAGGCTGTGAGGTTGAACATGATAAATTAACCCATCTATCTCTAAACGAAGAAACAAATTGTCACGTTTTATAGCGCAGGTTTTTTTATTATGGAAAAATATGTGGCAGGTGTCGTAAGGTCACGAGCGTCGTGTCGGATCTAAAGGTCATCTTTATTAAGTGCCTACTTCTCGTTTACTATGATAATGGCCAGAGAACATTTGTATTATTGTATTTGTAGCTCTTTTTAACCGATTTCACAAAATAATGAACCTACTTTAATGGGACCATAGCATAGCATGGCTAGCTACCACCCTCAAGTTGTAAAATCTGTCGCCAAGCACCTAACGGAGTGTTCCCGCAGCCTTCCTTGAGAGCCAGTATATTCGAGACTAGGCATGCTCCATCTAAGGCTACAGTATCGCTGATTTTCGTGGTCACAAGGATCACTTAAAATTACCAGTAACGACATCAAGTAGCACAAATCAACATCTAAGACCCTTCAGGCCTTATGCTCTAACCGATGCCAATGGAGTTAACATCTCAGAATAGATGAATTATTCAAATATAATAAACAACCCACCACCCATACATTATCATAATTTTAGCACTTTATCACAATAAGAAATCTAAAGTTACTGATGTCAGTATTAACATTACCCATAATGATTTACTTTGAAAAGGATTTATACCTGGCGGTATTGATCATGCATGAGCATTGAATAGTCTTTAGTTTGCAAAAGGAAAGCAAAAACAGGATGAGTATCGAATATTGATGTGTATGAATAGAGATGGAGGATGTGGCATAGAGAAGCAGACAAGCTGCAAATATGTTTTTTTTTGTCTATGATTATAAACTAGTTATTCTGCCAACTGTCAATCTTGTGACTCACTCCTATTTTTTTTTGACATCAGAACCTAAAACTTAAACCTTTTTTATGAAATATTAGCGCAATCAAAAATCAATAAATCCTAAAACCTGTCCCTTTCTAAGTTGTAACTGTAACTAGAAGCTTACGAATACCAAAATACAGACAAAAGGCATACCGACCGACAAAAAGATTAACTATTTATATTTTTATGCGGCAATGTATTTTTTCGAAAACTGATAACGTATTCAATATTTTCTTATATGTGCTAAATACAATTTATCAAAAATCTCTCTCCCAGGCTCCCACCATTGTGAAAGCTTTCCCAGGGTAAAATAAAATCAAAAAGCCTTAGGATTTGCTCCAGCGCCCTTTGCGTAGATTGGAGTAATAAAGATCGTTAAAAATCGATATGGATGCGGCTTTTGACAAAATAAAAAAGGTTTAAAAAAATTATCATCATTTTGTAC
Source organism: Ligdia adustata (assembly GCA_947049295.1). NCBI lineage: Eukaryota > Metazoa > Arthropoda > Insecta > Lepidoptera > Geometridae > Ligdia > Ligdia adustata. The sequence continues at coordinate 4,308,442 of OX346233.1, forward strand.
TAAATCCTCCCAGTATAAACATGTTTTTTTTAAAATATTTATTATATATAAATAAATAAGAGTTTATAATAGTATTATAAAAATATTACAAAATGACTTTGTAACTTTTTACAAAGTCATTTTGTAATATTTAAATATCCGAATATTATTATTTTTTATACCAAAAATAAAACAGTGTCAGCCTTTCTAAAAGTAAGTTAAAAATATTATTTTGAAATTCGGATTATCTCCTGACAGAGCCACAGTCAGTCAATTCCTCATACTAGAAAACTTTATAGCACTTTCTATTTCCATCTGTTACTTTTATGTAAATTCTCGTTTTATGTTTCTGTTTGATGATGTTAATCTCTTTCTAAGTAGTAGTAGTATACTCGTAGTCTGCCGTGGTTTGTATTTATTTGCGAGTTAAAAAGTAGTGCTAAGCCGCCATTTTATCTTTACACATTATGGATCGTAAGCACCGAGTTAACGGTGCCGTACAAGCTTACATTTTATAAAAAACAAAAAAAGTATTTTAAACATATATGTACTTGCAATTTATATAGAATACATTTAAAAAATGTTAATTTATTAAGTCTAATAAAACGAAAAGAAAATTACTTTTGACAATGTGCTCAGTATGCTGACCGCGTCACCGCGCTGACAAGGTCAATTTTATATTAGCCAGAATTTTAGTCATGTTAGTCTTAAAAAAATTAAGAGCTCTAAGTCTCCGAGGTATCAACGTTTTTAACACAAACAAAACATCTTTCTATTGAGAGTTCTAGCTTATTTTGCAAATGTTAACGACACTGAAGTTTTCTTAAAGTTTATGAGAAAACTAAATAAAGTAGTTATTTAGTATTAGTACCACGGGATTTGTCACCCGGAAGATTATTAGTTTCTTCTTAATCAAACTAAAAGATTTGGAAATTCAATTACCTGTTAAATAAACAACAACGATTAATCTACATACGATCAATTATTTATTTGACATGTTTTTACTCGCATTTCATCATTTTCAACGCAGACATTCATTTGCATGAATGCATGAAATAAAACTATAAACACACTTTCAAAATGATTACACAGAAGCTGTACAATGTTGAAAGTTTTTCCATAATATGTCACAATAGCGAAAAGTTAAATGATAACATGTCATAGAAAAAACGTGTTAATATTTTTAAATTTTTGTATTTAATTTACTTTACTTGAGCATGTTATTCGTTTTGTAAGAAAAACGATTTGGTAATCTCAAATATTACACAAAATATAAAGGATGATGAAAAATTATTGGCAGTTTGTATAACGATTGATGTTTTAGAGTTAACTAAATATTTTTTCGTAAACTTCTAGTAATAGTCATTTGGAGTTGTTACATTCTCTTTTAGATCGTGTGTTCTTACTTTTAGTAATATTTTATGCTGTTGCCTTGCAATATTAGTTAAAAGTTAACGTTTTAAGTGCGGTTTTGCTTTCACACGTTATTAGCTTTTACAATATTTGTGATCATACACTTCAGTCAAGTAGTTAATCAAATTCTTATTTTACGAAAGGGGAAGGTCTATCGCTATCGACACGCTTGCTTGCTGCAAATGTGATAAATAATCCACATGCATTAAGCATAGTTTTTTACAATTGCGCTTTGAACAAGCATTTGCACATGGCTTTGCCCGCCTTGTGTTTATTTTCTCAGGAAAAATCTACACATATCTGATAGTGTTTTTGTTTGTCCTTCTTGTAACAGCAACAGAAGATCTTCTTGATTTTCGCACAGATATAGTTTGCGGTCCGGATAGTGTCAAAGACTACTATTTTCGGGAAAGCAGACATAACGCGAAATAAGCCGCGAGAAAGAGCTAGTTTATGTATAGGATGATACATCATTACCCCTAATACGCGCGCTGTATGTGTATTAAATGTTAATTTAAAAATTAGCACATCCCACTCGGCCATTATGCATCGAAGGCGCCAACCGACTCTCAGAAACATTACCCGAGTTATTGCTCCAAACCGGTCTCCAGCACGACTCGAAGGACCTCGCATCAGGGACAATATCGAGGGCACTGAACATAGAAAGAAAATAACAAAACAACAATGGTAGGTAATATAATTTATAATCATCATGCATATTAGTTGATCAGAGGGTTTATATACCATCTTATTATACGAGTAAATGGATTTCCGCAAAGTAGCGCCTGACTCCATTGAATATTTCACTTGTGATGTAATACCAAAATTATAATTATTTTTATTCATCCGTAAATATACAACAAATAGACAAGTACACCCTTTCGCATAAAAATATTTTACAATTCGGTCCAGCCGTCTCTGAAAATCGGAAAAAATACCAAATAAGAAGTATGAAAAAAACCTTAACTTTATATAGAAGGCTTTATAAATTATTTTTGAAAAAAAAAAGAAAAATAATTTTCACGTTAAGCGTTCTTCTTGTACAAAATTTTACGAGATAACTTACTTTCGAACGAGATAAAAATCACACACGTTACTCGTATATTATTAATATGAAATTGATTTTTAACAAGCGCAGAAGCTTAATCAAGATAATACTTAAACAACCAACGAATGCGTAATTGATTTTTTCTTATAAAAATGTGACTAATGCGCAAAAAGGCCGTAATTTGCAATTGCACAAAACAGCTTTAAAGTTGTGTCCTCAATTTATTTTGCGCAAGTTTTTCCCACTTTGCCAGTCAGTGCAGTGCAGTATGCTTGTCTGACATTCTTTTGCATAACGATATGTACTTTTCCATAACATGCTGATTATACAGTGTTTTTTGCAGTTATTAGTAGGCTGATTGTAAAAAAAAACTTTGACGATGCAAAACGGCTACGTGAAAGGTAAGGTGCAAAAGTGAAATTTAAAGAAATGTTTTGGTGACATGCAATAATTTTCGAACTAAGAAACAAGGACTTTCTAGGGTTTTCCCGATTTTTTAAGACGATCTCTTTGGTTTCTAAGCCAACTGAAGGGCTCAATTACTCGTATTAAGATGGCTGGCAAATGACAATCCAGTGATTCAGGCTAATCTTGAGGTCCATGCCTTTACTTAAAAAATCATTTATGACAATCAATAATACTTCACAGCGCTGAAGCGGCGAACTGTCTAAACGAAATCAAGTTTGGTTGCTTTTGTTTTCACATCTTTCATGCCTAATTCAATGAGATATGAGAGCTGATTAAATTTTTAAGCGTCTTATAACTCGTTTCGTCTGACAAAAAACAAATAACTACCAAAAAATATATAGTCGAAAGAAGGATTTATTATGTTAAAATTGTAATTTGTTATGGTGCGGCATCCTAGGCATAAGGGGACAGAATCAATTTATTGATATTTTGTTCACAAATGACTATATACGCATGAACTAAAACAAAATTAATGTTGCCGTCGTCGTTTAATTTTCCTCTTTACGAATGATTTCACATTCAAGCGTACATTTTTTTCGTCTGAGCCGCACCTAGTGGGTCATTGTGTTTGGTTTGTTTCCCAAACACGCAATTGTTAGCCAAATGGGCAATTGCTGCTACATAGTTTAGTTGGCACACCTTGTTTGCATGTGACAATGACGTAAAGTTAATAAAAGTTCGTACTTCTTGATTGTTACTCTAAAATTCTCATACTTAGTTTTGTATATGTAACTCTTAAATCATTAAGATTTTAAGAGAAGGAAATTGATGTGTTTATTATCTTATCAACAATGACATTCTTTCGGTTTTTAGGGTATAACTCTCCAAAGGATCACTAACACCATTTGACTCACAGTCACACGCCTACCTTGCGAAAGCTTAAAACGACTGTTGCGTATCACTTCGACCATTCAACTCTTTTGTGTCGCTCCTTTGTATGACACCGCCAATGCTTCGACTTGCGTTTGTTTTGAAACAACCTTGTTGGTGACGTAAAGGTTCACTTAGCGTCGACTGTTTAGAAAGGAAGTGAAAAGCATCACGTTATCTGTGGAGAATCAAATAAATCAGATTTAATAATTGTTTATGTAAATAAACTGGACCTATTGCTATCTCTACAAGCTCTTGTTCAATTACTTGTATCAGAACTTAAATTACTTGGCCTAAACTACTTGCGTAGAATTAAGGGACGATATATACAAACGGTACCTACTGAAAATATTGTCTAACATATGAAACGTACACACATCGTTGATAGCTGAATCAATTGTATCTACAGCGCTTAACTCCCAATTTATAAAATTCTCAGCAAAGTGTAAGAAACAAGTAAAATAAAACTATTGCAATTTTTTTTTACTAATCTTAGAATCGGATTAGGTAAGCCATCAACAACTTTATAGCATTTAAAAATAGCTTCAGAGCGTAATACATTTATGTCTAACATTTTTTTCTCTCGCTTTAGAATAAAAACTATATTTCAAATCGATATTAACTTATTTTTAACCTAATATACCATTAAATTTAACCTTAATACATGTAACAATATTTTGATCATATGAACATGCAACGATTTTATAAAATATAATTATTCTGCCCAGACTTCCAAGAAATTTAATCTCAGAGTAATTTTACCATACCTGTTAGGACCGGTTCTGTGAAGTAATTCTTTATCCCAAACCAGAGAGTAAAGAAAGTCCTGAAGGGTGGCAGGTTATTGCCCTGGAAACCTGTCCACGACTGGCCACTGAGCTTACACAATAAGCTTATTAAATATATGTGAAAAGGTATGCATTTTACTTTACTAGTTAGCTTTGCTTGTGTATAAAGTAAAAGATATAATAATGTCACCAACTTCAGTACGTCAAAGCATATTTCATGTTAGATTAAGAAGATTTACTATACCTAAGTAGGAACTGTCATAGTTCTTCATTACTTATTCATGTATTTATTTTGCTCCTGTATTTTGAGAAACTGTAGAATTTTTAAAAAGTTTTTAAAAGAAATTACGTCATCAAAAAAAATTGCCGAGCAAGTAATTACACGTTTAAATCCTTTTGATTGAGAACCATCACTGGCAAAATCTTTATTTTTTTTAAACATAAATAGGCATTCGCTTGACCGCCACTCGCCTGATGTAAAGTGACGATGCAAACTAGAATGTGGCACGCTTGCCTAGAAGAAATTGATTCACTCGCAATTTGAAAAGACTGAGCTTATAGCTATCGGAAAATAAAGAACTCGCTTTCTTATGATTAAGTACATGATAATAACATTATCAGTACAAAATATAACTCAGAACTGAAGAACATAATAACACTGCTATCAATTCGCAAGTAATGCTTACTAACCTTTTCTAATCAAATGCAAAATACCTCGAAGCAAACCTGCCCAAAATTCGGTCATAGAACAGTTATAATAAACTAACACTGATACATCGGCCGATGAAAACAGAGAAATTAAAATAGAAAACGGCTCGACCATTGGTTTCTCTCGGGGTACCGATGACCCTTTTGCAATTGATTAGCTCTGATTTTACAAATCAAGATTGTGTTTTGTAAAAACTATAACGATTTCTCACGATTTCATTGAAATGGATGAAATTAATCTGTCTCATCATTTAAACCATGTTTGCAGAAAAACATTGCTCAGGGACTCTTACTGTTAAATTACCAAAAATTGACGTCAGTTATAAAGATCAAAAAAAAGTTATAAAGTCTTTGAGTCCTTAAGAAGAATGCGTAATTTTCTACTGATTACTACTAAAACTCCTTCTCCACTCTTTCCATTATTAAATTACGCAGACGCTTGCTATTTAGATGTAACCGAGGAGCAACTCGACAAGCTCGAATGTTTACAAAATTTCTGCATTCGGTTTATATTTGGGTTGCGCAAATATGACCACATCTCTGAATACCGTAAAAAGCTCAAATGGTTACTTATTCGTAATACGTTGTAAATCTCATATTCTGTCTTTTCTAAACGAAATATTATTCTTCCCCAGCACCCCTCCCTACTTGAAAGACAAATTCGTTTTTGGGACTGCTTTCCACTCAACTTCCCTGCGATCCTCACATGATCTTCATCTTATGTTGCCAACTCCCACATCTACTAACTCTTTCTTTCAGGCATCATTTACTGTGCAAACTGTCATTTTATGGAACACGCTGCCTTTGTCGGTCAGGACAGGCTAAATCTATTTTTATATTTAAGAATTTGTTGAACGACTACTATCTCTTAATAAGTTCTCAGTCGAAACTTCTATGTTTTAAAAGACACTCTCATTGGTACATTTATTTCTTTTGTTTTCATTTGTCTAGTGAAAGGATTATTATGTATTTTTTTTTGTTAGTATTTATTGGTACACCACCGATGTGTTTTTCTCATCAAGTCCGATCCATCCAAAAGTTGCCTCGAAGAAATCGCTTTAGGTGATAAGGCCAGCCAATGTATGATATCTGTTTGAAATGTTTACGTATATTTTTGGTGTACAATAAAGTTATATTTGAATTTGAATATATTTTCCTAAAGGCTCTAGGCGTTAAACTGTACATATGTAAATTAACGTTTTGTTAAAGCGTTACTTATATATATTTCAGGGCCCGTTGTTAAAAGAACTTTTGTACATTTAGCTAACGATACTTTTGATTAATGTTTGTCAATATCTTAAATCAATTTATTTACATTTTAAGATGTTCTAATATCTCAGCAGTTTTTGATTTGGAGTTTGAAGTTATTACTGCTGCAATGACTCAAAAACAACAGCAAACAATAGCTTGTACCAGCCGTCATTAAAAAAAGTTAACAAGATTAAAAACCGCTAGTTAACTGGTACACGTCCGAATTGTATCAAAACTCAACCTAAATATCCGTTAATCATAACAAACGGTTAACGATTGAAACAGTATGGTAAGCTAACGGTGTTTAATAGCCATGAGACGTCTGGTGTACAATCAGATGCACCGCCGCTGTGTCTAATTGATATGAGTTATGAGTTCGAGCATTTGAAGCTGTTTTAAAGATAGAATAGGCAAATTGTAAATTATTTATTAGCTCGAGAGCTTGTACGACGCAAAGAAGTTACCATCAAAATAATTGTCTGATTACACATGAAACGTGTCTTATACTTTTCTTTAATTTTTTCCGGCAATAGTTTGCAGTGGATTTAAATGACGTCACCGTGCTAATTTCTATTGTCTCTTACTATTTTTGATTGTTTCCATTTTGTATTATTTTTTTATACGTCATAATGTAGGTATATTTCTTCGTGAAAAATTGGATTAGTTTTAGACTATATATCATAGTAGATTTGTGCAACATGCCATTCATCACCACAGTACTTTTGAGGATAAAAAGCAAACAAATTCTATTAGTAATTAATTAAGTACAATCAATCAACGGCATTGCTAAATTATGAACCAGTGTTATTTACAGGCTTTGGCATGACTCGAAGACCTTATATTTTTGCGTTTAAACTCCTTATCATTCGTTACAGTTGACCAATGTACTTACAAGTAATATCACACTGTTACACTTTTATGAAGTCCTTCTCGTAAGGGTGTAACAGTGTATTTTAGTTTTAGGCGTATCAGTATATGGACCTAGACTAAGGACATAATAATGAACTAAAGAACACTGCCATACATATTAAAAGTTTTCGGTGTTGATGTTAACAACATCTGAAATTATGTCAGACACGTTTCATTCACTGTATAATTCACATCTGAAGTTTTATCATCCAGTCTAAAACAGTTGATATTTCCTACTGTATAAATAGTTCCTAACGACACACTCGTCGGTTCCTTCCATTCGTCTTGCATATTCATCAGCTATTTGTCCGTCGTTTGTCGCCGGCCGTTACGCATCGCCAGCTATGCTAGCACCTTTTGTTATTCATTCTTAACAGTGAAAGTGGTCACTCAGTCATTTTTACTCGGCGTGCGTTGTTTGCTAAGAATTGTGCTGCTGTCGCCATAATTTCCTTATAGGAAGCTTGTTATTGTTATTTGACGCTTGATTGGGTTTGCAATGTTTAGTTTGTTTACTGCTTTCCTTTGTACTACGTTAGGTACTAGCATCATACAACGGATATTAGAGTTACATTTAAACTTCTTATTATAACCACAAAAATAGATCATCAGATAATAAGTACAACAACAAACAGGCACAAGGTCTGGATGGCCTAAACTTCACTTTTGTAGATACAGAAAATCAAAATTAGATTTAATGCAGACCACAGTGCAAAAAATAAACAGAAAAAATAAAATTAAAAGAATATCATTTAGAATATATTATATTATATCACACTAATATTATAAAGGGAAAAGTTTGTATGTGTGTGTGTATGTTTGTTTGTTCCCCCTTCACGCTCAAATGGCTTAACAGGTTTTTTTATAAAAAAATTTACACCCTGGATTAACACATTGTCTACTTTTTATCCTAGAAAATTAAAGTATTCCCATGGGATGATCAAATATCCACTGCGGTTAATCGCGGTTAATAAATACAATAATGAGAATCTTGCTAAAAGTTGTCATGTTTTATCTTTGACAATAAGAGTCTCATTCAAAGAACGTTGGACTTATCCCAAAACAATTTTATTTTTCCCGTTTCGCTAAATATAATACCTATTCTTTCAAATATTTTAATGCTTTACAGACGTTTGAAAAATCAACTTAAGTATATATGTAAAATCGATTGTTTTTGAAGTAAACTTAAATCATTTACAGAGTATCATAATAATAACAGATATAGCATAATATGGCAACCAATAAAAATAGCACATATCGAAAAACGTCACGTAATTGAAGTCATCGGAAAAAACATACAGCAATAAAAACTTGTAACTTGTTCTGGCATTTTTTGCCCGAGTTACGAGTTTTATTTTATGTATGGAGCATGAACAAATTTGAAACCAAACTTAAGGTCGTGTTTTCAAATAAATGAACATATATGCTAAAGTAGTGAGACTTGATTTTATTGCAATTGATTGACGCATGTTTTCTATAGTTTTATTAAATAAACCATAAATTACTATACATTTTTAATATCGTTTAGGATATTTTGTATAAACTTTGTCGTTACTTTGAAACTATCATTAAATAAACCTGTAATATTAACGTCATTTATTATTTAAAATGAGCGTTTCGTCGAAATATCGCCACGATTTCAAAACTTAATTGCTATAACTGATTTGGCAAATTTCGTAAATACTGAATCATCTTTGTCAAAGATTAAATAAGCACAGAAGTCAACCAGTGAAAAAAAAATTTTGTATATTAATATTAAAAAGTCGACTTTGCGTGTATCCATGTTCGTCTGCGTGATATTTATTATTTCTCTTTAACTTACCGGGAAAAGTATCCTATATGTTGACCAGGAATGTAAGTTACTTCAGTTAGCTCTGCTATTTCACTTTTTATGTCCCCCTAGCTCGGTCTTTAGCATTTTTTTTTTCATTTTTAGAAATGCAACCTCTACAGTTTTGTTATATGTAAAGATAACTGAATATCAGGGATACTGTTTTCGTTAATTAATTTTCTATGGTCTTGTCAATTTCTTAAGTCTCTGGTTACTAACATAATCTGTGCAATACAATACTCACCCGACAGGTTTACCTCGCCAAAATGAGCTTTATTACTACTAACCGCACGTGGTTTCGCTTGTGTTTAAAGTCTACACATGATTATGTAGGTGCGCGTAGATTAGCAAGGTTCTGGCTCATTAGGTGTAAAATTAGCCAAGGCAAGGACATAACCTTCAATACATATATATACTCGTATTTGACTGCATTAGGAAAATATGTGTTCTTTGATACGGATAATTAAATAGGATGAACTAATACTCATTTTTTTGGAAAATATTTGAAGTATGTAGTTGAAGCTAAATTTTATTTATTTCACATTTCTTATGTATTTGAGCCCTCGTACTCAGATGCGTTTTAGATTTAATTTAAAAGAGAACGGACACGCTTCTTACAAGTTTGTTCCAAAAAGTAAAGTAGCCGGCCAAAGAAATATATATATGTATTATTGTAGTATATAACTTTCGGAACATTTTATATTATGCCACCTCTAATTGTAATGTCTGAGTTGTTATACATAGTTTAATCATATCATAATATAAAATGTTCCGATGGTCACATACTACAATAATACACATATATTTTTCTTTGGCCGGCTACTAGGGTTTTTTGGTCCATTATGTCCTCTCCTTCTCCTTTAGTTTTCCTTTTGTCAGATAAGTATAATAGCTTCCAAGTATAAGTGAAGTCTTTTACCCTCAAATTGGCCATCATCGACTATGACTTACAGTCCCTGCATAGAGAACACCCTTATAGTGAGATTTTTGTATTCATTTGGTTGAAGTGAAAAGAATAATCAAGTGGTTATCATTACTGTATTATATTTTTTATAAAGCCTCAATAAAGTTAGTATACTGCACTAAGTGCTTGGTTTGTAATTTATTTGAGTTACCAAGCATTATTTATACAATTTTTTATTAATATTCGATCAAGCACTGTGACGTCACAGAGTGAATGACCTTTAGCACCTGATGGTCAAGAGTGAATGGGCATGCCGAGTGTTCCGAGCTCGAATATGGTATGCCGCCAGCTTTCTTCTTTATTACCTATCGTATAAGTTTAATAAGCATCGACTGCTTTATCTATAGACCGGCAATTTTGCTGAGCTGGTATGATATCAGCCAATGATGTTGCCAAATACATATATGAAATAATTTATGACAGCGAATATTAAATGAGATAATTTATTGGCCTTCAACTTTGTGTATGGTGCCATTTCTCAAGAAGTCATAAGTCGTCGTGGCAAAGTAAAAACATGTCATGTGCCTTAGTATAGCGATGAAGACTTTACTGCACATGATGGCATATCTCTTGCATTCATAAACAAGACATTATTCGTTAATAATCTACCATAATAATACTTGAAGAATCACGTGATTTGCAATAAATGCGCAGACGAAGGCGCCATTTTTTCGGCGAACGAGTGAAAAGTCCATTATTTGGTTAATAAAGGTGTTTCAAGATAGAGGGTCTTCTATCTTACGTATGACGACCTTCGAATAAAATAACACAAACGAGAACCAAAGTTGACACGTGTTTATTAATAAGCTTGTAAATATGTACATAAATATTGAAGAAAAACAACATCAGGAGTCCTGCGAGACTATAAACAATGGTGCTTAGCTAGCTCACTTCCCTATTTCATATATTCTAAGCTCACTTTATCAACACGATATTTCATGTCTCTTTAAAATATGTTGTCAATGTTTTAATAAGGTACATGAATGGATTCTGTGGAAAAGATCTGATTAATCACATAATAAAACAGTTCGTGATGCAACTTTGTGACGATGGTTCAATAACTTGAGAGATCTCGGTATCTACTGGAAAGCTGATGGAAAATTTACAGCTTGACTGAGAAAAATACTTGGTTTTTAACAGGATTTTTTTACAAGGGGTTAGATGGGCGACACTAAAAGAGAGAAACTTGGCTACGGCGCCATTTACCGACTGATTTCAATAATACGACAGAGACGAGAAAAAAAATATTCTAAATTGAAATAAAACCGATAATCGAGTATTTTAATACGCTGCTAATAAAAAAATGTGTTCCCTCTATGTCAACAGTGCGCAGATCCGTTTGTTAATTACCCGCGGAGAATTTATTGTCCCACGGGAACACTGCAATTTTTCGGGATAAAAACTAGCATGTACATATTCTGATGTCAAATTTCATCTAAACTCATTTCATTCGAATCGTTTAATCTTGAACGAGTAACAAACAAACACACACACGAACTATCGCTTTTATAATATTAATGTGAACTGTAATTACTAAAGCTGGTACATAAATAAATTGTTAATAGTATGTACAAGTACCTAGTTCCTAGAAATTTTGATGAAAAATCATATATCTGACCTTGCGAGATCGTGAGCTTGCAGTGACAGGACTTCAGACAAACTGACAGAGCTATTACGTTAATGTTATTGGATGACGTTCTTAATCTATCGTATAGCAGTTTGTTTTTATAAGGTAAAATACAGTAAGATAACATTATCGTAATGATCTGATATAGTAAAAAAAAATATACAAAGATGGAGGGTCGAATTTATCCACATAGTGCATACATCTTCACGCCTGTAACGAACGTTATTCAAAGGTAAATAAATATTTGATTATTTTAAAATGAAATATCTGAAATGCTTTTTTTTAATTGATAAAAGCTTAATTCTTCGTTCCCATTCTTATAATTTAGACAAAAACATATTTATGTCAGCTCTAACTTGCTGAGACATAATTGTAATATTTATTGTATTAAAATTAATTTAATTTCTAAATATTTACGAACGGAATTCGATATTATTATCCAGTCTTACTGTCCTATCTTCTACTTGTATCTACGAGCACCTCGCATTGCTTCATTAGCAAAATAATGCGAAGATCGATTAATTATCGACATTACTACGCATGAACGAGTTGTATAATCGATTTCTTGTCGAACCTGGACTCGATTTTGAAGTGAAAGTATCTCTATCGACACAGGTGTTACGATCGGACTCTATAACTTTAACTCGAATGAGATGAAACACGCTATTCGATACTTCTATACCTTTGACTGTAACAAATATATTTAGATCTGAATAACGTCATCACATTTGTACATGCCAACCGTTTTAACATAAAAAATTTTGTTTTGTCTCAAGCTTTCAGAGATCAAATTAAAATGGTTATTCTGGGTTGCAGGTAGTCATGGGCCATTACGAAGTTTCGATGGTCGTCTTTTAACGGAAATTCCTAACAGTTTACATCACAAGATAAGGGTATGAGTAACCACTAGGTTTTAGACTTAAAGAAAAACGATTTCATTTTACGTAGGTAGTTTAAGAATTAGATTAGGATTAGGAGGAGTTATTTTTGGTCTAGTTATCATCCTTATTATTTATTCTGTATTTAACGTCAAAACAGGAGGAAGGGCTTCCGCATGTCTTTGTAAAATATTATTCCTATCGGCCGGAGATTTAACACAGCTAATTTCTTTCTTTATTGGGGCGAAAACTACCCTGGACAAAAATTCGGGACGACTCATATCAGTTCGTGGATACACACGTCGTAGATATCAAGAAACGACGCGATTTTTTACATCTTTTTTCTATTGTCTAGTTATTTAGGCTAGTCCTTACTTGTAGTTATTAACAATTTAAAAAAAACTGTTTTGTTAACGTTGTTCGCACTTGCTTAAATTCTTCAGTCTTGCTCCGCACATTCGTTTAAAAGGTTGACCTTTTCACACCTGGACATTTACACCTGGTTTCCTTTTTTCATCAGTAATTTATTTATTTATACAAACACCAAGTTCGTTACTGACTAATAACTAAGTACATCATAATCTATTAAGATAAAGACAACATGCAAAATGATTATAAAGCATGAAGAGAATTTAAAAAAATATAATTTTAATAGTCACTTAACCAGAATTTATAAGAACTAACACAAATAAGATCTTTTGATTTTTTTTTTCTGTAGAATCCCCGAAAATGTATCAGCGCGGCGGTAAGTAATATGAAAGGTTTTCGGGGAGAATGGTTTTATTCTCAACTGACCAAGGCATTTCTTGTCTATGCAAGTATCTAACCACCAGTAAGTTTTTTTACAAAACTTTTAACCGTCGCACGTCGCATCTGTCTGCATAAAATTCCGCTTACCTAGTAAAGGTATGCCTCCATATTTTTTTTTTTTTGGTTTCCTGACACTGTCTTGTTTGTGCATGTGTGTGTAACAGACCGGAAATATCGGCTACCTGCGCCGACGCACTTCTGGATACATTGTAAGATGCGCGGTAAAAAATAAACGGATGAATAGACATGGTTCGCGGTAACATAGACGTGTGATGATGAGTTATGGTGGGTTAGAGTTTTTTGGTGTTGATTGTGGAAAGTTAGACTTGGAGTGACATGCACCAACGACTTTAATCTAGACTTATATTCTTACAAGACAAAACAGTATGTATGTATAGTGCCAGAAAATTAAAAGTTATTTTGATAAAATAAAATCGTTTATTTTCTATGAGATAATATTAGAATAAGAATAAGAAATAATTGCCTTTTTTTAAATAACGTTAAAAACTTTAAAATTTGTATGGGACAAATTGAAAAGGGTTTATTTCCTGTTGTCACCACAATCTCTCATCTTAAATTGACTGAGGTGACAAATAGGAATAAACCTTGAAAAGTATAGAAGAGAAAATAAATTTTAAAAACGTGCCAGCCATTACTGAGAAATCGGACCAACCTCGAGCCTCCAATGACTTGAGAACCTCCTTTTCGAAGTCGTTTTAAAATATTCATATGTCTATTTTTACAAATAAAATAAAGTCAAACCTGGCAGAACATTTTACATCACAAGTTATGCAAAAACTTAGAATCACTTAACAAAACCTTGTTAAGAACTTGCTAATACATCAGTCAGGTTGAACGCCAGAATGTTTGAAAGCGTTCGTTGACGGACATAGTAACTATGTAACAATCTGTGCCGCATTATGGAGTATTCCATTCAGTATCATACTCTTATACTTGGGCACTAGTGATTTGCGCACCTAATCTGTTGAACAAACTTTGCAAACGAATCAAATCAAATCAAATCAAATATAACTTTATTGTACACCAAAAATATACATATACATTTCAAACAGGTATCATAAAACATTGGCAGTACATTGGGCGGCCTTATCGCCTAAAGCGATTTCTTCCAGGCAACCTTTGGATGGATCGGACTTGATGAGAAACACACGTCGGTGGTGTACCAATAAATACTAACAAAAAAAAAAATACACAATAACCCTTTTACTATAACTATCTATATAGACAAATGAAACCAAAAAAAAATAAATAAATAAAAAAAATATACGTACCAATGAGAGATGTTAAAAACAGAAGTTTCGACTAATACGACGAACTTAATTTTAAACTATTTTATTGCGATGTATAATGTATTTTATTTTATCCACTTACGAGTACTTACTTTAGTTAGATAACGGTCAAGTAGACTAGCCATTAATGCATAGCAAACCAAACTTGATAACACTAAAAAAAACTCGTGATCATGGAAATTGTTATAACTGTTTACAAATTTGGTTTGATAGTATCCCAACTAAATACCCAACCAAACAAACCATAACCGACCTAAAGACAGTACGTTTATTGAAAACCGTACATAAAATAATAATTCTAATAAAAAAGATAATAAAAAAAACACTTTTGTTCATTACGTACGTTACAATCAAAATTACTATTTATCAATGTTCCGTTAAACTAAACAAATATAACGGACTTTTATCATTTTGGCGTAGATTTAAAAAACAGCAATAAACGTCTGCATTTCTTAAGTATACATTTTATTCCTTTTTTCGATAAGTGGAATATGTTGTATTCACAAAACGACAGCTACTAAAAAATCGGTGTCTAACATGGAATACTCCAATATTAACAGTCGTCGCACGCGCAGCTTTCATAAACACTGACCGACTTGTGCGTATGTGTGAGTTACTTAGTCATACTTACACTTGTTGAGTTTCAGGTTTCATTTAGATTACTTCTTGGGAGGTCCAGTTCATCAGCTACTCGTTACTCGTACTCGTTACTAGAAAGGTCATTGAAATTAATTTTCTCTAATACAATACAATACAATATTTCTTTATTGCACACCAAAAACAAAATAAACAATAAGATAAAGGCATCGGTAGTACATTGGGCGGCCTTATCGCCTAATGCAATTTCTTCCAGGCAACCTTGGGATGGAACGGACTAAGTGAGAATAGTCACGTCGGTGTTGCATCAATAGAAAAAACAGAAAAAAATACAAGTACAAATATTGTACCGCAAAAAAAACAACAAGAAAAAAAAAATTAAAATTAATCAATATACATAGTTAATACATACCTATACATACATGTCATACTCGCAATAATCATTCGTAAATAAATGTTCAGTTTAATTTACGGAGAGATAATGATTTTTCACCAAATTTTTAAATATATATAGAGATTTAGCCTGCCTGATTGACAGGGGTAACATGTTCCATAGCAGGATAGCTTGCACAGTAAATGATGCTTGAAAAAAAGAGTTGGTTGAGGTGGAAGCTGGCAGCATAAGGTGAAGATCTCGTGAAGGTCTTAAAGAAATAGAATGAGAAGCAGTCACAAAGACAAAATTATCTTTTAAATACGAAGGAGTGGTGGGATTGAATATTATTTTATAAAGAAAAGACAGAATATGAGAATTACGGCGAAGACGAATAGGTAACCATTTGAGCCTATTACGGTATTCGGAGATGTGGTCATATTTGCGTAACCCAAATACAAACCTAATGCAAAAATTCTGTAAACTCTCAAGCTTGTTGATCTGCTCTTCGGTTAAATCTAAATAGCAAGCATCTGCGTAATCCAATATGGGAAGAAGGAGCGATTTCACAAGTGCAGTTTTGGTAGTAATCGAAAGAAAATTACGCAGTCTTCTTAAGGAAGCTGCAGACGCAAAGATTTTGCGACTGACTTCTGCAAGCTGTGGATTCCAGGAAAGTGTTTTATCCATGGTTATTCCAAGATTTTTGACAGTCTCGCTAATTTTAATTGGAACTCCATCAAAAAATATTTGAGGAATGCGGCTCATGTCGATTTTAGAAATCATACGGGAACTTCCTATAATAATACATTGAGTTTTAGACGGATTAACCGTGAGACCGTACGACTTACTCCAGTCCCGAATCCGTTGAAGATCAGAATTAGTCACGTTAACTGCCTCATTCAGTTGCTCAAATGAGGCCTAATAATATGTGTACTAGATGGAAGATTTTTCCTGTATATTTGATTTTTGTGTGTCTGCAATAAAAAGATAATTAATTCTTTCATCTGTTTATACACATTTAATTCAATGCGATTAAAGAGATAATAGCTATGACGTCACAGTTATATAGAACAAATAAGCGCATAGAATTATTAAAAAAATATATAAAAGCATTTTGAGTGAATAAACAAATGTAAAATATATTATTATACACAAAAAATAAATTATATATTTCTGTAACTGATAAATGGAGTCTTTCCACAGAGAAGTGGACTTTGTTTTTAATCACATTTTACAAAATTGTTTTTGTAGCGTTGATCTGTGAATTAAACGCTGATATTTGGTAATATTACGTGTTAATTAAATTATGTGATACTAGTATAACATACCGCGAAAAAACACTTATTATTAATACCAAAGCTTCTAAATTTACTGAAATGTGTGCATATCATCGCTTTAAGTTATTTTCTCAGTCCGACAACGCTCATCGGTTAGCCAATGAGCCGCGTAGAGAAGCTATAAAATTAATATAATTTACAGCCTTTCACACTATAACAGTTACACCAAAGAAAATACGGATGTGGATTTGTATCATTTAACCAATTCATATCTATTTAAAATAGTGAAATACTAACTTGATGCGGCAGCCCATTATTTTTTTATTTATGTACCACTTTAAAGCCTAGGCTTATTAGAATAACTTTTCTAAAAAGCTTAGGCGTTCCTCAATTCAGAGTAGCATACTACACTCATATTATAAAGGCGTAAGTTTGAACATGTGTGTGCTCGTTCCTCCTTTACGCTCAAACGGCAGAACAGATTAGCTTATACACTGGATTAACTTTCTTCCCGAAAAATTGAAGTGTTCAAATGGGAAGATTAAATATTCACCGCGGGGCGCAGTTTGTAAAAAATATATGGTGAATGGAGAACCTATTCCTTTTTTGAAGTCTGTTAAAAAACAGCAGTGCATGACATCCACAAGTTTCACTTATGGATGTCATGTAGAAAAATAATGCACAAGTGCAGAATGCGGTCGTAGGTTTAGCATATTTGTCAAGTAAAAACCTAACCACCTTACGCTTAAATACATCCGGGTAGTAATTTGTAATACAGGTAATGGTCCACAAAGCACAGCCAAGTGCAACTGCACTCTGCAAAGCTCATATTCAACAGGTCCCTAAAAGCCCTTTTTTATCTATTGGATTCGAGGTGAGCCCTACAAGTCAAGCAGAGGGGCTCAAAGGAGCTGGTCTTATATGGATACACATAAATTATAATATTATGTGGAGCTAGCTACAAAAAATAACATTCTTGTACTAGCAACCACGTGCAGGTTATAAATCTAATGCTAAATACGGTTAACTAGTCCATGCATCCTTTAAGACTATAGGTATTTAGATCAACCTTCCATAGTCTATACGTGTCTCAAGGTTAACAAGATTTTAATTAAATAATTCCACAATTGTTATATTTTTTTAAATAATTAATACAAATTAATCTACTATACATAAGACAAAATTTTCTAGAAGATACCATGATGGATTTAATTCTATATTATTTTTATAAGATATTATCAGTATGGTATGGCTTTGTCTAATTTATTTAATTTTATTGCATGTGCAATGAAAATTACAGATCGTGTAATTTTTCAATTGATACTCTTATAATCTAATATATAAAAACCCTATAACTCAAACATATAAATATTTTATAACTTTTTATAAAGAAGATAAAGATTAAAGTAATCGATATATAAGGTATTCAATAGATATTCATACTTATATTTTGTCTTTCCCTTTTTATGGAAATAAACACATGATGGCATGTGGGCATGAGGCAACGATATGATTTGATTCAAATATAGAAAGTAATTGAATCACCTTCGATAGAAAATGAACAATTTAAAGAAATATTACTAAAGTTAAGATCATTGAAAAAATACATAAAGATTAAAGACGATCTGAGGACCTTAATTTCATAAAACAAAAATGCTTCGCGCCTATCTTACGAACATGATTACTCGATCGCGTGTCTGTCTTCTTATCCTTGACTCTTTGACTTTAAACGCCACCTAAATGTCGGTATCATACATAATTGAAAACGCTGTAACATTTTACATTATAATATAATTATTGTCCGCTAAAATCAGAAAATATAACAAATTAGGTAGACAAGTTATTGTTTGTGCTTAGTTACGTCTATTTTTGCGTATTCCTGGATCACAGACAGAATCAAACCTGGCAAGAGTTGCCATGTATTATCTTTGGTATTGGCCCATAGCGTATCGCTTTTTTGTAATGATACGAATAATAAACCACAAATGAAAAGGGACTTCCAAACCTGGCTGCAAGAACTTTAGACACACGCATCATAACAAGGGAAACCGCGGGATGCATCACTCACATAAAAATACGACAAACCGTTTAGACTCCAGGGCGTGCTAAATAAATATACATACATACATACACTCGATAAACACAACCCTCATCATAGTCAAGTTAAAAATAAATAAAGAAGTCAAGTTTTTAATGAGTCCAAAATGATTTATTTTGGGACCTGCAGCAATTATTTGCAAGCGAGTAGGTATCACTTAGTAAATAATCACCTCATACACACAAATGGAAGGTATTTCAAGGGCAAACCTTGATAGTATTACAATTCAATTCGTCTACTTAATAAGTACTGACACTTTTGATTGGCAAGTGATATGTTTATTTAAGGTTTTTTGTACGAACTATTGGTTTTAAGTGCGTAAATAAATATAAGAATAAAAAATACAACACAACATGTCCGCGGACCATTGAGCATAATGAAAGAAATACATTTTATTATAAGGTAAGGAAAACTTTTAAAATCCTTGTAGTGTCGTGATTTATTGTAAATCTTTGTTTTTTTTTCGCATTTGATATTATGGAATATATGGAACGAACATTACGTCTTAGTATAATTTTACTTGTGTATACTTTAAAAAACAAATGTCCTAACAATATAGACTCCAATGAGTCCTAGTGCTAGGCTATAATTATTGTGCACTGATAAAAAATCAAATAATACTATCGAATGCTATAAGACTAATTTGATGAGATCATTAAATAATTGTTTATTACAATATTACCGGATATCATGAAAATATTTAATCATGTTATTAGTTAGCATTTGTATCAAAAACCTTGCTTTTATGTGTTCATGGATTTTCCATTCCCAATATTTTAAGCATCATTACATACGAATGAATTAAATCCGGTGATTAAGTTATTTTGTAAGTACAGAATCACGAAACATTGCATAATCCTGGCCACCTCTCAATAATCTTTGTATAACTATCCTTACCTCCATGAAATCGAGGAAATTAATAAAATAACATATAAATACAAATATCTTTTTAAAATCTTAGTCATATTACTTGTAGAGTCACGCGTCATGAATACATTTGCTGTGTTTGTACACAACACATATCAATTCAGCAATTTATATAAATGTATGCTAATCATAGCAATCTATTATTAATATACATAAAAGAGTAAGTCCTGACTGATCAACTTACACTTGCTAGTAATCAAAATTGAATACCTAAACCACTGAAACTAGAGCCATCAAATTTCAAGTGTACTCATAATGTAGAGACTTCCTAAAAAAGGTTTTTTTTGGTAACTTAACCCATTGGTGATCAAATTTAAACTGTTTAGGGGTTCAAAGTTTGAAACATGTCTATATTCTATTTTATCTCGTTTGCAATGCCACGGGTGACAGCTACCTTAAAGATTTAAAAAATAAAATAAGCTTACGAAATCAGAAACATTGCCATTTTGTGATGATCAAATTATTGAATTTCATATAACCAATTTTTATAATTCAGTTTCCCTACGGTATCAAAATCTCACTATTCACTCAATCGATGCTTGTTACAAATATAGAAACCAAAGTTATATAACGGAGAGAAAAAAACATCTACGCCTCGTTGACCAGATATTTATAACATTTGTTACGGATAAAAAAAGTTACGTCAAATGATTAGAGTCGTGACGACATTGTTAGGGCTGAATTAGAACCGATATCAGCTAGTAAACAGTAGGCCTATCGTGGGCAGTGCACAAAAATAGTTTTGTCCACCTTATATTACAAATTTTCAAATAAAATCTTCTGCCAATGTGCCTTCAAGCACACGCAGCTTTGTTATTTAAAATTAGCTGTATCATTTGTAGTTTTACCTTTTCCTGGGGACAAATTGCTATGCTAGTCTTACTAAAATAACAATTTTAATCTAGCAGCTCATTAAGCTCAATGTGATTTGATTTTCAGCGGCAGCATCACATCGCTCTTCTGAGCGTCAGCTTATGAAGTCAGGATTGCTCACATTCCAACCTGCCCCCATTGCCCTGTCTAACTTCCGATTTAATAAAGATAACAATAAAAAGAAGTTACCGACATGATTAGCAGAATTGACCATTGTTATCTATTGCTGGGTGGCAAATAATTGCACCTACCCAGATAGGTAGCAATGTGTTAAATTAATTTACGCACAAACACTATTGTAAAAAATGATATACATAAAAGTTCTATCCTCGGCGCATAAAAATAATTATTATACCGCATGATCGGATTTGTCGTAAGTAACAAATATTTGCATAATAATTATAACATACTTCCTATAATACCGTGACAACTAGCCGTCTATTTGTCGTGCTTAATTAAACGTCATGTTTTTTTACAATCGTCTGCGTATTTATATTTGCATATAATGTTTCATGTTGTAGTTTTTTTCCACCTTATGTGATATAGCATATTTTCTTACTTTCTGATCAGTGACAAAGCAAACGCAATAGATTTTTTGTGTTCTTGCTCGATGAAAAAAAATACTCTGACCTATCCTAACTAATATTATAAATGCGAAAGTAACTCTGTCTGTCTGTTACGCTTTCACGCCATAACCACTAAACCGATCTGGATGAAATTTGATGCACAGGTAGATTGGATCCCGGGAAAGGACATAGGATACTTTTTAACCGAGGAAAAAAGTAGTTCCCCCATTATCTCGACAATCCAATGAGGAACTACGCGGGTGAAACCGCGGGGCACAGCTAGTTTATAATAATTATATATGAGATTTTTACGGTCATATAAAACACTTTTTGAGTATACTCGGAATCATCCAAGGATACGTTTAAAACGGTTTTTTTTGTATAGCGTCAATTACAAGCTAAAACTTTTATCACGAATAAGCAAATTAAATCCTGCAAACTAATTCTAATTTGACCAACCACACATAAACATTTAATTGTGAATTTTTTTTATTACCTAAATGATTAGAATTATAATATCTATTTTCATGACGGCCTTATTACATACAGCAAATTATTTTGAATATAAGATGAATAAATCCTTACTGTAATAAAATATCGCTTCGTATGTCAAATTATCCCGCTCCGAACTTATCCCAGCGGATCTATTCTTTATTTTTATTAATTTTAAATAATAGACTGATCCCATAGATCTTAACTACTGAAATTTAAAGCGTGACTCGCGAAATATATTGTAATTTTATTAGCATAGAGGAACTAAGCTAAACTAAGAAAGAATTCTAGTTTTTCCGTATGAAGCCATGAAAAGAAACTGCTTGTTTTCTATAACTCAGCAACTCCTAAAGCCATTAGGGTAGGTACTATAGAAACTCGAACAGGTGTGTAGTGAAAGTATTAAGTGTGTTTGTCAACAGTAATACATTGCGTAAGATAAAGAATGGTGGATTGACAATAATTTGATATCATTAGACGATTCGAGTTTGTAGGACAACAACAGTACTCGTACCTACTATTTGTACAGAAATTGGTGTCGCATTTGAAAATAAAGCAGCTGGGAAATTGGCAAAATTACTTTATTGAACATATTTAGGCCGGGAATATCACGCAAAATATCAGGTGTTAAGAAAAAACAAATTAAAAAAATAATATGATGTGATAAAATAAATTAAATGAAGGATATAAGATATGTTTAGGCTAAATTTGTTTTTATTTTATTTTGTGCAAATAGAACCTCACGAAAAATTAACGATAACTTTCTCGTCTTTGCGGAAACGGATAACATACATAAAAAAACTTTCCGACAAATTGAGAACGTCTTGTTTTTGAAGTTGATTAAAAATATAGACGACTTCTTCGAGGTGAGAACCGCAAGTAGCTCCCTCAAAAACGTCTTAACCACACTGCAACATTATTAAATAAAGCTATTTTTTTTACTTGTAAAGTAATTGATATCTCGTACGAAATCGTATCCGTTTCTAATGGCACGTTGTCAATAAATGGATTGTTCACAAATTGCTGTAACGAATCCACTTTCAACAGTTCTTGCGTCAACATTGTAGAAGCAATGTATAGTGTTTGTACAACAAAGATCGTTTTAGTATTTCTCAATACGAGCATTGACATACTTAGATTGTAAAATAATTTGTACATCAACTTATTTAATTATTTTTAATTACTGGTGTTATTACTGTCTATAGATATTTACTACTTATTTTGGTACGACCAGTGTCAAAGTGAATTAGCTATAGACTCTAAATACTTTTAATTAATATGCGCTCCTAGTACGATCTTGGAGACTAAGATTGATTAATATACTTTCATATTTATAATCACGCCAATGCTCGCTAAAAGCGTTCATTCGTTAAATTTCTTCCAGTATCATCGTCGTTTTATTTACATCAGGCGAGTTACGGTCATTAATTATTTACAAAATTAAATTTGAGTTTCTATCATAGGGTAAATATTACGCTATAATAGAAACTGAAAAGATGTAACGAATTGATGGAGTGTAATAGTTTTATATTAGGTATCTTGCTTTTGACTATAAAAATCTCATTCGTCCTATATATTTCGATAATATAAAAAATATAAATGGAACGATCTCAGCACATTAATTATCTGTAGTGTGCAAACATAACGTGACATCATTAGCCTCTTCTAACATTGCAATTCACTTGAATCCAATTAAAAATTTCATTGAACTCAAAAAACTTACTATATCAAAGGAATTTTCTCACGCATTGAAAAGCCATTTGTCATTTTACAAAAAACGTAAACATCTGCAGAAATCATAGCGATTCAATTAAACTAACCAAAGAAGATTTATGTGCTGGGACCGACTCCACCGAACGATGAATTTAATCATCAGCTGGCAATCGTATTGCTGTTCTATTGCTTCGTAATTTATCGTTCTAGCTGATGATTACGATTTTAAAACGTCTTAAATTAACGTGTCACATGCAAGAAAGGTCCGAAGTTAGACATATTTTGACATGTGCCATATAAACTTCTAATCAATAACCATGTTATTAATTATATAAGTGATTGCCCTTGCGGCTTGCTCGTGGACACTGAGGAACTATTGCTTAAATTAGATCAAATCTAATCTTAGTGTAAAATATATAGTATTAAGCTCGTTGCGGATTTCGGATTCCGATCTAACTGAATGATAAACCATATCTATTCAAAGCCGCCAAACTTGATTAATAGTTAGCCTTTCTTGATAAATAGCCTTTTATTTATGGTGACTAATAAGTATATATATTATTTGAAATAATATTTAAATATGCATTAGATAGCGATTCTACAAAAGTGAAAAAACAAAGATTTAATAAACTCGATCGAGTCCAGTTTTAACCATAAGTTAGCGATAAGTAATGTTTAACTTAAAGCACCGATTAGTATCTTAGATTAATACTAAACTCGTACTGTGGTACCAACTTACCGGAACCAATTGCCTGACCGATTAAGTATTTGTAACGTTTAAGAAATTCATAGCGATTAATTGCTATCGTAATTGCTATGGCAATTAGTAAGTGCGAATGTTTCTGTGATTGAGGAAATAGCAATTTAGCATCAATTCGGTAATATCGTTTAATTACAGATACAAGAGTCAAATTAAGTTATACTTGTAAATCAATAGATGCTTATTCGCGTTATAAGCTCACTAGACATTATTAGTGTATGTATTTTTATATGTTATACTATTTCTTCTAAGTTTAAAGAAATTGGCACGCTCTAATATTATTACCACTTGAATATCTATACGTTATGGCCTAATTAGGTTACTTTCTCACAACTAGCGATAGTATCGAGCGGCAAGAGAAGTTATACAAAAGACTTTGGTTTGAAATCTTTGGTTTAATTTTGCCAGTTTGCTTTTTTAACATTGGTAAAACAAAACCAAGATTGCTGTCACATGTGATGCCATACCACCTTGTTGTTGAAGGATACCATTATTAAGGCTTAATAAAAAAAATAGTATCTTGCGTTTTAGTCAAAGGCAGAACCACGGATAATAATGCGATCTAAGGTTAATTTAGTTTACTTTAGCTATCATTAAAGAACACCAAATCAGTAGCGCACCTATAAACGACCGCAAATTGAATTTTGATTCACTTATGATTTGACATCAATTTGGAAAGACACGTCAAATTATTTAATAGCTAAAAACTATGGTAAGGTAAGTAAGGTTTTTAGCTATAACGTTTAAAATGCGATAGATATAATGTGTATTGTTAAGGAATAGGATGAAGAAAGTCTGTATCAAAGACGTAATGTTGAGTAAGAATAGAGTTTATTGCTATCGTTCATGTGTGCGTTATCCATTAATGTCTACGGTTCCATTAAATCACGTAATTAACACGCGAAAAATATATTCACATTCAAGAGAGAAAATCCATTAGAAAATTCATCGCTCCATTAATAGACAGGGAAAGTGTTTTTATTAAGGCCCCAATACCAAGTATTGGTTAAGTACATTCATAAAATTTGTACTTAGCACCTAAATAATCGTTTTAAGTTAAAGAATAATAAATATAAATCTAACCGCTATAACTTGCAATTAAATTTATTTGTTATCAAAATCAGCGCTGAGGAGCAATTCCCTGAGCGCTGACCTTTTTTGACGCACGGGACACTGCAACTTGACATGTTTTATCATATTTAAATGTTTGTGTCTACTTTTAAGTTATTAGTAGTAGTGTCCTGTGTGAACAAATAAATGACTTCTTATTTGTTATAATTTTTTATTATTAAACTGGCTTTTAATAAAGAGTTGTCATATCTTATCCTACGGAATACATAGTACGTCTATGATAATTTGTAGAATAGCCAAATGCAAGGCAATGGGGCCATTACCTTGTTTGTGTATTTTTACGAGACTTAGCGAGCCAGGCAAATATTATGGAAGTCTTCTTAATATCTATTTGCCGGAAATTAGTGTTATGTAACTCTAAATGATGCCATAAAAATGACCGTAGATATTAGAATTACAGTGAAATCGAGTCACTTCGATTGTGAAGTTGCTAAATAGGTAGGTACTCCTAACTAGCGTTGCGTGGAAAATCGCCTGAGATTATAATATTTCGTAAAATGCGTACTTTTCTGTTCTGGCAGACGTTTGCAAAATATTTTTAAATTGGTTTTAGTTATGGTTATAATTGTTTTGAGATCGAGATTCGGTGCGTGAAGTTTTAATCATGTATAAGATTTATTGTAAAGATTTAAGTTAAAGTACTTTAGAAAACATTTACAACATAAAACAACATTTATAACATTTACATTTAGTTTACTACATTTGAGCAGGTGCCGATACAGATTTTTTATGTCATACCGATTTTAGTCCAGGATCCTTAGACCATGTTTGGCACTCGATTACTAGATATCAAGCTAGTTTTCCGTGAGTAGCTTGATTTTGATGAGACGCCCAACTTTTTCCTGTTTTAAACTCTCGGTTGTGGTAGCTAACAGAAATAGCAAGCATGAAATATGCCGATTAGATAATTCTCAAATATATATTACTAATTGTTTCTTTTTTTGCTAAATCTCAAGACAATTATCAAAATTATTCATAAAAAATAAATGTCCTACAAAATCTATGATTTGATCAAAGAGTCCCCTTTTTCCAACATGTATCAACAACGAGGTCATCATCAATGATTACCAACCATGAAATCATGCTACTCACGAAAAATTAGCTTGGTAGTAATCAATCAAATCACAAGAATATTTAATCCGACCACTTCAAAAAGACCCTAGGTTTTTAAATTAAAAGTATTTTTTTAGTAATTTCAGCCATCTCCGGGAAATAATGATCGACGACGATGATGATGAAAAATATCGAGTTGGATTGATCCGATCAAATCGACTTCCCTTATGTTGGGAAGTCGTAAAATTACAAGAAAAGAAAAAGCAAATCAACAACAAAAACAAAAAAAAACAATATCGGTCCATCCGTTTGGATAGTACGATGCCACACACATACACACACGTGTGGAAAACTGTGTGATCTTCCATATTTATATAATTGCATTATTTAATATATTCACAAAGGAGAGCCGTAGCAAAGGTTCAGAAAGGATTATTAGAAAGATATTACTAAGTATAAGTATAAGAGCTCTGAACCACATTTTGGCTGATATTTTAATCTTATTATAATTAGTATTTCTACAACTTCAACGGACAAGTAATTAACTAGTATTGCTATTTATTCTGTGGCATAACTTAGACAATATGTTTAAATATATTTAGTACACAATTGTATCGGTATCGGACGACCAGTTAATGGAAATAGCAGCAGAAAAATAACGTGAATATAATTATAAAATAAATATGTGGACGGCGAGGTTCAAATATTTATTTATTTCGTGAAAACTAATTAAAATTTAAATAATAAAAAATAACAAATGTCATCATGAGGTAAAGAAAAATAAAGATATATAATTTATTAACAAACTGCATCAAATTACATAATGCTTACCTGTATTACCTACTTCTATATTTAAGTAATTTGATTACGAAGACAAAATATTGCTTCAGTACCTGATTGCAAGTGAGTAATAAGATCGTTGTATTGAAATACTGTGTCAACTATTTACGTGACTATTGGTAGTTTATTATGATATAGTTATATCGGTCAAGAGCATTATCTTTAATTGCCTTTATTTCATACACCGTGCACAAAATATTTTATTTTACCTAATTACCTTTCTGATATCGTTGAACAAAGTCTATGTTCTAATTTTTACGAACTATTTCTTATGGTTAATTGACAAATAATGTTTTTAATTGACAATTAATGAAAATGAAAACCTTGAGATTCGTTCATATGTATGATATGCTCGACAATTTGCACAATTTTAAAGGTGAATTGTCGTATAAAGTGTCAATAAATCTTGAACTTTTTTACATTATTCACTCAACTTCCTGTGGCCCTGAGCAAAACATTAACCTACAAATATCTTCTTTACAGGTGATCGAGTAAATAAACACGGAAAAGAGGGCAGCTCTGGGGGTATTGACCCAGTCACGGACTCTACCGGAACCATTATGCCATATACATCCACTACCATCTGAACCTGACTAGCATTAAAAACAGAACATACCGTTAATTATGCCAATTCATTAGTCCGAAGCCATGGAAGACGTTACGACCAGACCGAGTATTGAATACATTCCGCCTCTACCACCAAAAGTCAAGCAGAAAGGCTCGACGACGTTTACCCAAATAACAAGCGGAGAAAACGGATACGATGTAGTTGATGCACGAAACATGGACTCCCTGAGTTCGATGCACTCGCATGTCCTTAATTCTAAGAGTCCATCTGCAACGGTATTCGTAGCGGCGACCCAGTCAGACCGACCCGCGATTACACCTAGTGCGGACGCTCTCAACGGGCCACATGTAGTCACAATCAGAATTAATACCGACACGGATAAACCGAAACCAAAAATATCAAGTGTGCATCTCAAAAGCGACGTCGACTTCGATACATTCAAAATCAACGACCTATATAAAAAGAACACGACAGTCAGACTCAATGCTGATGACCGTCCGAAGATTATCGAAACCGAAGACCTGCTGAAACCAGATAAAGCACCGTTTATTTATTGCAATTCGTACATGAACTCGATGACAAACATGGTCATGTCTAGCGGTCAATGCTCACCCAGCGACACTCTAGATTCTGGCACATGCAGTGACCTTGATGGTACGCCGCCGCCGCTGCCCAAAAAGAAGACCTCGAAAAGCGCAAAGAAAGCCATATCAGTCACGATGATTAGTTCGAGAAACGGGAGCAGTCAGAGCGAGGTTGATTTTGAAGATAACGACTCAAACATATCGTGCGATTCTCTAAACAGTAGCGAGTTGAACGGAAGCGTACATGCCGATGAAAGTCACAGCGAGTGTGGCAAAAAAGATAAAAGACAAGAGCCACCTGTCGCGCCGGAGATGCCTGCGTTTATCTCTAAAGTGAGCAATAAAGACAGCTTTCTACCGCAAGGTCTACTGCAAGACATTAGAGACCGCTCAACGAAACTAAGCACGGTCGAAACCGAAAGCAACACGAGTGAACACAACAAGGAAGTGAGCCAGAATATTAATGAGGATATTAATATATCAAAAGAAAGTTTACAACTCACTTCGTTCCGTCTAGTTTCCCAGGTTAATAGTGAGCAAATGAACGCAGGCGAGGAATCATTGTTGTCCAAAGCCCCAAAATCGCCTCTGATCAGCGAGAGTACTTACGAAGAACGTAAACAAGATCAAACGAAGCAAGACATTTGTTATAGTAGTCATTACTTTGACACGGACAAGTTTTACGATTTCCATTTAAACGAAAAACAATTTGATGTGCCTGTGAAAAGTGTAAGTGTTGCCAAAAATGGTAGTGAAGTGCCAGAAGTGGAATTTTTTGCTGGAGTTAAGGATTTCAAAGCTGAAGAAGCGCCCTCAACGATTAAGAGTTCGAAAGGCACCATACGCGGTGTCAAAAACCGCGTGAGAGCCGGCATTGCGACTTTCCTACAAATGCAGAGTACGACAAAGGTAATTGTCATAATTATTTCGCTTTTTATTTTAACTGGCCTTTTAAAGTCTTTATGTTCTCGTTACACACGTTGTGGTTTTAGAGGTCACCGTTTTGAAAGTGCTCGTTGGCTAGACTGAAGTTTATCAAAATTAACATTCTAGTTGCTGCCGGATTGTTAAATATTGGACCTTCATGCAGCGTTGTTGAGAATACTGGTTACAGGTAGAAACAGGTGAACAATCGAAACTTGTATAATTGCTATTCAGCATTATAAACGGCCGGGTGCCGTGTTGAAGTCTTGTAAAGTATTTCGTCAACAATGACAATTGTCATTTTAAGAAGTCTTTGTTTCGCGATTACTAGAAAACAGGTGTTTAGTGGCGAATACAATACCTGAATACCTACTTTGCAATTCGTGTTCTCTTCCTAAATTCTTAGAATAACTACTGAGATACTAAATCTTAAATATTTTAAGCATTCATGAATATTAACAAGCACACTTCTAATTAATTATATTTCGTTACCTAAAGATTTGCTGACTCTTGTATCATAGGAGTATATAAATTCAACTATTTAAATAAATCTGCTGTACATATATTTCAAAACACTCTATATTTGTTTGATTGGCCTTATGCTACTCTTGAATTAGAAAAAAATACGTGTGGCACTCGGGGACTGACGCGGTATAGCTATTGCATACACATACGTCTAGTCGCACGCACACAAAAATTGTGCCGAAGTCTGCCGAACTGAAACGACGTTAGACGAATGTTAGGTTAATTTTCGTTACGGAATTTCTTGATTCGGTCGCATGCAATAGTTTATAATCTCACTTTGGATACAAAAACACTGTAGCTGTCACGATGAATATTAATTAAAATTATGTCTTAATTACCAACTCTGCCGTGAAACAAAGTGACGTAGGTAAACTTTATAATTAATGTCAAAGCCCATCTTCCGCTCTCCGAGTTCTGTTGTAATTAAATACATTTCCTATAGAAGGTCTCACGTTCAAACTGTGTCGGAAGAGCGACAATCTTCCAGTTTTCTAAGACTCAATGGCACAAGAAATGAGAAACGATGGTGTTGTGGTGAAAGTGGAAGAAAAATTGTGTGTATCCAATGCTGTTGATAGATGTGGAATTATTGCTGGTACTGTGGTGAAAACTAAATTGCCTTGGCACGTTGAGTTTAGTTTATCAAATATTCCTGAAAATTAAAGAAGTACCTAACAAGTAAACTATCACTATATAAAATTGTATAACTTAGCCACAAAACTATGTGCAAAGAAGCGCCTGTATGCTAACTAACAAATCCGCACAAAAATTGTTTTCATAATAACCCATTAAATCCAGTTGGACGCTGGGCACAGATCTCCCTCTGATATCGTTTTTTTATATTTCAATGGCTTTTAACGAAGGGTTCAACTGTCAATCGTAAGTTACAAACCAGTGAAATATGTTTCAATCTCATGAACATTGATTAAAATATAACTTGTGCATTTATAATATTAATGCATTTCTATTTTAAAACCGTTTTTAAGTGAATCAACATCTCATAACAAAGAGAATAATTTATTCTAAAGTATGTAGCTAAAATATGATAGCTATCAAATTGAACTTAAATCCAAGACCATAAATAATAATTACGCACCAACAAACACAAAACATCATATAAACAAAATTCATAACATCTCAGTTCCAACAAACTTCTCCAGTCGTCACCTCAACAAATTGCTTGAAAAACTTCGCGTGTTTTCGAACACATCGCTTCCAATTCTCAATAACCGGACAGTATGCGGCTGCGAATTATCCGGCCGTGAAACGGCATCAATGCGAACATGACACTAGATTTATTTATCGCCATTTCTAGACGTTTTTATGGGCGATTAGAATTTCAAGTCCTTTTTTTGGAGATCCGGTTAATGCATAGTCAGTTTTGATAGCTGAGTGAAGCGGTGAAATTCAGAGCTTGTGATTTTTGTTGTTGCAGAAGTAAAATTTAGGCAGGTTTTAGAATTGATTGAAGTGTGACAGTTTTTAAAAGTCCACTTGATACTTGGTTAAACTGCAGATTAGAGATTAATGTTACTTAATAATATTTTTAGTTAATGTGTATTGGAAAATTTTGCATTACCTTTTTAGGTACTTATATTCTTTGCGCTATTATGTTAACTATTTACAAAAAATATTTGCCATGAAACTGTCTTTTACATCGAACACTTGTTCACAATACTTAATTTTAATTCTCATTCAATCTCAGAACACGCAAAACCTTGACTTTTCGATCGAATCGTTCTGACTTTCGTTTTATCAGATATTGTTTAAAAAAGTTGATTTGCATACAACATCGTTTTGTCGCCTTCTATGTTCTACTATATCAAACTAGCATAAAATTTGGGCCTTTTTGCTTTGCTTGGATTTATTGTTATAAGTTTGACGTAATTTGTGTGTGTCTGTGTCTGTCTGTCTGTCTCCAATTTTAACTTTAATTTTGTTTTGTTTTATTTTCTTTTTTCAAAGGTGAATTAGTTATTCGGTAGTGTTTTTAGCTATGTTTGATGAAAATCGTTCCAAGATGACAGCCGCCATGAATGGCGGTTTATTATTTTTTTCACAATTCCCTCAATATGGGTTTCAAATAAAAGAGTTTGATAAGGACACGTGATAAATTTCAAATCCAGGATGGCCGCTACCCCAAAATGCCGACATAAGGGGTTATTAACAATTTTAATTTTACTCCTAACCTATTAAGAGTTCTTCCTTTGCTTTTGTACACTTTCAGGCTGAGAATTTCCAGTGTCCAAAATCGTCTAGTCTAGTACTGTCCAATCAAATTCGATAAGGTTGAAAGACTATTATTTTCAATGATTATAAATGATGAAAAAAATAACGTAACAATGAGGCACTAAACACTATAAACTAGATTTCACAAAAAATAAGCAGCTTTACGGATTTCGTAACTAATTAAAAGACTAAAATCTTAATTTTCAATTGAATTAGTATATAATTTTTTTGCAAAGTTTTAGTAACATTAAGTTAAATATACCTAATAAAAATACAGACCGGTATAATAAATAACCGACATTTTTTGTTCCTTGTTCCACTGTCTCCGCATAATCAAATTACATGCACGATTATCGATACTTTTTGCAATAGACTCGTATTTATAATCGATAATAATCGATTATGCGTACGCAGCTTCCTAATCGCGACAACGTAATTGCTATTTAGTTTCCGATTGCAAATTGTACTACTTAATGTATTTTTTTTATTATCAATTTACCTGTCAGCTACAGTAAAAGTTAGACTTTCGGAAATATACTTGCAAAAGCAATTTGTAACAAGTGCTTGTTAGACCTCGGGTTATCGGCTAGAGGTGTTCATGTAGGAGGTAAAAACAAGAACAAGCAAAGTTGATTTCGAACTGTCAAAATGAAACTAAGTTTTGTTGCTCTCGTATTCATCTCTATCATGCCTAATTCTAGCCGATAGATAAATTTACTCAACTACGGTGAAGTCAATAATGGTTTGCCAATAAAATGAATGAGGGCTTTTGAATCAACTAGTCAGTTCATATACATGTTGTAAATGGGTGATCAAAGT
Source organism: Ligdia adustata (assembly GCA_947049295.1). Classification (NCBI taxonomy): domain Eukaryota; kingdom Metazoa; phylum Arthropoda; class Insecta; order Lepidoptera; family Geometridae; genus Ligdia; species Ligdia adustata. The sequence goes on from OX346233.1 coordinate 4,341,648, forward strand.
GTACAAAAATCTTTTAAAAAGTGGCCCATATTCACCCGGGTGTTTTAATTCTAGGTGAATTAATTTCACCGATTTCGTTTGAAATATACCACACATATGTATGTTATGTAAGCTTATACAAACATATCTATATATAGAAAAGTGTAAGCCCTGACTGCCTGACTAACTGATATTTGCTAGGAAACAACATAGAGCCTAAACCGCTGAACCTTAGAGAAATTAAATATGGAAGATGTATTCATTATAGGATGTATGGGTGTATTAAGACAAAAGTGGTCAAATTGACAACCTCTTCCTCTTTCGAAGTTCGAAGACAGACAAAATATGGTTTAAACGAAGTCAGTGACCCAGTCAGCGGTCGTAGATTCGATCATTTTGGCGAAGATCGAGTACGTGACGGCGGAATTTGAGATACGGTGTCTGGTTTTTATTAGCTCTTGAATTATGTGGTTGAACATTTAGATTGGACATAACAGACTGACACACTAAACTATAATAATATAATGGTAATAGCGTACTTTGTACTGTATTCAACGTTTTAAACTTTGTGTGAATAGATTTGTTTCTTTGCTGCTGGATTCTTCAATATCACGTGAATTGGCAAGGAAATAAATGTTAGTAAATATAAGAAATAAATTAAAATGGCATTTAGTAGAGGTACGTAACAATGAAATAAATATTTTGAAATAAATATAATATTGTTAATTTTAAGGCTTTCTTTTTATTTGCTGAGGGTCTCAATGTTAATTAAATTAAATAAAGATTAATTAAATAATCAGATTAAATAAAGATTAATTACCAATAAAAAATTTTTTTTACAATAATTTAAACAGTTTGAAAAAGATTAATAGTGTGAATTTTTAGACATGGAATTTTGAACCATTTAGAAATGAAAGAGGTTCTCAATGTTATTCTCAATTTTTCAGAGGCACCTGAGTTTATAGATCAATTATATCAATATCATATCAGTTATTAGAATCCTCAATTAAATAACTGATGTTATAAAGGCGTTTCCCTTATTTGAATAGGTTGTTATATTTTTTATTTATTATGAATAAATAAGTTAATAAATAATAAATAAATAACATTTTACTAAATTAAATTGTTATTATTTAATTTTAGAAGAGTTTTATAATGGTGTTTCAATCCCTATTTCCGCACTCAACAACTAAAATGACCGTTTATAAATCACAAGACTGCATTTTAGCCTAAGAACGCGGAAGGCATACCATATTCGTTTACGGTACCTAACTTCTGTTACTAACCACATTCCTAGAGATGGTTATGGCATAATAAATGCGGTTCGAAATACGTGGTTATGGTTTGCTAAACGGAATTTAGATTGTTAGTGTTACACTTCGACTTGCATTACACAGCAGAAAATGAGGCTTCTGAGACAGAGCTATTGGAGAGTGCGTGCCGGAATATAGCAACGGGTGCCAAACAAAATTCCCATTTTAAAATTAGTAAATACATATTCAAAACTGTAATAACTCGCAATAAAAAGATATCGAAGTGTTAAAATTATGACTTATCGTTAAAAAAAAAACTACAACAAAAATGAAAATCTGTTATAGATTTATTGATGTGAAACATTGTCCCAACCTAACGACGTTGAATGCATTCCCGAATTGAATTGAAATGCTACAGAAATTATTTGAGAGGGGAATATATAATTCATGAATATAACTATATATTTTTTAAATAAGGGACGTGTTATATAAACCAAATCTTTGTTGACAAAAACAACTATTAGATAAACTTATTTTTGACTTTTCTACGTAAGTACATGTCCAGTTAAAAAAAAAAAACATTAGATATAATATAGAACTAATATTAGATATAATATAGAATAGACGTGTTGTTCTAGAAGAATATTCAATACGATTCGACACTAAGAATAGCAATTGCTTTAGATGTTCCTAAACTAACGCGTCTAATGCTAAGCCTCTACATTTTACTAACTAAACAACTTGCAAATAGAAAGCCTTTTAAAATTTTATCTTCATATTAAATCAGTGAAAACATGCAATAACAATAACCAACACTGTTACTCGTTTAACCACACCAGAATGCCGTAAATTCAAATGGAATGCCTAAGAAAATACGCAAAACCTCAAGTGACGAAGACATTGTGAAAGCACAAATTTGTTTTGTTGGGAGTGCCAAAGGGTGACCTAAAAGCTGACTGTGGAAAAAATATACATAAATACACTTATTTACATGTATTTGTGTACTATTTATAGAGTATAATTTTTTAAAGATTTGTTAAATTCCTGATAACTTTTGTCAAGATTAGCTTTGTACTACGATCAATACATTCAAATTAACATTCAAACTGACTGAAAAAAACGCTAGATTTAAGCAGAGACCACATGGCTTAATTCCATTATAATCACCGACCTTTATCACTCATGACCAACTGCTGAAGTACAGCCGTGGTATCGAGTAAGCAATATTGGTTTATTAACTTAACAGTTTGCCGCTTCAACCTTGTCAAAACTGAACATTACATTTTTTGACTGATTTCATAGCTAAATGTAAGTCACAGGTTTACTGTGCGCGCCGTCCTTTTTGGCCCTGTCGTCCACTTTAATAAAACCTCATTTGCTAAATCTTTCGGGTTTGTATCCACAAATCGCGTTGTCTGCACTGATAACGTGATCTGTTTTCGTTAGAGAAATGATAAAAATAATTTCGTGAACAAAAAAAAATGCTCCAACCCACGTGCCCAGCTTCTAAGTAGCATTACTACGCGGAATGGGAATGCTTATGCTTAAGGCCAAAAAACACCAGCATTCTGGTCACGCGTCGTCGCATCGTTTAAACTATTTTTCAGTAGTATTTTACAATGCACTAAAATTTGATACTGTTTAAGTATGTAAGTTTATTAGAAAGTTTGTCAACATATTTCTAGGTTTCCATGGTTACGTAATAAAGAACATTAGTGTAGGCCGAATCAAGGCAAGCTGCGTTCCTTGCATAGTTAATATTATACAACAACAACAATAGTCATAAATATTTCAATTTATTTAATCTATATATGATAATCTTGAATGAGCAAAATAACTATTGATGCAAGGTCGAATTGCACCGAAACAAATGGTTAAAAGTAACTTTACATACATACATATATACCCTCAAAAACATAACTCTAATTCTTTCGCAGTCGGGTAGTTCAATTCAATAAAAAAACATCGTATTTGAATTGTACGAATAAAACTGAAAAAGGAACAGACTGGTTTTAATATTACACTATAAATGTCGTAAAAACGGCATCAGAGAAGGATAATAACTATCAAAAACAAGTGGTTAAAAGTAACTTCAAAAAACCCGGCCGCAAGAACTTTAGACCCACGTATCTTAACAAGTGAAATTGCGGGATGCATCTGGTATAGCCTATGAGTCGGCTGATGATAAATCTTTTGACACCACTCATAAAAATACGACTAGCCGTTTAGGCTTCAGCGCGTGCCAAAGAAATATACATACATACACTCAAAAACATAACCCTCCTTCTTTCGCAGTCGGGTACAAACCAAAGCATAGAGCGAACTAGTTCGTAATCAGTGGATTCAAAAATGTTATTATAAGATCTTAAAATGCCATATTAAAAATATCCTACGTTCGAGGGAAAATCAATTACAACTCTTGAACTCTTGAGGGAAATCTTGAACAACTTTTATTATGAGGTCAATCCAAAATTGTACAAATAAGCTGATTTGTCTATAGATCTTTTTATAATAGAATATAGTTCCTAATGAAGTCTGAATTTAACTTTTAGAGAACGACTGGCTCATTTATAACTACAATGCATAACTGATGTAGTACATCATGTAAACACTATATCACTTACTACTACAAAATTACATAGTTAATAAGACTTATAGCTTTATTTTGCATTCATGGTGATATTATACGCAAGTAATTTGAAAATTGCTGCATACTAGTCGCCTATCTTTATCTTTCATTGATATTCTACCGGAGTTAGCCACATAGAGTAAATAAGCAGTAAAGAAGCTTCAGTAGTTTGTCATTTGATTTTATCTTGATAAAAGTTTTGGACGGATAGTTTGTAAACTAATGATTTTATTTTATTTGGATTTAATTTCAAGCTAATGTTGTGCTTTGAAACAAAAAAAAAATTTTTTCTACCATAAAAAAATCAATAAAATATTTAGTTAGTATTGATAATTACTGATATCATACCGTAAAACATGACGGCAAAACATTTTTTTATGAATGGGTATACAAATTCAAATCTTCCCTGACGTCTTCGCAGAGAAATCAGGGAAGAATTAAAAAAGATAAATAGATTCAAATAAATTCAGAATCTCCTTCTTATTAGAAGACGGTCAATTATAACTAAGGAACATCTCAAGCACCTCATTTATAAAGAAAAGAAATTATCTGTAGATCTTAAATGGTCTATAGGTAATCTTTCTGCTATAATTTTTTTGTTGTCGTAGTTAGTCATTTTGTTAATGTTAATAAAGGCACTTACCACGCTTAATAAATAACAAAAAACCTAAGTCAAAATTTAAGGGATTAAAACGGGTAACTCCCATCAGTTCTATTGAAGTGTGACGTCATAAGCCTGTTGAAATTTTTTGCTATTCTCATAATTAGATAATGTAGTTTACTTACTACCAATTTACACTATGTAGTCTTCACAAGAACAAAACTATCCGTTCTGCGTTCCATCACGCCACACGAGAGGAAAACCTCTTTATTGTCGAGAAAATTAAATTACCGATGTTTTCCATGGGTAAGCGATAACTTGCTATTTCTGCGGTAAAATTACTTCGTTATATGTAAATTACTCGGTTTATAATAAATAATAGAGATTCATAATAATGTCACGCCTACAAATTGAACTGCTTTTTAAACAACTGCTAAAAATAGAGGTTTACATATACATTTAAGACATCTGGATCATGCGGAAAATTGTTTTATAGACGCCTGCGTATAAATCTAATGTTATCAAAATCTATGCAGTAATCATTTGTTAATTAAAATAACTGAAAAATATTGATAGGCAACTTTCAAATTGAATTCGTTAGTTTTTCTAAATTAATGTAAGTATTAATTGTTAAATACATAGTTATATTGGTCTATAAGGTAGACCTGTTGATATACACATGAACAATGCGGCCAACCTAAAACTTCTTGTTAGTTTTATTCTTTAGTTTCTTTTGCCTATCAATCTCGTCTTCAGATAGATGCTCTCACACTACATTGTGTCGTGTGCTATGATTGATTGTTTGTGCCATTTTTTGCCTACACTCCGACATTGGAAAGACTAACCGTTAGATGTTAGAATACAGTACAAGTCAGTACACAAGCTTTTTGTTAAAAGAACTTGTTATTCTTTTGAATTTTAAAATTTGCGTTGTTGTTTTCAAGATCGTACTAACGTTTAAGTTTGATATTTTTTGTACTCTACAATAGAAAATAGTATTATTGTAAGTTTCAGATACTTACCGAAAGTAACTACGCTTCCTAGAGACGTAATATAATGATCAGGGGCCCAATCGGCAAGAGAAGGGAAACTGCAAGCAAACCTGTTTTATTTTGACAGCTCGCCGCGTCAGCGCTTTCAAAATGAAAACAAGTTTATATTTATGCCTAACTGTAGCCAATAACACTGCTGTTTTTTCACTGTCATTGGCCATTGTGATAGTACAAAGTAGTAAAAGCTTCTGTTGCAACTCCCCGCTGTTATGACAGTCCCACCGACATGTAATACGTAGTATTATTATATCTTTGACGATGGCGAGAAGGTCAAGAAGACAACTTATGAGATGTTATGTAGTTTTGCTACATTAGTAGCAAATAATTTAGATCCTTTTCTTGTCAACGATCCTGCCTCTCGGACATCGATTGCTTTCTATAATGGCAACACAATAGACTAAGAAATTTGTTATCAATAGACCGACTGTAATGCGGATACTGCCTTTTTGAATTTCGTATCAAAATTTAAGTAAGCGTCAGAACCTGATCAAAAGCAATTTTTTATATTTTGAAACTATCAAGTTACAATATTTTTTGGTACTATAAGGTACCTAAGTTTAATTATTTAGTACTTCGATAAACACTGAAAAGCTGAAGGCCTTCTGTTGAGGGACATCTGCACCAATGGAACATTGAAATCTCCCATTTTTTTTGACTATATGGTTCTATTCTATGTTAGTCGTTCCTCTTTAACCTGTTTGATTGTCTATTTTATTTTTGTAATTATTATTATCGTGAGTTTAATTTTTTATATAAGCTTGTTTTTGTCTCCACCTCTATATTCTGAATTCGTACGAGTACCGTTTTACACTTTGTGTTTATACTACTAATCATTCCAATAAACTTAGGTGTGTACTCGTGTGCAGTGAATATTTTTAGCTCTCTTTGGTGTGGGGTAGATTGTGGGGTAGGGGTTTTTCCGAGACGCAATCGGTGATTCGTCAATAAGAAATGCATAAGCCCGGAAATATCCGAACTACGTTGTTTTTGGTTCAAAAATATTGCCAAGCACTTATAGCGTTATTGCGTATAGTGCTTAGCATCTCAGCAGTAGCTAAGATCGTGAACATTTTGAAAAGACGGTCAAAATGTTCACGATCTTAGCTACTGCTTACAATATTTTCTACCGCAAGGAATAATGCTTGATACCGTTTTAGCAATCTATGAGTCGGCCAAACTATAAGTACGATCGATATTTTTCGCAATTGATAGCCATTTTCAAGATAAGTACCTATTTTATGGCTCGATTATTCATAGACAATTTGAGGTTATAAACAGTAATTGTTAATTGTTCTATTTTTCATAACGGATTTTATCTGCATCTTTAGCAAGCAGAACTCCTAAGATATATATACTTCTGATATTTTATCTCGTGTTAAAAATCGTTCTAACGTATTTTGAGGAAGTACTCTATCAATATTTAAAGCCTATAAAAGCACTTTGTGCCAAGGCTAATTGCACAAATAGAACCCTTTGTTACACTTATGTCTAATCAATCAAGTAACCTGCGCTAGTTCGTGACATATCTGCTCGATTTATCAATTAAATTTATAATAAAGTTTTATACTTAGTAAGTAAATAGCACGTATGTTATTACTTTGATTGATATTATAAATTATATACTTACATGCATTGTTCTGGATGGTTCTTAAATTCTCGTATAAAAACGTCTTTGTTTTGAAATGGGCTTAATAAATTACAGGTGTATAACTAAAACGTCAGTCAACGGCTTTTTTAAATGGCATTTTCTTCCTAAAGAGGGAAAGGTTGTACTAGTGATTCACCAACCGATTACAATGTTATATGTTAAACTTTGGAATGTATTATGTCTCTACACTTAGAAAGATTATTCTGACCAGTATCACTACTTCTAAGTAATCAGATTACTACAAAGTAGTGAGTTGGTGAGACTCCGCATTCCGAATGGTACGAGTATGTATGGGCTTTGCGTCTTAAGAGTTAATAATAGTCCCTAACTATGTAATCTAGCAGCGTACAGTTCACCGAACCAAATGCACTATCCCATGGCGTGTGCCTAATGCCATCACGACCCAACTTACCGACCTTGTGAGGCAAACCAGTCGAGTTCCTCAGTAGAACGCGAGGACCATTCATTACTAATACCGGTTTTTACCGGTTTAAGGGAAAACTCTGAACGCTTGACGGTCCACTTTCCAGATCGGTATGCATAGATGCAAGTGTTTTGATCACGGGTTAGTTCGGTTTCTGTGGTTTTTGATGTGATGTTGACCTGCTTTCTAGGGTGCGTGAATGTTGTAAGATCTTTTGATATCTGTTTGTTTATTGAAACTTTGAATTTTAAAAAAACTCCACCCATAACAAAGCTGAATACCTATAATGACATTGTAATGGCTATTGTTAACTTTATTTTATGTACTAATAAAGTAAATAAAACAATAATGTATGCGGGACATAATTATTATTTTCAAAACAGTTTTTAACTGAAGCAAATCCCATTATTATCAAATTATTATTTTTCCGTGTCAAATGCATTTCAAAATGATTTGGAGGGAAGTTCAGTAGATAAATATATACTTATATGGAGTAACAGTGATTTTAGTACCTTGAAATAACTTCAAGGTATGAACGATGACCGTTACATGCTAATAAAACAAGTTGCGTATCGCAATAACAAAATACCATTTCAATGTGTACTTAATCAATCAAATTGAAACATAACTTCTTATTTGTACTATAAGGTACTACCAACTAGTATCTTCATTCCGATGGTTGTAGGCCTCTTTGGTATTTGAATCAATATAATTATTTCACAACCGGTTAATGCATACCGGATTTAAGTTTAGCAATAACGCGTTGTCCTCTTATTATACGGGTAATCATGCCTTGATTTATATTAATTCAAGGTTACAGATATTATGATATTTTAATGAGTTTATTGGCTGTCTCTTTAGCATTGTTCTAATATTAATTGTAACTTCTATAATATTCTTGCTATTCATAAAAAGGCCTGATTATTTCATCATCTAGTCGCATATTGTGAAAGAGTAAATTCTTATGGACTTGCTGATATTCGATAAGAAGCAACGCAGAGCCTTAACCGGTGAAACTTGAGATATTAAAATTGGAGGGGAAATTTATTACAGGATGTAAAAAATATTTTTGGAGATTCAAAGTCTAAGGGGGTTAAAAAAATGTTTGAAACTTCTTTATACTAAATTTTATGTCATATGTAACTCCGCGGGTCAGCTACTAGTCTTTGTATATGCTGTGTAGTTTACCTAGTCTAGTGTCAAAGTTCCTGGGCCACCAGAAAGCTTCTGAAATAGCTTACGATTGTTATCCGAAGATGTGGAACTGCCGACATAAACAACCATATCTCATATATAATTATTTTAATCTTATCGGATGCAACTACGCAGAATATCAAAGAATATACATATTATACATATAGACTAGGAGAGCAAAGCTGGCAAAGCTTGAAACTTTGCTAGCTTCGCTAGCCTTTGTCTGGACTTATGTACTTCTAACGGTCAAATGTTTGAATGCTATATTTTGGATATTATACTCGCGGACAGGTCGTCATTTCCAACTGAACTCGACGAAACTTTGTACTAACCATATTTTTGTATTGTTGTGTTTTGAGTGACTTCAATAAAGCTTTCTATGTCTCTATTTTTTTAAACGCAATATCCATTTATCTTTCAAACATAATCAATTTTAGACTTAATTACATATTTCAAGCCTAATTAATATCACTTACGACCGCTATTAGCAATTTCCTGTTCAGACCAATCACATGTTTTAGCATTCACACTTTGGAACGCGATTAACTTGTAATTTGACTGGGATTTCAATTTGATTTCAAGGTGCCACTGTCAATGTGTTTAGTTTTGAAGCAATAATTATTTGATTAGAATTATTGCGGTTGCGTAGGCAGTTTATGAGTTTTTATGATTTTGCTTGGCTTGTTGCTTGTTATAATGTTTAAGGGTCTGCGTCAAAGTTAAATTAGCGTTTACGACGTTGTTAAATTCGAAAGATTCACCAGAAACAACGCTAATAATAAAACTATCTACAAATAGCGATGATTTTTTTAAATAGATCCTTTTTTGTAAGATAAATTAATTTAATTCATCAAAACCAAAGACCACTACATGTTTTCTTCTAAAACTAAAGACAATTTTAAAAATATCGCATCGCGTGTCTATCGTGTTATCTATTATCCCTAACCGCATATATTTTTGTAATAGTATACCGATTTTTTATAGTTATTCTCGTCTGCGCTCTCTTAAGAGTGTGTACCACAAATGCATAAATAATGCTGTGTTAACTTGGCGCACGAGTAACTTGTGGCCTAACGCGTAAACATCAAAATTCAGCGTGATATATATTTCGAATTATAAACTCTTTTCATTCGCAAAGACAATTTTTATGACTGTAGGTTATTTTATTTTTAAACAGGCGTAAATTTAAGTTTGTAGAAACGAGATAAGCAAATCACGAACCTACTTAACTCGCAATTGCAATCCACTTAAACTTAAGTCGCGTGTGACGTCACCAAGTTAAGTATGTTTATGGTATTTGTTAAGCTGACCACAAAGCTTTCCTCATAGTTTGTCTGAGGTAACAAGTTGAGAAACTTCATTGTAAATACATTTTTGTGGGACTATTGCAGTTCTAATTACATGAAGAGTTTTTTGTGCTTATTTGATATGTGATTAAAATATAATTGACTTTTGTTTGTAATGCCGTTATCAAGTAGAGGAAGTGATTTTTTGTGAAATAAAAACTACTAAATGGACTTCGATAACATGTACATAGAACGTATAGAATTTGGAGTATAGACCTTTTTAATAAAGGTTATGAATTGTTGGGGATACGGGTGGGAATCACTCATGTTTTGTTCAATGTAACGAAAACTGTCATATATATGAGTTTAAATACGGAAATTAGGAAAAAAAAATTTGAATCTTAAACAGTAGATTTTCTCTAATTCAATAGGTTGTGGAATTCGTTGCCAAGTTCTTTATTTACCGACAGCTATAACCTCGGTCTCTTCAAGTTGCGATTGAATCGGTTTCTTCTAGGCAAACGCTCTAAATCCTAGGCCGCATCGTCACTTTAATTTAGGTAAGTTGCGGTCATGTGCAAGCCTTTCCATTATAAAACAAAAACCGAATTGGTCTCGTAGCAAGACATGTTCATCATGAAGTAGTCTTCAATGACCTCTCTTCAACACCCTAGATATACATAGTATAGATTACGGAATGCAAAAATAGGCGATTTTTATTACTAAAGGTTCCGTACCCTTATCTATACTATACCTTATTAAAATAACAGGCAAAAAATCACGTTTACCCTTCTTAAATATTTACTTTATTCTGTTTTTTGTTTTAGCTTTGTTGTTGCGGCAACAGAAATACATCATCTGTGAAAATTTCGTCTTTTATCACAGTTATCGAGATACACCCTGGTGACAGACAGACGAACAGCGAAGTCTGAGTAATAGGGTGCCGCTTTTACCATCAAGTACGGAGCCCTAAAAAATATTAGACCCCATTTAAGGCGGTTAATAAAATAGGCACGTCAATGCTTACACCAAACATTTCAAATAGGCTCTATCATTTGATCTTTAACCCACAAACATGTTCAACTCAATATTTAACAACTGTACAAATCGATTTACGACATTCAATAAGCTTAATAAACTTACATAATAGGTGTGTCTAATCTAGCTTTGATATGCGAATTTGTGGAAATATACGTGAGAAATTTTATTGAAATAAGTAGCTGTAACTTAAGAAGTAAGCGGCTTACATACCTACTTAGGAAAAGTAGTGGCTGGTCAGAATTATGTCATTCTTGATATATATTTTCAAACTACAGTAGAACGTCGATTGTCTAAGCTAATTGGGGGGACATAAGTGTTCGTAAAATCGATTGATTCGGATAGTCTAATTTATAAGAGGCTTTCGATAAGTGATCAAGCTTTGCTTTGGATCAAGGGTCGGATACACAAAGCAATGATCCTCGAGAAAATACGCTTTGTACGAGGTTTCTCTCAATAGCCGCTACCTTCACTAGTTTATGACCTGCAACTCTTGCCCAAACATTAGTAAATGTATTTTATTTTTATGACGAGCCTGTTTTGTCTCATTGTTAAGCAAAGGCCTCCCTACCTTCTTTCTATTTATTTATATCTAGAGCTATAATATAATGGCCCGGTCCTTCTCGTGATTGTCGAGATCGGCACTCCACCGCTTCTTTGGTCTGCCGCGGCGTCGTTTGCGATCTGGCGCCCACTGAGTGGTAATTTTTGGCCCAAGAATCATCCGGAATGCGGCAGATGTGGCCAGCCCAATACCAACCACTTTAAATAAGCTGCTTTTTAGGTCACATCAGGTATTTCTGTCTTGGATTGCAATATGATGTTTCGAATGCGATCTCTTAACTTCACGCCCAGCATACTGCGTTCCATAGACCGTTGACATACCCCAAGGGCAAACTTCTGATCTTTCGTCAAAGACCAAGTAATTTAACCATCCCTTATTTTTGGACACGTGGTAGACTATGGCTTTTTTCTATAAGACCCGTGCCCAGTAGTGGAAATTATATTTGTTGTTTTGCTAATTCTGATAGAATAGGTATACTCATAGATCGGCGCTGGAAAAATTTAATTATATAATCTGAGTTGGATCTATTAAGCTATGATAGAACAACTGAGACAATTTTGTCTTATAGAATAACTACAAAACTAAATGATAAAAGAATACAGTTTGTTTTTATTTTTTGTATTTTATAAGTGGCTGTTCAATTTTAAGTGGAAATCTCTAGTAAGTACATCAATGCAAACAAATTACAAAATGATGACCTAATACGCGTATGACCCGAATTTAGTCGGCTGCAAGTTTGTCAACAAAGTGTTAAGTGGCACATACAAATTGGCATGTTTATGTTATGAATTTATGAGTATTACCTATAGAGGTGTCTGAGTATTTGAGCAATTTCCTATTTACTTGGTACAGTCACTGACAAAAGTATCAAGAGGATTGTTCTGACGTAAATATTACTCATTAATTTTCCAAATCCAAATTTTAACTTCTATTGTCAATAGCGGAAATTCTTTGGCAAATGTACATGTATTTATATAGATTGATATGGAGCTGGGTGGGTTGATTGCTTAAAGGCAAACGTAATGTTTGGCTGTAGCCGGCCAGAGGAAAATCACTTGCGGAATGCGTCAGGCATGAACTAGAGGGAACAAGTTTTTTTCTATTATTCATCTTTTCATAATTGTTTCATGATTCTAACAATAAAGTAAGCACGCAAACGCGAACGCAAAAACCTGAATCGTTAAACAAAATAGATAGAACGATTTGGAGACGGAGTTCGGTGGCGTTTATCAGGAGAAGCTTATGTCCAGAAGTAGCCAAATACAGGCTGATAATTATGTTAATGATGATGAACCTTTAGATAGATCGTAGCAAACACTGTTTTAAGAGCGTAAACAGTTTTCTACTCAAGTATACCTGCACCAAACCTTCTCCCTTACGCAAGACATCGGTAAATGATTGTCCATTGTGACGCAATAATACAAATATTGATAATCCGGCGACAAAGGTCCCAGTGTTATGTGAAAATAAATAACTTGCTGACCATTTATGCAAATTTAAAATATACTCACAAGAAATTTAGCACTCATGTATAGCCCTGTATCGGCTAAAGCAAGACATGAAATAGGTGAAAACAAGATTGCTTGCTCTTGTTTTCAACTCTTTCATGCCTAAATCTAGCAGATAAGTGAGTACTTGTACTTTTTTGTAGTAAACTGGTAAGAATTGAAAAATGTCTGAAAGAATTATAACATTTAGGAAGACGATATATTATGTAACTTTTTGATAAAATTCATGAACAATTCGATCAACTGCATTTGTCAGTTTTATTTTTTCCCTTACGAGAGGGTTTCTTACAGTGTTTTCTTACACCTTTTAACTGTTGCTATTTTTTCTAATGGCTTTTGAGTTAGCAAACCCAAAGCGCATTCATGAATTCCAGAACTGAGAGCAAATCGACAGACGCGGCGACGCCTTGTCACTTGAGACGTTATTATCCTATAACTAACTACACTATGCGGTGTTACCCACAGATCTCTAATTTAAAGCCTAAATAATACAAATTTAGCGCCATCTATGATATATCATAAAGTTTTTTATGTACTGAGTGGCATTACAGCTAGGATTCACTGTGAAGCTTGACAATACCGCCATCTAACAAACCACTTCCGCTATAAGTTTAAGCGTTCCACTTCGTCAGGCTCTTAGATATTTTTACTAATTCCTCATAAATGCTCATGTATTTTAAATCTGACAGTTTTGTTTAGATGGCGCTTAAATCAATAAGTAAAATAAAACACCTGTTATTTTTATGAAGGTCTCAATCTCATCGGTCTGTTATTTGAATTGTCTCATTATTACAATTGGACTGTGCCAAAATGGCCCTTTCGACATAATATAGATCAGAGTAAATACTAAAAATTATTTTTTATTTATTACTAACTGTAGCCCAATCAATGTCAAAACGGCCATTTTGGCACAATCCAATTGTAATTCTGAGACAATACAAATAACAGACTAGACCACCAGAATAATATAATATCCGCGATGTTCACCTAGGGGTCCAACTAGTAATTTTATAATTAATAAACACAAAACAAGTATATTTAAAAAAAAAACTGGTAAAAACATTCATTTTTTCATCGTTCAATTGACATTTGCATGAGGAGTGGCTCGCTTTATTGATATAGTTTCTTAACAGCCCGAAGGTCTCTGGCACTCGACATAATTTTTGCGGTTCATTGGACATACCTATGTACTTACCTTACCTCTTCTTAAAGTAGGTAAAAAAGCTTTAGTTACAGTTCTCATCGCATCACTTTCATGTAATGTAATTAGACTGAGAATAAATATTCATATCCATGATATAGGCAGACCTAAAATTTAAATTATAAGGAAGTTTTTTTTTTTAAACCAGTCAATAAGCCAATAAAATAGAAATAGGTACTCTTAATCCGAGTAACTGTCTTTATAAATGCTTCAAAATAGAAATTGAGAGAATCTTTTTTTGGAAATATGGTGGTCCGACTAAACGATGGGACAAGAAGCCATGAATTTTAAGAGTACCACGAAATTTTTATTTAGTGATAGCCCAATCAGAAAACAAGCGAAAAGGCGCGGGCACAATCCCAGGGTCGGGCATACACCACAGAGTTTTTCAGTGATATGCATAGTATATAATTATCACTTGCATAAAGTTGAAGAAACTAGCTTGTCGGAGTAGGTTAAAATCAAGCGACGATAACTGATAGGGACTTCATTTCACCCACTTCTTGGCCATCGTGATAGACTACGGCCTATACCTCCCGTGAGACCCGTGCTCAGCAGTGCAGTGTGCCTAGCCCAGCAGCAATGACAAACGTTATAGAGTTGATACAAATCGAAATTATAACGTCACCTTTTCTTGTCCACAGAGCTACAGAGAGAAAGACGCTGGGAAAGTCGTTCTCTATTCCACGACGATGGGCATAGTTCGATCCACGTACCAGCAGTGTGTACTCGTCAAGAAGATCCTGAGGAACCTCCTCATCAAATATGAGGAAAGAGACGTCTTCATGAGCACGGAGTACCAGGACGAGATACGAGATAGGATGAAGAGCGATCAGATTCTGGTGCCGCAGCTGTTTGTCGACGGAATGCATATTGGGGTGAGTTTCTTTGATAATTTATTGCTTGTTTGTAAAGGGTTATGATCGAAGTATATACTCGTACGATAGACCAAGCTATATATATATAACGTGTTAGCAAAAAGGTGTGATAATACTTAAAGGTGTTAGTCTACCCATCAAAGTGAACACATTGTCATACAAAAAATTGCAAAATTCGTCAATTTTGCCAATCACGTGATCAATTTTAGTATCAAAATCCATTCTTTTTTATTTGTAAAATTTTGTTCATTTTGGGTTTTTGATGGGCAGACTAACAACACCCTTCATTATTGTCACACCTTACTGCTACACATTGTATTCAAAACTTTTCTAAGTTACACCTTTACAACTTATAATGAATTATAATAATAATCTGCGTTGATTCCTCATCAATATCACTTAGTCTAAACGTGATGTAGAATATAACAATTCGTTGCTTTAATATAAATTCTTTAGTGCAGGTGCACTACAACGTAAATTGCTACGAGACTTAGTTCTGTAACATCCAACACATGCTTTTTTTTCTTTCTCTATTGGATTTTTCCATAGTAAGTATGATTTCTGCATCAGAAGTTTTTGTAAAAACAGATTTTGTGAAATATGGCGTTTTTAATTTGTACAAATTAGTTATTATGCTAATCCTTTAATAAATGGTATGGGAATAGGTATTATTGAGCACAAGTTTTTTTGGTGATGACTGTCTAAATACTCTACTAGCTGAATTAAATCAGAATACACAGTTTCCTAAACGTAAACAAAACAAGTAAAAAATACAACTCAAAAAGCGAAATAAAAGTCGAGCAAAGCTGACTTTATCAAATCGTTCCAAAGTTAAGACAATTATCTTGAGATGAAGAAAACAAAAATGATAATACGCACGTCATCACGAATTCGCAAGGTCAGAGAAAATCCTTAGAGCAGGTGGGTACTAACAGTAGCTCAACTTTGAATGCTATATTTTTGAGTGACCACCAGAACTTTCTGTAATTATCTATAAACACAAACATTTCGCATTTTCTCCCGAAAAGAGGAGATTACTTACTCAATTTGTATGTTTATTTTTATCGTTACCTCATTTCTCGGACACGGGTGGACCGGACCGATTCGAACTTTTTTTTTAATTTCTGTCGTACATCTGTTGTCTCATATTAACTTCATCATGAAATTTTATAATCGATATAACTGAAAAAGTTGTAGCGCGGGCCAGATGGGATACACTCGCGTTGCCTGCCATAATAAAAGTCGGTACCAACTACTTTTAGAACACAACTTTGGGAAAGTTAGTTGAATATTTAATTTAAATTATCCACATGAAAAATAATTTTGTGTTCTTAGAAGACCATGAAAATTAAAGATATTGTTGAAACATAAAAAGAATTTCCTAAATCACTAAGCTTCTTAAATAAAATTAAATTTGTTAAAATCTGTTGAAAATACGTAATTTACAACAATTGGTCAATTAATAATTGGGCTGCTTTCTCGTTACGATTTAATTTATTTGTAAATTCTTTATGAGCGTAAAGCAGCAAAATTAATGCGTTAAGGCTTTGAGAGCAATTTCCGAAAACTTTGATACAACGTCTCAGCTATCAATACAATTATCGAAATCACCGTTTAAAAGTTTAAATAACACAATACTTGCGTTACTGTAATATTTTTATGTAGTACATACAATTTTCGCCTAAAATGCAAAACGAGGTCTTAAATACTTACTCAAGGTAGAGCAAGCCTTGAGTGTTATTTGTTGATATTTGTACATTTTCTAGGACCATTCAGCAAATTAGACTGGTATTACAGACCTTAAACTTGGAGCATACCCATTCAGGTGAATCTTGATAAATGGATACACTAATTACTCAATTTCAATGCTAAGCGGGGGATTATCAAAACGATTGATCTTTATAACGCAATGACATATTCATAGATTGTGAAACGGGTTTAAGCCTGTGGCTTAATATTATATATAATATTACTAGTTATGCCCCGCGGTTTCACCCGCGTAGTTCCCCATTGGATTATCGAGATAATTAAAACTACTTTGTTTGAAGTCGGTTAAAAATTATCCAATGTCCTATCCCGGGGTCCTATCCAAGTGTTCCAAATTTCATCCAGATTGGTTCGGTTTTGGCGTGAAAGCGAGACAGACAGAGTTACTTTTGCATTTACAATATTGTATTTCTTATTATTAATTAGGATTGTTAGGATAATTCGCATAAATGGTAAAAATAATCGTTACAAACTATATGCTACTGATGACTCCCTACGGCTTCAAAAGACATTTTTCTTTGCAATACACACTATTTGCTTTTTGGTCATTCCCGTTGGCCACATAGTTTAAGACTTAGTTAACTTGTCCGACAAGCAGCTTTCTTCACGATATTTAAATCTTCCCATCTCTGGCGGTGTTAATGAAATCTAAACTGACAATATGAGATGCAGGCCTGATGCCTGGATTGATGCAAATATATTAAAAAATTCCGCACAACCAACTATTACTTAATAAATATTAAATCGAAATATTATTTCCTTTAAAAAATCGATGAAACTGCTTCTAGCAATTAGATTGTCTCGTGTGTAATTTGTAAATTGTATATTTTATATTTATATATTTTTTTGATTACAAAATATAGGCTTTTGTAATAATTTTTAATCCCAGTCATTCTCAACCCAAACGCTTCTGAATATCCTGTAACGAGTAACAATTCCAGACTTGCTTTATTGTAACTGAGCATCAAATTAAGTTTGATTGTTCTAGTCCCTTATACGTTTTATACAATCTGCCATCGATTATGTGCCTTTTCCTTAACAATCTTTCGTGAAAATCTTATTCATGAGACGCTACTGAAATTTCCGATACTGCTAATTTACGTGACGCTACGTAAACTGTAAATCAAATACATATTTACAAATATTTACAATATCATGTAACTGGCGAACGAAACGGCTTCAATTTGAAGTTTGCCATGAAAGAGGTGAAAACAAGTGCAGACAAACTTGGTTTCATTCTGACAGCGTCGAAGCGGCGAACTGTCAAAATAGAACCAAGTTTGCTTGCTCTTGTTTTCGCTTTTTTCATGCCTTACCATAGGCGATAAGTTTTCTGTGAGCTGTAAATAGTTTTTATATTTTTGTTGAAGATTTTACATTTTGGGGGGAAATACCGCCCTATCCAGACATGTCCTAAGATTGTATTTGTCGTCAATATTGATTAAAATAATGTATTGCACGCAATCGCACGAACACTCCGCCAAACATACAAACTGGCAGAGGTTACAAAAGTTTAGAATTAAGTTCGAAAAAACCCGACTGCTAAATCGTTAAACATATTTTATTTTGTTCTACGCAGTGTCTCTCTCATGACTAAGACGAATGTATTGACACCACTCACATAAAAATACGACAAGTCGTTTAGGCATGAAAAAGAAATATATATACATATGTACATACATACATATAACATAACCCTCCTCCTTTTGCCTTCGGGTAAGAAATTTGCGGGATCTGAAGCGCAGATGCTCAGTAAATAACAAGGAGCTTACATTTACACAACAATTACTACAAAGAATACCTTGCAATAAATCTATTCACGATATCTAGAGAGCTTAAATTTATTTACTAAAAAAACCCTTGAAATAAACCTACTTACAATTCTCATTGTAGAGAAAAACTGAGTCAAAGCGAACTGCATTCTACCTTCGCACAAACTAATACATAACTTCTATAAGTACCATTTCCCTCGCGTACAACTTTCTGTAGTAGACTCGTAGAGGCTAAGCGGAGTCTACCGCGAAATCGCCGTTTCTACATGCGTGTCAACTGAAACAGCTTAAAAATAATATTTCTCAAGAATCATTTCCATTATTATTAATTGCTTTATTTCAGATTAATTAAATTCATATCAACTTACAATTTAGATCTATATTAATGTTTAAAACTTTAAAAATATAACTACAGTAAAAATAAATATTTAAGAAAACGGGCTTTAACGAGTTTTCACTTACCAGATTGTTGGATAGGTCCAACTATAATTTCGTTCGTTGGACCTTTCTTACAATCAGGTACGCATAAAAACCCGTCTTCGTAAACAAAGTTAATCAAACACGCGTTAGTTTTCTAAATTATACAGTAAAAATACTACAAAAGTAAATATGTAAACCAGAGAAGTCAAAAACAACACAACATACAAAAATTATGGCATGTCACCTATCATTATTCGCATCCACATATAATGTACGGAGTATATTATTAGTTTTCTTTTATACATTATCGCGGCAGAATTAGAGAGAAAATATAATTTTACTCGAGATATGTAACCTAATAATAAACCATTTAAATTAATAACGAATATACACGAGAGCTTGAGAATTTTCGCATTAGGTTTGTATTGGCTATACGCAAATATTACCACATCTCCGAATATCGTATGAGGCTCAAATGGTTGCCTATTCTTCTTCGCCGTAATTCTCATATTGCGTCTTTTCTTTTTAGATTTTCTTTTTTTGTTGCATATCAAAGATCTGTTAACAACAGGCATCTTTGAGTACGCAGACGACAGCACGTTCGTTGAGAGTTACATTTCTTCCCCACGTGCCAGTGCGGCTGAAGTTCAGTTACTTAGAGAAGCTATGGTCGAGCGATTGAACTTGTCCCTCAGAGCAGTCTCTGATTGGGGCGATGCCAATCTGGTCAGGTTCAATGCTGCTAAGACGAAGACGTGTCTGTTCTCCGCTAATGAGAGGCCACTCCAGCTGGCCCCTTCATTCCGAGATGTATGCGTTCCCCTAACCGACCACCTTGAGATCTTAGGTGTCACGCTTACTTCAACGCTTAATTTTGGTGCGTATATTGAGTCCAAAGCTTAGTTAGCTGCCAAAAAGCTGGGTATCCTCTCAAAGGTGTGGCGGTACTTCAAGTCGGCACAGTTGCTCACTCTGTATAAAGCACAAGTTCGATCGTGTATGGAGTAATGCTCGCATCTTTGGGATGGATCAGCAAAATACCAGCTTGAAGCGTTGGAGTCTGTCGAAAAGCGAGCTAAAATACTTATAGGTAACGATGCTCTGGCCAATGTTAAACTCCAAAGCCTCGAGCATCGTCGAAAAGTAGCTAGCCTATCGGTCTTTTATCGGATACATTTCGGGGAGCGTGTCTTGGAATTGCATGAATTAATTCCCCATCTCCATTCTACAATTGGACAAGTAGAGATACTCTAAGGCGCCACCGGTTCATGGTAGAGGTTCCACGGCCTCGCACAAAAGTCTTCGTGTCTACATTTATTGTGCGAAGTTCTCAAGTTCTCTATTTCCCGATAGCTATAATCTCGGTCTCTTCAAATCGCGGGTGAATCGGTTTCTTCTAGGCAAGCGCGCTACATCCTAGACCGCATTCTCACTTGAAAAAAATATATTCAATCCCAATACTCCTTCTTATAAATAATTTTGTCGTTGTGACTGCTTCTCACTCTATTTCTATCACGAGATCTTCACCTTATGCTGCCAGCTTCCACAATTCTTTTTTTCAAGCATCTTTTACTGTGCAAGTTATTCTGCTATGGAGCATGTTACCCCTGTCAGACAGGCAGGATAAATCTCTATACATATTAAAAAAATTGTTGAAAAATCATTATCTCTCCGGAAATTAACCGTAACATTTATTTATGAATGATTACTGCGAGTATGACATGTGTGTATTAATTATGTGTATGGATTAATTTTAAAATAACTGTTTTCTTGGTTTATTCTTTGCGGTACTGTATTTGTACCATGCCTTTTTTCTATTTTTGCTATTGATGTGCCACCGACGTGACTGTTCTCACTTAGTCCGATCCATCTCAAGATTGCCTGGAAGAAATTGCTTTAGGCGATAAGGCCGCCCAATGTACTACCGATGTTTTGTTCTTGTTTGTATCTTATTGTTTATTTTGTTTTTGGTGTGCGTTGGCGTTCTAAAGGGGAGGCCTACGTTCAGCTGTGGGCGTCTTTTTGGTGATGACGATGACGATGATAATACTCAACAGAGTCAACAACCAGCGCGGATCTTTCGTTGGTGCCAGCATGTTAAATAAATAAAATTAGAAAAATCTATTTGCAACAGAGTATACTACAAAACACATATTTAATAAGTCTTAGATATGTATGCTTAATATACGTCCTCAACTCATAATGCTGGTTGAACTACCAGCGTTGATCTTCGGTTGGAACCGACAGATGACGACATACACATCACTGTGAGCAGTGGTTAGTTAACCGAAAAAAAGCGTCTTCGTGGCACCTTGGGAGTAATTCTTCAGTAGTAGAAAATAAAATCAAAGTCCAACCGTCATAAAACTTAAGTCATAATTGTATTGATGGTAAACTGCCAAACAACGTGTTCTACACAGATTCATTTATTTGTCTAAACATTTGCATCTGATATTGATGATTGATGTTAAAATCATGGCAAACCGCCTCCTTGTTGTTCAAAGTTAGCCATGAAAAAGTTAGCCACAAATAAGAGCAAGCAAACTTGGTTTCTTTTTGACAGTTCGCCGCTTCAACGCTGTCAAAATGAAACCAATTTTGAATGCTCTTGTCTACAGTTATTCGATCAGTTTGAATATTGTGTGTGTTTATATCGCTAGTACAGACAGCGACTTAGGTCAGTTGTGGTATTAGTACGAAATAAATAGTTTGGAGAGTCAGAGGTAGAGAGCTAACTATTATTATAATAACTAGACAGTACAGTCTTCCTCTACAGTATACCTAAGTAATAATTACTTGAACTGGTAAATATTTAAAGTAAATAGTATATATTTTATTATTTCTTTTACCAGTGTTCAGCCACGCTGTACCTATAAGAGATGATGAAGATATAAAAATAAGTAATATAAAAACAGAATAGGATCATTTCTCGTCATATCCGTTGTCTCGAATGACACAGTAGGATTCATTCGTCATCGACGTAGAATTCGTCTTAAGTCGTGAGAGTGACAGTACATCTAAATTTAAAAAAATAATAACAAAATTAAGTATGATACACAGGATTAAAGATTTAGCAGTGGGGTTTTTAAAGGTTAATTATTTATTTATATTTGTTTTATTGTTCGTACCTTATTGATATGAGTGATTGTGAGTCTTTCATCACAGATGACGCCACCGGTCGCTTAAGTACCGTAACTAGAGGGTTCGTAATATTCGCAGCTGGCAGAATATCGGTAGTGGCCTGATAGGCATATGGGCGTGTTACTCAAAAGATGCAGGTTCAAATACTGACTTCCGTGCACTTTTCGTTCGCTCTCTCATAAGTACTAGGCATATTTTTTTTTAAGTGTTAGTATAATCCACAATTATTATTAAACAAAATATAATTTTTAATACTAACTCTGTTCTATTCTATGTCGAAACCGCCATTTTGGTGTTTGTAATTCTAAGGCAATTCAAATAACAAACATAACCACTAGTTACTTTAGTGACGCTTTATCTACAAGAGGGTGAATAAACAACGTAAAATGTGTTTGCTTTAAGTGTAAATTAATTGCACGAATAACAAAATGTTCCACGTATTTCTCCTTCTAGAATGACCAAATATCAACTCAACCCTTCACAAATGAACTTACAATGAACGATGAACTCACGAACCCGAGGGACTCTGTCGATTAACATCGAAAACTGTTTAGAGAAGGATTATTCTCGATTCGATGAGATTAGAACTTAGGCTCGGATATTAGATGCAAGGCACGCCATGACTTGATCAATGAGAGATAGGAGTAAAAGCACAATCACCTCTTAATCAGCTCAATGATAGGTCGAAGACTTGATGAATAATTCGTTGACTCTTCTTCCTTATAAATATAACGTCATACGATTAATATACGAGTACTTGCCAGTGTCAATTTTATAATGAGACTATCTAATCATTAATTTTTTTGTACATATAGTTTATAACTTTATATAGTTTTTGTTATATATATTTATATAGTTTATATATTTATATAGGTTTTGTTAGGTTATGTATAGTCCCTATAATTATCATTAAATTAATAAGAAATAAAGGTAGAATGATTGAGTTTAAAGTCTTTGTGACCAAAACACATGGTTACGTCGTGGCTTAGCAAAGATAACATAGAGTATGTAGAACTATATCAAGATACATAAATAAAAAGATTCTCACGAATTGAGAACCTACTAACATTTGGGAAAATACTGTTAAAAAATATAATAAAGTCACATAAAAATATCTCCTAAACTACTGTAACTAATTTTACCTTAACGTTTTATCTAAAGTAGGTAATCTTAGCAATTCTACGTAGCCCCAAGCATTGTTACTTAGCATTACAGCATAATTATGATGGAACCCGGCCTTCCAATTAAATTAATATAAAAGAGTCTTCTATCTACGACGAAACGGCCAGTAAAAGCCGGCTATCATCGCATTAAGGTAGGGTTGTTTCGAATTCCTTACTAATTTTAAGGAGAAATAGTAAATTTTTGATAGTTTATTGTAAAGTAACTGGTAAGAAGAGAAAATGTTTATAAGTTTGGGTCTTAGTATTTTTTCTGGTGTAGATTACGCCAGTCCCGCTTTTTATTTATTTTTATTATAACGTTTCATTTTGTTTGGATCATCTTATTTTTGGCGTGAAGTAGCTTTTGGCTTTATATATCTAATTGTGAATGAAACACAATTAAATAATTTACTTGTTTTCACTTCAGTTCAATATATGTTTCTAAATTTTTAACTGGAAAAACATAGCATATTATATTCCGTTAAAATGCCTCTGTTGAGATGTGTGCGTTTTTTATTACTTCATTCGTTTAATGTATTTCATGTTTTGTGCTCGCATTTAAATGTGAATCAACAAATCAATTAATAGATAAAATGTTAAAAAAAGGATACATAAAATAGTAGATCTTAAATGGTCTATAGGTAATCTTTCTGCCATACTGTTATTGTCGTCGTTAGTCATTTTGTTTATGTTAATAAAGGAAGGCAGTTGCCCTACTTAAATTATTACTATATATTTACCGATATTTTGATTAATCACTATTTTTTCGACATAACGGTAACTTCCAACAACCCTAAATCCATATAACGCGCACTATAAACCTGCACCTCACACACTGAGCTAAGCTAAACGAAGCTAAAATTTACTAAAGCGTTACTTTGAAGAAATCCATTATTAATAAGATGTAGGTAGTCCAATTAATCTCTAGTATTTTTTCCTTAGTTTTCGTGTCATAGTGAGAAAACGAAATTGTTGGCATGGTTCCTCCTCAACGTATTAATTCTTATTTTCTCAGTATCTAAACTTCCTTGGCACGTGTTTTGCCTTAGACATCAAAGAATCCCAAGAATTATGTAACAATTGTTCTCTTGTAATTAATGTTTTATATGTCTACATCAAAGAATTTATCTATATGTCTGTCTATCATCCTCAGGTGAAGATGATTTTTTAAGTATTCGCTGAAAGTGAGTTTCTTGCGCCTGTCTGAGATTTATAAAACTTAAAGCCTGTCTCGTATTATGTATAATAAATAAACAAAGTAGCCCTAGGTATACTACTCGTATAGTGCAATCTGTCTAGTTTAAAATGTACCTTGTTTGACAGTCAGCAATATCGTGACGGTGACACTAATGGCGATATGTTTTGTGCACTACATCGTACCAACATAAGACGTTGAAATGGTGGCTAGTGGAAATAGATCCAAAATAAGTGATAAGCCCATCCAACTACTATCACGTAGTACAGTAGTAATGTACTATTAACTATGAGTTGGTTGTATTACCTGTATTTCATATATTATTGTGTTCGACAGACCTATTGACGAAATTCGTATGATTAAAATGACCAATGCAAGGGACTAAGCATTATGATACTTGTTTAAGCCAGCTTACTTGGCACATGGTTTGGTATTGAGCTAAATTTTTTCAAGTATTCCAAAAAATGATGTATGATGAGATACTTCATAGAGTTAGCATTACTTAGCATGGCTTACTTTGTGACCTCGGCTTAATTGCGTGTGAGTAAGTCGGGTAGATATAGCAGAAGCAACCTGCCTTTATTGCGGTTAACTTTATCTTGCTGAGGTGTTACTTGGGATTATATAGAGCCTTTATTCTTTACAATTGAACTACTTAAGTTCTTAATTAGTTTAGTTTCCATAGCACGGCTAGTGTGGTGTTGTTTCTCTAATCGATTACTCTTAAAGATTAGTCAATAAAATATCTAAATAGCGTCAAAATCGAAGGGCTGAAAATACTATTACTAAATTATAAAATAAATTAACGACCGTTACCCATTAACTATTATGTACTAGAAAGTTTCACATTAATATCCCCCCTGTATTTTTGTAAGTGCTAGCTTTTTTGGATTATTTGGAGGACTACGCTTTTATTTATAATTCAACGGATGATACAAATGTGAGCAAAATATTTACTAACCAGCACGTGTTTTTAAAAAACAAGCAATATGTACTTAACCATACAAAGAAAATTAACATTTAATTTGATTTGCGCTACTTAACCGTTTTAACAAAATACATATGGAACCAATAAAAATACCAATCATACAATTTCAAATAAAACAAGAAGTTGCTAAAAATTGATCCATAGTCTAAGATGAATCGGGGAACTTTAATAAAAAAAGATCCAACGTATAGAGCACCTTCAAATTTTTTGAAGTTATTTGTTTTCTTAATAAGATTACAGATCTATTTGTAAACAAATCCGTCAAGTGTAGTGTATCCGAAACTTGTAACCATATACTGTATGGACAGAGTAGGTGGTAGTCATTACCCTCCAGCCTTCGCAAATCGATAGTCACGCGACCTCCACCTGTTGAACACGGCTCTCTCACGCACACACCCGTCGCTGGGTAATCAAAGAGATGCAGATGGAAAACTAACTTTATTAAATCTATATACAACGTGTAACAGAAAGGTGTGACAATCCTAAAGGGTGTTAGTCTACTCATCAAAGTGAACTAATTGCAGAACAAAGTTTTGCAAAATTCGAGAAAAGATTATTGCGTCCTCGCATACAACTTGACCGATCACGTGACCAATATTTGTATGGAGAACCTAATATTTTATTATCGAATTTTGCAAAATTTTGTTTTACAATGGGCTCACTTTGATGGGTAGACTAACACCCTTAAGTATTGTTACACTTTTCTGTTACATGTTGAATATAAAAGAGTAAGTCTTAACTAACTGACAGGTTACAATCAACACAGAGCTAAACCGCTGAACCTAGCGACATGAAGTGTGGAGGGTTTATTCGTTATAGGGTGTAGTAGTACTAATAGCAAATACTAGATAAGTACTAGTATTAAATTCAATAAGTTGTATAAAAAAATTGTACAGTTTAAGTGGCTGCGCCTCAAGTGGTGGCTGCAAGCCATTCTTTAAAGTATAATAAGTCTACGTAAATTCGCATGATGGGTACGTTTCAAGTTCAGTTGTTTACAATAATGACATGTATTCTCAGGAATTTTATATCAGGAAAAAATTAACACTAAATTAAAAAAAAATTAAATTAAAGTTGAACTAGTCTGGTTTAAATTATTCTGTGTACACTCATACACACAAGTCTTGCAAACAAAGGGTAAGAATAAGGTAGTGATTCGACATGCCAGAAGGTGGGATTTTTCTCGATGATATTGGAAATAATAGGTCTTTATGGCTTTTCCTTTTTCTGTTTTACGACTGAAATATTGATTTTGGGTAGATTTATATTGTTATTCTAACAAAACGTACCCGAAAAGTAGAATTTATGTATTTGTTGACATTTAGTATTGTATAGAAAGAATAAATTTGTACATCGTGAGTTATTATCGCAGTCTGTTAGAATTTATTCTGTGTGGGTGAGCCTTTAAAAAACTTGTCAGCGTCAATAAGTGTAGAAAGTGCATAACAGAATACATAAATAAGTAATGGCAAAAAAGGTGCATACCTGAATTTCTTCTAAAACATTTCAATGGCTTTTGACTGAGTGTTCTGTCAACTCCCGTTTAAAGTTTCTTTTCATTCTACTTATTCACCTTGAATAGTGCATAAATGTGCAACACTGAAGCTTTTAAGACTTTCGGAGCGCCAAAAATATTGCCGGTGTTAAAGTTCAACCGCATTTACTTCGACCCAGGATAGGAGTACCTCAAGGTCCGTGCCTCGGGCCATTACTGTTTCTCACTTACACTTTAATGATGCAAACGTAGCAAGCAGTTTTTATCAGAGTTCTGAAATATCCGTTGCTATAGCAAAGCGAGACTTTTCTCAGTTTGTGAGCTCAGACGCAGTTCCAAGTAATGGCTTTCAAAGAACTCTAAAAACTAATCCCATTTGGTTTCCACTGGTTCTAAGCTAATGCGCGACGTCGTTAAAGCAACATTCTAACTAAGGTAAATACAGAGAATATACGCATGGAGGAATTCTTATTAGTGATCGTTTCGAATGTCGCTTTGCTGTTACTAATTTGATTTTGCGATAAATAACTGGAAACGATGTTAAATTTGTATTTTTGTCGCCTCTTTTGTATTTCTTTGATTAATATTAATATAATAGTATTCTATTTTCGTTGTTCAGTCAGTTTCTAAGATTTCTTACTGATAACCGTGCCCAGTAAAGTATGATGAAATCAGTTACGTAATACTTTATTCGCATATAAAACTAGTTATTGCTTCAGTTAAAGCTTATCCAGGAACTTAAGATAGTTTACTCGTATAATAATTGGCATAAGTTTTAATTGCAGAAAACGAGAGATAAGTGCCTATTCTGTAATCAAAGTGAAAGGAAATTAATTTTAGAAACTGATAGAGGCCATAACTTATTGACAGTTTTACGAAAACCTTTTGTAATTATACAATACTACAATACAATGGTAGATATACTTTTTATACCTATTAGTTTACCTATACAGGATTATTGCTTATTTATCTAAAGTATTTTTATCATTTTGATAATTTTGAGTATAACGAAGTTCTTGAAATATGAAATGTTTAATAAAAATAACTTTATTCAGCAGTGAGTAAGTTTTTATGGCTCGTGACCAGTAAGGGCTGAAGAAAAATCTTCGCTCACTAGCGTTTATTTTTTATTTTATCAAATAAAGATTTTTTCGTTACCAATTATGTATTTCCATGCATTTTCATTGTTTACTATACCATGACTTAATGGTAGGCCGAAAAATAAAACTTTTTCCTATTATGTAGTATAGTGACTTACTTTACAACACTAACCTTGTATGTTTTATACGTCATACATACACTATACAACTTCAGTTGTCACGAATTGTATTTCAGATACCGGATGTTCATAATTCTTGTTTCAGGAAAACCTTTCAGGGGTCTATAACCTTGGAAAAGGGAATCCGTAGTCGCTTATCCCCAAATTATAAAGGGCCGTTGTGAAAGGTCTTTACAACGTTATGGTTTTTAAGCATAAAAGCGACATTTTTCAGTTAATTATAGTAACTATGAAATAATTGATTAATGGTGAGAAGTCACTGTGAGAATTAATGTACCTATTTTAAAACTCAATTGTTGTGTTTTACTTATAATTTAATTTCAATGGTCGTAAGTATTTTTAATTATCCATAACAGAGTTAGATAGAGATTAGATTAGATATGTAGCTTTGCAGGCGTTTTGTATGTTTTTCCGGGAAAACAGTGATGAGAAGTAGTAGGACAACCAAACCAACAAACACACTCTCGATTGAATACGTGGGGGTGTTTCACGATTACTCTCAGAACCACTAAGATCTATGTTTGAAAAGCTGTGTAAATTTTATAAATGACCTACTATAGAAATTACCTTTTTCGTTGAGATATTCGTATCATGCCTGAGAACATAGAATCAACGCATAGCCGCTACACATTCAATTTGGAGAGTGTATTCATTATGTGGTGTAATGGTGTATCCTTCTTTAGTACACTCCAAATTAATTTGACATTATTTGGAAATTCAACCCGCCAAGAAGTCAAATTAGCGGATCAAAGTTTGAAACTCCTTTATATTATGTCGCGGGCAACGCCGCGGGTGAAGCTACTAGCCAATAAAACGCATTGAAACCTAAAGAAAAGTATTTGCTATATTCCGGTCGAATTCACAAGCTGCTGTCTAGTCCACGCGTCGTTGCCACGTGCATAGGTACTAAACAACCTTCACCCCTAATAGGGGTGGCATGTTCTCCCGGGGAAGACCTGTCAAGTAATAAATAGCAACCTTAATAACAAATACCATTTTTAAAGGTAAGTAGCTAATAATTGGTAAGACATGATTTAAAAATATTCTGAAAAAACTTTAGGCAACTGTATCTCAAAGAGGGCAGTTGGCAGAAAATACAAATGAATAAACATACACTAGAATATCATTACCCTATTTTGGGCAAAAAAAGTATTCATATTTCTAAGTGTAGATAGTGTTAAGGCAAAGAAAGAAATTTCTTTAGCAAGGAGTCCAACGCTGTTTGGTTGAGACTACTTGACAAGTTGGTAGGCAACAAATAAGTTTCAAAAGTTTTGAATTTTTTTATGCACGCGCTCTTTCGCTTGTAAGGCAAGTTTCAACGTCTGGCCTTCCACATACTTACGAGTGGTTAGAAGCGATATCAAAAAACTCGACTAAAACCTTTAAACCTGTATATGAACCTTTTAACCTGTATATCATCCTTATTTCTTTATTTTATTTTTATTTTGTCATTCTCACAACTAAGACGAATCTATTGACACCACTCACATAAAAATACGACAAGCCGTTTAGGCTCTAGAACGTGCCTAAGAAATAAACATACATACACTCGAAAACCATAACCGAGAGATACGAGTACATACACTCGAGAAACATAACTTTCAATCAAACAAAAAATCTATACAACATTAGTTAAAAATTTTACGTGGTGTCATTATTAATTTCGAGTAAAAACGGCTAAATGCACGTCTATTGCGTGCTGTACAATAGACGTGCGCATATTGCTGTGTTTTAAATATTTATTTTATTTTGTTTGGTTTATGTTGTTCTAGCGACAAAAGAACAACATCATGTGCGACTACTGTCTAGCTATCACAGTACATGAGACACAGCCTGGCTGCAGACAGACAGACAGACAGACGGACGGAGAGTGAATAATAAAAATATGAATATGTCTAAGTAATAGGGTCCTGTTTACGGTACGGAACCTTATAAAACTTAACATTACCTTTTCTTAATGCTTACTTAATTTATGGAACTATTTGTGAGAGTTTACTCGAAGGTTATAGGCAAATCCGTATACTAATCTTACGAAGATAAAAGATGATCTCAAAATTCGTAAAATAATTAATTCAGCTGTCTCCTTGAGATAAGTTGTATTTATCTTTAAGTTAGTTTATTTGTAACTCTAAAACGGCAGTGCAGGATTTGATGAAATTTGGAATGAAGATAGACGATAGATGCCACCCTGAATTTACTTGAAATGGCATCTCGCATTGTACTAGGTTTAGAATTTTTTTAAATTAAATATCAACTCAAATGTTGTGTTTGATCTCCCATTCGAATGGGATGTAGACTACAGCTGTTCATAAAATTACCCAAATGTGGCTTCACTATCTTCGAAAGCTTATTACCATTTTCAAGCTTAAGCTTAAGCGCCGTTAAAATTGCCTGTTGTGAATGAGTTTGTCAGAATTTGGTATTTCTCTCTTTTGCCCACAAATTGTCATTATTTCAAAATATAAAAGTGACTATCACTCAATAACGTAAATTATTTTTGCAAATACGTTTTTGCATCAATAATCTTGTGAGTCAATAGAGGAGCTATTGGCTCGTTTTGGGACGTTAAAAAAGAGATATAACGTTTTACACAGAATGTTTTGCAAAATAACGTAGCAGCCCTGATTGTTGTTTGCATAGAAACAGACTGACAACCCTATAAAAACCAACACACTTGCTAGAACTGCGAACTCCATTCAAACTGTTTGTGCGAGTGCGGAATGGAAGGGTCTATGTAAACTAGTTACGAGTTGATTCTGAGACCATGTATTGGATCTTCGGTTACGAAGGTACTTGAGGAGTGCTTGTACATATATTGGGTATGTTCGTACGTTTATTTGCATAGTTGGCAATGTATTGGCAATTTAGTGGGTTCTCAGCGATGAGGATTTCCTTACAGAATGAAAACTTTACATTAAAAAAATGTACTTACTACTTAACTTGTTAATACTTTGCGTATTTTATTGGTTGCTGATGAGAAATACGATTATATTTAATAGATAACAAAGGAAATATTGATATAAGCTAATTAAGCGGAAATTGGGCCTGAGACTTTGGAATAAAGCCTACTATCACTTTATCTACTAACAGCTAGTTCAGCCATAACTTTTCTCATAAGTCTTAAATCTTCAACCGTCTTCCAAAAATGGACTGTATTTTTTTTAATAAAGTTTTTTTCTCTTATCGTCCCATTTAAATTAAGTCAAAACTGAAAAGAAGTTTAATTTTAAAATCTATAGATTATTTTTTTTATATAAAAAACAGAAAAACTTCTATAGGCGCTTGCCGTTATGAAAGTCGGCAGTAACTTTTTTTTACAAGAATTATTTTAACTGAATTGAGTTTCAGATCAGAATCATAAAATTTTTTGCTTTCATCGTCATATCAACCCATAGGACATTCACTTATCTTCACCATGCATGTTTCCTCACGATACTTTTCATTTATCGTTTTATCAGAATGGTAATTAGTTCTTTTTTATATACCACTAACTACTTGTGCCTTTATTACAAAAACAAAATGGCTTACTACAACAGCAAAAAATATAGCAGAAAGATTATATTAAGATTATCTATATTATTTCAGTTCTAATATGCACATGAGTAATAAACTCAGGGGTGCATGAATGCCTGAAAATGGGATCGAACCCGGTTCACCGACTAGACTACTATTAATGGGTAATAGATCAAATAATCTATATCCCCTAGTCCGCTCTCGCTCGCACCTCAATGCACTCCGTGTCGCCAACACTGATTTTGACATTATGTTTGACAGCGGAAGGCTATTATTTCTGCTATAATGTCTTATTCTGAAAATCTTATAGACCAGCGGGCCAGCAAGGCCAATGATAATGAAGATGATGAGTTTATTTTGTAAATAATTATGATTCCGTGTGATAATTTTAATGATTTCTTTCGTTATTGTCACAATAAATAATAAATAAATTAAGTACTATGTAATAAAATAAAGTTACACACAGCATAAAGGTAAAAAATACTACCATTTCTTTTTATAAACATAGAAAACTTAAGTGCAACGTATATTGACCTAGAAAGAATGAAACTTACAACCGACATTAAGGGCTGCTTATTGGAATGTAAACTTTATTTACCAAGCTATAAGGTTCAAAGTCTTATCTAAGCTTTGTAATAATTTTCCCTTGGAGATTTTCTTGAACGATCTCATTATAGTCAGGTAGAAGAAAGTAGGCTTCATAGTTAGTACCAACAGATTAATATCCAGGAGTTGTAAAGTAACAATTTAAAAAAAAAAAGTTATCACATACTTCCGATATAATTTTACATTTAATTCGATTTCAAAATCAAACTTTTTGACCGGTCTTGGGACCACCCGAGAAATATCTCCCTACCTTATCAATATTTTTTCAAATCTTTCTAGCGCGTCTGAGAAATCAAATAACAAAAATCCTCTGTTTTTGGAGGTCAATAGAAAAGTTTCAAGATCTCTAAATGAATAAATAAACTGTTTATATGTGATAAACACATCATTATAGTCTACTACTTACTTAGAGGTATTTTAATTTTCTTATTATTTATTTAGTACCTGCTATAAAAATAACACAAAATGGAATTATGTTATTAAAACGTTAGCATTAAAAAAACACGCCATTTGAACAGGCTTCAAAAAAGTTTTCAATAGACTGTATTACTATATGTGTTATCCGATCTCAGATACGTCTAGACCCGATTTGGAAAACTTTTTTTGTTCTGCCCAAATAATAACAATACATGTTATTAAATCAGTCCAGTAGTTTTCATATGATAAATAACTTAACGAGTAAATATTAATATAATATTTTTTCTTTTAAGATGCTATATTAACTTTATATACGATAAGTTCGTCACTTTTTTAAAGGCTTTACTGAGTTCTAGGGGACGGCTGGATCGGTTAGAATCGGTTCGATTTCGGTTATGGAAATCGGTCTAGTAGCTTGGTTCAATCAAAATTACGGAAAAAATTGTATCTGCGTAAATTGAATTCGGTTATAATGTTTCCATAAAAAGACTTGTTTTTAGTAACATGTAGCCTATCTAAATTGAGGTCTTTTACAACCTCGTCATTTTGCCACTTGAATGTTGGCATCATGCGACGAACTCAATTGTTATATCTTTACAGCTTTAACAAGGTGCTTAAAAATGTACCTATGTAGAATAGACCTAATATTAGTTTCATCCCCCTGTAGAATTTGTAGCTATTTTTGTACCCCGTATTAGACTCTGTGGAAATATTGGTCAAAGTATTCGAGACAAGGGATAACTTTGTTACGTTTGCTTTCAGTAAAAATAGAACAGGTTTTTTTAGGATTTTCGGTAGGCTTGACTTGAAACATTGTAAACAAAATGTGTTTACAGAAATCTAAACAACAAACGTAGTTCTATAAATATATCAAAGAAAATTAATCTGATGTAACAAAAATTATAATCACCTTATTTTTTAAAATGGTAAATACGTCTTAGAAAATATAGGCAAGACTTTATTACAAACACAATTATCTTACTAACATTATAAACGCAAAAGTTTGTAAGAATGTGTATGTGTTACTATTTCACGCCGAAACTACTGAACCGATCTGAATAAAATTTGGTACAGAGATAGCTTAGACCCTGGATTAACACGCAGGCTACTTTTTATCCTGCATTAACGCGGGTAACGGGGCGCAGCTAGTTACAAAATAAAAAAATAACAGAGGACATCGTACCTAGGTACAGTTTTATTTTATTTTTTCGTACTTGTTGACGCTCCATCTCACAAAATCACAACCATTAATGTTGTTGACATCAAGATAATTAAAATTAATAATAAGAAAAACACTTTACAGCAATTATGTAATACAAACGGCTATAATAGTTATAGCCGTTTGTATTACATAATTGCTGTCATTTACATCTTCTTAATATATATAAATCTCGTGTCACAATGTTTGTCCTCAATGGACTCCTAAACCACTTAACCGATTATAATAAAATTCGCACACCATGTGCAGTTCGATCCAACTTGAGAGATAGGATAGTTTAAATCTCAAATTATAGTCGCAATTTTAATTTATTGCTAATTATTTGTCTGTTATTATTTGACAGTCACAATTATCTGTTAACTCCAAATGATTCTAACAGATGTCGATACCTTTCGACTGGGTTGAGTAAGTAATCAATAGATGGCGCTGCTATGGTAAATCTACGAACGTGTCATATAAGCTACATTTTAACAGCATAATTACCACGTGTTGTTGACGCTATAAAATAGCCACAGCAACGCGTGGCCGGGTCAGCTAGTTGGCATATATATCCTGATTAAAATATTACTAGCTGCGCCCTGCGGAGTTACTCGCGTTAATATATAATAAAATGTAGCCTATGTGTCAATCCAATATCTAAGTTACCTCCTTACCAAATTTCAATAATATCAGTTCAGCAGTTTTTGCGTGAAAGTGTAACAAACATACATTCATGAATACACACATCCACGAAAACTTTCGCGTTTATAATATTATACTATAGTAAAGTAAGAAGGGTTCTGCATATTTTATTAATATTTAAAAAAAAACAGCTGTTTCATACAATTTTCCGTTATCAACTTCCTGTATGGAACAACAGATGTTTTTTACTTGAATTTAGCGTATTCTGAACTATTGCGTATGCGTATTGCGTATATATTTAAATATCGTTTGATATTACAGTTATGTTACAAAAAAATGTACTCCGCGTGTAACATAAGCAACAGTTAATTATTAGAACAAGCTAAAAACTTAAAATTAAAATTGTAGAGAATTAAAAAAAATATTAGCAACAATATTCTGGCCTTTAGTGAAAACTATGCCTCTAAAACGCCCGTAGTTCCCTAATAAGGCATACAATACATGAGTAGGCAAACAATAAAATTGATGGGAAAATCGAGAATTTTTCTTGTCATTAATTTTAATTATCTTCATGTCAACAACATTAATGGTTCGTGATTTTGTGAGATGGAGCGTCAACAAGTACGAAAAAAATAAAACTGTACCTAGGTACGATATCCTTTGTTATTTTTTTATTATGTAACTAGCTGCGCCCTGGGGCGTTACCCGCGTTAATACATGATAAAAAGTAGCCTACGTGTTAATCCAGGGTCTGAGCTATCCCTGTACCAAATTTTATTCAGATCGGTTCAGTAGTTTCGGCGTGAAAGAGTAACAAACATACACACTTACATTCTTACAAATTTTCGCGTTTATAATGTTACTCGTAGTAAGATAATTGTGTTTGTTATAAAGTCTTGTCTATATTTTCTAAGACGTATTTACCATTTTAAAAAACACTGCGCTTAAGTGAGGATATTTATCTACCGCTCTACTAACTTTAATAAAACTATTCCTACTGTTCTCGTATTGGAAACTTTCAACGCGTTTGCTTTTAACTTATAAAACCCTTGTTTGACTACATAGTATCAAATTAGGCTTATGTTATAATCTTTTTTTATGACAATGGTGTACAGGATAACTGATTGAAGATTCGAAACCTTTATAGCAAGCTGATTGGTATTTTATAGTAGGTACTTTTATGTTAGTAATTGAAGGCAAATAAAGAATTTTGAAGATTGGCGGACATTGGCGGACATTTTTCACACAGCGCCATCTAGGCCCAAACTAAGCAGAGCACCCAGAACACACAACATAATGAACACCCAGACACAGAACAAACACCCGAGATTCGGAGCTACATTAGCAATCATTTACTCTACTCTATTCGTATTTACAAGTGTCACTTAAAAAAAAATTAAAATTTTGCATAGATAGCTAAATAGATAACAAAACGAAAAATATAATAGAACCATTTCAAAAAATACAGTGCTACGAGTGTCGGAATTATCGCTAGAAAGC
This sequence comes from Ligdia adustata, assembly GCA_947049295.1. Taxonomy (NCBI): domain Eukaryota; kingdom Metazoa; phylum Arthropoda; class Insecta; order Lepidoptera; family Geometridae; genus Ligdia; species Ligdia adustata. The sequence goes on from OX346233.1 coordinate 4,378,003, forward strand.
AATTTCTTCCAGATATGGAATGGAATGGAATAATGGAGAAATGTTTAATTATAAAATTAAATAGGACGGGGTATACAATAAAGAATATTAATTTCAATTTATTCACAAAATGTTATGATGATCCATAAATTTACTAAAATTTGTAATAATTAAAATATATAGTATAAAAATATATAGTATAACAAAGTATGCAGATAATAATACACACAGAATACCATAACATATAAACTTATTAAGTTCAGTGTAGTAGTATGTTTTTTTTAATCAGTGTAACTGAACTACCTGTCTGTCGAACTGAAGTTGGTTTTTAAATAAAAAGAATTTTTTATAGAATGATAAATTTCAAGTACCTAACTGAAACGATACTATTTATCAAATAGTCAGCCTGTAAAGAGTAGGGTTAGCAAAGAAAATTAATGTGAGTACAATGTAGGGAAAGTATATGTTTGAAGTGAGATATAGCACCATGTTATTTTTTTGTCTATAGATAATCTCGCATCGAGGCTTTATCTTGCTCATATCGGTTTTTCACCCGACTGCGAAACAAGTAGGGTTATATTTTCGAGTGTATGTATGTATATATGTATATTTCTTTGGCACGCCTTAGAGCATAAACGGCTTGTCTTATTTTTATGTGATTGGTGTCAATAGATTCGTCATAGCCGTGAGAGTGACACAGCAAATTAAAAAAAAATTATGATACCCAGCTTTAACGATTTAGCAGTCGGGTTTTTTCGAACTCGCTTCTAACCACTTGTATATATTGTTTCTAGAATTTATTGCTTATTGCATAGCTACATTACGGCTCCTTTATTTCTCTCTATACCCTTTATTGTTTGGCGCTATGACGGAGTCGTTAAAATACCATTAAAAAAAATGCAGTCGGATCATACACAGACGACTTACTTGTTATTTCCATTAAAGATTTTTTTTTATTTAATGTATCAAATCAATAAACCTCATACAGTAGCCTAACTTAAAAACCTCCATATAGATTTCGTACCTAAAAAAACATAGTTATTAATCATCAGTTTTGCGTCTCCTGTCCTTGGTATATAAGACATTTGTTACAATTAACTGGGAACAGTAGTTTATCTAGAGGCGGTACGCCTCGACACCATTGGAAAGATCAGGGAGATTTCGGGAATGTAGGTCAGTTACTTTAGCGACTTTAACAAGGAAAAATTGAAAATATTTGTTTAGTGGTTAAATACATTACGTTTAATCTACAACATTATTATCGCTTATCGTTAGGTGAAATTGTGGCAATGTGTTTCCCTCTCAGTAACGTGAACTATATATCTAGGAATTCATAGTAATTAATTAATATTTAAACAATCGGCCTAGTGCTGGTCGGACTCGCAGACTAAGGTTTCCGGACCATTATCTACTGAACATAAATTCAAGCTTCTACCGACTGCTGAGCAAAAAATGGGATTAATGAAATATTGAAGGGGGGCCTTTAATGTTTAATTTATTTTGTTTTTTTTTTTTAAGAAAGTATTTTTATTTTAATTTTATTAAATAAAAATACAGTTAAATAATCTGTTAATGTTTCAAACGTGTAGCTATTAGCGATATTGATATCGAACAAAAAAACAGCGAAAAAAAACACTGTTTGTTATTTAAGGGGCCCACTTAAATATTTATTTTATTCTGTTTTATTTTGTTTTTAATATTTGTTATATTTATTTTCATATAAAAATTATCCGGAGGAATTTTATTAGATAAATGTCATCGCCGCCCATAAATTGGATTTTTTCACATTGTCACATTGGAAAAATATTCCTTAGATATCCAAAGACAACGTAAATCCAGTAACGGATGGAAACCGTTCCATATTTTGCATTATTCATAGTATTCTGGTTCAATTTCTACTTGACTAAACCGTTAGTCAGATTTGTAAGTAGGGAATTTGATGTAAAAACGGATTCCTTGATTAATTTGCCTGTTTTTCCCCGTGCCACTAGATCACAGTATTCTTAATTATACTTTTAACGTACGAAATATAATATTTAACCTATTTAAAGTTTTTAAGATTCACCTTTAAAAAGTCTTTAATTTTATGGATAAATCACTCCAATATTATTAAGGCGAAAGTTTGCATGTATGTGTTTGTTTGTTCTTCCTTCACGCTCAAAAGATTAAACGGATTTGGATAAAATAGCACGAAGGTAGCTTATACCTTGATTAACACATAGGCAACTTTTATCTCGGAAAACTGAAGTGTTCCTATGGGATGATCAAATATCTCTCGCGGGTAAAACCGGGGGGCGCAGCTTGTTACTTATAATTAAAAAAGTTCGTTACAGTAACTTTCTGTTAGCATAATAGGTACACTATAGAGTTATATAACTCCAGTAAAAGCAGTTCATTTGTAAAGTATGCATTGATAGCAATCGTTACAAACTAACAAAATACGACAGTCAAAGATCAAAAGCAATCTAATTGCACATACTGCCGCTGAGACTTCGTACAAAGCCTGGCGTTCGTAATCAATACAATCGACCTTTAGGTCCTTGTACGAAACCAATTGCGATCACATATTGGTTAGATCCAATGTCACCCATTACATCTAATGAGCAAACTCGGACACAACAAGTAACCCTATCCAATAATACTCCAGAAATAACGGTCACAAGGCGTCAAACGACACCACTTTTTAAAGACGAGCGCCAACCATCATCAAAGGTGATTTCATCGTGAAGCTAGAATTAGGAAGACCAAGCGTAAGGAAAGTTGCACCGTATTTCTTTTATTGGTCTAAAAGCCAGTATACCAGGTTTAATATTCTAATCCATACATAAAATACTTATAATATTTTTGGTTAAGTAATAGATAAATAATAGGTTTTTAGTACATATACGAGTAGTTATCTGCTGGTTGTCTTGTTGTTATGGTCTGAAGATTATTAGACAAAGAATTATTCTTTTGACTTTAATGAATGAATAAAAATAAATGAACTAAGTTTTCTTACAACTGATGGACATGCTTCTGATTTTGAATAACTTGTACGAAAACGCTTTTTCGTTTCTTCTTAAGCTCATATAATATACAACGTGTAACAAAAAGGTGTGACAACTCTTTAGGGTGTTACTCTGCCCATCAAAGTAAACCTTTTACAGACAAAACTTAAAAATTTTAAAACAGATTATTAGGTTCTCCATACAACAATTGGTCACGTGATCATCGAAGTTATGTATTTTTGTATTAGTTTTGCAAAATTTTGTGCAAATATTTGCAAAATTAATTCACTTTGATGAGTAGACTAACACCGTTAAATATTGTCACACCTTTTTGTTACACGTTGTATATCAGTGTTTGTCTGTATTGATCAATTATATTTTTTTAATAAATTATTATTATTACACCCTGTCCTAAAATTTAACTTTTTACAAATACTTTTAATATTTCAATACTATGTAAATTTAAAATTATAAGAAACCCCCGACATTTTGTGGCGGCGGCCATCTTTGGACCGATTGTCATCAAATATAGCTAAAAACACACCCGTGGGTCTGTGCCATCAGGGCTACGATGGCGCATACAAACTTATAACACCCCGTCGTTTTTACACCGGGGGTTAAAGAGTGAATCAATACATCCCAACTCTGGTTACATAGTAACGTCACATCTATAATCTCCGTGTTATATCAATGGCTTTAATTAAGAACTTTTAATTAATTTGGATCTTCTTTTCCAGGATGCGGATACAGTGGAGAAGCTGAACGAAAGCGGCGAACTGAGGAAAATGCTCAAACCTTATAAGGTAACGTTTATTTTATTAATTAGTAGGAGTTGCCCTCGCGGATTTGCCCTTGCGTCTGTAATAAACCGAGGACACGGCAGCGCCCCCGCCAAGTCGAGCAAAGGCATAAAATTTACAAGTTGTAACTATTAAGAAGTGACTTTATTGACAACATTTAAAACGTTTGAGCCCCCATTTTTACTACGACGATTGACAGTTAAGTGAAAAATAATTACTTGTTTTTTTTATTCTAATCATAAAGTAATATTTTTTTTATACATCTAGGAAAATACGGACGAAAAAGAATGCCGTTAAAACCCGGAAAAATAAATAGATACAGAAATCTCGACGTCGAAAATTTTTTACACAGCCGATTTCGGCAAGTTTATGTCCGACCACCTCAGAAGTGGAAGTGGAGTGAGAAGTGTAATTTAAAAAAAAATAAAAAAATCTTTTTTCGATCATTTGGTCGTCTTTGTCAAATAAATCGGGTAACAAATATGAAAGAAAGATACGGACGAATGAAGAACCTCTTAAAATAGATTAATCAGTTAAGTTTTGCGGTTTCACAAAGACCCGGACGGTCTCGTGGGTATTTTGTGTGACTTTTTCCAAGACACGAAGTATAGTCGTACCTTTTGAGCTCTCACTTCTTGCTATAATACATTATGTACTAGTAGCTGTCTCCCGCGGCGTTGCCCGCAACATTAAATGGAATATACGTAATTTTGAAATATTGATATTAAAAAATAATGATTGAATTCGCAAAAAAAATTTCTTACTACATCCGTACACACGAATACATTGTTCAAACTTCAAGTGTCTAGGTTCAGAGGATTAAGCTCTGCATTGATTGTGACTTGTCAGTCAGTCTCTCTTTTATATAATATACTAGGTATATATATATATATATATACTAGGTATGTATATATATATATAGGTTCTGTGAAAAAATGCATTGCAAAGTTTTCAAGAAATGCACTGATATTACCTAGGTATATTAGTTCTTTGCCTTATTCAGTATAGTCAGTAAAGTATTAATAGAGGCAATGAAGTAGTTATTAACAAACTTATGAAAAATATGAAAAAAGGGCAGTTTGGTTTATGTTAAAAAAAAAAAATCCAATATCAAAATTAAGCTAAACAATACTCGTATGAATTTTGTATTAGTTTTGAGGAGCTAAGTAATTATTATGTTTAAGGGTCTTGGCAAGGAGAGTGTTGAGTTTATTTAAAAAATATACGACCTTAAACCTAAAATTTAAAACCTACTTTAATGCGGCAGGCAAAACTTTTATTATAAAAATGTCATCTGTGTGTACACAAATAATGACATTGATTAATAAAAAAAACTGCTGAACAGATTTTGACAAAATTTATCAATTGAAAAGAACAAAATATATATTTTTTCTAATCGGTCCGGCCATCACTGAGAAATCGGGGCACTTACAAATAAAGCTAATTGAGAACCACTTCTTCTTTAAAGTCGGTTAAAAAAAATTGTCCAAATTTCTTCACCTACTCCGCTATCAAACAGATAAGACGCTAACACGGTAATATTTGTGTTGACAAAGCAAATTGGACGAGCAATCCATCAGGACGCAATACCCTAACTTGTTTGAGTAGGGATGGGCCCATGTGCGATATTGAATTAAGGTTGTAAGGTAGGCTCTCGTTTTCATCCAAATGTATTTATGAAATACTAGCTTCTGCCTGCGGCTCCGCTCGCGTTGGGTTTTGTTTTGCCGGGACAAAGTAGTAGAATATATAACACTTTTAGGTGCAAAAAATCAAGCTGTACCGATACTCGGTTGTAGAGAAGGAGGACAAAACTAACCAATAAACCAACAAACACACTTTCACATTTATAATATATGTGGAGACTTTTTACATTAATTCACTGCCTTTCCTAATATTATTTCTAAATGGCTATATAGTGATCCTATGAAGTAAGGTCTAACATAAAGTTAATAATGTAAAAAAGGATAGAAATCCAAAGACTACAATTAAATTTACATAATCAATTTTATTTAAATATATATATATATATCATGGATCTTCGAGTCTGAAGTATAAATTAATCATATGTGTATTATTATATTGACAATAAATAATAAAATCGCTAAATAAAATATAAAACTAACAGTTTTATATCACTACCCGCGAATGTAATTTTGTGCATTGCGATACTTTTTAGTAAACAAATTAAGCGTAATAGCAGCACCTAAACAAATTCTTGATTGATTATGCGTAATAAAACCTAGTGTTTGTATGGGAACATTTGTATGAAAAGTCAAGATTACAGACAAGCTTGAGGACTCTATATCGATCTGTTTGCGAATTCAAGACAAGACTTTCACAAACAGTTTGTCAAGTTTTTTAGTCGTAACGTTCGGTCCGGTCAAGTCTTGGATGGGTGACCGAGGTTCAGGTTTCTAATACTAGTTGTACTTATGTCCTAGATTTATTTAAGAACAACAAACGTATTCCATGTCAGAGGCATTTGAGCAGCCTAGACTCTGCTAGAGTTGAAACCTTCCTCTGAGAAAGGTATCGGTTTACGGCACATTTTACGGCGCTTCAAGAACTTAATTTTTTGTGAGTATTTAGTTGAAATAAATCTAAAAAACAAAAGAACGGGACTATTACTAAGCGCTACCCATATATGGAATTTTGGACCCAAATGTGGAATTTTGGAATTTATATTCATATTATCGATGTTAATAACGACATCAGGTAGGAACTTGAACAAACGTTGTATAACTACGGAACCCTTCGTACGCGAGTCCGACACGCACTTGGCCGATTAATTAATAAATAAACTATTTTTGTTTGATAACGCAAGCAAACGCAGCAAACACTGATATAGGATAGCATAAAAAATCTCTTCGATGGAAGCAAATCAAAAACTACTACACTATGAGAAACCATAAAAATGTTTAACACACCTGAATATCGCGTGATTTCCTGGAATATTTCACCTGTCATCAATCACAGAAGTAATTGCCATGACATAATATAATATGGAATTATCTTGCTTTCGTACGACGTCGGTGCCATATAAGGGAGACGATATATTCGTAATTTCGTGGTGTTTGCCAAGAGGGCTAAAGAGTTGCCATGGAAACTTTCTACACATATTTAGCAATTTTGCTTGTAACATGTAATTTAACGATATAACGATTCATATAATAAACCTAGAGACATGAAATTTGGAGAATGTACTACTTACCTTATGAACTGACAAAATATATTTTTTTATTGGTTCACTGGCAAAAATATCGATGTACGAACACAAAAAAATACATACAGACGAATATAGAACTTCCTCTTATTTGCAAGTCAGTTAAAATATTGCAACTACCTTTATAACCTACTCCAGGGCAGCATCTCTAAGTGATTGATGTAATTCAAAGACTCAAAAATAATACAAGGTGAGAAAATTTTCAACAGTCTTGAATTAAACACGCAGTTTACCCAAAATATAAATTTAAAATTGCGTAAGAAAATTCAAAGTTTAACCGCGCCTCAGTTGCATAATCATAAGATTGTAAGCGATAGTATTTTTGTAAGTAACTACTGCGGCCATGTGTAAGATTTTTGTGAGTGAAATCGTGTTAAACGTGATAATTTTTATAACTCAAAAACTTGACATTATTTATTAAGCTGCTTCAGAAGGCGTTAAAATTGACATATTTTTATGTATAAATAGTTAGATTGTTTGTTGAAAGTTGGTTTTCTCAGAGTTGGCCGGAACGATTTGAAAAAAGAATAATAAATAATTTTCCATAGAGTGAAAGACGGGAGACAGCCGCACCGCGATGTTTTTTGTGTAAAAGTTGTCCATCGCTATTCAGCGTGGCAATGCCAGTATTATGCGCCGGGAACAGTCATGAGTTTTGGTATGCTCGACTAGACTAATAGTTCTGTCAAATAATGACTGTGCTAGATCGATTTGCCATATAATGATTAAATCCAATTGGTCACATATTCTTTTTTTCAAAATCGTTTCAGTACTTTTTATTCAATATTTCGAATCACAACGTTACCTAAATATAAATAAAATTGTTTTTTTTTATCGTAACATATGTTTTGTCTGCCATATTGAAGTCGGTTTCCCTTTTTTTAAGTATTACTTGCCTAATGTTGTTAGTTAGTAGACAGTACAAATTCTGTCCCATTGATGAGGCCAGTCGGTAAGATCAAGAGGCAAAAGAAAAAAATATTTCCTCCAACTTTTCAGGACGCAGCAATGATGGCTCTGCTTTAATTGTCGTCAAGCACAAAAACAGTAACAAAATTCATAAAAAAATAGATCTCACATTTTAGATTCAGACTGTTTTGTAGCTGGGTTCGTTATTAACAAAAAACCTTCTCATCCGTATATGGTTAAATAAACAAATTACTTACTTTCTGTCAAAAAAAAACATGTTTCTAGTAATTAATTCAACAACGCAGTAAGTTCCGAAGTTTCATTCAATAAGCTGTCACTTTTCATTCTCCATTTCCCTTGAAGCTAACAAGTTCATTCGACAGCGTGCTGTCAACACGTCGCGCTATGAAAGCAGCACTTCCGCTGTCGACGGCTTTTCTCTGTCGATGTATACAGGACTATACATTATCGACTAGGGGTGTAATGAGCTGAAAATAGGCATACGAAACGCATTTTTCAAGGGTCACAACAAGGTTTAAAACGCATAATATTTTTTAAGGATTTTTTTATTTTTTCTAATTTTATTTTACCATATAAGTTTAAATACATAAATTAATAGTTGTGACTACAGGTTTAGGTATATTCGCAATATAATTATTTAATATCTTAGGTATTGTATGCCTTGAATAAATATACTAAGTAATCTTTATGATATATGGTTATACTAGTAAAAAATATGCGAAAACAATTATGCGTTCAGTTATTTTGGTAAATTATCATTAGTCCTAAAAACGTTATGCCTACTTAAATTAGTACAAAAAATTTTATGCTACTAAATATAGACCATTATTCATTACCATTATACGTCATATCGATAATTATCTTGTTAATTGATAACAAGGCGTATATATGTTTAGTTCGAAAGCGACTAAGCCCTATTGCTATGTAATCATATCCGCTATCTAGTCATATCGAGGTGTAGTCCTAAAGTTTCTTACCCTGTGGTAATCTAGTCGGTAAACCCCTTGCCCATAAAACAAGAAATAATAGTTTTCGAAAACCACTGATACCAAACTAAAGTAAAAGGCCAACATAAGAAGTCTTTTGTATAGCCTACATCCATTCAATATGAATATCCGTGATGATATTAAACAATATAGTCTCAAAATGGGTCACTGTGCAATTCAACCAGAAGGCAACTGCCAAGACTATAGATCACCTAAACTTTTCGCGGTATGCAACCCTTATAGACTATGTTTATGTATTATATACTCGCAAAATATTCCCTTATAAACGTTTTGTGGCGGGCAAACAAAATAAACTTATTATGAATAGATGAACAATCCGAAAATGAGACATCACCTATTGTATAAATTTTATCTTAGAGCAATCAGCAACTTTTTATTTTGTGAATTCCTGGTTGATGTCATAGCAAACATCCATGTCGACGAGAACAGTGACCCTTTTTTTTGACTTTGTACACTTCTAACCTATAACCCTGTAAGTACAGCACTTCAATCGAGAGCTATTTTCAGAGAAATTCCACTACTAATATTCCAGAGGGTTAGTTTATGCAAGGCGAGAACAAATTAAACGCAAAATGTTACAATATGGATACCTTGGCCGAAGGTCGACCATAACCATAAAGAGAAAATTAAATTTGCACATGCACAAGATATCTGTCGCAGTAGAAAGGACTTTCAACCGCAGGTTCGTAAGAAAGGGAAGCAAAAACTAGCTTGAAAGTACACACAATAAACTTTGTTACTTTATTGAAGTCAGTTTATAACTAAAAACCGAAACATTCGTTTAAAGCACTGTTTTTCTAGCTATGGTAAAAACTAAGTTAAAATAAGCTCGGCTATGTTTTTCGAAGCTAAATTAGCTGAAATTAGTTATTTGTTAGTGTAAATGCCACTTACTTTTAATCAACTTTAAAAAAGGAGGAGGTTCTCAATTTTTTCCGATATTTTTAAGTGGTTATTTTCCTCAATTTATAAATGATAACTGCATAGATTTGAAACAATAAGTGTTGGGGCTTCACATTTTACCAAAATCGCTCTGGTAGACCAAAACCTACCTAATTAAAATGTTGTCCGTCGTTAGGTTGATTTTATTTGTTGTAAATATTTTTACTGATCTATCTTTTGTATTAAAATCTAATTCTGTGACCGGGCAAGTGAGGGAAATCGTCTAGACGTGAAATAATCGATCTTTTTTCGTATATTTTTCATTTTCACAGCCAATAATGAAATTTCTATCAGCAAGTGACAGCAGCTAATACAAACTTGCACACCATTTCAACTGTTTAATTTGAAATACTAGTCGACACTCCCGTATTTTTTAATACTTGAAATTCATAAATTGTATTTGTCGAACAAAATTGTATGATTGAATTTCTCTGTATGTATTAGTATTATTTAGTAATCATCTGCTGAACACGTGCCTACCCTTTAGAACGCCATTCCGAACGACAAGCTGCCAGTTGCATCCACTGGTTAAATGTATTATGTACTGATCGATTTTTTTTTCAAAATTTACAGAGTCCTGACGCGTGTACCACGTGTCAAATGTGCGGCGGGTTCCGCCTGCTGCCGTGTCGAATCTGCAACGGCTCCAAGAAGTCGCTCCACCGTAACCACTTCACCGCCGAGTTCGTCGCCTTAAAGTGCATGAACTGCGACGAAGTAGGCCTTGTTAGGTGTGAAGCGTGTTCTTAAAAGTTAATATTATTGTTTATTTTGGTATTTACTTATTTAAAGTACAGAAAATAGTACTTATCTTGATATAAGGGCTGAATTCTTTAATTATCGCTCGGTCGCCGATGACTTCACCACAGATTTCTATCTCATTTTGAAGTCTCTAACGTTGCTAGAGTAGTAAAGGAGTTGTAATCACACGAACGAAATTGACTTAAAGCATATGCTTTAAGTCAATTTCGTTCGTGGCTTGCACCATCCATGGTGTAAGTATACGCAACAACTAAGTTTCACCGTTAATGGTGCAGATGCAACTAGCATTCGCCAAGTACCGTACCTCTACACCATTGACTTGAGCCATCAATGCCACACACGGTACTGTTTTGTGGCATTTGTACCATTAAAATTATTAAGTAACAATACAAAAAAATACTGAATAATTTGAAAGAGGAAAATGTTGTTAGGTAAATTCTTTACTTAGTTATTTAATTTTCCCGTTAAAATCACTTGCCCGATGTACTAAACATAAGTATAAAGGTTTTACTTAAATCAACAATCGTGATAATGTCGTCCGTCATCGTGCGTTAGTTTAAGTTAGGGAACAAGAAGCAAAAATAGTCATGGTTATATTTTTTAACTATACGCTGCAAAAGTTGTAGCCTCAAATCGTCTCATATTTTGGAAATTACATATTAGAAGAACTGATGCAATTCGTGTCACTCAAATAACAAGATACGAGCAGACGCCTGTAATTATTATTCTACATCTGCTAATACTAAAATTAGTAAAACATCGATTCAAAGATGTTGTAACAGTTCACACATACATTTTCTTCGGGAAAATATCACTTATCACATGGTCTGGAAAAATAAGCATAGATGGCGTTAAGTAAGATCTAAAGTCATAAGTACATAAATGATGCCCTGAGATTTCTTAATATTTTTGTAATAAGGTTAAAATCTATCTTAATTATAATTATATAAATGTAACCTGCTGTTGACTTTAATTTTCTATAAAAAAAAATGTTCTCACACTCATTTACACAGGGTAAGCACTGGAAACTAATGTGTAATTTACTTTTATGTACAACTTTACTTCGTCAATGCTTTTAGAATTGGCTAGGAAAAAAACAGCTGTTCGAACATTAGAGTCACGTTCCTTAGAACTTTTTGTATGCAACATATGTTTTTTATAAAGTTATGAAAAGATTATACTGCAGTACCAAGTATAAAACAGACGATTTCAGTTTTGTAAAATTATTTTTAACATTGAATTATTATAATAATTGGAATTAGCGCATTAATCTCGATAATTTGAAATTCTTGTGCTGATATATTAGCAACATTACCTTATTAAGTATATATTTATACAAAAGTAGGTGCATGTTTATTATTCTAAAATAGCACAAAACTATTTCATTACATTTTACTATCATTTGTTAATTATATCTGAATATTTAATTAATATTTTTGTATTGGTAGCAAGCGTAATGTTAACATACGAGTATTTACTGTTTTTTAAATCATGTCTTCTAGAGTTATTTATGTAATAATATAAATAGAAGATGTTATGCCATACATATTTCATTGGTTAATAATTATTAGGTTATCTATGATGGTTGCAATAATGATTAGGTTACAATTATTATTTCAAAGGAAAATAAGTACTTTAGTACTTTACATAAGTGCATAGATATAACTTCTTACAAATAGATTTAAGATTTATTTTATATTTATCTACTGGGTTATCGTTAGGGGTATACTAAGCCAAAAGAGGGTTATTTTACTCATCATTATGAATAACTTTCACTATGGGATCAACTCTAAATTCAATAAAAACAGCGGTTCTATACAAATAAGTTTATCTGTCGTCAACAAAATGTATGAGCAGCTTATATTCCTTTTTAGAATTCAGAGTTGGTCCCATAGTGAAAGTTGTTCAGTAAAATAAGTATAGTTACCCCCTTTCAGCTAGTACTCGTTTAGGCGATAACCCTGTATACCATTTTTAATATGAGCAATAGTAAAGTCTAAAATTAGAGAAAATTAATGAAAACGATAATTTTTTTCATTTTTGTCGTTAGTAAAAAAAAATATTTTGAAAAGTAATGTAAAAGTAAAGGGCAGGTGATGATTGCCAATTTTTTTTGAATGTCGTTCAAAGACAATGTTTTTCCATACACATAACTTTTTAAATTTTAATATGAAATGTTGTGATAGTATAACTGGTAATTAATTTTATTTTGAATGGATTGTTATAAATTAAATTTTATAAGTAAGTATTATGATAGTCCCGAAATCCATATTAATGGGGATTTGTCGATGGGATTTCGGGAATATACCTTTTTTGCATAGCACCCCGATATTGTTTGATATTGTAAGGGCATTTTGTAAATATGATATTAATATTTTATACTCTTGAATAACAGCATTATTTTGAAGAGTAATGTTTTAATTCATGACCCCTACTTTCCCATAACCGTTTTTCGTACATGAGTGATTTTTCAGGTAGGTACTACATATATAGTATGAATAGAAAACTGATAAAATTATGACATATACAACGCATAACAGAAAGGCGTGGTGTTAGTCTACCCATCAAAGTGAACACATTGCAATACAAATTTTACATATGACCAATTTTTGTATGGAAAACCTAATATTTTTTCAATGGTTTCGTTCACCTTGATTGGTAGGCTTACACCCTTCAGTATTATCACACCTTTCTGATACGTTGTATATCTGAATATACAACGTATTATTATCTGAATAATAATTGCCTTAATTCAGATATTAATGTTCGTTATATTATTGTAGAAGGAAATATTATGAAATCTATACGTACCTATACGTACACAAACTATACTAACAAGTTCTATTGGACGGGTCACATCTGCAAAATGCACCCTTAAAAAATGGCTGAAGGTCACCATCGAGTGGAAGCTTGATAATCGGAAGCATATTTAGGGCCTTGGACTCGCTGGCAAAATGACCTGGAAGAGTTCAATAGGGACTGGAAAGAACTGAGTTGTGATAGGGAGAAGTGGAACTAATTAGGGAAGACCTTAGCCTAGCAATGGAAAAACAATGTATCTCTAAGAAAAAAAAATCATGGAATCCCATGACATTCCACGGGTGTAATCTAGTGTGCTTTATGAGCACACGAGCCAAATGTGTTTCCTTAAAATTTAACAAAAATAATATTTCATTTGTTCGCATGTATGTTCATCTGTTGGGACTAGCGTACAGGTTGCAGTTTTCAACCAAAATTTATGAAAATAGACGCAAACGTTCTTATATAAAAAACGGATTTTATTAATATATTTTATTCTAAGTGCTAGAGATAATCGGTACTCATATAATAAATTACGAGAGAGTGTATTGTTTAGTTCATAAAGTTGCTGGTTGAATCCTTTTGTCTACCGAACCGCGTTCTTAAATAACTTGTTACTGGTGGCGCCATCTAGTAGCAAGTAGTCGTAACACTACCATCTTCGGCTGTCTCGTAAAAAAGTATTATCGATAGTTCTTATTATGATGTAAAGGCAAAGTCTGTGGCAGATTCTTGTCTATAACAGATGGCGTGACCTGTTAGTACTTGTAATGCTTAACCCCGGGGCAATCAGTGACCTTTAAAATCGTCGCCAGTCGCCAGCAACAACTAAAATATTATGACCATTTACTTTTAAAGTTTCCATTTACTTTTCGACGTTGTGTAAGTAAGTTTGGCTTTCTATTTCCGAGTCGCTGACTTTTGTTGGATTAGGACTTTAAAAGGTTTTGCTTTATTTAAACCGCTGGTGCGAAAGTTTTCATCCAGCGACCTTTCGCTAGGAGTATTGTTTGAGCAGAACAACACTTGAAGTTTTACCTACCTAGGTAGGTACCGAGTCTGCTGTTTAAATTGTTGTAATTTTAAGTTTAAATTGGTGATAGTAATCTTTTTTTGTTTCTAAGAGTATAATTCAGATTTGAATTTTAATGTAATCGGTATTGAGGTTTGATTTTTGAATCGAAATAACGAAAAAGTTATATAAGTAATGGAAGTCATTGGTGTCTTTTAAAGTGACTATAGACTAGAGCATTTACTTGTAACAGAACAACGAGCCGCTCTATGATATGTTCTAGTGTATCACCCTTCACAAACCATACGTCGAGCACGCTCCAAATATTTCGTTGTACTCGTACCTTGCGTTCATTCTTCCTTGAATTGTCGGACCTACAAATTGCGTGTGCAGTACACGTGCTACATTACCATTTGAACATAAACAAGTAAAGACAGAGGCTTGACGAAATGTTACACCAATACGCTCGTTGGTTTTACTTCTTTTTTTTTAATATGTAATATTTATTTCAGGCGTGTTGCGGTCAACGCAAGCCCAAGCCAAGCTTCAAAACATCGCAGACTTACAGGCAGAATTATTCTTAAACGTTTATGAATTTTATACAAATTCAGTGAAATAACAAGGTGTAACAGCGGGGCCTACCTTTTATTCGCACGACCACGGAAGTCAGCGACATCGAATTTCGTGGCATCGAACATCGTAACCCTCACACGGAAGTCAACCCCATTCGGCCATCATAGCTACTAACCTAAACCTACATATAGAAAACTTTTTTTACCCGACTTACCGAATATACCGAATATTTGGAAAAATCGTATAATGTATGTATATTTCTTTGGCACGCCCTAGAGCGTAAACGGCTGGTCGTATTTTTATGTAATTATTATTACTCGTAGTGTCAATAGATTCATCTTAGTCGTGAGTGAAACATACACACACACATAAAAATTAAAAAAAAAAGATACACAGGTTTAAAGAATTAGCAGTCAGGCTTTTTTAAATTCGCTTCTAACTACTTATTTTTCCTAGAAAACAGCAGGTAAGATGGTACTGTGAACAACGAACTTCCTTGACACGTGTATCGTCTTAAAATGCCCTCGGGGCTTGAGGAGTGCTGAAATAAAACCGATGAGTATTTCAAATATGGCTAACGGATGGAGGTATCACATTTAATCATGAACAAGATTTTGCTTACTAGCTAATGTCTAGACTAATTCTAGACCATACGAGGTTTTTTTTTAATTTACTCAAACGTCTTAGAACACCTTTGTCTCTATTATAACATACTTCAAATAATAAGAGATTTTGAGACGGACTTGCTTTCAATTAGTTGGAATCTTGTTTTTTTAACGCCCTGGGATATTTGAAATGTCTCAGAATGACTGCCAAAATGGCCGTTTTGATATAGAAAGTATTAAACAAAATATAATAATATAAGTAGTAATTATGAGACAATTAAAATAACAGATTTGGACCCCTGACGACAGACGCTTGGATCGAATTGAATGAATATTTTTTATTCGGGTGGTACCTACTTTCCAGTTGGTCTCATATAAATGTTATCAAAACCGATGCAGTAGTTTGGTTTAGAGCTAAAATATCTGAAATATTCGTCTTGTGTATTGAAATCAGTATTTCACTTTCGTTAGGTAATTTTTAAATTTTTGTCCTTGTACGATACCAATTACTACAGAAGACAGACGTTTCGATTGGATCAGAATTGTTACAAAATTACAAAAGCATGTCTTAAAATTAAATGAAAGTAAAATCTTTTATTTTATTCGACATTAAATACTGTAGCATCTTTAGCACTCAACAGGTTATTGTTAAAGCCATTTTGTCTACAATATCTAAACACTTTGCTTAGAATCTCCGAATAGACCCCTAATAGCTAGATTTTAGTGCCAAGTCAATATATACAATGTAATTCGCCTGTTGCTTACAGAAATCAATGTCACTAACACACGCTAACCTGTTGCATAGCAGCATGGTACCAGAAATGTATAGTTACAAGAAAATCTCACTCGCACACGCTAACTTCTACAGGAAGATACTGTATACGTCACGCACACAAACGCTTTTCAGGGTCTGGTTCACTCACACACGCGTAGTAGGGAAGGCTGCAGCTAGGTCGCGAATGACGTCACGAATGCGCAAGGTCAATATCACTTTTCCATCTCTCTTTTACTTGTCTATAGGAGGATGCTTTGTCTCGCTTGCTTAGCGGGCTCGTCCCGACTGTCTGGGCCCGGGAATGCACGCGTAAAAATCTATCCCTGTGTGCGTGTTGTGATCTCTTGTGTTTATGTATCTATGTGTGTGTGTAAGATTGCAGTGAGCGTGTTTTTATTGTGTGTGTATATTGGAGGGTGTGTTTCAGGATTGAGTAAACTGTAGTCGCCTTTTCCGTTTTCAAACGACTTTTCAGAGCAATTTCGTTACCATGGGGGAAACTTCAGTGAACTTGTGGGATAGTTTTAAAACCATTTTCTGTTTATTTACGCTGTTTTTGATGTTTTGTAGACTAAGATAAATGGTTTGGGGTAGCTACCCTTTATCACGGTCGTGGAGGTTTTATGTGGTTGGGATAGTTTCAACGTTGATTTATAGTTGATATGTATGATATTTTAAGGATTTGTTCTGACATTGGTCTTTTATATAAAGTTACTTGCATAACTAAGAAATGAATTATAGAAAGTGTAACAGAAAGGTGTGACAATACTTAACGGTGTTCGTCTACTCATCAAAATGAACACCTCTCTGTTACACGTTGTGTACGAAATATTAAGAACAAGACTACTCTACAATAACAGCTAAATTAATTGGATTCGTTTAGTTTATGTCAACGTGAATTACTAGAAACTTAATTTATTTGATAAAGTTTTGAAATTATTTTTTTCCACATCTTTTGGATTTACCAAAGTAAATTTATAAACAAATTTCATTTCGTTAATTATTTTTTATTTAAATTTGTTTTTATTTAAATTTGTTTATATTGGTCAAGCGATTTTTTTTTTTTACTTTTTTACTAAGCGTTTTTTTTTATTAGAGTAGTGATTATCTAATTTTCAAATAATACTAGTCATACGTAAGTTGAGAAGAACTTTTATTTAATTATAAGCCTATAACGGGGCTTCATCTTCATTATGTTGGTTTTCCCCAGAAAAAAACCTTTGGCTGATCTGTCACTAAGAATATGTTGGACAAACAAGCCAACGACCACTTTGTCATCCATACTAATATTATATAGAGGAAGAAATTTGATTATTGTTTACAATACAAATACCTGGCCAGGTCAGCTGGTATACTCGTAGATACGAAAGCTCCATTTTACAGGTCATTTACTCTCGTGCAAGCTATCGATCGCCACTGAAAGGCAATTTCAATATGAATGGAGCTAACGACAACAATTTCCATCGCGCTCTGTAATTTTGTTGGAGAACTTTTCATATTATGTAAATAGTAATCAGTTCTCGGTACGAAAGAGTTTGATTGGAAAAGTATCGGCTGTTGAAGAGGATTTTTTTTCAGCATGACAGTTTTTTTTATTTAAGTACATCAAATAGATGAGGTTATTTATTGGTTGAATTTTAGTTCCATAGCGCGTAGAACGTTGTAATACAAACTTCTTTGCCATATCAAATAAGTTTATGGTTCTGTGGTTTGTTCCTTGATTTTTCGGAAACATGTTGACCGAATGGGAAAATTCTTATTTTTTTTTAAAGTGTATACGTGGTGGTACCTAATGTTGCGAATTTGCCTATGCCTACTAATTTGATATGTAAATCAATATAACCTTAAACAGTTATTTTAAGGCTCTAATTTAAAGATTTAGTCGCTTTTTTATAAGTATGACTTGAAAAGATCCGAAACACGGCAGTTCTATAGAATATAAAAATACACTATTTACTCTCAATTCAAACATCCATCATTATATCATACCATCCAGTATGATGGTAAACTATTGCAAATCTTTTTCAAATGCGCTTAGTTACCAAAAACGAAATGACTAACTACAACAACAAACAAAATATAGCAGAAAGATTACCTATTTAGATAGACCATTTAACAACCAGAGGGCAGCGTGCCCTAGACGCATCACCACAAAGTCAATGGCAATGCTTATACGTTGGACCAGTTAAAAACCGGCATTCTCGTCACGCGTTGAATAGATCAAACGCTCCGATAAGTTTTGAAAAATAAGATGAGCTCCCGGTCCCCACGGCTCTAAAGTCTCGACTCCAAATGGCTCAAATATATAACCTCTACCGAGGCTAGCAAATGTTCGCCAATTGTGCTGTTCCGCTGAATAGGTTATATATATGTGTATATATATATATATAACTATACTATATAATCTTTCTAACTATACTAAGCCAAAGAAGAGTCATCGTATTCATCATGATATAAAACTTCCACTTCAGGTTAAACCAGGACGTTGAGAGAAAAATCGATAGGTTCAAAAAAAAATTGACAGCCTACAAAATGTGCATAATACGTAGAAGATTTTTGTTGTTGTTTTTGGTTTATAGCTTCAATTAAGACATGTAAAATGCGTTATTTGCGTCATGCTTATTTTTGGTAAATAAGCATTTTCTTATTTATCCATCTTATCTTATTTTATCATCGAATGAACTAATTACAATTATTTAGACAAATATAACCACTAATTGCTATTATGAGTACAGTGACCATTGAGTGAGTATTTTGGCTTAGTACGAGTACCTACAGCCAAACTGGTAACAAATAAAATATATATTTTTAAAGTGCCTACCGATTTTTAAGATGGCTGACACCGATAGTTTTCAGTTATTTCGGTATAGAAATCAAACCTCTTGACCAATTTTGATTGAATTAATCTGGGACCACACGACAACAGCCAACAAATATGAAAAAGTCGAACGAGTACCTTCTCTTTTTGGAACTCGGTAGAAAAGAAAATCTGCCACGAGTCGTTAATAATCAAATCCCCTTAAATTATTGTTTTTAATTTGATTAATTTTTAAGTTAGTTAACAACTAAATATTCTGTGAATATTAATAATGTCGCGTTAATAATGTCGAGCAAAATCACGTTTTTTTTACAAAATTTTAAGTTAAAAAAAGTATATTATTTTTATTTTACATCTCTCATATTCGGTAAGTAGGTCCTTATTACCCCCAAATGGGGCTTGTTGGTGACCAATTAGCGCTCTAGAGTAATAATGTAGCTAGAAAAGCCCTAGGGCGGTAAGTAATTTAAAAAAAACTTCACTCTTTCAAAAAGTTCGCGTACATCTAACCATCATACTGGCAATAGACATCATGCATTCAGCCCAATGACAAAAGAGATCGCTTCGCTATTCAGCCTTGTCTTCGTATGAGTATAATAGTCATCAATTTTAAATATCGAACGGCGAAGCTCAATTTCGTTCATGAAAAAAAAAATTTACAAAAAGATGAAAAAAGGCGGGAATAGAAAACTTTTACTTTAAATATTGTTTGTTTAAGGGGTTTTTTTTATAATTACGTGCTAATTTGGAAAAAAACATAAGTTCTGCAAGTGATGAATATATAAGCTGCACTCCCGATTCAATGAAAATGGAAGCTGAAGCAGCAATTAAATGTTTTATTATTGTAATGTCGGTTTTTTTCTACTTACCTCACAATCGAGATGTAAAGCAGAGTAGTTAGCTCGGGTGTAAGCATCAATTGCACCCTCGAACTATAAGCGCCCTCGCTGCGCTCGTGCGCCTAAAAATCTCGGGCTGCAATTGATGCCTTACAGCCCTTGGCTACTAATATACTATTATTATTTATTTTGAATAGTATGGCTTTCAGATATAAATAACTGCGTAAATAAAATCGCACCGGCGGCGGCGCCTGCCCAATCCCCATATTACAGTCAGTAATTTATTTTTTTTGTTTTATAAGAACTTATTTTACTATTTTTGTCACCACTCGTATTATTTCATACATCCAGTACTACACAATTTGAGTTTTAATTGATTTTACCGACAAAGGGATAGACATCCCTTTGTCGCACCGAACGTTACAAATAGCTTTACAATTGAATACATCGCGTTATCTGCAAACTACAATAGTGGCGTTTAGGACTTTTATGTTAACCTTTATTTTTACCCGACAGTGAAATAAGGTTTGTTATGTTTATCGAGTGTATGTATGTATATTTCTTTGGCCCGCTCTCTAGAGCCTTATATTTCACTTGTTGAGATACATGGCTCTTAAGTTCTCGCAGTCGGGTTTTTAAAGAGAATCTTAATCATTTGTTATTATTATTCTAGCTGAACTGGCGAACTTCGTACCGCCTAACAGTTATGTATGTTTCTTACCGTTTAAACCTTCGCTGAACTTTTACTAACATGTAAAATTCAAAATCAGCTAAATCGGCCGAGCCAGCCGTTTTGTATTTGAGCGAGGCAAGCGAAAAGCAATTAATTTATATATATGCCAAGATACGGGCGATTTCGTCCAATTTAAGTTATTATTTTGTATAATGAATAAACAATTTTGAATTTCATTTTTAACGACTACAAAATAAATATTACTTACTTTTAAAAACTTACTAGCGTCTTCTTTATCCTATACAATTTTTTCAGCTACTTACTTTAAATCTTTTTGAACAAAAAAATAATACATTTTAGAAATTGCTCCATGCGTCCTTGAGAAATAGAGGAACACTATGGCGAAACTAATTATTAATAAACAAAACTTTGGGGATATTTTCTATCGAGAAACTGTTGGTTTCCCAGTTTTACAATCATATATATATATATATAAATAGTTGTCTGGCCGGTTGGCGCAGTTAGTAGCAACCCTGCCTTCTGCGCCGCTGGTCCCGGGTTCGATTCCCGGACAGGTCAAACATTTGTGTGCATGAACATGTCTGTTTAACCTGTGTCTGGGTGTTTATTAATATAAGTATGTATATATGTATTTCTAAGTATGTATATCAGTCATAAGGTTACCATAGCACAGGCTTTGCCTAGTTTGGGACCAGAAGACCTTTGTGTGGATGTTGTCCCATGTTATTATAATATGTATTTATTTCATAGTTTTAATGATCGTGCATCGATTTTACCATTGTAAAATTAAGGCTTAATCAAACTTAAAGGCCGTTTTTTTCCGGGAGTAAAAGTGTTCTTATCGATCGCCCGAATAAAAACTGCCATACTAGCAAGTTCTACAATCGTAAGTGTGACAGTATTTTGCTAACAGGACGGTCATACGAATAGATACTGCCTGCCTGCCTCAGGATTACTCTCACTCTCTGTTAGTATTAGTTCGCGTCAATTCCGGGAATTGGTTAGAATTCTAATTATCTGAATATTTTAGAAACAACATATTTTCTAGAGATTTCTATAGTAAATACTCTGTACAATATTATTGGGTGTACGTTAAGCAATTTGACATTCATCTAAAAACCCCGTAGCGTTAATTAATACATAGTATAAATAATATTAACAATATTACGACCCAAAAGTCTGTGGAGTGTCTTTATAACCCAATCTAAGTGTGATAACGGTTATTAGATAAAGGTAACCGTCGTCACTTCGCGTCGCGATTCTTTTCACGCACGACTGTAGCGCTGCGCAACTGCGAACCGTACCTATCTCCCCGCAACAAGGCGCGTAATCGCGCAGCGCTAAAGTCGCGCGTCTACTGAATAGCGGTAAGGCGGCCACGGTAAAGCCTCTGTACTTATCACAACTTATATTATGCTTACCTACCTGTTAAGTCTAAATTAGTTTAGGTTCAGGTAGAAACGCCAACAAAGAATAATAAATAATTTAATTACGCCAGGTAAGAATTAATTGTATGATTGATGTAATTTACGAATAATTGCAGTAAATGTATAAAGACATCGTTTAAGTGACAGACGAAGAATAAATGAACAAACAGTCTGACCACAAAAAATAATTTTACACATAACTAACTTAAACTACTATTTTGCTAAGAAATTTCAACAATATAAATACCCTTCTATAATATAGATAGGTACTAGAACTAAATACTACAGATCGAATGTCAACATTGGTTGTTAAACACCGCTTAAACACGGTTTTGTGGTTGGTTAAACTTAGAAGGGTGGTTATCTCTAAACAAATGATAGTCGCGACATCTACTAGTCATGTTAGGTAAGTACCAGCATAAAGAAAACTGAAAATTGAATTGCTAAATTTTATTGATTTTATCCATTTCTATAAAGGTTGTCTGGCAGAGATCGCTTTTTAGCGATAAGACCGCCTTTTGTGCCATGTTTGTTTTTTTATTCTTTTTGTGTTGTATTTTTGGGGCGACAAGAAAGAATTATTGTATTGTAAATACTTATAGGAAACAGACACAAAAGGCGGTCTTATGGCTAAAGCGATTTAATTATAATATCTAATAATAATCGATCTCATCCAAACAACTTTTAGCGTTATGGAAAATTATACTCTGATTTAGTTTATCCCATTGGATCATCAAACCATCTAAATTTCGTGTTTTCTATTTACTAGGGAAAAGATACGTACATAATAACTAGTTACTTGCAAACGAGACGTAGTACTAGCGTATACTTGTACGAACCAAAACAAAGTTTTGTAGCTATACGAAAATATTCCCAGACATCCATTAGAGAACCAAACGCGTCCCCTGCAGCTGCCGCGTCTACCCCGGGGCAGTAATAGCTCTGTCATTTCTCTTAGGGTTGGGAAACGGAGTAAATAACACTATAACTAGTTAAATGTAAAACAAAAAATATTGTTAGTAAAAAAAAAAATCAGTCTTAAAAAAAATGTATGTTCGTGTGGCAAAGTCCCAAGTATGCTGGCAGCATTCCTACGTTGAATTGCAATTGAAATCCTTTGAACAAATCATGAGCCGCTCTCTTGTCCCCAGTTCAACAATCTGTTTCAGTTATTTCGGTTTAATAATCAAACGTCGGGACCGAATTCGATAAAATGTACATAGGACCACAATGCTATGATAATGATAATGGTTCTGCTGGTGGTTTAGACGGCATAACTCCTCAACATCTCGAAGACCTAACAGATCCTCTTGTGGGTGATGGTGGGCGATCTCTACTTCAGGAATTGACCGCATTAGTCAATTTGATGTTGGATAGTCGGTACCCGACGAGATAGTACCCATCCTGTACGGGGCCAATTTAGTAGCATTAAGTAAAAAAGATGGTGGGGTTCGACCTATTGCCGTTGGCAGTGTCATTAGACGCCTTACGTCAAATGTTGTCGTGCTATTCAATTCAACTTAGCTAATAAATTTCAACCTCGACAGCTAGGTTTTGGTGTGAGGGCTGGCTGTGAAGCTGCTGTGCATGCTGCGCGTACATTTCTGGGTTCGACAGATTACGACGTTTTTATCAAAGTTGATGAAAGAAATGCCTTCAATAGTTTAGATAGAGGTATTCTTCAGGACAGAAATTCAAAAAGAAATACCGGAAATTTATAATTATGTGTGGCAATGTTACGGCACCCCTACAAAATTACTTTTTGGTCAAAAAGAAATAGCATCGTGTGTCGGATGCCAACAAGGAGATCCACTCGGTCCTGCAATTTTCAGTTTAGGCTTAAATAGTATAATATCAGGACTAAATTCGAATTTCAACGTGTGGTACCTTGATGATGGCTCTCTCGGCGGGAATGCATCTGTTGCCTTAAAGGATTTAAAATCGATCATACAGTTATTTAGAACAATCGGTTTGACTCTAAATTTTAGTAAATGTGAAATTTTCTTTCCTCACCACATTAACGATCAAGACCGTGTATGTTTTCTTCATAAATTTAACACACTGTGTGTGTATTTCTTTAAAGGATAAATCATCATTAACATTGTTAGGTGCCCCTTTATTTTTGGATTCAATAACACCCACGTTTATTTCAAAAGTTGAAACTTTCACTAAAAATTCTCATCGTCTTTTTCAAATAAAACCACACATGGCGTTGTACATTCTACGCATGTGTCTTTTTACACCTAAATTTATGTACTTGTTACGATGTTGCCCCGCTTGGTTTTGCCCAACTATTACAGATTTGGTAGATTCCACTTTAAAAAACACTGTTACCAAAATTTTGAATCTTGCTTTTGACGACCGTTCATGGGCACAAGCAACTCTTCCCATTTCTTTTGGTGGTTTGGGCATTCGCACCACGTCGAGTGTGGCACTTCGAGCTTTCTTGGCTTCAACTCATGGCTCGCAACACCTCATCGGAAACATTCTCAATTTACCAATTGCCGTTGTTCGTGTTGCTTGTCAGGTTGCTTGGAGTGCTTCATGTTCTGATGCCAGTGCCCCTGAAACGGAAAAGCAAAGTCTGTGGGATACCCCTTTGTTAAAAATTACCCATTCGGCCCTTTTAGATGGAATTTCAGATGTTTCGGATCGAGCACGCCTTTTGGCACTTTCGGAATCAGAATCCGGCTACTTCCTTCTCGACCCCAGTTGTCTTTGCGTAGCAGCAGGATTGCGACTGGGTATAAAACTGTGCGAGCCTCATCGCTGCCAATGCGGCCGGGGCGTGGACAAGCTTGGATGACACGGGCTTTCTTGCGTGAAGAGTGCCGGTCGGATCTATCGTCATTGGGCTATTAATGATTTAGTCCATCGGGCACTCTCCACAGCGTCCGTACCCTCAGCACTGGAGCCGTGCGGTTTGTCGAGGGACGACGGAAAGCGGCCAGACGGTGCCACTTTAGTACCGTGGTGTCTCGGGAGAACCTTAGTTTGGGACGCCACGTGTGTGGACACGCTCGCGCCGTCGCATGTCGCCAATTCCGCTCTTAGAACTGGGGCCGCGGCAGAACAGGCACAATTTTTAAAAAAGCGCAAATATTCGAACATTTGCACAAATCACGAGTTCGTTGCTCTGGCTGTAGAAACGATGGGCCCATGGTCGTCCGATATGAAATTTTTTTGTAAAGAATTATCTTTGAGACTGGTCCTCGCCTCGGGAGATCCCAGGGCTGGCACTTACTTTGCTCAAAAGTTAAGTTTGATTATTCAGCGAGGTAACGCTGCCAGCATTCTGGGAACATTGCCACAAGGCAGTGAGTTGGATGGGGTTTTTTAATTTAAGTGTTTAGGTAAATTTTTATATTTATGCTTCTGTTACTAAAGTGTTTTTAATTTTCAGTTCATTTTTTTATAGTGATTATAGTTGATAAATAAAAAAACATAGGACCACTAGAAAAGTATACTCACACTTTCGAACAAATTTTTTTTTTTTTCAAATCTGTCCGGCCGTCACTGATCAATCGGGTAAGAAAAGAACCATAAAAATGACATAGACAGTTGAACTGAGTTCTTTATTTTGAAGTCTGCAGAAAAAATACACCAGTTTGTTGCTGCCTGGAGGTTTTCTGTAAGGAAATAAATATAGTCAGATTTTGTCTAGCACCCAAGGCGTATCGACATGAAAAAAATCTAAGGGTTGACATCCTACGAGTATATCGGCTTTAGAAGGGCAAAAAAGATTTTTTCAAAACATCAAATAATAAAGACACAAAACTTCCTAATGTACTACTTAGATTAACTATATCAAAGGGCTTATGTTTGTTTAATAAATAAATATATAAATAAATAATATTTCAATCCAGACTTCGGTAACATGCACTAACAAATTCGACGAATTGTACAATTTTTTAGTTACTTAATAATATGTAAGCCGTGAGACATTTTTTCTATATTCAGAATACCTAACAAATAGTTTCACAACTAGTTACAAAACGAAAACGGACCCGGATCAACTGAAACCACTGCGTTAAACCAACTGTCACATAGTTTATATTATATAGAGTAGTTATAGTAAGTAGTTTATTGTTCTTACATAAAAATAGTTCTTATATTAGCCTGGAAAATGATTTCCTGTTCGTACTTATAATAAATATCGTAGGTGGAGAAATAGGTAAGGACAAAGATCCTTTCTATCACCTCATGGCTAAAAAGCAGAAGCATACACGCGTCGGGGGTTAAAAATAGAGCTTCATAAAATTTCTCTAAATTTTTCACACAATACATATTTTTATCCGTTAATCCGTCAAGAATCTCTTTCCCACCCCTAATTCACAGTCTGTAAGTAAAATGCATACAAACCACGGGACATTAGCCTTTTTGACAAACACCAGCTTGGGTTTATAAGCCCAAGATTATTCTTATCATCGTAAATATGCATATAAGTACTAAACAATAAAGTATATGCATAGACTCGACATAAAAATTACAATAAACGCAGTTTTATTGATGGAATAGATTAGAATGAAATTAATTAGAAAACAGAAAACAGTAAGTACGAGTATAACAGACAACAAATAAATCTTAACTTTAAAACTTACTTTAAACAATTAATTAAATAATTATAATTATAATTAGTTTTCTAACTGCTATGTGTCACACACCGACAGAGTCAGCCAGGCGCATCTAATTCTAATCTGGTATAAAAATATGTGTGTACATGTTAGTCTGGATGTTCTATTAGAAAATGTCAAGACGCCAATATAAGTTTCATATAGACGATTATTATTATTATTTTTAACAAATAATGTAATTGTGGAAATACATACAAACTGGCAGTAATAAATAAACACATGATGTGCGGAACCTTCTCAGGAGTAAGTACCTATCACAGCTCTTATCCTCCTGAGCCAGGTTGTCGAATTAATGAATATTATTGACCGAGCGACCGAAGCCTCTGTGCTTCGAGACAAGAAAAATGTTATTTCCGCTCCTGAATTTGAAGAATTTTTTAGTCGTCGGAGATTTTTGATTAATTATATTTCTTATATATTATTCTTATTTAGGGGATATTTCTCCCAAAACTTGGTTAATTACAATAATATTTGAAACAGGCATGCGGAACACAAAATTAATTATTATTCCTGAATATTAAAAAAATCGCAATAAATGTTGTTGTGTGGTCGGCAGTTCGCAGAACTACTTACCAATAATAGCATGCCTGGATAAAAATAACCCATGCTTGAAAAATATATTTCAGGAAGCGAGTTATTAGATCACTTGTACTGTCTATAATTAAATTTCGAATCTACTGGCACGTGGTAGCGTGGCCGAGCGGTCTAAGGCGCTGGTTTAAGGCACCAGTCTCTTCGGAGGCGTGGGTTCGAATCCCACCGCTGCCAATATTTTTGCATCTTATTTGTGTTACAAACTGACTAACACACGCTTATACAATTTTTTTTAATTCGTTACATTTTTTTAAAACGAGAAGGTTCTCAATTCATTGTAGTAATAACATTTCATTAAATTTTATTACTTGTTCCTAATGTCACACTTTTCTTATCCTTCACGACATACCTCGTAAATACAGTTTATTTAATTTTTGTTAAAAAAGGTAAGTATTTTATTTTTTGAAGAGGACAAAGACTTTATCAACAACAATACATTAGGTATAATGAATTACGTAAACACAAAATACAAACAACCAACAAAGTTAATTATTCTTACCTGACAAAAATCAAACTTTATACACCCTCTTACTTACATAATTAAGCCTACACATAAGTACATGGTACTAAAGGTACCTCCTACCTTATGTAGGTACTGAGTCTTTAAATAAATCTTTTTTTTTTTTGCTTTTGATTTATGGCACCATACGATTTTTTTATTTGCCAGCTTTAAGTCTATAAATTTTCAAGTTATCAAGTAATAAGTCGTCGTGGTCAAGTTCACGTGTGAATTTACTCGCGTGAACTTTTGTCTATACAATAAAATCATTTACGTAGTATTGTAGTATTTTTTTTACAAATTTCCAATCGTCCTAGAACAAGAGTTGTTAGTAATGATCAGCCCTGAAGACTGCGTAATTTCATTCCGAGTACTAAAACTGCACTTGTGAAATCTCTCCTTCTGATATTATTTAGACTTAACGGAGGAGCAACTCGACAAGATCGAGTGTCTACAAAATTTCTGCATACGTTTTGTATTTTGAATACGCAAATATGACCATATTTTTGAACATCGTAACAGGCTCATATGGTTACCTATTCGTCTTCGCCGTAATTCTCATATTCTGTATTTTCTTTATAAAATACTATTCAATCCCACCGCTCCCTCTTACTTAAAAGATAATTTTGTTTTTTTAACTGCTTCCTATTCTATTTCGTTGTGGCCATCACGTGACCTTCGTCACGTGATGGCCACAACGAAATAGCTGGCCTTGTGCTGCCTACTTCTACCTCGACGAATTCTTTCTTTAATGCATCATATACTGTGCAAGCTATCCTTCTATGGAACGCGCTGCCTTTGTCAATCAGACAGGCTAAGTCCCTTTTTATATTAAAAAACTTGCTGAACATTAATTATCTTTCTTTTAATTAACTTGAACATTTTGAGTTGTTATTGCGAATATAACGTATGTATCTGTTGTATGTGCTTAATATATATCGATGAGGTAGAATATTTGTACCATATCGTTCTTATTTGTATTTTTATTGGTACACCACCGAAGTTACTGTTTGCACTTCTGATCCATCCAAAGGTTGCCTGGAAGAAATCGCTTTAGGCGATAAGGCCGCCCATTGTACTACCAATGTTTTGTTTATAATATATTTGCTGTTTTTATTTTTCTTGGTTTGCAATAAAGATATATTTTATTGTATGTATCCCTTAAGAAAATGCTTAAGAAAATTAATTTAAATACCAGTGACCCCGTTTACACACGCAATTCAAATTATATTGCACTACGCGTGCCCCTTCTAAGGCCGTATCGTGGCTTTACATCAGGCGAGTTGAGGCAAAACGCAAGAATATCTCCTATAAAAAATAATCTTAAAAAATTATCATAATTCATATAAAAGTAGCTACTTATAACACTAGATGCGGAACGCGGTGTTAGCCGAGGAAATTTGACTGTCCAACGGAAACATTGCATTTTTACGGTATGAAAACTCTTTCTCTCTGTCTCTGGGACAAGAGCTATCCTAGTGCCAAATTTTATAAAAAAAATTAAGTTGTTTAAGCGTGAAAGAGTAAAAAACATACACACTAACTTTCGCGTTTATTATATAAGTAGGATAGGTGATGTCAAGTGATGGTCATCAGTGTTGTATAGAGTACTAGTGCTGCCGCCTAGTCTCTCGCAAGTTAACACAAAAAAAGTTGGTACAAAATGTTCACAACTATTACTGCTAGTATCCTTAAGGGCCCTCTTATAAAATACCACGTAAATACTTTCATCTTAGGATTCATCGTTCAAATCGTATACTTTGCTATACTTTCTACTATTTAAAATGACATGAAAGTAGAAGTTTTTACCTCTACTTTAATAATAATAATTTTTTTTACTATTTATTTGATAATAATTTTTATCCGCTATTTGGTTAAACAAAAATTTGTGCAAACGTTATTTTGGAGTTCTTATTGGCAGATTATGTTGAATACAATCCATCAAACATACTTCTTACTCAAAAAAATTATTAACTACTCAATTTTCATCACAAAGGCTTCGAAATAAGTTCATATATATTTTAAACACAACTTTATTTTAACGAAGTTTTATACCAATATTATTTCTACATGTGCTCAATAAATATATAAATATGTTTAAAATCGTTGACTTATATTATATTAATCAATTATCAAAACTACTATATTTTTCACTGGCAACGTGCGCTCAGTTTGTATGGAGCCGTGCCGAAATGTGAGAGGGATCTTAAGGGAATAACGTGAGGTACTATTGAAACTATTGGGTAGCCATGTTTTATCTTTGAGCACAAACGTTTCGAACACGTGCCACTGACGTTGCGTTGCGCCTGACATTGACAATTGTCGTCACAACGTCGCAACGTGAATAGCCGCCCTTTCGGACTTCCGGAAATAGATGGATTATCGTTATGCAGATTTTCGATTTAGATCTGATTCAGGAGGTTTAATTTCTATTTAACTATTTAAAAAAATATAAGGTATTATTAAATACGTCCAGACTGATTGACTGACAGGTTACAATCAACGCAGAGCGAACTGCTGAACCTTAAGCAGGAAGGTGTATTCATTTCATGATGTATAGGTATCTAAGAAAGATCTCTTGGAAATTCAACCCCCTGAAAGTTTCATACCTCGAACCGCCATTTGACCCCTGAAAGGACTAAGAGTATGAAATTTCTTTACATTTAATTTTTGTCGCGCCACAGGTGACACATATCAGTTGTAATATAATAAAATAAAACACAGCCATTTTTGTTTGAAATATTTTATTTTGTTTGAAGCGTGAATTAGTCGGAAGTGTTTTAGCTAAGTTTGATGAAAATTGGTTCAAGATGAATTCTGCCACAAAATGGCGAATTACATATTTGTTTCAAAACTCTCGATATAGAAGTCTTATATCTCTAATGATAATGTTTGCCTAGTTGATGGCTTATACACTAAAATAAATTTCAAATCCAAGATGGCCACCACTACAAAATGGCGATAACATATTTTTCATTTAGTGTCGGGAGTTGCTAACTCCCGACACTAAATGAAAAATATTTACTTGTTTGATCTTATTACGATGGGTAAGGGACCTGCTCAAGTAACGATATATGTATACCTATTGAATAGGTATGTACTTATCTATATCTAACCGCTCAAATTTCTTGTTAAGGAAACAGAATGCTTGTGTTTATTGGCTCCAATGTATATCCTTTGCCACTTAGTAAATGTCACTAGCAATAAACGTACAGTAACATGAATTGAATCGCTCATATTTGTAACATGAAGCGTTCTACAAGTTACCTAAACTGTTATCATTTTAATCTACTCAAGTTAAGTAAATTTGATACATTATAGTGGAAGTATGTTAGGCTCGTACTTATTGGTTTCACTACAACAAACCACACTCTATTTGTACCTATTAAGAATAATCTTAGAAAGCGAATTTGCTATTACTCGTACAGGTGCCAGGAAAAAGTTTACTAAATTAAAACTACTAAATCACAACTACTAAATCACAAATACTAAACTACAAATATTAAACTACAAATAGTAAACTACAAATAGTAAACTACAAATACTTAACTACAAATACTTAACTACAAATAGTAAGCTACAAATAGTAAGCTACAAATAGTAAACTACAAATAGTAAGCTACAAATAGTAAATTACAAATACTTAACTACAAATACTAAACTACAAATAGTAAGCTACAAATAGTAAGCTACTAATAGTAAGCTACTAATAGTAAGCTACAAATAGTAAGCTACTAATAGTAGGCTACAAATAGTAAACTACAAATAGTAAACTACAAATAGTAAACTACAAATAGTAAACTACAAATAGTAAACAACAACTACTAAACTACTAATAGTAAACTACAAATAGTAAACTACAACTACTAAACCACAAATACTTAACTACAAATACTAAACTACACATACTTAACTTCAAATACTAAACTACAAATAGTATATAGTAAACTACAAATAGTAAACTACAAATAGTAAACTACAAATACTAAACTACAAATAGTAAACTACAAATAGAAAGCTACAAATAGTAAACTACAAATAGTAAACTACAAATAGTAAGCTACAAATAGTAAACTTCAAATACTAAACTACAAATAGTGAACTACAAATAGTAAACTAGAAATATTAAGCTACAAATAGTAAACTACAAATAGTAAGCTACAAATAGTAAACTACAAATAGTAAGCTACAAATAGTAAACTACAAATAGTAAACTACAAATAGTAAGCTACAAATACTAAACTACAAATAGTAAGCTACAAATACTAAACTACAAATAGTAAACTACAAATACTAAACTACAAATACTAAACTGCAAATAGTAATACTAAACTACAAATAGTAAACTACAAATAGTAAACTACAAATACTAAACTACAAATACTAAACTGCAAATAGTAATACTAAACTACAAAGGGGAAACTACACTATAATAATAATAAATAACCCCCAATCATACCTCTAACAACCTACGAGTGCGTACTATTTGATGTACTTATTCGTAAAAGTGTGGTATTTATTCTATTTACATTTGTCTAAAATAAAAATCTGCAAAACTGTTCTAGGATAGTGATTTTCGACGACTGACAAAACATGTGTACAATTTAGTAATTTTGTGTTTATGTCAGAAAAAGTTGTCTATGATTATGAAAATAATAACCTTTTTGAAAAGCCTAACGTACTGAGCTTTAGCTTAGGCCTTAGCGAGCATAATTAAAAAAATAATATTAGTAATATCCTGCGGCGTTGCCATCGACATAAATAAAATTAAAAATTAAAAAAATTGTCTTGAACTTCTGAAAATCCTTTCTTAACACATTTTTGCAAGCCCTGTAATGATTTTTTTTCTGGGTTCAGTGACATAGGCTATACGTTGATACAAGCGAATATCAGTCAAGAAGTCTGTAAGTCAGTCTATATATATATATATATATATATAATATAGATATGATGTACAGGAGACTATAACTGGGTATTTCGTAATACCAGTCGCAAAGCCCTCAAAACCCAGTTTGACGCAAGTATCGGCTATATATTTATTTCGGCAGAATCCTTGACATCAAACGTTATATAGATAACGCATTGAGATTTGAAACTTAACAATATAAATAAATTATTGAATTGAAGATGCTAATCTAATACAAATAAATTTATCTGTGAAAGATAGTATACACAATTAATTAATTAATTACTTATATTTTGGCCAAAAATAAAATAAAATAAATCCAGATGGGCAACGCAGCCAGCATTTTCGGCACGTTGCCAATAATTCAAATTGTTTTCAATGACTATTTGATTTTCTAACGTCCTTATGTATTCTCCTAATCCAGTAAGGATAAGGACATCGAAGTTATTATCGAAGTATTTATTTATGCGCGTGGGCTTATCGCCCATTAATGAACCCATTGGATCCAAACTACTTATTAATTATTTTTCAGTAACCAATGGCAATCCCGTAAAATCGATACTAGTTAGTTATAATATTTGTAAAGAATAGAATGTTATAGAATTTATGATTATTACACACAAGACATTTTATGTCGTTATAACGTAACTTTTTAAAAGTATTACTTACTTACATAAAAACATAATTCTATCTACTTCAATTTGGCACGCAAAACCAAATCGTAAAAATATACAATTGCTAAAAAGTCTGTTCTCAGAAATGCGTTGGGTTTATTAAAAAAATATATTTTTTTGGAAAGAATAAATTAATTAAATTCATCAAAAATTGATTCATCAAAATTCAACTATAAAAAAAGTTTCAATTTTGATTTTTCAGTCAACTTATATTTTCATAAACAGTAATATATTTTATGAATATTGCGCTGTGTTTCTGTAGATTTACCTATTTATTAGGTAACTGTATATATTTTTGAACCATGTACTGAATCTTATATTTTTAAATAGTTTTATGACGCAATTCAGGTGTTTCACTCCTTAGCTAGCACGGAAAGTCCAACTTGCGAAATCTACCATTTCCGATCTATGGTGTGGTTAATCCGGAACTTATCCGGGGTCAGTGAGAGTACGTGAGCGTGTTGTCAACTGCGTGATATTTACGAACAGATTATATTCCGGCTGGAAGAGCGGTCTGGGTAAAATGTGATCGACCGAGAATAAAATTGGTGCTCAAACCCGGGGGAGTGATTGGAATTACTAATGCTTTATCTTTTTTATAATGAACATATGATTTATTTCGACAAGTATAAAAGATGCAAATAAATGGCCAACATATGAAGGGTATACACCAGACCGGAGAATATAAAATAAATGTAACTTCACCATAATTGTCTTCAATACATCTCTAGTATATTTAATCAATCTGCTATTTTCAGGAACTAAATTAAACCCTTGGTCAAAAACGGGACCCTATTACTAAGACTTAGCTGTCCATCCGTGTGTTTGTCACAAAGCTGTACAAAACTGAAACAAAACAAATTAAATATTTAATAGGGCTCCCATACAACAAACGAAATTTATATGAAATATTTAAATTTATATTTTATTTTTTATTTAGGTAGCAACACGAACTGATGTTGTATAGACAGTACGGGAGTCTTAGTGCGCGCGTCCGATTCGCACTTGGCCGATTTTATATGTTTTTATTGTTATCATTACTTTTTTTAGCAAAGGTACTTTGCCGTTGGTACTATACTGCCATTATGACTACTATTTCTGTAGTGTGTTTTTGTATTACATATATCGGTCACTGTTAACAGAAATTTGAATTATTCTCGTTTTCGTTTTCTATATCTTTATCCAACACGTTTTTTTTTATTGTGTACGTTTCATTTTACGCTCGTTAGTGCAAAATAATATGTTATGTACGATTTTATAAACGTACGCTTAAAATGATTATATAAAAAAAACAATAAAATCATTTTTGAAAGGTTGTTAACTTACATTGTTTTGTTTGGGAAGTTACATTCTTTCTCAACGTCATCAAATAAATTATTACGACAATCCATTATTAATATTTAACATTTTTTCACATCTTTTTTTCCTTTATTCATAATACTAAGTGCATTTGCATATGTCTGAAAATATAAAACTAGGTACATCTTATTCAAACAACTCATTGCATATTTTGTCTGGAAGTTAGTTAGTCGAGAATTAGTTTTATAAATTTATATATTTCTGGTAAAAATGCATTTGATTGCTTATTTTAGTATTATTTTCTTGATTTCTATTGAAGCTTCCCGAATATTAGTTTGTGTTCCGGTTCCATCCTTGAGTCACCAAGTTTTATTTTATCCTATAATAAGTGAACTGCTGAATAGAGGTCATGAAGTGGTCTTCATAACGACAGATCCAATGTATCCTGATGGAAATGCTCCGGCAAATTTGACGGAAATAAACACTCATGAAGTTTCATATAATGAATGGCAAAAGGTCTTAAGTGGATCAACAACGACTGGCAGAAGAGAAGATTGTTATCCACAAGTCGTAGAAATGGTTCCAATTGTAGCAAAGTCATTCGAGCTTCAGATGCTAACTCGAGAATTCCAAGAGATACTGAAGAAGAAGACTCAGTTTGATTTACTGATTGTCGAAGGCGTTTCCAAATCAGCTCAAGTATTATCCCATGTGTTGAAAGCTCCAATGATTTTAATGAACTCTTTAGGAGCACTTCAGATTAATTACCGCGACATTGGCGCACCGATTTATCCCAAATTGCTATACCCAATATTTTGGCATCAAAAATTGACAAATTTAACTATTATTGATAAGTTAAGAGTTTTGTGGGATACATACAAAATTGAGAGTTTCTACGATGACTTCAGAGTGAAGGAAAATAAACTAGTGAAAAGATTGTTTGGTCCTGATACACCATCACTGGAAGAATTAGGAAACAATATAGCTATGTTGTTTTTAAATGTTTATCCTATTTGGGAGTATAATCGACCAGTACCACCAGGAGTTTTGTTTATTGGAGGTATTCATCAAAAACCTCATAAAGATTTACCAAAGGTCAGTAAACACAATATTTAATTTAATAATTCATAAAACCTAGTTAAAGATTCATTCAAAAATGTACTATATATATATATATATATCACTAAATTTTGATTTTGCAGGATCTCAAAACATACCTTGACTCTTCAAAAACAGGCGTGGTGTACTTCAGTTTGGGAACAAACGTGCGCCCGACTCACTTAGCTAAAGAAAAGATTCAAGCCATGGTAAACGGATTATCAAAATTGAAATATGATGTTTTGGTAAAATGGGATTACGATGAGTTGCCTGGCAAAGGAAACAATACGAAAGTGGCTAAGTGGCTTCCACAATCAGACTTACTACGTGAGTAACCTTCAACCATATAATGCAAATCATTTTAATAAAATGTTTAGACGAAAGAGACTTAGCATATTCTTCGGTTTTATTTATATTTATACATAATACAATTACAAACGATTAATACTTTTTAAGGGAGTTAATTGCTCACGTGTTTATGTTCACAAAATTCAACAATTTAAATAGCATGGATCTTATACTATTACAATTTTTCAGGTCATCCTAAAATAAAAGCGTTTGTCACCCAGGGAGGGCTACAGTCTTTTGATGAGGCTTTAACAGCTGGAGTGCCTCTAATAGGAATCCCTATGCTTGCTGACCAGTGGTATAATGTAGAAAGATATGCTGCACTTAAAATTGGACTTGTAGTACTTATGGACGATATGTCTGAAGATAAGCTGGCGAATGCCATAAACACCGTTATTGACGACCCAAGGTAAGTACCTAACTGAAAGCATACAAACTTATGCCTTAGTTATCCATTGCTGACAAAGTCAGCAAAACGAGGGTCTGCGTCTCTGTTTCAAGACTGGTAAAATTCCCTTTTGTTTGTCAGTACGCCGGTAGAGACAATACGGTCGTATGCCGATACATCAAACATAATATGAGTAACGTTTCCTATTCATAGCTCTCGTGTAGGACTATTCTTGGTTCAGATATGCCATGTAGTATGGTGTATTTACAAAGTAGGTACCAAATTACAAGAAATGCAGGCAATCGCTGTTAGATTTGTATTGTATACCCTAGATTTGGCTGTACATACCAAATATAAACACAAATTAATCACAAGACTTTTTTCCGTCATCAGCTATCGTCACAACATGATAGATCTTCGTGGAAAGATCCGTGACCAACCACAGAGCGCCCTCTCACGCACTGTTTGGTGGACGGAGCATGTGATCCGACACAAGGGCGCGTCGCACCTTCGTGCACGCGCCGCCAATATATCTTGGCACGAGTACCTGGACACAGAGCTGCTGGCCGCGCTAGCACTCATAGCGCTAGCACTGCTGGCCGCTGCAACCACTGCACTCTATCTACTACTGCGGCTTGTTGCTAAACTCTTTAATCACACTGTGAAAATAAAATTACAATAATAATCTAAGTAGATTATCTATACAGTTTTAAACTTGAAATGACGATGCTGTACATTTTTTTAGATCTAGATAAATAAATGTAATGGTTTTAATTTAATTTTAGTTTATTCTTTAAATGTAATATAACACATTATACCAATAAAAACGAAGTAATGTGTAATATTTAAATATATTGTTTAATTTGAATATGATGTACATAGATAAAAAATAAAAATAATACATAGATATATTTTTTTGTTACATATTATTATGTTCATTGTGCATTATATCTATTTAGTCTATATATATGATGTGTGTGGATTTATTGTTCTTGTTTCTTTGTATTTAGTACTACTACTTGAATATTTATTACTGAGTAAACTGAAGAACTTTAATGATTATTCGTACTTCGATGACAATTTTAGACTCGAAGTTAGGCAAAGTTACCATGCGTAGATAGAGGCTTCTATAAATAACTAAACTAGAACCTAGAATGTGTCAAAGGTAAGAGCCCTTATTAGCTCACCCCTTACTTACCTACCCTTAATCTATGAGACACGTGATGTGAGGGTAGAACTCGTGTTTTTCATCAAGTTGCCGAATACTCCTGGCTGTATCGAAGTTTCTGGTTGTTCGTAGACTCTTACAGAGACGATTGTAATTATTGTATCTTAGGTCGTATTTTTCAACGAACCATAGCGACTAAGTATACAGTATCAAATTTTTAAGTTGCGTAGAATTTTCGAGTAACTCTAAATACGGGGAAAAATACTACTGCTGCGGTCACTTTTAAAAATACTATTTAAGAAGAATCACGCGGATTGATTCATTCTTCGCAAAATTTGTAAGAAAATTACACATTTTCCACACATTTTGCTGCGCTTCAGGGATCTTTTTATATGGAATAGCAATTTTTAACGAAGATTTTAAAGTCTTAGACTAAAAGTGAGTAACAACTTATGGTCATTAGGAGTCACCCTTAAGAAGTTGTTTGGTAGATTACCCAGTATGTGCCGTAACAATATTTTCTTCTAGAAAAAAAATTAGCCTAAAGTGTGGCTGAAAGGGGTCGATAAAATACAATAGAACAATGAATTATTTAAAAAGAAAACTTTTTCAAGCAAAAATCCAGCTTTATAAACGTCAAAACCCACAAAACATTTTCACTACATGAGCTTTATTATTATTACACAAAGAAAGTACGGAGAAAAATTAAGCTCCAACGAGGCAGAATGAACATGTCGACCTTGCTCTATTTGTTGTACGTTACTTCGGAAACCTTGTTTACTGGAACCCGAATATTTTTTCAGCTGATATAACTTACTTTTGGCTAAAGGGTGACTGTTCAGTTGAAATATTTTAACTTAACTGCCTAATTGATAATGTTTTAAAATGATATTTTATAAATATAATTTCATTTCAAAACAATAACATCTTTATTTTTCTACATCCCCTGGGTGGGTTGGAAGGCGTCGACATTGAGACTCCGTAGTTTCTTGTATTGGGCTTCATGCGTCACTTCCAATAAAGTTTTGCCTAAGCTATTGATTTGAGCCAAAATTTAATTAAGTGTGCTTTGACCACGCTGTCTTGAGCCTTGGGGTTTCCAGGGCTTTTTATGAGGTTTGATGCCCCCGTAGCGTGTGGTAGATCCATTTACAAAGGACATTCATGTATATCATATTAAACAGTAAAATTATAAATAATATACACTTGGCCACTAATAGATGATCGGTCTGAATTTAAATAGAGCAATGGGACGCAGCGTTCTTGGTATCAAAAGGCAAGACAGCGTTCGCAACGCCGCGCTGCGCTGTATGTGGGAGATCAAAGTACACAAAATCATTAAACAATCGCCAGTAATCCCCTAGGTGAACAAAATCCGTCCTCTTTGCCGTCAAAAATCTTCTGGGTGATATCACCCAGGTTCAATAAGTCCAAAGCGATTGAGGACACTTTAATTTTCACTATGATCACCTTATCGATGTGGGATTTCCAGGTGTGAGCATTGCACTATCAAGTTCAAACCCTATGTTTTATTTTGCAGCACCTTCTGGTTTTGCAGTTCGTCTTTTAGGCTTTAGTGCCCTCTGCAAATACATAAGTGTTTTTTTTATTCTTTACCAATCCATACTCTCTAATCTAAACCACCTTACGTGTTGCAAAGCAGCAGAGTTCAGCTTAATCGCCAAATTTTAAAAGATATTCCATCGGTAAATAGGTAAAGATATTAATATTATGATACTCTTCAAGTAATGTTAAATTGTGCCTGTAAATATCGTTCCATATTATATTAATATGGTAATTATATTTTCAAAGTCAACGTAGACGTTCCTATTGGGTCTCGTGGCATGTGACAGCAAAATTTTCATGTTACTTACGATTATTTTGGTATTCTAATGCAGTTTTTTAAAAAGATAAAGAAGCAATAACACAATAATTCTGTGGCATTGTTTTTGACCTCTCGTATGTATTTTTCAATTGCTAATGACGTCACAAATGTAGTAGGTGTATACAAACCACTCCTATTTTAATTTTACTGCGAGAATGTTTGTCAAATTGTTGAAAATATATTTTTCAGACAGAAAATCTGTCAAAAAATGTTTTTTGGATCTCGTACCATCTGAAGAATTAAAATACAAGTGTATAAAACACTATACAACTGTATAAAATTGTATAAAACCATTCGTTAGTTAAGAAAGGAAACATTAACTTGAAAGTATGAATTTTTCAACAATGCGTCTTTTTGCACTATTCTTTTGACTACAAGAACTTAACTATTTAAATGTTCATGGAAAAACAGACTCCAATAATAATTCGCGGCCAAAAGTATACAAAAAAAATTGTAACGTTTTTATGACTTAAAAACCAAAGAGGTTAGGAGCAACTTCAAAATTACCCGACTACAAATATTATATTATATTGTATTTTAAGGACTGTATGACCATCTGCAGTAAAAAGACTAATCCAATGACACCTAGAACATCAAATCGGTTTAGGCTGTAGGAGTCACATAGGAGTTAGAAATACATACAGACAAGCACACAAACATACATACAAAAATATATTATATGTTCATATATGTTCCTTAGAATATAAATTCTAATTGGTCTCATATACACTTTGTCAAAATCGGTTCAGTAGGTATTTCAGGCAAAATGACTTAGTTTGCTTTTAAAAACTTTTACTTATAATCTTTGACTATGCATTGGAGTAGATAATGTTCTGTTTTCTACGTAAGTTCTGTCCGCCGCTATACTCGTATGTACGAGTACAAAAACTGGCAGTTTATGAAAAAAATACCAGACTCGATAGCAGACACGCTTTACTCGCTTGGCCAATAAGTTAAATGTTTGGTTTTCTTCAAGTTTTCCTTCAACATCTGGATCTTCCGTTTTTCGCGTCAAGTTGACCAGTCTTAATTACCAACTCTGGCAATCAAACATATAAATTTAAAATTAATTAGGTATATTGATTAATATGAATATTATGATACTAGTTCTGTGAACTGTTGACCTCGCAACCACAATAATTTTGCGTATCTTCAAGTCTCACTCCACTGATACCACTTTTGACATTGTCAATATTGGCGGGAATTAAATAACAGTTTTGGTTACCATGGATACGTATTTCTTCCATTCGTGTAGTATGCCACAAGATTTAAGACTTTATTTCATGAGTATTAAAATCTAATTTCATAGAACCGTTGTGGTATCTGAATTTTCAACAAAAACAATCCTATTTTCTAACAGAAATACTGAATCAATAGAAAATCACTGACAACTATTTAATTCTAAAATTTGTAGAACCCATACACGAAACTCCGTCAAGATTGTTTGGAAACTACGACCTGGTGGTCAAGTCTGTTATTTGAATCGCCTCAGAATTACAATTGGATTGTACCAAAATGGCAGTTATGACGTAGAATAGGCCACAGTTAGTATTAAACATAACATTATTTTTAAAACTAACTCTGATCTTTTCTATGTCAAAACGGCCATTTTGGCACCATCCAACTGTAACTCTGAGGCGATTCAAATAACAGACTTGACAGCCTGTACGCAACAAGTACGAAATTTCATTAGCATCCATACAAACAAATAAATTGACAGCCGAAAGAACATTTTGCCAGACTCGAAGCAAAGACGCTTCGATTGCTTCGCTCACACGGTCAATGAAATTAATTCAAAATAAACAAAATTCTTTTAAAATATATATTAGATTTTATCTGTGGTTCTTGCATCAAAATATCTACCAGAAAAACATCTTAAACATGTAAAGTAAACAAGCTCGTAACGAATGAGTTCCTTGAACTTTCAAGCAAGTTTTTTTACCTATGAAGTCTCGAAAGTTCGACCATGTGCAATTGACATCGCCTTTGTTGGAAACTTTAGGAATTTGAGCGCATTACCTTAGAAGAAGAAGGTTTAAAGACTTTACAAGAAGAATGTTTAAAGACTTTACAGTTTCGTGTTACAGTTGACCAGTTTTTCTCTTTGTTATCTATACGCGTAACTTTGTGTTAAATAAGTATTTTCTTCAAAACTTTCACGTATAGAAGAATATAAGATACGGAAATGCCCATTGAACAGATGTTTCGGTTATTTTTTTTATTCAACACAGCTAGGCATTTGACCCAAAGCTCGCACGACCACGGATGTAGATGCTGAGGCTCCTGCCTAGATAGGCTCTCATGGAAAGCTGCCGAAACACACCGTTAGGTTAGCGACAGATTTTTCAACTTAAGGGTGCTAGCGTAGCTAGCTAGGCGAGCGTTTAAAAACGTCTCACCTACTTCTACTACGTCTCTCGTAATGTTTTTCTTCACCTGTAGCTTAATTGTCTCTTTTTGTATATTTCGTGAGACCAAACGTATCTGCAACTGTCACTTGTTTAGAGATAAC
Organism: Ligdia adustata; assembly: GCA_947049295.1. Classification (NCBI taxonomy): domain Eukaryota; kingdom Metazoa; phylum Arthropoda; class Insecta; order Lepidoptera; family Geometridae; genus Ligdia; species Ligdia adustata. The sequence goes on from OX346233.1 coordinate 4,420,183, forward strand.
CACCACGTTAGAATTTATGCAACATCAAAACCTTGTTCAACCAGTGTCCGACTTCTAATTTGGACATTCGATATCTAGAATATTGTTCTAGTATATATAAAGGGTTAAAAATTTGGCATTCCTTAGCAAAATATTAATTTAAATTATGTTAAAAATATTTGTTGTTTTAAGACCGTAATATTCAGCTAGTTGTCCACAGGAAAAAAAATCCTTTCTGTCACTTTTTTAGTCATAGGGTGACAGAAAGGAATTTTTAAGAGGTAATAGAATTAGGTCTTTATTTATTATTAAGAGACGAAAAAATTATATCATAAAAATAGTATATCAGTAAGCGTAGAAGGAGAAAATAATAAAAAAAAATATTGCTAACATATTCCGGAACCATTTTAATGTCAATAATATTAATTCTAAAATGTGCAGTACGAAGGCTTAATGAATTAATATTCATTTGCGTAAATTCATGTTTAACGGACGGAATATTTCCTGACGTAATGAAACCGGGTAGGGTCATTCCACTTTTTAAAAAAGGGGATACCGATAATATTAGTAACTATAGACCTGTATGCATTTTGCCAGCTTTATCAAAAATTTTAGAATCTATTATTAAATCAAGAATTGACAAATACTTTGAAAAAAATAATTTATTTACAATGTCACAGTTTGGATTCAGAAAAGGCCGCTCCACAGAAATGGCTATAAGAAAAGTGGTATATTATATTCTTGAATCCTTGGATAAGTCAAATAAATGTGCCAGTGTCTTTTGTGATCTTTCAAAAGCTTTTGATTGTTTGAGGCATGATATATTGATTTTAAAAATGAAATATTACGGATTTCAAGGCCCTGCATTAAATATGATGATAACTTATTTACAGAACCGTAGTCAAATTGTCTCTGTAAATGAAGAAACTTCTACAGAGGGTACGATGTCAATTGGTGTACCACAGGGCTCTATTTTAGGGCCAGTCTTGTTTTTGATTTATATTAATGATATAACCAACGCATTGCCGAGTTGGGCTCATATAAATTTATTTGCAGATGATACACATGTGGGTATCAGAGACAAATGTAAATTTAATTTAGACGATAAAGTTAATGCAGTTATGGAATTGTTAAAGGAATGGTTTGACGCAAATGGTATTATTCTTAACTCTGATAAAACCATATCAATGCAGTATCAGTCAAGGTTGGGTATTTTTGGGAATTCTATTACTAAAACAAATATATTTCTAGGTTATACAATTGATAACACAATTAGTCATAAATCTAACATCGATAAAATTTGCAACAAAATGGCAAGTGGTAATTATGCTTTATTTAAACTCAAGCCATTATTAGATAAAAAGTCACTCATCTCTGTCTATTATGCATACGTTCATTCTATAATAAGATACGCTATAACTGTTTGGGGAAACGCTAAAGATATCATAAAAGTTTTAAAATGTCAGAAACAATCTATAAGAACAATGAATGGTTTGAAAAAACGTAGTCCTGCGAGAATACACTTTAGAAATGATAAAATAATGACAGTTATATCACTTTATATTTATAGTAGTTTATTAGAGGTACACGAGGATACGGAAATACCGGAAAAAAGAATTTCACGTAATAATAAAAAAGGGCGAGTCCTGCCTGTCAACAGATTATCTAAGTGTAAGAAACAGGGACTTTACACCAAAATATTAATGTACAATAAATTACCAAATAGCGTAATGTAACTCAATTTTAAAATATTTAAACAAAAATTAAAATATTTTTTTGAAATAAATCCTTTTTATAAACTCAGTGAATATATGTCAATGCAGCTTGTGGAATCATCGTTCTTGTGTGATGAACAACAATTACAAAATGTTAGTAATAGGTAAAAAAATAAATGACAATGTAAATGTATAATATAATAACTATTTGTTCTTAGAACTATAATAGTATTTATAAGTTTATTTTTAAAGTAATTAATAATTTAAATGTAACAAGACTTGCCTGTAACGAATGTTATTTAAAGGCCAATAAATATTTCTTATTCTTATTCTTATTCTTAATCATCATCTCTTATGGACGAAAATGCACGGCTCGGGGGTCCCCTCTGAGGTTGTTGGTTTACTAGCCTATTGGTACAGTAATCAGACTAACAACGTCAGATGGGACTCCGAGGTTTCGGACAGCTACAGACTATCTTGCGGAGTGCGGCAGGGGGGGGGTTACCTCTCCCGGCCTGTTTAATTATTACATGAATGACTTGATCGTGGAGCTGAGCAGCACCCCAGTCGGGCTCATGTTAGATGGCAGATTTGTCAACAACCTGAGCTACGCTGATGACATGGTGCTGCTCAGTCCCTCGATCAAGGGGTTAAGAAAACTCCTGAATATTTGTGAACGGTATGCGACAGAACATGACCTCTTCTACAACAACAAGAAGACAGAAATGGTTATTTTCAGATCGGGAAAAGGTCCCGATAATGTACCTAAAGTTCGTTTAAACGGCCAATCAATACGTATTTGTGACAGTTTCAGGTACCTTGGCCACGTGGTAACGTCCAAATTGACTGACGATGACGATATCGAACGACAGAGACGTTCTTTGTATGTGGTTGGAAACATGATCGCGAGAAGGTTTTATAATGCCGCGCCGGATGTTAAAATCACGCTGTTTAGATCATTCTGCCAAACCTTTTACGCCTGTCAACTTTGGACCGAATATACTGCGCGAGCACATAGCTCCATCAGAGTGGCCTACAATAACATCTTCAGGCAGCTTATGGGGCGGGCTATCGAGGAGTTGTAGTGCGTCCGGCATGTTTTTTGATGCCCGCGTTGATACATTTAACGCCATACAGCGTAAGAGGATTGTCTCATTTTTGTCCAGAGTTGACAGATGTAAAAATAGTATCATACGAAGTTTGGCTGATCGTCTACCAAGATCTGCAACGTATCGACAATGGCTGGCTATTGCCACCTAATTTAATTTTTAACTTTTCTTTCTTGGTTGTATTTATACCACCTTATTTTATTTGTTTTTATGTATTAATATGTCTTCTATGGATCTATGAGTCTGCAATAAAGATTAATTATTATTATTATTATTTATAACACAATAATTATACAATAAGTTATCTAAGTAATGGGCTGACCACATCGCTCGAAGAAACCCACGGGGAAAAACAGTTCCTGAATGGCGACACGAACCGGAAGACGCGACGTAGGTAGGCCTCCAACTAATTATACCGACGACATAGTAAAAGTGAGAATAACCAGTGGATGCAATAAGCAACTAGCGAGAGTGACGGGCATGCATACAATTCTGTGCCTTAAGTTGAAGTATTTTCACAGTAACTGAAAATATTCTGCAATTTCACAAAATCCGTTGGTTGTGTCGATACTCACGAAACCAATTTAGTCTGAATATTTGAGTGTATAGAAACTTTATAGAATTTTACTTAAAATTTACTTTGTGTTTCTTACTTATACCACTATCTGCCTTATCAATAAACGCATCTTAATTTTAATCCGCTTTTGTCTTCTTTTGACGCGTGACGTTCTCCATTGGATAGAACAAGGCAAAAGAAGCTCTAAGTTAAGACGCGTTTATTATAATAAGGCAGTATAAGTATAATATACCATACGTCACCATGGTAATTAATTAATTGCTTCTAAGAATATATTTCTTTTAGTTCTCTTATTTATCTGAGATTTCTTGACGAATCTTTTTTTATGTTTTCCTATTTCTCACATATGGCGATACTACCACATGTAGGTATTGTATTGAAGTCTGTTTTTTACTTTTTTAAAGTATTGGGTACATATTAACCAACGTAATTTCTAACTAAAAGTTAAAGTCAGACAAAACATAATGGTAATTAAATATTTGCATATTCTGTTAACGATTTAAGTCTATACGTAATTAAAATTATCTTTTTGTTATCAAAATACATTTCAGCATCTTATTATATTTTAGTTTCAGTAAAATACTGATTCAAATACTCTTAATTTTATTTTGAAATCCAACAGTAAGTAAAAACAAATTTCATTTTCATTCCTATTATTTTCATTCATACATTTAAAACGTTATTATAATTTAAGGGTGCATTATTTCTTATCTTTTTGACCTTCAGTATCCATTCAGTATCAAGTATGTAAAATCTCTTCATCTCAAAAAATGCTGTAGCAGCAATAGCGATTGCTAGTATGCAGCTGTCGAGATGAAACTGACTCCAAATTTTTACTAATCTGTTATGAAATTGTGTTAAAATTAATAATACAGGTTGATTGATTTATTATTTAACATAAACGGCTACTCGTACATACAATAGTGTTTCAATAGTTTAATCTAATTAATTATTAAAAAATAATTATTAAAAGATAGAGTACAGTGGATGCAACGGCCAGCAGTGCTAGCGGACGCTTAACCAGAAGCTCTGTATAAAGATACTACTCGTAAATCTCAATCACATTCTGATTTTCAATTTTACTGTAATTTTATTTTTATAGTATTGTTTAAGAGTTTAGCAACAAGCAGCAGTAGTATATAGAGTGCACTGGTCGCAGCGGCCAGCAGTGCTAGCGCTATGAGTGCTAGCGCGGCCAGCAGCTCTGTGTCTAGGTACTCGTGCCAGGATATGTTGGCGGCGCGCGCACGTAGGTGCGACGCGCTCTTATGTCGGATCACGTGCTCCGTCCACCACACGGCGCGAGAGAGGGCGCTTTCCGGCTGGTCGCGAAGCTTGCTTCGAAGCTCGACCACGTTGTGGCGATAGCTGAATTCAATTAAAAAAAATCACTCAAAAAATTGATGTAGTTTTAGTAGTACCCATAGATGTAGTAGTCATAGATTATTCTTGAATTTTTAAAGTTTGTTGCGTCACTATTTGGTACCACCAAAAAAATTTATGTATTCCGAGGCTCAGCATTCCGTGTTGTGTTTCTGTGTGTGAGTTTGTGTACTAACAATAAACATAACATTCTCACCTAGGATCATCAATAACAGTGTTAATCGCATTCACCAGCTTATCCTCCGTTAGTTCTTCCATCAGAAGGCCTACTCCAATCTTAAAATACACTAACATCTCCACGTTGTACCATTGGTCACCTAACAAGGGGATCCCGACGAATGGAACTCCTCCTGTCAGCCCTTCGTCAAAAGATTGCAGCCCTCCTTGCGTGACAAACGCTTTGATGTTTGGGTGCCCTGAGATAAAATTTACTGATCAATAAATCATAATACTTAAAAAGAGAGTTAAAGTTAGATCAATGTCCAAGATATTAGGCGACAATATTAACCTTCCGACACTGTTAACCATCATTACAGTCTTTGCATTTGTTTCCTTATCCAGAGTTTTGTTATAGATCAGAAGAGGTACCTAGTAAAATTTGGAATCAGGTTAGGCCTTTGATTATGCGTAAGGCCATTGTGACCAATATAAGTTTGTCTGTATGTCGTAGGTTAACTAAAATTCACGTTATGAGTTAAGATTAATAATAATAATAATGTGATAACATCCACACAAAGGTCTGTAAGTCCCAAACTAGGCAAAGCCTGTAACTATGGTAACCTGATTAAATTGTATATGAGTGAATATAAATAAGTATTCGAAAACTAATAAATAATTTATTTTAATTTTCATTTCTCTAAATATATTAAACTTACGTAATAAATCAGGTTGGGGTAACCACTTAGCCACTTTCGTATTATTTCCTTTGCCAGGAATATCATCATAGTCCCATTTGATTAGCACGTCGTAGTCCAGTCTAGCTAATCCATTTATTAACATCTGAACCTTCTCAGCTGGTAATGTAGATGGATTAACATTTGAGCCGAAGCTAAAATATACTACACCTCTTTTTGATGAATCAAGGTAATTTTTGAGATTCTGAAATGTAAGATGTGGTTTCTTTTAAACTAGTACTACTGTCAACTGTTGACCTCGCGAAAACATTACTTTTAAACGTTTGCTAAATTAAAAATATTACAAGCTCGCAAAAAATGTACGATGGTGTAATATAAGGTAGCATAACAGCCGATTAGCCGTAAAACAAAATCGAATCAGATATGATTCGTGTCTCGCTGGAAAGCCTAATAAATAAAAAATCTAATAATTAATATAGATTTGTTGTGAGTTTTGCATTTTTAACAAAACTTCTTCTTTTTTGCGAGCTTCTTATACCAAACCAAATCGAAAATCTCCGACGACTAAAAAGGTATAAAAATTCGTAGAACCCATATACTTAGTTACATCAAGATTGATTGGAAACTACAACTTTTACGCGAGTACGAAATTTCAGAAGACATACAAACATACTAACAAATGAACTTAAGAAAACATTGTCACAACCAAAATAGAAACGCTAGGCTCACTTGGACAACTATAATATCTGAAATATTTTTTTTTTATTTGCAATTTTCCATTTCTGAAAACGAATGATTTGGTAGGAAAAATACTCGCACTCTCTTTAGGCCATGCTAATGTAGTAGTAGCTAATTCTTCCGAAGCCAAGGATGCCTGGAGGCTTGCTTGCCCAAATACCGATTTTCCCAAATCTCTATTTTGTCAGAGGCTGTGGATAGCGTCACGGATTGCGCTCGTATATTTGCAGTCTCTGAATGGGAGTCCGGACTTTGCTTTGCCTTCTTTCAATACAGGTTGCGTATTAGATCCCATTGCTTTTCGTCTCGTTTTCAGCTTACGTTTGGGTGCGAGGTGTTATGAGGCCCATTGCTGCCAGTGTGGTATTACGGTCGATCAACTGGCTCACCATGGTCTGTCTTGTTCTAAAAGTGCTGGCAGAATAGGTCGCCACGCTAGCCTGAATGATATCATTCGCCGGGCTTTTTCCACCGCCAATGTTGCAGCTGTGCTCAAACCGAGCGGTCTTGCGCGTGACGATGGATAAAGACCTGACGGAACGACGTTTGGGCCTTGGAAGTTGGGTAGGCCATCTCATCTTCCTTTGACACAGAGTAGGGCAGGGGCGGCAGCTTATTCAGCACAAACGGCGAAAATATACTAGCCTCGGTAGAGGTTTTTTTTTATATATATTATTGATTAATATAAAAATACATGAGCTCAAATTTCGTTTCTGCCAAACTGCAAAGCAGTTAGTAGGCAGTAGTTCTCTCTTATCTAATCTTATTGTGATGTTTATTTACTATATTACAATTATTATCAAAAATGCTGTGTAGCTATTACATATACAGTCGTTATATAATACTTACTTAATTGTTTCTAGGAACAATTTTTTCAGAGCTATTTTATAGGCAGGTTTATTTTTAAACTGAGCATCGGATGGTATGTCGTAACTATTGCACAATTTAGGTACAATACATTTTCTTGTACGCTTTCCAAAGTAATTGTTCTGATAATGATCTATTTTTAATTGTGGCTTAGCTGCTCTGCGGGTGGGATGATTAAACGTTTTTACTTGTTTTAGTTCATTGTTTTGAAATTCTTCTAATAAAATTAAATAATTGACTTTGATATCGACAGGCAAAATTTTACATATACTAAACAGTTTTTCGTATTCTTTATCTAATTTATCCTTGATTTTTTTATCTTCTAATTTTTTTACTATCTTCAATTGTACATTTTTGACTTGTTGTAAATAAGTTTACATACTGGAGTCATTTGGAGTCGAGACTTTAGGGCCAGGGGGACCGGGAACTCATCTTATTTTCCATAAGTTATCGGAGCGTTTGATCGATTCGATGCGTGACCAGAATGCCGGCTTTTATCTGGCCCAACGTATAAGCATTGCCATTCAGCGTGGTAATACGGCTAGCATACTAGGCACGCTGCTTTCTGGTGGTGGATTGGAGCATTTGGATTATCTGTAGATCTTAAATGGTCTATAGGTAATCTTTCTGCTGTCATTTTGTTAATGTTAAAAAAGGCACTTGCCACTTAAAAAAAAAACATTTCTCAAATGTTAGTATGTCTATGTGTTTTGATCTACTTGTACTTATTTCTTATAATGCCACGACCTCCTTTTATTTATGTTTTAAAACTAAATTTAAATAACTTATTTCGTGACTTTATTTAAAATAGGGACTAACTTGGGGTAATTCCTTTTGTTGCATTTGATGTATTCCTCCAATAAAAATTACTCCTGGTGGCACTGGACGATTCATTTCCCAAATGGGATACACATTCAAAAATAGCATTCCGACATTGTCGCCCAATTCTTCCAAAGTTGGAGTATTTGGTCCAAACAATTTCTTCACCGAGGCGTTTTCTTTCACTCTTAATTTTGAAAATAACGTGTCAATATTATGTAAATCCCATAAAACTCTTATTTTATCTACGATTGACATATTGTTCACTTTCTGGTGTATACAGTAAGGATAAAGAAGTTGCGGATACTTGGGTGCACCCATTAATTCATAAAAATCTTGAATTGATCCGAAAGAACTCATCAAAATAACTGGAGCCCTAAAGACGTGTGATAGGGAGAGTGCTGATTTTGCCGAAGCTTCAATAATAAGTAAATCGAAATGAACTTTTCTTTTTATCAAGTCTTGAGTTTCAGGATGCAGCACTTGCTTTTCAAACGATTGCGTCACCATACTAAATATATGTTTTATTTGTACATATTGATCTTCTTTGGCACCTGTCGTTGTTTTAATTCTTTTGCGAACATCTGTCCATAGTTTATACGAAACATCGTGAGTGTCTATTTCGGTTAAATTACTTGGGGCTTCACTTTTAGGATATATCGGGTCTGTTGTTATGTAGACGACTTCATGGCCTCTTTTGAGCAGTTCCTTTATTAAGGGACTAAAAACCACCGTGTGACTTACGGATGGGGACGGCACACAAACTAAAATTCTGGCTGCATTAGTGAAACATAGTAACATGCACATCATCGCAATGCAACAATTTGTTTTGGAAAACATGATTGTTCACTAGTATTTATTTATTAGTTTTGCAGATCATATATATATATTTACTTTATTAGTTTTTTTGGTACTTTCATTGTCTCGAAGACAAAGTGACAAGTAGATTGCACTGGCTAGTTCTTCTTAGTTTCTCCCTGTTGTTTTTTTTTTTTTTGTTTATATGAGTCTATCGCTTATCCACTATCACTTTGTAAGACATCACACCGATCACCTGCGAATCACGTGTTATATTTAAATTTTAAAGATCCTTAAATTTATCATCAGCTAACTCAGACATCGTCTGAACTGCAAAAGTAATTGTTGATTACTGATATTCAAAAAACTGTAAACAGATCATTATATAGTTGCAAACCTACTAATTACTTGTATACTTTAGCACATGAATGACTATTCATGATAAATTATGTTTTTGCGAACACGAGTGTCATTGATAATAAAGACTACTTGGCATTGGGCAGTCACCTACAAAATGTTTATTTAACACTTATCAAATTGAACTCAATTAATGCGGTGAAATCGGACAAATAATGCAAGTATTTCTAATATTCTTTGTCACGTTTTAGAGTTTTAATGTAGGTATCGTGGATATCATAAAAGTACATTGTCAAAGCAGTTTATAAAAAATATCGGAATTTTATTTAATACGTTTTTCACTAAAGGTTTTTGAATTAAACTTATCGTAGTATATTATGGAGTAATATTGTTATGTAGTTACACTGAAGCCTTATATTTACGTAGTTACACTGAAGCCTATATTTACCTTACCACTTGTTCTTAATACTCTTTAAGATGTACCTTTTCAAAACAATAACGGCCCGAGTAATTTCACAAGTAATTAATTATAAAATTTTCATATAATAATTTATGCATTGTCCAAAAACATGGTCTTGTATTTTATTATTATTATTACAACAAATTTTATATTTACCTTACCAATTTGTATAGTAGTTTATTACAGGCTCTACATCTCAGATGATTTGCAATATATTCATTTTACATAATTGTTTTTAGTTTTATTATTCTGCCAAGTTCTGCATTTTCCGTTAGCTATAATCTCGGTGTTTTCAGATATTAGTTTATTCTAGGCAAGCGAGCCTCATCGCTTGCCTAGAATAAACCAATTCACTTACTTCGCTTTACATCGGGCGAGTTGCTATACAGCCTTTATAAAAAATATTTCATTATACGTCAATGTAATCATAGTTTGACAGGCGCCGTGGTTTAGTGGATAGCATGCTTGCTTTGATATCCGACGGACCCGATGAGTTTAAATATTTTTCAAAAAGGGGTCTGGATGTCTTTGTTTCCGTGTTTGTGAATGTTAGGAGAAATCCTAGTGGGGAGCTATCAGTGTGAAACGTAATTTTTTTTTATTTATAGTCACATAAGTTAATTTTATGAAAATTAGTATTGTTATAAATTAATTGTATAAATATTTATTTATCTTAAATAAATATTGAAAGAGCAATAACACAGAGATAAGAAATATTCTGTAGTTAGTAAATATTTTGATGTATATATATATATATATATATATATATATATATATATATATATATATAGTTACATCAAAATATTTACTAACTACTTAAATTTTAATATTATAGGCACCTGCTAATATAAGTCAGGTGTGATTCGTATAAAAGTTTAAATGACTTATAGTTGTAAGTAATGATAGCCTGGAAGAGAAGACTGCCACTCGTGGCACTACATGTTTCTTAAGTTTTGTATGTCTAGAATAAAGCGTTCATCTATCTAATTGTTTACTTTATCAGATGTTTAAATAAAATTCAGTTTAAAAAAAGTCAACATTTTATTCATAAACCAGTTTACATCCACTAACTATACTAAAGATACAGCTTATAGTATGTATAAAGAGCAGATTATACTCGTACATGTCACGACATCGACAAACATCATCACTCCATACAAAAATACTTCATCTCCATCAATTGTCTGTGCAGTTAACTACTCTGATTCGTTCCGTAGCTATAACAATTATTATCTTTACAAAGAAACTTACAGCAAGATAATATTTATAACACATAAAAACAATGTTTCAATCTAGTTCGTAACTGGTTACTTAACTCCAGTTTCGTAGACGGCCGAAGCCCTTTTTTAATTCTACCTCCATTTTTATTAAATTTCTTATAACAGTATTAAGGTTATAAAAGCAAGTATTTTTTTACTGTGAAAAATTACACTCTATTAAGAAATATAATTGTTTTTTTATTTAAAAATATCTATATATATATAATATATTATTTATAAATGAAGAAATTTACCTTCCTTCTATACGTCATAGAAAATAACTTCCCTTCAATACATAGAAAGTAATAGAATCCTAAATCTTAATAACGTTCTTAAATCTTTATGGATACTGGATTAACCATTAATAATAATAATAAAGAATGTACTTTTATCTAAGATATGTAGCAAATTATTAAATAATGATAATTTATTCGTAATTTAATATGTTTTGCGATATGTAAGTAAGTATATGCGATACTTCTTTTAGCAAATGTGATTGATATATTTATTTTTTAATGATATAATAAAAGGGTTCTACAAAAAAATATATTACATTATTTCTGGAATGCATGAACAGCGTGGTGGAATTTATGGCTAACACACCTTCGTAAGTGAGAACCGTGCCTAGTATTGCGACGCTAATTGTTGATACTTTCTATTGGTGATCAGTCACTAAACAAAATTTAAAACTAATGAGTCAATAGTCATAAATCAATCATCTATCTATACTTTGAATATCGTAAATAAAAACAGGGTTAATGATCATTTGAGCACAATTACTTAATGGCGGATTCACAAGACCAACTACTTTTTTTGTACCACTTCTGAAAATTAAGCGCTTCTGCATAAACAAAGAAATTGGCAGAGACTAATTCAATTTATTTTAAAATAAGTTATAAGTTGATTATTGACACTATCGCTAAATAGATTACATATACAACGTGACGATTAAAAAAAAAAAGACTTTGTTATTAAGATACAAGATAATTTTAGAGACAAAAACATCGAATTTTAATACTTATTTAGTGTCGATATCGACGTTTTTATAAAAATCAATAAAAAAAATATCTGATAAACAAAGAACTTTTTTTTTTAAATAACCTGCCTATATTTTGTGAACTAATCATATTTTTGTAATATCAAAATAGACATGTGTTGATATAGAATATCAAATTGTTTTAAAATTCAATTGCCATGTTTTTGCAGACGCGCCTGTGATGGATAAAAACCAAATGTTTAATACAAAACCGTTGATTTGCTGCCAAGTTTTCAATATGCGTACAATAAGAATTATTTGTCTTTATTTACCGAATTGTGTGCAGGTTGCCAGTAGCCCTGCATACATAAACATGCATAGCAGAAAGGTCTTACACAAATATCAATTTAGGTTACAAATTTGAACCTTTTTATGTCTGTGTAAGGTTGAAAATCCGTTGTAAAGAATTAGAATGGATACAATACAATAAAGTCTACCCGTATTATCACTACACATTCGTACTTCATTTAATGATTGTTTTCTTAGTTTTATGTACTCGTATAAGTAGGCATAGAATGTTGAATTCATATAATTCGGCGAACGTGTAACATTAAGCTTGAAATATTTATTTATTTGATACAGCTACAATAAATATTGACCGTGGTTTGTAAAGAGAAAGTGTGAAATAAAAAAAATAATAATATTGAGTGCATTCAAACGTATTCATTGGAATTATTTCAGTGTAATTTTTATTTATCCTTCGCCTGTCGGAAGTGTGAAAATGTGAAGTACCTACATTAAAAAAAATATACTTAAATAGTTAAAAAAATTTAACATAACACATATTGTAACATAATTAGTATATTATAGAAATACATATCCCAATCACAGTGGACGATATTTTTTTCTATGATTAAGTATTATGAGATTAAAATAAATCAAGATTTTTTTAATATCCACCCGTGTACACCTTGATTATATATTAACATTACATTTTAACACGATTTAAAGCTTTGTTTTTATCTTACATACATCGTAACATACATATAAATATATATAATAAGTAACAAACAGTGTATTTTAAGTATTATAGTGCATAGAAAAACGGAATTTGCAAAGATTTCCTCTACATTATTGTCAAATGATCAATGAAAGTTTTATAGAGGGAAATGAGTGACTTCTGACCTAATAATGATCCTACCAAGGAGTAATGGCCATCACAGTTGAGTTGTCGGTTGGCTAAGAAACCAAAGCGTACGTTTATATTAAATTGGAAGTAACGAAGCTCATATTTGTCGGCATTAAAGTTAGAACGTCACCTATCTACCTCTATAGAACGGCCATTGCAAATAATGTATGAACGTTTGTAACATCCCTCACATATTTTAATGTTGTTGTATGTATTTTTTTATATAATACAAAATACATTGATAGATTTAGTTAAAAATGAATTTATATACGATTTTCCTTGACTGAACGTTATATATTACATTAATCTTATAATAATACACTTTAAAGACAACAACTTTACAACATTCATTTATAAGTATGTATAAAGTATATAAGTTATTATGTACATGATACGATCAAGTCTTGAATTTGAAGTGTGCGTTTAGGTATACATATTAGGTAACAGTGTACACATGAAAAGTATAGGCAAAGAGGGGAAAGTATAAAATGATAATGACTTTGAGACATTTAAATCTAGAACACTATCAGAAAACGATATAATTATACACCAACTAATCGAACAACCAGAAATTCTATGGGATAAAATTGTTCCCCTACTCGCAACAGATAATTTCTATGATTATACTATCCCGCTACGTCCGATAGGTTAATATTTCTAACATTGATCGTTTATAATATAGTTTTCTACAGTAAATGGACATACAACCGTTTTCTCCTAATCACGTTTGCTTATAATACTTTGGCATCATGAGAACATCAGAAGATGGAATACCGTGCGTTGGTTCCATTCAATACACGCCGCCATGTTGTCTAAATCTTCAGTCGTTCCAGCTTAGTCTCTTCATCTGTTGAAATGATAAAAAGGTAATCTTTGTATCGATTATCATTTGATGACGTAATTTTTAACTATTATTATGAATCAAGCTTGCTAATATAAACTTCAGTTTGCAAGAAAAAATATGTCGTTGCTTAATGAAATTCTCTGCTGCTTCTTCGGTTTCTCGATGGATATAGTAAGTATTAATCTGTTATGGCAAATCAAGATTAAATTGGTTGGTTCCAATTAAGTGTGCTTCATCTTACATCAACGCAACCATACCACTTTGACCATGAAAGCGGCAAATGCATGCGTATTGAAAATAGACGTTCCGAAAATTAACATACAAAATGTATATAACCTCAACTTGCGAATAGATTAAACTAACAACTCATAACCATAACCTGGCTGATAATAAGTTCAAAACCAGACCAGAGCAGAAATACAAATATACCTTTCATCGCAACAACGACCTAGACCTTTTAATCGATAGGTCACAGAAAACATCAAACAATACTCTTCACATCTACAAAGACCCTTGTCTTCTGACCCCGTCATGATACGGCCCCAATGCTTCTTTATGTATCTCCACGTAGAGTATGAATAAAACGGAAATTCATAGATTGATAAGACGTTTCAAAATGTTTGAAAGGCCTTGTCATTCATTTCGGTACGAAGGCTGCTCTTCAAAAGATTTTCACTTGGACTTTCGAGGGCGAGTGGTTAACAAAGGAATATTGAAAATGACGCAACAGAATGGGTAGCGATGAGCAAATTGACGGTTTGGGAATAAACAGGCTATTAATACTGCATAGCTGATAATCGGAAAGAGAGTGACAGCCCGAAAGTGAATTCAGACAATTGCCACGTAATTTAATCAGATGCATTTAAAATGGAGTTTCCTACTTCAATAATTATTATTGTTTTAAATGGATATAGATTTCATGTGAAAGTAGGTATTGAAACATATTTAAAGGTTCTAACTAAGAATTATTGATGTGGTCATATTTAAAGTTATTCTTTTAATTTAAGGATAAATAATGTATTTGATTTTATACTATTTCACATTGCTAGCAAGTTCTAACATATTTGATGATGCCGAACTTTGGGGGTCAACTTAAAAAGATTCAGAAACTTAATTTACCATAGTAGGAAACAACAGCAGCTGCAGTGAGTTTTCTTACAGCAAGCTATTCATGATCTTTGGTCTCAAGGGAAAGGAAAAGACAATGGCATACGGTTAATTTTAATTATATAATTTTAACTGCACATATGATTTGGGGAGCAATTTTAGAATCTATTATATGTTTTAGAATTTGATATTTTGTGATTTTTGATATTTGAGGTTTTGTATTAAATCTTTTTTATTCTCATTAACACACAGGAACACACACTACGCTGTGCGACCTTAAGCCGCACTTCGGTGCGATAAAAAATGATGTTCCACGATATGGTCTATAATCCTTACCTTCCATTTAAACAACTCAAGCCCACACTTTGCTGGTCGCTGGTCGGCAGGACCACATTTGAAGGAGGGCTCTTGTTTAGAGGGTACCACTGTGCCACTGGTTTTCTAGGGTTGTCGACCATTTCCAACCAGTGATCCCGGCCGACGCCGATGAGCGTCGATCCTATAGCCGTGCACCCTATCAGCTCGTTTGGACCGATCCTGTAATTAAATGCTTAAGGTTGATAAGTATAACAAAACAACCTGCACAAAAGAATAAGGTTCATTGCTTTCTGTATCTTGTATATCAAATTATATTTTATATTATTTGCCATGGCAGCTACCATGCATGAATGTATTTTGATTATAAACTGACAACAAATTTTATGATAGATTTTTTACCATTTTGGAAGAAATACCAAAAACCCCGCTAACTAATAAATTCTAAAT
The DNA here is from genome assembly GCA_947049295.1 of Ligdia adustata. Taxonomy (NCBI): domain Eukaryota; kingdom Metazoa; phylum Arthropoda; class Insecta; order Lepidoptera; family Geometridae; genus Ligdia; species Ligdia adustata. Next base: position 4,435,979 of record OX346233.1, read on the forward strand.
TACGAAGAACCCTTACCTAGTTCTTAATATTGGTTGGAAACTACGATCCTAACACAAGTACAAATTTTCAGTAGACACAGAAGCATCCTAACGGATGGACGTAAAAAATGTTTGTTTGTTCCTCTAACGGCTCAACGGATCTTGATAAAATTTGGCACGAAGTTAGCTTACACCTTGGATAACAATTAAGCTGCCTATTTTTTATCCTGGAAAATTGAAGCGCAGCGAGTTTTCCAATACTTTGTAAATTTGGTCGGTTAACTATGTCATATTTTATGTCGCGGTCATATCAATGTCACGACAAATGGGTACTATTTCATTTGCAACAATATTGCCAAAGTTTTAATTACTTTCCCATATTGCGTTATGAAGGTATACGATAATATAGATATAGGTATCTTATTTATACCAAAACTTCTGGCTCAACTATCCTAGGCAACTTTGAAGATCGTAAAATATGTAATTGTTAATAAATACATAATTTACAATGGAAATTAGAAATGAGTCATGAGAATTCACGTGGATTATCATGCGCAGTAGTAGGTGAACTGTAAAGATAAATCGTCTACTGACGCAAACCGAATGTCCAACCACGTGGTTGTGTCAAGTCTCATTACTATTTATTTTTTACTACCCGGGTGTTGCAAGTTTCACATGTTGTGTGTTTGTGTATGTGTGTGTGTGACGATCTATAGTATAGTTCTAGTATCGAGTGTTTTTTTAGCTATGTTAGATGAAAATCGGTTAAAACTGCCCGCCACAAAATTGTAAATTATATATCAAATGAAAGGGCTTGACTACTAGTCAGCGCTTTCATTTGATATAATTAATACAATACAATACAAATAATATTTTTAATTTCAAGTCCAAGATGGCCGCCATCATATAATGAAGATGACGATGGTTTTTTTATAGGGATTCATTTATATATATATATATATATATGTACCTGTCATAGTCAATGACTTTGACGAGCAGCGTGACGTCAAACACATTGACTGCAGGCAGGTCGAACACCAGGGCTTCATTATACACCGGGTTCAAAGTGTTCTTCTTTACAGTTGTCTTCTTCTTCTTTATTCTCTTCCCTTGGCAAATGAGGCAGATCTTCACGTATGGATCTGGAGGGATGAAAGAAAAACTAAAATAAGTGGTAGTTTGACCCCAAGTAGATAAGTGATACCTCGACAAGATTTAGGTCGATCATACGCACTACGAGTAACTGCTAAGTATCTAATAAGAATATAGAAGTAATTATCTTATAGAATAAATTGTGGAGATGAAATCTGAATAATTTTCTACACAAAAAAGTTAAGCAATTAATTTACTGTCCCATGTTTATTTCCTGACTGCGAAAGAATGAGCGTTGTTTTTCATATGCCATGTAACGCCATGGTTGCAAATAAGACATAAAATATCGCATTCGGAACTCTCAAGGAATTGTATATGATGTGATAATTAATCAGTCAATGAAAGAGCTCTTAGTAATTATTTTTCCAGATTAATCCTCCTGAAATTTTATATTATTTGCATGCTAGCTGTCAACGCTGTGCATGCGCTATACTTCTGCGAAACGAATATTCTTCCTCAAGGCAATAATCATACCCTAAATATATTTTTTCTGGCTTTATTTTCAGTAAAAACAACAAGTTTTTCATACATTCCATGAATTCATCGCAATTTGGGAACATTTAATGTTGACAAATTTCAGTTACGCTATAGAAACAATGACTTATTATTAATAGTCACGGTTTATTATTATTAATAATAATACGATTCTGAAATTCTGCAAATTCTCAAAATTGAGACCGGTTTTTTTAGTTAATAGGTTTCTGTTTGACCGCATCTCGCCTAATAAAATGATATAAACAACGATGCGCGCTTCAAGAACATACAAATTCGTTTGGGACTTAAAAAGACCTAGTTTATAGGTACCTACATAGGTAGGGTTGATATTTTTTGTATTTATGTTTCCCATGTATATGATTTCTCAGAGACTCTTGGACCGTATCAGAAAATTATTTGTTTGTTTGAAAAGTTATATACATGATGTTCCTATATAAATTTTGTCATAATTAGTTTTGATGTTTGGTTTGTAAACCAAAAAATCGGAATCATTGTGTAAACGCCTGCTAAATTACAGAGAGCTGTAACTTCTTTGAGAATAAAAAAAAATTTTAAGTAGTTGGTTTTTCATTGTTCCTAATGATTGTAAATTGCCGATTATATATTTTTGTTGTTTATATAGTCCTCGTATTTGCTCACAATACGTTTGTATGTAAACTTAAAGCTACCAAACAACCTCGTACTAGTTAGTAGGTACACCGACACAGGTTTAACATTCAAGATTCGCGAGACGACTGTTGAATAGAGTTTCTTGTTGCGTGTACAGTAATCAGACTCCTTTGAGAGTCGAAGGATCGACTACTACTCGAGAGCTTATGAAAGGAAGTAATTTGAAAACGAGCTGAAGAACGACTGCCTTGATTTTTTAGCTGTCTGGATCGACGAACCTAAGAAGTTTCAGTATAAACATGTTGAACAAGCAAGATTATATAGCGTATTTTTTTTTCTTATGCGTAAGTATATTTTTTAATAGGTAAACTTGAAACTGAAGCCAACAACGGGGCAAGGCCCAAGCTACCGGTCGGTAATAACGGTAATAAGGTCAACTTCAAAACTACTATATTAAAAATCATATTAATAAATCCTATAGATAAACTCACTAACTCATTATGTATATGAAAAAATATTTTTTTATTACTTTATTAATATTATACTACATTTGTTTGCAGTAAAGTCCAAGTGGTAAGTTAAGTGAGTAATGTTTGCTTTGTAAAGTAATTTGAAACACGCACCAATGTTTGCTCAGCGGCTACGCCTGTACACTCCGCAAGAATTCTATGTCTATATACAAGCAGTAAATCAAATGTTTACAAAACAACGACATGTAATGGCTATATGGTCAAGCATCTTGGCGTATTACCCAGTTTCTAAAGTCATGTAAAGATTATGCAGGAATTTATTGGATAATAGAAATGGATGGAAATATTTATGACTAGCTATAATTTGATAGTTTATTGACCGACACGGAAATAAAACTACCGGACAAGTGTCATTATCAAAAAAAATTAAATTAGTATCAAAATAAATAGCAATATTAGTTGGTAGGTATTTGATATTTTAAAAAACTTATCACGTATCTACTCTTGCTGTTTAAATAACTATCACGAAAATAAAAATTCAAGTGGAGAAGATATCAAAAATCTCATTTAATAGTAACAAACCACAAATTATTGCCAAGTTTCTGATGACGTCACTTTATATTATCTAATAACTATCTGATAATAAAGTGACAAAAAAAACCAATTATTAAGATATACGTTCAAAAAATTCTTCTAAAAAGTCTTGCTGCAATATTTTATCCAACTATTTATGTCGAGCGATAAAACGAGAGCAAATATGCTCTCAAAATTGAGATTTATTTAGGAGTTTCTCAATGTTTGAGTTGATCTACTGCTAATGTTGTTACGTCTACCCGTGGGTGTTAAGGTGATTTGGTGTTAACGCCCTCATGAGCCGAATCACAGAATATTTTATTACGTTGGATTTGCAATTTAAAACCAACATAATAAATTAACTCTTTTTTGGAGACAAAAAAAAACAGAAAGTAAATAAAGAAGTTACGCTATAGATTACATCTATTTGGATTACATATCCACATAAATTTATATATATTTTTAAAGGCTTCAAGGTATTATCGAGACTAACAAGCTCTTGTTCCTCCATAGCATTAGGTATTTGTGGTCAGATCAGTTAGTTAAATTGACTGACCTGACTTATTCACAGTTCAGTCCATCGAGGAAACAAATGAGCATCACAGAAACAAATGAACTTCGCGAGAACAGATGAAAAACGCAGAAGCAAATGAACATCACAGAAACAAAAGAGCATCTCAGTAATAATTATTTTTATTATTTATTGGTTTGGAACTTCGTAGTCTCAGTAGTTCCTTTAGTCCCTTTGGAGGAACTACATAGACAAAAAAATCACAGTAGTTCCTCTAAAGGAACTACCGAAGGAACTGCTGAGAACAAACGTCAAAAATAACCCTTAAATGACAATCTCACCTGAAGATCCGTTGATGTCCATTGCCTTCAGGTTTCTCGCTTTGATAACAGTGACAGTCAGTCGACCAGCGGTGGGTAGGTAACATAGCGACAGCATCAACTCCCCGAGGTCTTTCTTCTCCTGGTAACGGTTAATTACAGACTTTTATTATCTCATAAATTGTAAGAACGAAAAGTTTGTCAGAAACAAAGAGCGGTCTTGTAATTTAAGTAAGTAAAGTAATTTTCGGTCAAAACAAGTGGCTATTTATGAGAGCTAGAGTTGTATTTGATAAAACGAGTTTTGTTTATTTTGTTAACCGTGATTAGGTCACGGTAAGAGCACCTTTTGTGCATTGTTATTTGTTATTTCTAATAATTGACAAGATAAAAAACAGCTTTTACTATCTTAGTATAACAATATAATCCAAATTGTCATAAAGAAAAGACCATCAAAATAGATGATAAACTGGCAAAAATGCTGTTTTGCCGCAGAGGCCATATACAAAGATATATAAATAGAATAGAATAGACTTGAAACTGAATTATCTGACGCAAAAACGACGAGGTGTTATAAGTTTGACGTTTTTGACGTGTGTGTGTGTGTGTGTGTATATATCTGTGGCTACGTAGCTCCCGAACGGATTTTGTATTGTTAAATTAAAAACTGTTCAAGATGACAGCCGCCACAGAAGGGTTAGTTCCGCTATGGTATGGTCCCGGTATGGCACCCTTGCAAAATACCTACCAAAAAGTCCCGCTATGGTACCCATCTTTTAGTTCTACGCCAAACAATAGAATGTACAATTGAGAAGAAAAGTGCAAGTATAATTTTTAGTCTCTACTGAACTTTTAGGAGTACTTATAAATAAAACGTCTGTTTGCAATATTAAATCCGTCTTGTATTCATTCAAAATTATTTATAAAAAACACAAACAATCGTTAACTGGAAAGAAATTTTAATTAAAAATGTAAACTAAAAAATAATCAACTGACAAAAAATATATTAATCACAAATAGAAATAATAATCAACTACTGAAAAAAACATTAATTACAAACAATCAACAATTGCAAAAAAATATTAATGGAAAATGTAAGCTTTATAAAAATAATCAACTGGCAAAAAATATATTAATTACAAATAGAAATAATCATTTCGTAATCAAATGTAAATTCTATTTACACAATGCCAAGTACTTGAATTTTTGTTTTCTCTCCGTTTAATATATTTATATCCGGCACGTAATAATGTTTTTCCACCGCGTCTACTGTCAATAATTGTTAGATTTTGCACCGGACCACGTGAACTACTTGCCCTCGACATTGCAATAGATAAACTAACAAACTATCCTAATTACTCTTATCGCAAAGTGCAGTTGCAATCTGTAAACTGAAACAGCAATCATACTGTCTTTCTCTATTGGCGGAAGGGCTTGTTCCTATTGTTTCCCCGAAATAAACCGGTTGGTCATTTAACTTGCTTTACTCAACAATCGCTGAGCATGACTTATTTAAGAATTAAAACAAAATATTGATAATAAGTCTAGGTATTCTATATTTACTGTTTGAGTATGTGGTGTGTATTTTCATAAAACATTGTAGAGCTTTTCTATTCAACAGTCCCAGAAACTGATAGGTGCCATAGCGGGACTTTTTTATAGGTATTTTGCGAGGGTGCCATAGCGGAACTAACCCCCACAGAACGGTGATGTCTGTGGTTTTCAAAATTTTTAATTTATTTGTATATCATCTTTTTCTTATACATAAGCGGAGTGGCTCGCCCTTTCTGACACTTTTTACAAACTGTCGGGACCTTCAATTTAACGTAAGTTCAGTTGTTGTCATTGGTTAGTAACAAAGTAATTAATAAGTACCTAACGTGCCATATATACTAGTCGCATTGCACCGTCTACAGCCCGTGTGTTACCGACAAACTCAAACACTTCAATTTGGCAAGCATAGATAAAAAAATTCAGTTATTTTTACTTTAACTAAAAACCAAACTACAAAACAATATTTTTTACCTGGGTGATCTCAGGTAACAATCATCAACAAAGCGTACAGTCGAATTAAGTCATTTTTGGAAAAAGATGAATAATAAATATCACCGCGAATTTTCATAGCTAACGATTCAAAACATAGGTAAGATAAGAGTCATCCTCCACCATACACCTCAAGGGCGGACGCAGTCCTTGAGACCCTCGAGACGACGCTGACGGGATAAGGCGTAGAAAGAGCACGTGATTAATGATGTGAACCAGCGGATTTAATTATACCTCCAATAATATGGTAATGGTGAGGGTGGCTCGAGTTCAGTGAAGATCGATGTGATTTGCAGTCAGCGTTATGTTTGTTAGAGGTCTAAACTAAACTATTTATTTTATTTTCTCCATTTATTTTATTTTCATTTTTTATTATTTTTTATATATAATTATAATATATTTTTTACGAAATCAGAGGTCCGGAGAGAGGAGTAATCAATTCAATCCTATTACAAATTATTTAGTAAATGGGAAACTTTTCATGTAGCCCAATATTTTTAATTTTACAATACTAAAATTATCCTTTGCCTCAAAAATAAGTTTAAGAAACAAACCGCATGTAGCAGATTACAAATAAAATACGTGCATGTAAATACAATTTAAGTAAATAATTTTGAAAGTAAAATATTACTGTGACCAAAATATAACTTTCCCTTAGAACCACCTCGAGACAGGCTTTAAAAAGATGAAGAAAGAGAAGGAAACAAAACTTTCTCTTGTTTTGATTTTCGTAAGGTTTAAGTTGTTAATGATTGTTGTTACATACTTTTGGCGTATTTGGTAATAAATATAAAGTATTACTTGTCGTGACATTGTTCGTAATTTATTACCTAATTTGTATGTATTTTAGCTAGTTAAAAGGAAACATACTGAAATTTTAATGTAAACACATCAGAGTACCAATATCTTATCCAAAGGTCATACGCGAAAATAAATCCCCCAAAACTCCACATACAGATATAATCCTCTTCATGTAGGCGAAGTGGTTCTTTCGAAAATTTCTAGATAATTATCTATTCATATATGATTTTTCGCAGATGAGAGGTCATAAGACGAATAAGAAAAAAAAAGTATGCTCGATCTCTTGATGCAAGCCCGCTGACTCCAACCAACCCAATAAGAAACTTAACAGAAACGTCACACAGCGCAAATCGAGAGCTATTAGGGCCCAAGTTATGCAAACTTAACCGACCGAAACCAAACAATCTATGCTAGCGGAAATTTACTCACCTGCGGTGCAGCTAGTATGTTCATAGTATATTCGATCTCCTGGTGCAAATCAGCTGACTCTAGCAATCCTTTGAGCACTACGTGACCGATCAGGTCGTGTCGGCTGAACCGGTCGAAGTCGTATACGGAGAATTGTAGGTAGCGTTCTCGAACTTCTTCGTACGGCACACTAGTGGAATAAAAAGGTTTGTATTACAGTGAAACTTTACTAAAGTACTGAAATAAACATATTAATACATATAAAAGTATGGTTTGATCAAATTATAATATCAACGTAGAAACCGGTAGTTCTAGTCACGGCAAGATTCATCTAGGGTTTCTATTTGGTTTGTGGCTCTCACCGCTCAGGCTCAAACTATTGAGACCATACCGCCTTGTCTATAGTTTTAGTAATGAACATGATTTTTATTTATTTTTACGTTATATTTTATAAGTTAAAAGTTGTATTTAGAATAGAATAGAATGAAATTTATTTGCAACGGAACACAAGTAACAGTATAACTTTATAATTAATTATTTCTGTGACAAACCCGCCCTAACTCAACAAAATGCTAGCTGAACAACCAGCGTTGATCTTCTGTTGTGACCGGGAGCTGACATCATGCACGTTACAAGCAATTAAGAATCGGCGAAACCACATATTTCATTGGTTTTGGTGCTAATAACGAACAGCTAAGAAAAAGCAAATCCACTCGCGTTGGAACTTCCAAAAGGCTAACCATCTTCAACTAGAAAAAATCTCATAACATGATTAGTAAAACTTGAAAATGAATATTATTTACAAAGTAATGGTATCTTAAAAGACCATCGAGATTTCTTCATAACTTTCTCGTCAAAGTTAAATCCAATTAGTGTCATGTCGCGAAACGTAAACAAACCCGCAAACTTTTCATTTCAAAACTTAAGCCGGTAGTCTGTTATAATTTCTAACACAAGTTTGTAATTTTAAGATAAGTATTCAAACTCTTTGCCTATTTATAAAGAACAATTCACTAAAAAAGCTTTCGCCTTTTAATTATATAATAACACAACTCGTTTCTATGTCGCGAAGTCAACCACGAAATCATTGAAAAAAAATTGCTGTTTCACAATCACTTAACTAAAATTAGATAATAATTACGTTTTATTACTCGTAGTGTTCTCAGCTACCATGTTTTTATTAGTTTATTTCATACAAATTAAGATCCATGGCTCTTAGAGAGCTTATCATCAAAGTCATAGGGTGCAAAGTGCGGAAAACCGGAATCCAACAATAATCATAAATCCGTGACGTCGAAACCATGGCATGGAATCTTAAATAGTGCAGACATGATGGAATGAGTTTGTGACATGATGGAAGTCCAGGCTATGGTGCTAAACCAGTAGCAAGATGAGAAAACGACTTATTGATTCAGGACCGAGGCAAATGGCATAACATGAAAGATTCTCAATCTCAATAGGATAAGGAAGGCGATGATGGGCGGTCAGTAAGCGTGGCTTGTTTACCTACGGTGCAACTAAGAGGCACCCGGGACAGGCCGGATTAGAGGAAGGTACCTACCTACCCTCCTCTCTGTAGAGTCCAAGCAGTTTGTCTTCACGTCAAAAAAAGGTGATGATTCTAAATGTATGGTTAGTCTCATTAGTAAAACTGATTTACAGATGTTAAGTATAAAGATCCGTTTAAAGTAGGTAGTTAGTGGTTTCAGTACAATATAATTGATAATTTTTTTTTCCTATATGTACTGACTGTGTAGGTACTTGTAAGTCACTTTTCTGAAGGAAGTTATTTCTCACCTGAATAAAAACGTTTCATTGAAGACCGGGTTTAAGTTCTTCCTATGCACTTTGGTCTGGAACTTCTTTTTCCTGTCAGGAAGCAGGAACACTTTGATGTAGGGATCACTGCTGCCCGTCACGTCTTTTATAGGCAAGTCACGGGCCTCAAAAATCTGTTAAAGAAATAAATAAATATTAGTCAAATCTACAAACATGAACTGTTAAGCTAATTAAAGTTTTGAAATAATCGGCCTTTACTTGGCCGTCCAAGATTTCAGTCCAGTTCGGAGTCGCGAAAGGTTCCATACCATTAACAGAATCTATACAAAGCTCTATACAACAAACCTAATTCAAAAGTAAAATCAGAATAAAACAAATATTTAAGGAGGGTGGGTCCCTTAAATATTTGTTTTATTCTGATTATAGCAATAGTTACGAAAAAAAAATTACGGCCGGCTAGAATTAGCATTGGGCAGGCACCTATTCATATTTACGGTTATACTCATCTAAAAACGAAAAATACTAAACCGATTCTCATTAATGTGTGCATGAGACCAATTGAAAAGTAAACAGTTGTCGGCAAACAACAAGGACCTTGGATGGAGTGACTATCTTATGGTAGGTTCACACACGCGCGTTCAACTCTACATTCAACGTGCACATTCACATTCACGAGCGTGTAAACGGTACGCCCGAGCCCGTGAACGCGCCTGTGAACGTGTATGCCGCGAATCGGGCAAGTGTCGGTTTTTTGGTAAAGTTCAAAGGATGAATGTGCGGGCGCCCGGTGACTGTTTACACGCGCGCGGGCAGTCAGTCTCTCCCGCGCTTTCGCGACGAGTGAATCTTCATTCAACGTTGCTAAGAAAGTTGCTACGATCGGAGATTACAACATGGCGGAATGGTCAAACGAGACAATTTTGACGTTCCTGGAATATTATATAAGATATATTCTCCGTCGTTCATAATTTTGTTTCTTTCTCCAATAAAAATAAGTTAAGCCAAAGGATATGGCAGCAACAACAACGAGATCCTCGCTGCTCGCCATTCTGGCACTGACTGACACGACGGCGTGCGTGTGAACAGCTTGAATGTCCGCCGGCCCGGGACGGGCTGCATGCCGCGCAGCCCGCCAGGCTGCACGGCGCGCGTGTGACCGTAGCATTAGCTCTCTATGTTGCGGGTAGATTGCAGGACAGAGATTTCGCCGAGATGCTATCACTGATTCTTCAATAAGAAGTGAATATATCCCACTGACCTGAATTATACTAGTATGCTGGACTTTAGATTGTCAAAGTAACAATAAGTGGTTTTGATTTCCGCCATTTTGGCGCTGTGCGTTCAGTGTGGGACCATGAAAGTAGTATTTACTAATGGTATAATGTCAACTTTAGTTCCCGGTACTCTCATTAGGAGCTACAAATCTACAAAAAAAGAACTATATATATATGTATATATATATATATATATATGCCAGTACGTCATTTATGGTATACAAAAACTGCCGGGGTACTTATACAATTTCGAACAAAAAAAAAATGTCAATGAAAGTCTATAAGAAATCGGAAAACAGGAAAAATTATACGACAATTTGAGAACCTCCTCATATTTGAAGTCTGTTAATAAGAGCCCTACTATCATATGATAATCATATGGTACATCAAGCTCGTTTGCTAATACGGTCATCACGTAACTCTAGAAAAATTGAGAACTTCAAACCTGTCAGACGTATTTTCCCATCGTGATAGATGAACCCTGATCGAGGTGTCATAATTTCATTATAAAATGTCACCCTCTCGAGAATTTCAGCGAGAAAAACACCTAAAATAATTCCAATTAATTGGTCTGACGACGGGACAAATTGTTTCAGGAAATTGGTTCTATAAGGTCAGCGAAAAAATATATTTTTATGATAACGTGATTTGTAGAGTGATTTCGGCTTAGAAAAGATTTCGTACAAGTAATGAGAATGTTAGCTCCGCATTCACGGCTTTAAAGACCCGTATTTTTCCCAGGCTCTTTTATAAACACCATGGAAAAAATAAGAAAGTTCTTAAAATGACTGAATTCTATTTTATGTTTTTGACACGTTTCAAAAGTTTCTGCTTTGATATGATTTTTTTTAAAGAGTATATAAATTTAGTGGGTGTAGCAATCTCATAAGATCTTTTCTAAGTCAGCCTAAGTGTATCTGATAAATCAGAAATCATTCACTATAAAATGAAAATAACCTGCTTTTTTAAAATCAGATACAAAATTTTAAGCTTTGCTACGAGAATTAGACTTTCTTATAAGAACCGTAGACCCAAACATAAATAATTCTTGCACTCGATAAAATGTTTGATTTGAAAACTTCACACGTTTTCAAGAGATTTTAAGGACAAAGACCTAGCTCAGGTAGCTTAATTGAATTGGTATCTTCGACAGATCTAAGATCATAAATCTGAGATCAGAATAACTCAATCAGATTTTATTGGTTTTAAATTTGGAATGTCAGGCATTTTCAGTTGAAATTCAATGAATATGTAAAACCTACAAGATATGATGATATATCTGCATTTTTATAGCTTTATCAAAGTTCTCTATAAATAATCAATGTAAGTATATAATTTTTGTGTATGAATAATTTTTAAGTAACTAAACAAGTGGTTAGAAGCGACTTCCAAGAAACCCGACTGCTATATTTTAAACCTGTGTATCTAACTTAGCATTTCCTATAAAATATACAAACTACAATAAAATATAATTATATGTTATATATTTGTAATCACCGTTAAATATACTTTAAATTGATACCACATTCGATGAATTTTGAAAATATAAATTTAATGAGGTTAAATTTTGGCGCCAAATTATCTATTTTTTTTTTGATGTACCCAGTGTCACTCTCATTACTGAGGTGAATTTGTCACTACTCACATAAACACACGACAAGCGGTTTAGGCTCTAGGGCGAGCCAAAGAAATATACAGTGTTCTACCAATCACCTTGCAAATTGTCCACAAAATCTGTATAAACAGGGCCGTGAGCAAACTTTGCAATATTTTCATCAGAGGGAGGTTTAACTTTCAAGGGTTTTGTTACTAAGTCGCTAAGTCTTCTTACCTGTAAAATATAGGCGAGAGAGAATACATACAAGCAGCAGTTGTTTTGTATAAAATTATAAAGGCGAAAGTTTGTGTGTGAGTTTGTAAGTTGACCGAGCGAGCAAAGCGTTTCTGCTTTGAATCTGGCAAATGTTCTGTCGTCTATCAGTATGTATGTATGTATGGATGGATGTTTGTCTGCAAGAAAATTCGTACTCGCGTACAGGTCCATTCAATCTTGATGAAACTTGGTATGTATACAGGTTCTACAAATTTTATGAATAATTTAGTCGTCGGGAATTTTTGATTGGGGTTGTAGGTCTCCCAAAAAAGGAGGAAATTTGCTTGAAACTACAATAACCATGATAAATCTGGAAATCTAAATTGTATTACTCGTGAAACAAGGTCTTAAATACTGTAACAGCGATGATACGTATCGAAGATGTTTGTATCCATAGGCCATCTATTCCATCTATCCATATCATCCATGGCTGTTATTGCTTTGCACGACGCGTATGACACTTTAGATATTTGTAAAGAATCTTATACAACTTGGATGTTAGTGTTTCATTTAAGTCCTACAAGGAATCCAACGCTCTCTGTTTTTTTGGATGTCATTTATTTCTTCCTTATGAATTAGCTACCACACTGGTGTGTATTGTAACAGGTTTCAAGTTCTTTGCATTTGCAAGATAAAAAATGAGTATCAAGTAACTAGCCGTCGTTGTCAAGTAAAAGTCATGTTGGGTGCTTGAAATGATTTTTAAGACGCAAAATGATTGAGATCGCGAGGTCAACAGTTTACAGAACTACTAGTTTGTTACTTTTTCACGGTCAAAGGTCTGAATGGATTTGGATGAATTTTAACCTTGTCCTGGATAACTACCTAGCCTACTTTATCTGAAATAAATTCAGTATTTCCGTAGGTTAATCACCGCGGCGCGGGTAACGCCGAGGGCGCAGCTAGTACCTACATAAATTTACACGAATTCTTTGTAGCTCTCGGATGCTTCAAATAAGGACAATTCTCCCAATTCCCAGGTCTATTGTGTGAAAGGTAGGTAGGGAAGCGGAGGTCATTGCTCTGGTTTGAATTTATTGTTCTACAGATATATTTACACAATGTACGTGTATTTGGTGGTACCTTTAGATCAGTTTAAAAAAAAATTAAAAGAGGCAAGGTATTTCATTTGTGTATAGATTGGGGTAACGATGGCTGTCATGTACTCGAAAGGCCCTAACTCTCCAAGGACCCCATCTCCTTACCTTTCCATCTCCTTACCTCTCTACCTTCATTTAACTTTTTTTAATCAAATTATCGATATAGTTCAAATTTACAATAAAAATTAAAAAAAAGAATTCTTTATTGTCACTGCAAAGATACAACATCAAAGTACATATTAAAAAAAACTTGCACAAAAGTTGGTCTTATCGCTAAAGAGTGCTCTTCCAGATAACATCTATAGTGGTGGAAAAGTTAATTTAAAATAAATGCTCGAGTTGTAGCAACCAACATGTGATAATCCAAAAAAAAATTGCTGTTTCAGTCGGCGACTGACGACTGACTGAGTTTTATTTAATGGTTTCGAGTTTGGTCCCTCAATGAAAGTTGTTCATAATGATGAGTACAGTCACCCCTTTTCGGCTTAGTTCACTTCTTACCGATATCCTTTAATGAGTGTGGCTTCTATTGCTACAGATTGTATTACTGTACATAATATTTCAGTTGAAATAATAGTAACTGTGCAATGTATATATTACGAAATATTTTATATCACCGATTTTTTCCTAGAAAAAGCGTTTTTCTGCTTATTCTAGGAAAAATCGTTTACTTCTTTGTTCAAGTATGAAACCAAAATCAGTAGGAAGTATTGTAATATTACACATAACATAAAAATACACATCATGTTATCTATATGAATGCGGCTCATTAAAATTTCTTGCGTCAACATTTCCGCCAGTTGAGGTTAATTTTCTCTGACAATTTGGTAGCTATTGCGCTAATTAGCAACCTTTATGACTCTTCTTGGGTTTCGAGAGAATAAACAAATACCTACACATATTGAGATGCGGTGGTTTTTTTTTAGTAATATAAATTTAATTATTTAAATTCATGCTTATCATTGTTATGTTAGTAGATATATTTTAATGTGCCTTGAGGTAATCATTTCTACATAATAAATTAAAACCACTACAACTTGACTTATTTATATAAATTTCTTTTAGAAAAAATGCAAGTCACAAATCGATGCACAGTCAGATTTTCGTCTGTCAATGTATATATTTTGTAGTATTCCTATTTTTTTTATATCCTTCCAAAAGGTAAGGTTGTTCTCAAATTAGATCACTTGTAACTCTACTTATCAGATAAGCTTAGAAGTTTTATTTTATATGCTATTACTTATAATTAAATTTCTGGTAACTCAAGTAATAAAATCTACTTATATCAAGTAATAATATACTATATACTCAAGTAATCATCATCAATCATCAAGTAATCAAGTATATATACTCAAGTAATAATATCTACTTTATATATATATAGTTAAAAGTATTTTCATTACTATATGTGTGTGCATACTTGTATGTTACTTAAAGTAATAGATCACTAAAAGCGGTATTATATACTTAGGTATTGCTAATTTCTAATAAAGCCTTTGTAATGATACCTCTTTTTTATTTCTCTATAGCTTACCTTAACAACCAGCGCCTCGACCTCCTGATCGTATTTGAGTGCAAAGTGCAGTTTCCCGCAGAACTCGAGCTCTGCGCTGTCGGTCGACGGTTGTCGCACTAGCTCGTTCTTGTATAGCTCCGGCTGCAAATTGTAGAAGAACTTTAGAGTAGGTTAGGGATTTTAACACTGGAAAAATATACTAAAATATTTATATAATATAGATTTATTTATGTGGTGGAAGAAGTCCGTCTAATAATGCCAAGAACTCAGAAGGAGGAGATCTCGGAATGAGATCTTTAAATAGGATTTCCAAAACGAGACATACTGTTACTGCTTTAATAAAATAATCAGCTACAATGTGACTCGATATAAAAATAATTACCAAGGAGTAAATGTGTGAGTTGTTTGGTGTGACTGGTTAGGAACGCACCTTGTAACTGTTGTTTTTTATTACTATACTAAGATTTATAGGTGAAGAGATTGTTATATCGCTTATAATAGTTTGTTATATTTTATATAATGAAAAAAGTTTGAACTCGCTACTGCCATGCGATAACGACAAAACAAAACAACGAGCGTAGTAATAAAACAGTCCATCAGCGTGCCAGTAAATTAAGAAACAACTTGTAAAACTCGCTCAATCAGAAATTGTTTAATGCCCCACCTAAGTGCGAGGGTCTTTTCGTTACGAATTGAGTTGCCTACATCAAAGTTGCGAGATAATTTTATTAGGTAGAATTATAAGCCTCGTTTACTCCATTTATCGGTTGTTGGGTTGCGAGGCAGCTGCGACCGGCACTTGTTAATTGGTAAGCTAGCAATTTTGGTCGGTGTTACCTGGGTGTTCGGGTAAATATGACGGGAGCTAGCGCATAGAATTGTTATGAATCTAGATCAACTGCATACAGGTTAGATTTTTTTTTGGATTCGTGTGGACTGGATTGATACATAATAACTGGTGGCTCTGTGAGCTATTAATTTAGCACTATATTTTCTAGGATTTTTTCTCCTGCATTAAATTTTTTGTGTGTCTGCAATAAACAATTAATCTATCTAACTATCTATCTTACCGAGCCTGTATTTGCTTTTGTTTTTACATTAGTAACCTGTATTATGAAAAACTTTGAAATAAATTTTTGCCCAAGATAAAGCGGGGACGCTTTCCTTCACCAAAAGAGGTGGTTTCGCTTACATTTACTGATGAAAGACAAATGTTACTTATCATTGTTTCATTCCAAAAGAGTT
Organism: Ligdia adustata; assembly: GCA_947049295.1. Lineage (NCBI taxonomy): Eukaryota > Metazoa > Arthropoda > Insecta > Lepidoptera > Geometridae > Ligdia > Ligdia adustata. The sequence continues at coordinate 4,452,127 of OX346233.1, forward strand.
GAAGTAATTGTTTCAATTATTTCATCGCTAACTCTTACCGATACCAGCATTGAGTCTATTGCAGTACTACATTTTTTTATACGAGAATTTTTGGATAATAATAAATTGGGTTCAAATAAATTTTACAGTTTACTAGTATCGGCTAATATCCTATTAAAGCCGTCGAAGTCTATCGTTAATTTTCCTACCAGAAGGTCCTACGCTACGTTTAAACTGATTTTCATGTCGTTTACCTCAAACAAAGATTTAAATTCACAGTTGAATAGGTGATTTTTCCCATTAAACATTTAATGGTTGGCGATAAAAATATTTGGAACGCCATTCGCGATTTCAGTGCTTTATTTACGAGAATTCTGTGATTTGTAATAATCGTGAAAACAATTTGCGGAAAGTTGAGAATAAGTTTGCTATTTTATTGCGATCTGAATTTTGTTTCGGGCCCATTAGAACAGTATTGTATAAATAGTGTTTTATTTTTTTATAGCAGGTTAGTTAGGCTTGTGTTAGACTGCAAGACTTGTGAAGACTCGTCTGATATACTCGTAGACACGATGCGGATTAAATGTAAATGTAAGTTTCTTAGTTACGCTTTCACGCGAAAACTACTTAACCGATCATCATGAAACTTTGTACACATATATTCTTGGAGGTATTAGAAGTAACAAAGAACACTTTTTATAAAATAAATATTTTTAGCTGATAATTAAGATAATTAATAATCATAAGAAGTAACATAGATTCTATTGCTATTTTTTTTGCTAAAGGTAAAAAAAATTGTCCACGCGGACGAAGTCGCGGGTAAGAACTTGTTATTTATTTTTTAGTTATCATTGCATAATGTATAAGTAGATAAGTTATAATTTTGGTTGTAAGAATAAATAACTTAATGTCTTAATTTATTGAACGAATGAGCGACGCGTCTCTGCTTGGAATCTGACAAAACGTTCTTTAGTCTGTCAGTTTGTATGTACGTATGTTTGTTCGCAAGAGATTACATACTCGCGTACAAATCGTAGTTTCCAACCAATCTTCACGGAACTTAGTGCATGAGATCTGAATGTTTAGAATTTTATAGTTGTCTTTAATTTTTGATTGGGGGGTAATTTTTTCCATAAAGGGGAAAATTTGCTACATCGCCATTTACCGGTCTTTGATTTGCAAAACATGCGAAGCACAACATTACATACATAAAACTTTTAGATATAAAATAAATGCTATCCAACTAGTTCTTATGTTTATATTATTTCATATTCCACGAAGCCGTTGTGACGTTGAGGATTCCTACGTTACACAATATAAAGGGTAATTATACTCGAATTTGGTTGCATCATATTATGTGAAATATACTGCAGAACTAAGTTAGCGTTTCCACAGACAGGGCCTACGAATAATTTGTAACCCTTCCTGCTTTCATGGCATTCAATACGATAGACAATAACAGCTTTACACCCATTTTATTTTGAAAATCATATCAGAGCCTGATCGATGCAACGCGTGATCAGAATTCTGGTATTTATCTGCCCCAATATATATAATTATTGCTGTTTAGCGTTGTCATGCCACTAATAATAGAGAGGCCTTAAAATATTTCACAACTTAACAGCTATAAAAATAAAATAATCTATTTTTTATTTTATCATTGCTGCCGTTATTTGCTAGCTTAGGCAAAAACAAAATGATTAACTACAACAAAAAAATATCTAGCAGAAAGTTTTAATTAAGCATTTTAAATTTATTGTAACATATAAAAATACAATACATACAAACACAAATTTCGTTTCTGCCAAACTGCAAGGCAGTTTGTAGGCAGTAGTTCTCTCTTAACTATGGTACACTCGATCTTATTGGGGTGCTTATTTCACAAACAATTTTATGTAAATACATACATAAAAAATATTATGCATGAAAATAAATTTGATAAATTTGATTATTAAACATGAGAGAACACATATTGTAGGTAATGTACCAACACTCGATGCTCGAAGATGTTCAGTGGTGTATGGCTCATCAAATGAAAGTTTATAGCCTTAATTAATCAATGTATTATTCTAATAAAGGTATTTGCCCGGTGATTGTTTAAATATTGAAACAAAAACTTGCTCATTTAATTTCAAAATAACTGCTTAATAAAGAAGCTTACTTAACTAAAAGATCATTATTGTAGAGTATTCGCCTGCATTGTTTTACCTGAAAATTGAAACTACAAAGATAATTAGCGAAAATGATTCGCGGGCTTCAGTGCTGTGATTAAATTTGCATTGAAATTTTCGGTTAGTTGCTTTCAGAAGTGGGATGTCTATTGAGAATGAGTTTCAGTTGCAACTACAAAATCAGCAGCATGTTTATATTTGGTTTTTGAATTTGATGACTAAATTTTAATTCTACGATACGTGCCTCATCTTTGGCCTCACTTTGTGCTCAATCCGTCAAGAAAACAAATGGTTAAAGTGACTTCAACAAACCCTCCTTTTTTCGCAGTCGAGTGAAAAGGAAAATCACTACCTTTAATATAACATATAAGACGAAGTCAATGACCAGATTTTAGCCACACAAAAGCATTCACAAATTGCGCAGACTACAATTTGTGGCAGACTACAATACCCTTCGGAAACCTTCTGTATAAATGTTCATCCCATTTCGAATGTTGCTTACATTGTTATGCACGATTTTGATGAACCAGCCGTTGTTCTTAGTTAAAGCACTATGTTTAACGTGTTAAGCTCAGTTCAGATATTCAGCAACGTAACATTATATAAACACTATCGTTTACTATCTATAAAAAAAAAACTCGTTTGGACATTCTGAGGAATCCTTGACTAAATAATTATTTTTGTCTATTCTTGTTACGTCTTAATATCTTGTGTATTTGCACCAGCACAGGCAATTGGTACAAAGATACAACAGACAAGGTGATCAAGAAAATAGGTTTTCATATTTGTGTCAAAATTTAGTTTAATTTTTTTTAGTAAAGACACCATCCTTTTTACTACGTTATAAAAAGTGACGTCTATGATTGAACCTTCAGGAAGACTTGAACCTGAAGGGCGGTAGGATCTAAGCGATTTTTTTAACCGATTTCTTTAATAAATATTAATCTTGGTGTTACCAATCGTATACTAACACCATATTTAACAAGGAAAAGAAAACCTTTTTTTATATAATTGAAATTTTATATTAATTGAAACAAGCGTGTACCCTCCCCAATATCTCGATTATCACCATATCGATCGCGGCTTACAACCGTTACGTATCCCGTCACGTAGATACGTGTCGTGCCGAGTTATGTCGGGGCGCGTCGACAGCTCACGGCTGGATAAACGTACCTAATTAATCACAATCGTCTATAAAATGCGGGAGTAATTTGCGATTGGCGTATAGGTCTAGCACGTAGTAATGCGTCCGTCGTGTGTTTTTTTCAGTTTTATTTATGACTGAATATGTAAATTTTAATAATAAAGACGTGGGATCAAAAAGTGCGAGATAGTTTTCAAATATAGAAATGGTACATTTAGTAAAAATTTTTGCTTCGGTGTTGTCTTCCCTAAGAGATACATGAGTGGAGACACATCTGATACTGGGATACTGCTAGTGACCATGTGTCAGGGAGGACCTTCCATTTTCAGATTTGATTTTTCGGTGCCGTGTCTCCCTTGGTGGAGATACTGCAGGTCTTAACACCTGCAGTATCCCTCTTCCACTTAGTCTTCCCTGTGCATGGGAAGACATTAAACTTTCAAAAAGAAGAGTGAGTAAAACGTATCTGCTTTGAATCTGGCAAAATATTCTATCGTATGTCAGTTTGTTTGTTCCATACATGTCTATCCATAAGAAATTACATACAATTTAAGATTTTAACTGGCTTTTAAAATGGTAGTTCTTCAATTCGTTGGTTTTTTTTACTACTTATTATCTGTATGCTACCAAATCTTTCGGAGACGCGTAGGTCGATTAGTAAAAACCGATATTTGTTTGAAATAATTCAGATTTTTTTTTTAGCTACTAATAAATGTAACTTTTACTCGTATAATTTATATCAAATACGATCCAGTAAGTTTTATTTGTAATAAAATAACTGATGCCAGTTTTCTATGTGACGTAATGTTTAGCAGATTGTCGACGTTATTTCGTGGCAGTGTATCGCCGTAATGCCTACCAGATCAATTCCCTAAGTACCAGACACAAATCAGACATCCAATTTAGTGAAAGAGCAATCTCGGGCCCGCTTCATTAATTCCTGCAAAGCCTTCAGACACGGTCCAGAAACTCGGTCATTGACTCCTGACATTTCCTCAGATAAGTTATAGATAAGTTACTCATAAAAGACTTATGTCTTTGTTCCAGTCCTTTCTTATGGGATAATCTTTTATATTTGACTTCTGTCTAATAAATAGTGCGTAATAGATACTCGTACTAATAGATAGAGATTTTGAATTTGTTTTTATTAAGTCTTTTAGCCTATTTCTCGTACGCCGACTGATTTGCGCAATTCTAATGACTATACTGTATACTCCGACGTTGTCTGTATGCAAAATTGTGTGTAGGATTGTTGTTTATATATATATTAATCAATAAGTGTTCAGTTGACTATTCTGCATTAATTAACAATTTTAGAAGAGGCTCAGTAAAATAGTATAATATCATATAAGTTCATAGTATACTAGATTGTTGTTCATATTCTATTCATATAAATTCACAGAGGCTGCAAATAGACTCTGTGAAAATTTTGTATTTAAAAGTTCATGTTTAATAATATAGTTTAGTATTGCATCGCCATGGTTTTATTATCATGATGCTACTGTGTTTATCCAAATAAATAAATAAAATATTACCCAAGTAGGTATTCGATTACTTATGCTGTCTTTTTATGGCTCTAACATTACAAATAAAACTATGCTAACACCATAAAGAAGAAAGATTTGTATCTTTGTATGTAACGAAATTACTACTGTACAGATTTTATCATTAGAAAGCTACATTATCACAGCTTTTGTAAATCCAACACAAATATTACTCTATTAACGAAATAACATTTTTTATCAAATATGCTCAGCAAATAAGGCAACTCTTCTTGATAAAAGAACTTGTTAATTGCAAATGTTCTGGATTTGAGCACATTTTATTCAACGCCCTTCAGCTGAAAAAACGTAAATAAATCTAATAATTACAGAGCAAAAGTGACTTAATACTCTATTCGCCCAAAGGTACACATAATAGACAGTAAACTGATTAACAATTTGTTTTAAGTCGTATCATACAGTACGTCTTCCAATGAAATGATGAAATTCGGTCCAAGATGGCTGCTACCACAAAACGACGGATTATTTGAACACAAGTCCCTCAGTATGTGTGTCAAATGTAAAGGCTTGATTTGAAGATAATGTTGTTAAATTACAATTGGCCGTCATCACAAAATGGTGAATTAGATATATATTTTATTGTCTTGTATCGCGATTTTTTATAATTTGTACACTTTTATCTGACTTCAATAATAAAGGATTTCTTAATGTCATTGCATTTTTTTTCTTATGAAAATATTATTACGATGGGCTGTAAAATTTTATTATTAAAGTTCGGTCAATGACAAAAAAGACAAACCTAACCACTAAACCAACATTGGTGAAAGTGAAATAGGATTCACAGGAAAATATACCTGCTCAAAAAAACCCAGAAGAGATTCTCTCAGAAAAATCCGACAAAGTAATAACCTCCTCCTGTTTTGTAGTCGGTTAAAAAGAATAAGTTATAGCTACAATTTAACTTTCCTAAATCTAGAATGGGTATATTTTCGCTACTGTTTTCTACGTTGTTTTACTGTCTTGTAAAAACATTGTACCTGCAATGACAAAGAGCGTAATTAAAAGCAAAAGGCTACGTAGGTTGTCTACTTTTTGGACACGCTTTTTAATTTTAAAGGGTTCAGTTTTCGAGTAGAAAAGGGTGGGGTTTCAGGTAATTAGGCTTTTTAACTAGGCATTTTCAGCTCGGGTACTTTTGATATTGAATGTTTGCTTGTTTGACGCAGCACGAGCTATCTTTTCACAGCAAAATGGAAAACTGCTTAACAAATTTTGCACCGCGAGCTCTCAAAGCGAGTGACAGATGATTTTATGATGACGTCATAACAAAACTTTTTAGTAAAAAACAAAGAACGATAGCAAAAAGTTTTGCTATCGTAGGTACGTATCAGTCCCTAAGCCGTCATGTTTTCAAAGACCTCGTGCTCAGGGGCAGCACTTAAATATTTTTACCATAAAGGAGTAAACTGCCTTAAATTTATTTTTTTACTGACAATAAAGAGGAGTATGACAACCAGACTGGTTTTTTTTTTGTACAAGTATATCTTATCAAACAAAAAAAGATTTTTTCAAAGTCTAGCCGTCCGTCCGTATCCGTTTCCGAATAGAGTACCTTCTTTCTGTTTTTTTGAAGTCGGTATAAAAGAGTTGGCATGCCCTCATAAATTCGTACCTTAATAAGTCCAATAGAAGAGTCTGCTCGTTCGAGGCTGCAGATGCTGAACTGTATGGAAGGCATGTCCAACCGGTGGGAGAGCTGACGTTGGAACGTCTGGTGTCTTGTCGGGACAATTGGCAGCGTGGTCTGACGGAGAACCTGGAACGAAAAGTAAAGTTAGCAAGTTCCAAAATAAAAAAATGCTGTCTGCATTGGTAAGCGGCTTGCTTAGACTTCAATAGGCTCCTTAGCACTTAGGACGGTTGCACTGCAAACTTTGCGCTTAGCTACTCGTACCATATTTCCCAGGAAAGCAAGCCACTAGAAACTAATATTTAAGTAGTAACTAGTATTTAATAATTCAAATGTAACAAAACTTGCCTGTAACGAACGTTATTCAAAGAACAATAATATAAATCTGTCATATAGTTATTTCAAAATTTGGCCATAAAGACTTTAGCGTTGGTAGCGCAATATACTTAAAAACTTAAAATCTAGGGTAGAGCAAGGCATTGCTAGTACCTATAATACACTGGTTTTGTGTATTTTGCTTTTGGGGAATATTGATGATAATTATAGTATAAGCTTAGTTGATGTCAGTGGCTATCATTCATCACTATCATTGCCACTTCAGCTTGCAAACCCTACGAGCTACGGCAACTCCAGTTCTTCGGCGAATATCCTCATTACGGATTCTGTCGCACAAAGATACTCCCAACATAGCTCTTTCCATTGCACGCTGAGCAACTTTGAGCTTATCTAGCAAGCCAACAGTTAAAGACCATGTCTCTGTGCCATATGTCATCACTGGCAACTCACATTGGTTGAAGACCCTTGTCTTCAGGCACTGCGGGATTTTTGACGAGAAAATATGACGTAATTTCTCAAAAGCTGCCCATCCGAGTTGGATTCATCGGGAGAAATCTTTGTCGAAGTTGGATCTGCCTAACTGCACAATCTGTCCGAGGTAGTTATAGAGATCAACAACTTCGAGAGTATCGTTCACAACAAGTACCGGTACGGGTACAACATGGACATTGGACATAATCTTTGTTTTGTCCATCTTCATTTTAAGATCCACCTGTTGGGAAACGTTACTCAGTTATCATTATCACTCTCAAAAAATAAGAATAGTGCAAATCTTTTGTATAAAAATCAATTGCTGTTTGTTTTTCTCGCAAAAAAATCGAGAACGGTTTTGCCGATTTAGCTGATTTTGGTCTTGAAATGTTTGTCGTACTTCAGGGAAGGTTTAAAAGGTGAGAAACATGAACAACTGTTAGGCGGTTCGAAGTTCGCCGGGTTAGCTAGTACTAAATATACTATTAACGAAGTACGAACGTTTTTGAATATGTTCATCGTGACACTATATCCACATCCCATAATCTTAGTGGGGAGCTGTGCGTAAAACGTTATTTACGTATACGTGGTGTTTATCAGTTAGAGGTATACTAAGCCGCAAGGGGATCAGTATACTCGTAATAACAGAGCAACATCCATTATTATATAACTAACGCTGATTCGAGCAAAAAAATCCGCTGTCCCATAGCAAAAGTCAATTGGTAGTCGACTACATGTATGAAACAGCTGATTTATTCGAATGCAGAGTTGGTCCCATAGCAAACGTTGTTTCTTAGGATGAATACTGTAACCCCTTTTCGACTTAGTACAACCGTAACCGATAACTCTGTATAGTCTAAATTTATTTACAGTCGTAACTCATTCGATATAATAAAATACGAAAAAACTAAATTTCATACTATATGTTCAATTCAGTCAGAAGTTTAAATTAAGGTTAAAAAGTAAATACATTGTATGTATCTGATTAAAGTACTGAAAATAAAAAAAAGTACTTTAATTTTATCTGACGACGTTGATCATAAAGTATTATCCTTTTAACGTATCATAAACTCATAGAAAAAATATAGTGCTAGATTAATATCAGTGCAGTCACGTTTATTAAAACTCAATATAAACCTTCACTCCTTGGAGAAAATAAATTTAATTTAATACACGCCATTTCAAAAGCTCTCGAATTGACTCGCGAATATAGTTGGAGCAGTGATTTATCAGATTTTATTGCAAAGATAAAAAATTCTATTGTGTGACACAAAACATGAAAATATATGACAATTACTTAGTAGATTATCAATTCTTGTAAGTATATTAAAAAATAGTTTTAAGCCAATGATATGAGTATATAATTCATTATTTTACGTATTTTTAATTCATAGCAATTTTTTAAAAATAAGGGAAAAGGGAAAAGATTCAATCAATCGGAATCTTTGATTTTTAGAATTTGGTACTATGTATTTTTTGTTTGGAAAACAGGAAGGTCTGGTAGAGAGGTGTATCATTCAAATTTATATATAAGTGGTTTCAAGTTTATATGAAAGTATACATTATATCAATCTAAAAGTTTGGTTTATCAATCAAAATAACTGAAAAATTTGACACCACCGCGAACTGCACAAAAATGTACGCACAATCAAGTTGTAAATATTTCTGCCCTTTCAACTTGTACGGTGGCAGCACCAGCCTGTTGTCAAAATAGATAGCCATAAATGAGTCAGATAAACAGGCTACAGGCAGTATAAACAGGGATAAACAGATAAGTGAGTTATCTGAGCATTGAAGAAGTCTTTTTAGGCGAAAACCGACTTTATTTTTGCAGGAGCCGATATAATTTATTCGATTATTTTGTTTTAAAAACCAAATTTCTCGTCCGGGACTGATACGAGTACAATTAAACTGGGACCACTTGGGAGGTATTAAATGCTTAAATAAAATAAGATTTTCCAAAAATCAGCCCCGACTTCTGTGGTATATTAGGAAACAATGATAAAAAAAAGGAAAATACAGTCAAATTGAGCATTTCCTTATTTTTGGGAGGCCGGAAAAACCGAGTCGTGAATAGGATCTTTCCGAAAACAATGTTGCATTTGCATTACATTGAAGTTTTCAGTAACAAAACAAAGTAAGTAGATTATTCAACGAGGTCTATGTATGAGGAAGCGAAGTGGACGGTCGCGAGTCATTAAGCACTTTAGAGTTTAATGTAACGGAAGGATTTAACGCGTTGTGATATTTTTAGACGATGATGTGTAGACTGTATCAAGGGTGACACTGTTTCTAACTTAAATACATAGGAATTTTTAAAATAAAAACATGTCGAAATGATCTTTCGTATGTTATATAGTACGAGTACTAGCATATGATGGTCGAGTTGTTAGTAGGGGTCGATTACCGTGCAAAAGTCACGAGGTTCGATCCCACGAAACATGACAAACGATAGCATGATGGTAGGGCATTTCCTATCGTTCGCCTGGCTAGCTACCATCCCTAAGTTGTAAAATCTGTCGCCAAGCACCTAACGGTGTGTTCCAGCAGCCTTCCTTGAGAGCTAGTGTATTCCGGACTAGGCGTGCTCCATCTAGGACTACAGTGTCGCTGACTTCCGTGGTCGTGCGAACTTGTGGTCAAATGCCTAATAGTGTAAGATAAAAAAAATATGAGTCTAGTAGTTATTACCCGCGGCGTTACGTGCGACGTAAAAAGGAGGTTAAGAAGTTTCAAACTTTGAAGGGGTTGACTTTCCAAAAATCCTGTATTAGTACTGTCTAAATTAAATGTCTTTAGGTTCAATGGTTGATTCTCTACATTAAGCCTTCTAGGCTAATATCAGTAAGTTGCCATGCCATGCATTCACGACGATAAAACACTTCCGAGAGGGAGACCCAGATCTAGTTGAATTGACATCATATTTTTATTGTACGCACTAGTGAGTAAAAGCAATAGACAGAATAATAGAAAGAAGGGTAATAAAGCCCAACCTAACGTAATAATATTATATTCGTATTATCGGATGAACGGAAATTTTCATAATAACATTAATTTCCGGTAGCTGTTGAGATAATAAATATGTAATATAATACATTTTTATATAATCAATATGACAGTTATACAAACGAAACCAAGGTATTGTTAAACAAGTTTAAGCAATTTTTTAAATCTCGATTTTAAAACCAGCTTTGAATCGTTTTAGGCAAAATTTAACGGGCCACTACGCCGTTATTAAACTATCGAACAAAAAAATCTTATACATTTTCCGAAAAATTTGATAACGAACATAAAATTGGAGTCGAATTGAGTACCTCCTCTTTTTTAAAGTCCATAATGAGACAATCATAGAATAAAACTAACACAAAACGTCAATACCTAGACAAAACCTTATTTTATATACTTAATAGTAATGCAGAAAATATCTTCAGAGCCTCTCATCAAAAATTATATGACTAAAGATTTGCTAACACTTACGGTAATGGTTATAGACGCTATAAAATCTTACTTAATTTTAGAAAGATCGCCATTAAATGGTCACTAAGCCCAAAAGTTGCCTGATGAAATCGTCGCGTTTACCAGCAAGTGGTAAAAGTGTTCATAGTAGCAATTTAACGGAGATACCCCAACCATTAGATTGCCTTTTAGAAGTTCGTAATAGCTATGTTGACTTTGATGTGTGTGGTGTAAACTAACTTTGGACTAATATCCAACTGAGACACGACATACGACTGCAAAATTAATTATTACATTATTTGATTTTGGTTCAAGAAGATTGTCGGGAAATATACTTCTTACAGTAATAACACACATTTGAATTGAATTTGACTTTTAAGATCGTTTAGGTAACTGATCCATGTCTACGATTTATATGTCATAGCTGAAAGCCAGCTTTGCAATCAAATAATAAGAAAAATAATGAACTTAACGACGCCAATATACTAATCATTTTACGCACAAAAATAAGTATTTGTTACTTCAAACACACGTATATTAAATGTTATTAAAACTTTTAGACGACTTCTAAAAAAGAAGAGTTTCTCAATTCGTTAGGAGATATCTTATTTTTTTATGTTTTCTATTTTACCAGTAACGCCTGGACTGAATTGTGTTTATTTTTCTGTGCAAGTAATAATCTTTATCGGTTATTATAACGGTTGATTTAAAATGTCACGCTATTAGCGTTTTTCGTAAGTACGGATACTGGTACTGATTGACGTCAATTTGATAACACATCCAAGTATAATGTTTTGACATCATACATCATTTTAACGGTTTTTGAGTCCTAGCGGTCGTTATTTATATCAAATGTATTAAGCCATAGTATGATTGCTATGAGCGATTAAAACCGGCTCGAATTTCAAAACCAACGATCGATATAGAACCGTTCTAGCGGTTACTTTTGTTCGATAAGCCACAGCCACATTATAACGTGACACTCGATCTACGATAGCGTTCCAACTTACATTGTACTTGTATGTACTAAGTTAAGCGCAATTCCGTTAACAAGCTCGCGCTATGCCAACCATAGTATCTAAGATAATTCAAACCTTCTTCGTCACCGGAAAAACTTATACATATACAAGCAACGTGTGACAATAATTAACGGTGTCAAATTGAACCCATATTAAAACAAATTCAAAAATAAAATTAGGTTCTCCATACAAAAATCACGTAATCGGTCAAGTTCTATGGAGGACGCAATAATTTTCCAAAATTTTTGTCGTTTGTGTTGGTTTACTTTCATAGGTAGACTAACACCGTTAAGTATTGGCACACCTTTCTGTTACACTTTGCATATAGAAGTAGTTACGTATTCTACTCCACCTAACTACTTTACAAAAATTTCATATAATTTTTACTCTAAATACATTATCTAATGTATAAAAATTGCGTCTAGACTTAAATGTTCATATAATACAGTATCAAATAATTATTACATTTAATGAGAACGAAGCTCGGGACGGCTACTTTACAACCTAGAACTATTATTGGTCTAGAAGAGCTTAATTTTTAAACCTCTGACGCAAAAACGACCGGGTGCTATAAATTTGATGTATCTGTGTGTGTTCGTGGCAGCTCCCGAACGCATGACCGGTTATATTTGCTAGTTTTGATTAAAAGCAGAGATTAATATGGCTTATTATATTTACTCACAGCTCCCCCAATATAGATAACAAATAAAAAGGGTTTTTCTAGTAGAAAAAGAAATTTCAAATTCAAGATGGCCGACACCAAAAATATGCGACGGTCTGACTTAAAAGTTGAAAAACATGAACTTCGTTATTTCCCGATTTTATAAGACTTAATCTTTGGTTTCTAAGTCAACTGATGAGTCAACTGTTATTTCCATCAAAACTCTGATAGGATTAGTTTTAGACCCGGAGTTACTCATCTTTCTATAAAGAATTTACTCTTCCACAAGTTTTCTGTATTCGTGTAAAGTCGTAATCTCCGGGCTGCACCCGCTAAGTGTTATTTGCTGGTTGCTTAGTGCAACTACATTCTGCACTGGAGACGCCACCAACTAATAGTAGCCAAGGATTTTTGACATCTACGAGTAACAAACTAGTTTATTAATTTTTAACCGATTATATAAAAAGAGGTGGTTCTCGATTAGCAACACCGTTTTTTTTTCGTTTGAAAATATGTGGTTACATATCAATCATCAATTATCATAAATCAGTACAGAAGTGTTTTGTTAATCACAACTTATGAATTATATTCCCGCTGTATCTAAGTCTGTTGTCACTTAGTTTAGAGAATTACTCGTTTTGGTTTTGATTGATTTATGTCCGTTGTTTTCTTCATCGTCAGCATGGTTATTCTTGTAGGTATATTTTATTTTTTTATATTATATTTTGTTCTGTTTTTTTAGTATCTGCATTGCATTTATGATTTAAATATTTGGATTGTAGTAAATATATTGATTCCATATTTTTGGGAGTAATTCTGCCTACAAACTTATTAGCAGTTTGACAAAAACGAAATCTGAGTGCAATGTTATGAAAAAAGAAATCATATTTTTACAATTAAATTGAATTATTTATATCATGTTCAAAATGTTGGTAGCCTAGAAGACAGTAAGTAGTTCCGCGAATGGCGACTTGGCAAACTTCCCTCTTTCTTGGAAAAACACCTCTCAATCAAAAATCCCCGACGATTAAAACATTCTAAAAAATCGAAAAGCCCATACACAATTTCGTCAAGATTGGATGGAAACTACGACCTGTACACATGTTAAAAATTTAAGAGACACAAAGATCCTACATAAATATCAAAAGATAAACTTGTCCGAGGCAGAGACGATTCGCTCGCTCGGCCAATTGAGTTTTTTTATATGGGTAATACTTTAATTCTGCACCGGCTATCCAGGTGATTTAGAATCGGTAACATTGGTACGCTAGTAATTAACCGAAAAGGTCGAATTTTTATGCGAATCATTTGTCGCGAGTAAAGAGGTAATTAACAGATTAACTAAACTGATTGAGTAAGAAAGTAATTAAGTATTCTATTCTGTCCTAGTATGGTAAAAGTAATATCCAATAACTGTTTCCATACAATTTGTCCGTTACGTTTTCCTTGACTACAAAATACAATAATTTTAACCAAACCTCAGCAAAGGGGCATATTTTCTATAAATGATTTCTTCGTAGATCGTAAACAGACTTTGTCAACAAATTTATAGATTTTCATTGAAGGAACAATGACCTCAGTCCTGTGTCAATACGTCCTTTCTTTATTGCTTTTTTCGCCAATATTGAGGTCAGATTGTTCTTTTTGCTTAAGGTCATTGAAATATTTTTCACGTTTGCAATGTTTCAATAAAATATTATAGGATGTTTTTGTTTTTTTTTACTTTTTCGTCTTAAATAAGTTTGATAACCTCGATTTTTAATATATATATTTACTTCAATATGCACTACAAATAGTATTTATATATACGTCGACTTGAGAACCTACTCCTTTTTTCATGAGTAAAAATTTAATTTTAATTTACAAAAACAAGAAGGACGGAAGAAAAATGGACGTCTGAAGAACTCTGCGTTAGACAGAAATGCTGGCTTATATTTTGCCCTAAAAAAAGTCTTGCGATTCATCGGGGCAAGGCAGCCAGCATTTTGGGCACTTTGCCCGAAATTCAAAATTTGTTATATGAGAATATTTTTTTTCTTTTATAGACTTTTAATTTATATGATAACACTAGCTGTACCCGCGACTTTGTTCGCGATTGCTAACCTTGCCTATATCAGTGAGACTTAAAAAATTAGAAAATGTATATCAGTGGTCGTTTTGAAAGTCTTATCTTTGTAAAAGATACGAGTACAAACGATAGCAGTGCGCAGTGTTTTGAACTGTAGATTTAATTAATAAAATCAATACAGAAGTTTGCACCATTATATTCACCATGAGTTGACAATTTTTAAGAAATAAAGATTCTGCATAGCATTAACGCGTATTTCATTTTCCAAATTCAGCACTTATTTTAACCCATAGTTATCTTTTTTGCTAATTTATCCCGATTGCCCATTATTTTTTTTATTCAAGACACGTAGGCATTTAACAACCAGCTCGCATGATCACAGAAGTCAGCGACGCTATGGCGCATGCCTAGCCTGCACACCTATATGGAGCATGCCTAGTCTAGAATACCTACGTCTATAGTCTCTCAAAGAAGACCGCCGCAACATACCGTTAGGTGCTTGGCGACAGATTTTTTCGATTTGAGGGTGGTAGCTAGCCAGGCAAGTGTTAAAAATGCCCTGCCATCGTGCTATTGTTTCCCCACGATGTTTTCCTTCAACGGAAGCTGAAGCTCTTCTTGCGTATTACGTAGGATTAAACCTCGTACCTCTCGCACGGCAATCTACCCCCTTTAGCTACTCGGTCACCATCGTTACAACTTCCAAATCAAAGCACGCGTTACCTGTCTCATATTTTTTTGCTGACACTTTGGTCTCTAGAATTGACCATATGAAAAAATCCATTGGGTTTTAAGTCCGGTGAATATGGTGGCCATTGTTGCGAAGAAATAAAGCTCGGAACTTTTTCTTGCAAAAAAAATTTGGGTTTCACGGGCTTTGTGGGATGGTGCCGAGTCTTGCTGAAATGTCCAATGGTTTCTACCGAATTTCTTACGTGCCCAAGGTAACAAAGCATCGTTTAAAATCTTTTCACGGTAGATTTGCTGGTTTATCTTTGCACCCTGCTCAATGAAAACGAGAGGTGAACGTCCCGTAGCAGTTACCGCGCCCCAAACCATCACTGATGCTGGTGTTTGCTTTCGCAGAGCAATTCGTTGGTCTAAATTTTCGTTTGATTTAGACTTTAACCATACGCGATCATTTTGTTTGTTCACATATTGCTGAACCGTAAAAAATTTTTCTTACGGTTCAGCAATATGTATTTTGTAAGGCTTCAGTTGTAGTTTATTTTTTAATATGCGTCCTATGCTACGGGCTGGTACATTAAGACTTTTCGCCAATTTAACTGCGCTTTGTCGTGGATTTCGTTCAATTCTAGCCTTTACCTTTCGAACCATTTCTGATGATGTTGCTGTTGTTGGATGTCCACCTCCAAGGCGTTTCTTGATGCTACCCGTATCATTGTAACGCATGATGGTCCGATACACAAACATTTTATTCAGATGTAAATGTCGTAGCGCATTAACAATGGCTGGTTGCGATTTTCCAGCCAAATACAAAGTAATGACACTGTGGCGTTTGAATTCCATCTGGATAACTTTTTCTAGCAGCGATGAAAAACAATGAGCTTCTGTATGTTTAGGAACAATACAATAGACTTACGACTGTGAAAAAATGGGCGCCATATTGTAAACAGTTTGGTTGCTATAGCAACTTAAAGTTGGTAACACTTCGAGTGCCTACTCCTGTAAATACGACTTTCATCCCTCCTCCCACGGAAGCCCCTTAAGATTTTCCGGATACAAAATTGTTAAGATCCTACCTCATGATATGAACCTTAAGCATACCAAGTTTCATCAGAATCTATCTAGCAGTTCCAGAGTTAAGTCCAGAAACAGACAGACAGACAGACAAAAATGAAAAAAAAATAGATATTGGGTCTGTACGAGTATCGTTAAAACACAAAAGAATTTTTTAAAATATATTCAATGTACAGAATTTGACCTGTTACAGTTTTATTATAAGTATAGATTTTCAAAATGACGTTCAAGGTCAAGAGGTGTTTACATATGAAGCGTTGTGGAAACCTATTAGGCTCTCAAGTTTAGATCATAGTTAGAATATAAAATATTACAGGCCTTTCCCATTTCAATAGGCGTTCTATTTTTTTCCCAAGGAAATCAAAATATATACATTTCGAGCGTATCACATTATGATATTTAAAGTGTGACGCCAACGTCTATCTGATAGCAAAGTTAAATTAATCTGACAATTTATTAAAGGGGTGTACAGCAACGCTAGTCAAGTTGCGGGTTGAGGACTTCATTTATCTTCAAAAGCTATTAACCTTATCCGACAGACAAATTTACTCAAGATGTTTTCCTTCATCATTAAATATGTAGTAATTAATAATATTTTGCATATAAGTGAAAAACTCAGAGGTGAACTGAACCTGGGATTGAACCCGCGCGCTTTCTTTTGTGAAGCAAGGGGCTTCCTGGTATATTCGTACTTGATATGGGCACTAAATTGATGCCATTTAATAGCCTCGTTTTGATCGAGCGTATCGTTTCTATATAGTTCAGTTTATAGGATTAAGTTTTGTGGGCTAGAGCCTACAGTAAATTAATTAGGTACGCTTTAATGAAAGTAGTGCTAGCTCTACCGATGGAAGCTTTTGTATTAATTACCTACTAATGAGAGTTTGATACTATTGGCTTAATCATTTGTGTACATAACCTAGAACAAGTGCTACAATTTATTAGCTTAGTGCTTCTATAAATTACTCTTACCAAGAGGCAATTGTTTATAAATACTTACTGGGATCCGCGGTGTTATCCACGAATCTCTAATAAATTATAACCTATGTTAATCAGTGATAATGTAGCTTTGTAACGGCGAAAGAATGATTAATTCGGTTCAGTAGTTTCTGAGTTTATTCATATCGTACAAAAATATAAATCTTTTCTCCTTAAAATATTTGTATAGGTATATCTATACTAATATTATAAAGAGGAAAGATTTGTATTTTTGTATTTTTGTATGTAACGAATAAACTCAAAAACTACTGGACCGATTTCAAAAATTCTTTCGCCGTTAGATAGCTACATTATCCAGGAGTAACATAGGCTATATTTAATAATAGAAAAAATTAGAGATCCTTACAAATTTCCACTATAACCAATCCAAGGTGTAATTTTTTTTGCCATAAATTGCCTTTATGGCAAAAAATTGCCTTTCATCGCATACGCTGCGGTAAGTATTGATGATAGAACAAAAAAATGTTGTACAATATTATAGAGCATAATAATATCTACAAAAAAGTTCGCGATAGCATATGTCCAACTACTAAAGTTATGTCACTATAACTACTTTTATACATTTTAAAAGTTGATAGAAATGCCGATCAAACTCAGACCAATTTATCTATACCTTCGTATTAATTCTTATCAAAATAAACTGTTTCGTATTCAAGTCTGTTTCAATACCTGTTTGAATTATTAAAATCAGATGTACCATTCAAAAGATATTACGAAATTAAAAAATAACAAGTCATATCTAAAAAAGTGATAACCACTTTCATTCGACTCGCTAAACTTACGTTTACCTATAATGGTCTCTTAGGAAATTAAAAGTTATCTTCAGAAAGATTTGTATAATGGGCTGATTTCAAAAAATCTTTCGCTGGTGGAAAGCTTCATTGTCACTCAGTAACATACAACATTATATTTAACATTAGAGATCCCTACTAAAACAAACTCAAGGTGTCTAAACATTAGCCATAAATTGTCTCTCATCGAATGCTGCGAAAAATATCTATGATAGAACAAAAAAAACTACAATATTATAGATTATATTAATATCTACAAAAACTTCAGGAGACCATATGTCTAACTATTGTAGTAATGTCACTTTAACAACTTTTTTACTTTTTAAAAGTTAATATAAATTCCGATCAAACTCAGACCATGTTATTCATACCTTTGTAGTAGTCTTATCCAAATAAATTATTTCGTATTCAAGAATGTTTCAGTACCTGTTGATTACTTTTATAATTATTTAAATCGGATATTTTATTAAAAAGATATTATGAAATTAAAATATGAACGTTGATGGCAACGCGCCGGCCGCGGACAACGGTATCTTACCACGGGAAAGGGGGCACCGGAGTGCGGGAGAGGTGTGCTCATCTACGAAATAGGTAGCCGCGCGGCTCAATCGCGCAGTCGGCTCCATACGCAGTGGACTCAACCGCCATCGAATATTTAAATTTTGTTCATGGTATATTTTTGTGTCCAGATAAAAAGTTTTTTCAAAAAATAAATATATTTTTTAAGCATTATCACGGGGCCCGCGGCCGGTCAGCTTGCACACATTCCACGGATCCCTGTAAAGACATCGTTTGCCCTTAAAATAAATAAAACCCAGGGACAAACTTTCTCGATGGTTGGCGTCGACCTAAGGAAAGACTGTTTTTCTCATGGCCAATTAATATAAATAGATTTTGTAACTTTTTTATTTAATGTCGGACCATTATTCTAGTCTACTGCCATAGTGTCATAGAAGACATGCTTGAATTCCTAACATCACATGTATAATTCTGCCAAAAAACAGGGAATGAATTGTAGCATATGTTTGTATTTGGATAGAAACTCAGTTGCTGGATATCTCGCTTAACAGTCGCTCTGGTTTAACCGTTACTTAGTAACAGTCGTCCGAGAGGATGAACTTTGTTCCGAACACATTATTCAATGTCCCAATACAATCTGTCACGCATTTGTAAGGATTTGCCAAATCCTTTTTTTATGCTGACCTTACACAAGCCATGACTTTCGCTGACGTTTCGTGAGGAGTTTTATGTACGTGACTTAGTGTCACATACATAAGTGTCACATACATAGGTTTTATTTTTTATGATATGTACCAACCACCATTATATCGAATTGCTCTTCTTACTACTCTAATAAATGCTTTGAAAGCGAATAAGACTACGTAAACAAGTTCTTCAGAAAAAATTGATTACCTACTTCAATTTAGCGCCGATATTTTTTTTTTTATTTAAAAACCAAACTACTTATAAATACTAGGGTTCAGACGCCTCCACGAAATCAGGTACCTAATATAAAAAATACAGTAGAATTGAATACCTCCTTGTTCAAAGTCGGTAAAAATACGTTTTGACCACTAATAATAGTCAGCGCCGATGACAAACCATCTGTATTCTGAAACTTTCTCTTTACAAAAAAGTTAATTAGTAAATCAATCGCAAGACTAATGATAAAAAAAATTAAGCTTTAATACACCACGAGAACAAATATACGAATAGCGAACAAGTAGCGGGTTTTAATTACGCTAAGAGCGAGTCCCATTACAAAGGGCGTCTGATTAAACATTCTAAGGAATTGAACAAGAACAATGAATGCAGCGGCCGAGGAACAAATGAGCTTTAGGCTGCACAGCGGCCGGTAAGAGGCACTATTATAGCGTCTGTTTTTTTTGTAATACACAGCTAGGCATTTGACTACAAGTTTGCACGACCACTGAAGTCAGCGAAAATGATTTTACAACTTGTCTGTTGTTATTGTTGTTGTTGTCTGTTAGAGCGTCTTTCGAGCGAGCGCTTGAAAAGTCAACATCTCCTGAGGATGCCTTGTGCTAAGGCGAAACACGCGTCGAGGAAGTCGGATACAGAGAGAAAGAGAAATAATAAGGTGAGGTGTGGAGGTGGTGAGGAGGAACCACACAAAAAAAAAAAAAAAACAAAAAAAAAATTCAATTTCTCACGCTGACAACAAGACAAAGCGGGAAAACACTAGATATTCTTTATATACCATCTTATTATGTAAGTATTTATATATATTTATTTGGCACGCTCTAGAGCCTAAACGGCTTGTCGTATTTTTATGTGAACGGTGTCAATAGATACGTCTAGTCGAAAGTGTGACACATGGAACATCAAAATTAAAAAAATAATAATTAAGTACGATACATAAGTTTAAAGACTTAGTAGTCCATTATTTTTTAATCGCTTCTATCCACGTGTAAATTTAAATATAATGTATATATTATATGAAAGATTAAGTCCTGATTGGCTGACTCAGTTACTGACATTGCCAAGGAATCAACGCAGAGCCTAATACCGCTGTACCTTGAGACTTGAAATTTTCAATGTGTATTCATTACTGGGTGTAAAGGTGTAAGATATGATTTTTAGAAACTCAATCTCTAAGCGCGTCATTTCATGTCACGGGCTAAGACGCGGGTAACAGCTACTAGTATGTTTTATAAATAAGCTAAATAGATCAATTCTTTATTGTAGACACACAAAACATGAAAAACAAGAGAACAATTCTTATAAAATACAGTGCTACAAGTGGCAGCCTTATCGCTATAAAGCGATCATTTCAGGAAACTCAGTACTTGCTTAACCTTGGCTAGTATTTTGTTTATCTGTCTAGTGTATTACGAGTAATTCATGATACTATTTATATACTGTAGTGGCATTCTTCAAAATACTGAATCCATGATATTTAATAACAATACTTAAATATTATAAGATTAATTTAATTAATTAAGCTAAGCTAAGCATTTTTTTAATAATTTAAAGACGATAAAATCTTCATATCTTTTGTAAGCTTTTGTAAGGCAAATTAATTTCTTAACGTTTTTAATAAAATTAAATGCAAAATTAAATTAATGTTCTTAAAATACTGTAAGCATTTCAAGACGTTGACAGAAAGGTTGCAACCCTGAAATGTCAAGGCCAGCCATTTACCTGTAACCACCCACCCGTACTCATGTGCTTACTTGGAGCTACGCAAAGCAAATGCTATAGAATGTTACTGTACATACATCGGTATTCTTTTCTTTCTTTTCATGCAGGGGCTTCTTTCGTAGAAACAGTCATGCCAAAAGTAATTTATTTTCGCCAGTATGACAGAAGAAACTTAAATTATAATAAACTTATTGCAACATTACAAATAAATTATTGAAACAAGAACTATAGAATTTATGAAAACATTTAGAAGCTAATTTTTATATATTTTTATGACAAGGCAACTTTTTTGGTATAAACGTATTCGTATTTGGATGTTTAACCTAAAGCAAATGCGTTTCTGAGAAAACATAGAGATAAATAATTATTAATAAACGACTCCGACAAATTGAGAACCACGTCTTTTTTGAAGTCGGTGTGTTTAATACCTACTTAGGTATTTAAATGAATTGAACTTCCTATTTTTATTACCTGTTAATTTTGGCTATGTTATATTTATATGTGATATTTAAATATACCCTCTATCCCTTAGGTTGTATCTCATCGCGCATCGACTCACATGAGTGAACTGAATTACTGTTCTTTTCTGAAACCGTTTCTTATACTTAAATTTAACCCGTTTCAACTCTATCGTGGATTTGATGCTGTAATTTAATATGAATTATTTACTAAAGAAATTATTATTTCTATATTTCATTGAAAGGTACAATGAAATTATTAAAATTTGGGAAAACAACTCCGTAACAGAAAAATACTATTTGAAGAAGAAAAACGGCTGTTCAAGAGCAACACGGATAGATATTAAATTGAATAAATAGTCTCTAGTTTTACCATAAAAACTAAAGACTATAAAATAACATTGAATTAAAAAAACCTTTTCAATCATCTAATGGTATTTTATAGTTAGTAAGTATTTTATAGAAAAATTTGTTGGCGCGCATTTTTAATATTATGTAAATCATGTGATTAACGTTCATTGAATCATTGCAATATACATAGATTATTTAGGTATAGTACAAATATTGCTGCTTAAAGTTATCAGAAGCTTCCCTTAAGGGGCTTT
This sequence comes from Ligdia adustata, assembly GCA_947049295.1. Classification (NCBI taxonomy): domain Eukaryota; kingdom Metazoa; phylum Arthropoda; class Insecta; order Lepidoptera; family Geometridae; genus Ligdia; species Ligdia adustata. Next base: position 4,474,403 of record OX346233.1, read on the forward strand.
TAATTGACATTGAGTAACATGGTAGCAGTGAAGAACATACCTTTAACCAAATGTCAACAGCAAAAAACAGTTCCAAAGCGGTTTTAGCGATTCAGATTATATATTTTATATATCTACATATACATAAAAAGCTTTTAAAAAATATATGATTTGGCAGAATTTATGCTTTCTTTTACTAATGTTACTGAGAGCGGGTTCGGGGATAGGAAAGAAAGACAACTTTCGTTTTCGTGCCTTTATTTACAGGTTAATAATTGCAGGTACTCACACGTATAGAGTGATCGGCAGGAAATAACGCGGTGCGGCGCTACAGCTCAGTTCTCAGTTAAACTGGCGCGCGCTCCGTTTGTCACTGTCACCTTGCACTGTTCTTAGCACGGCCTTATCGACACTCGTGGAAACGTCACTTCGTTGGCCTGCGCCCTAATACGTCACTGTCACTTGCGCGGCCACGACACTCACTGATCTCTCGTCACAGTGCCCGGCGCGGTACCGGATCACAGTCACTACGGCACTGGACTTTCACCTCACTACACTTCACAACACTTCACTGCACTTCACTTCACTTCACTTCCACTTCACTTTACTTTACTTCCACTTTTTCCTTTCCTTTTCCTTCATCTTCTTCTTCTTCTTGTTTTCACCGCAAAACTAAAACTGGTCGTAGGCCGCCCGATGTACGGCTTACATACCCCTGAGATCGACAAAATCGCATCGAATTAGGGTTCGAATTTTAAAACATTATTCCATCTTTAAACTTTATTCTCCTCTCGCTCACACCTCTTCCGTCCCGTACTTTCTTTTCCATTAGGTCCAGAATCTTCTAGAACTTTCTTCAAAACTCTCAAAAATACAAAACCATATCGGTATTTGAACCTGGGTCTCTTGATCGAGAGTCGAGAACCGGTACCACACGGCTACACATTCATGTTACGCGGATTTCGAAAATCTTGTACAGTTCAATCTCTCCAATCCAAAAGCGATCGTCATGCTTTTCGAACACGGCGGTGTCGGCTTCGCGACGAGCAAAGGTGATCTACGCCACACTAATATTTTTTTATATGATGTAAGAATATATATTTGACGCCATCGTACTAAGCCAGAACTATTTAATTATACGATTGATTGATATAATTAAACGTCAAACGATCTTCTGTTGTTATGAGCTTAGCAAAAATTGCCATGTTTCCAATTGATGGCGATACCTGACATCAATTCGTAATGCCAGTTAAATTCTGTTATTAAATCAAGATCACGGACAAATAGAGGAGAACAAAACTTTGTTAGCATAGGTTGTATTCCGCATGTTGTTTGCTACTCGGCAGTATAAATTATAATAGTGTAAGAAAATGCGAAGCCACCTCCCATACAAAAAGTTACATCAACATTTAAATTAGAGAACGCAATAATATAGCAACACTCAAGCACATCATCAATGATCATTAAATTAATCTACATAGATACAACAACAGTTTGAGTTATAACTATTTCGAATAACAAAATCATGAACATTCAACCGAATAATAGAAACAACTGGGTCTACTTATTTCGTTTCGTAGAAATTGAAAGCCGTCAAAATTGCGGGAAACGAGACCCTGTTCATAAATGTTTGCTATTCGAGAGGTAAAAGCTTTACCCTGTTTCTTACGTACCCCCTGTTGCTAACAACGACACAGAATAAATAATAGTACTTGACAACGTATATTGTATCATTTTTTCATAAGTAAATACAATTCGAAACCCGCCCAACTAGAAAATCTTGTCGTAAAATATTGTTCTTTAAAAAAGTCTAGGGACAATCATTTTTTAGGAATGATTTCTTAAGGACTTAGATAACAATGTCTGATAACTTAGTGCTAATATGGAAGTTTTTAGTCTCGAAAAAATATATGGGCTGTTCTGAGAGGCTATTTGATGAGCGCGTCTGTCAAAGAGCGGTTATTGAATTTGAAGAATAAATATTTAGAGTTTTCTAACAAATTAAGCTACATTATTTCTGAGTGTCTACAGGGTCACTTGTTTGACGAGCGGAATGAAACATTGTTAGTAAAAACAAAATCGGAGATCCGCTAAGCGCAGCAATTAGCACAGTAAGAATTATTTAATGTAAATACATTCAATGTAAATACATTCAATAATTCTTTTGAAAACAGTGACAATTTGCATCACGGCAGGCGTTGATAGAAATTTTTCAGTTACTTCGATTGAAAACTCAAACCTCTTGAACGATATTAATAAAATAAAAATAAAAATTCAGTCAAATTGAGTACCTCCTGTGTTTGTTTGTGAGTTGTTAGAAAAACTCACCTTCTTCCCAGGATCCTTATGCTCTTGCACATACTCCTGCTTCAGCGGCTCCGTCTGTAGATCTGGCAGCGAGTGGCTTATCCGTATCGCCGCTTGCCGCGAGAGGGAGTCACTGTTGCTCTCGTGGGAGTCGCGTCTTGTCCTGGGGAACCAGCACCTACGTCAGTCGGGATAGGAGCCGGGTTAATGCTAATGATAAATAATAATAAGGGTAGCTAGGGGTAAAATAGTATTTAAACGAAAAATAATAATAAAATGCACCTTCAAAACAAAAAGAATCTACAGTTCGGATCAACTTTCATGCTTATGAGACATCAGCGGGTGATTATTTGAATATCAAAGAGTCAGCATAAACAAAGTAGTTTTTATTCGCAAAATTTGAAATTCGAACACATACTCGAATTAACAAGTGGCTAGACTCGACTTAAAAAAAAACCAACTGCTATAACATCCGACCTCTATAACTTAATGATTGAAACTGCGGGATGCAACTATGAACTTATGACCATGTGCAGACTAAGGTAAATCCATCAACACTTACACAATATCACAACACAACGACATTTAAATCGGTATACTGGTTTAGGCTGTATAGGGTCATAAACAGTTGGACATACATACATACAAACAAACATAAACTCAAAAAAGATTACCCTCCTTATAAACAGTCAGGTAAAAACTTCATCGTCATATCAGCCGTGTTCTTTTTGGCCTTTGTCTTTTCTCTGGTCATTGCCGTGAGACACTTAAAGCGATCTATTTCCGTCCCTATTAACGCCGTCCCTATGATGTGATGTGCAAGTGTTCGTGAATGTCGCATGGCATCTCTCACAAGGGAGAAATTCTAGTAGCTATTAGTATCAAAATTTATTTATTTATTGTGGGGACACAGGGAATTCATGAAATTTCCTTCTCATTGTCATTGAAATGTCGCTACCGGTGAAAGAAAACATCGTGAGGAAACCATAGTATATAGCAGGGTGTTTTCTAACACTCGCCTGGCTAGTTACCCTCAAGTTGAAAATCCGTCGTCACGCACTTAAAGGTGTGTTCCGGAAGCCTTCCTTAAGAGCCAGTGTATTCTAGTCCAGGCAAGCTCCATCTAGGGCTACAGTGTCGCTGACTTCCGTGGACGTGCGAGCTTGTGGTCAAACGCCTACCCGTATTGGATAAAAAAAACTAAATATGTAGTGACCTGCCCATGATCCACCGCCACGTGTTGGCGCACTGGTAGCCCACAGCTGCCAGCAGTACGGCCGCCATCGCCGCCAACAACACCGCCGCCGCGTAGTCCACACTGCTGCCGCGGACGCCGGACTGACTCTCGAGACTCGCCGGTGGCCACACGGCTGGAATTTATGACACAATAATAATGTGTGTTACTTGAAAATTTTGTATTTGTTTATTCTACTGGACTGATTTTAATAATATTTCTCTAGACTCACCGGTGACCTCTCGGCCGGAGGTTATGAGACAATATTAATGTGTATTACTTAAAAAACTTATTAAACAGACGTATTTTATTTTTGTTATTTTTATTTATAAACTAAACTACTGAGCGGTTTTAATATAATTTTATGGCACTAACGGGAAAGTTTCTTCTCCGTTAATTAAAAAGATCTGCATCGGTCCGGGTATCGCTGAAAATTATCGCGGAGAACATACCCACATAATAAGATATTTAGCCTCTTTTTGGAAGTGTTTAAAATTAAAGATACTTTTTCTCAATATTCTATTAAAATCTTTGTTTGAAGTAAAGTTTGTAACACTATGTATCGCAAACTGGCTTATAATCTATTCGTATAATGATCTTATTAATATTTTATAACGAAATAAACAACATTATCGTGTGCGTAAAACAAATTATACAGAGTAATCCTCCGATTTATATCTACGTGATATGCCAAGCTATGTTTACACGACACAGTACAAATAATTATAGTGGGATTTCTAGCATTTTTCTCTAGAATTTTGCCTTATAAATAATCTAGAAAAATTAATTTAGTATTTTTCTGCTTATTTCGAAAACCAACACGTGTTTGATTCATATTGTTTAAGAAAACGAGTTTTCACGCGTACCTTACTGTTGAAAGATTTAACTATCAGGTATTTAGATTTTTCAATAATCAGGTACGCGTTAAAACCCGTTTTCTTAAAGAATATCTTTCTCCTTATTATGCAGTAGGCCTAAACGACCTTAAGAAAAACATTTCTATGAAGACCAGTATTACGGTACTCTTCTACCGAGCTCCAAAAAGAGGAAGGGAATTCAATTCGACGGGAACTTTTTTATATTTGTTAACTGATTTTTCGAGGACGGCAACACACACTTTAATATTTTTTTGTTGTAGGTATTAGTTCACTTCTCGTGTGGTCCCACTATAATTTTATGAACATCAAACCAGAGCAGAGGTTTGATTTGAAAACAGATATAACTGAACAAGTCCTATCGGCACCTGCTGTAATGGAAGTCCGTAATCATTTACAAAAAGAACTTGTCTTTTTTCTTATCTTTAACGTATATAAAGAATTTACGGAAGCAGAATACCGCAATTAAACTACTGGATTCCCTACACTGTGGTCAAGTTGTTCTTACAGAGCTTAAGACAAGAGACGTGAAATGAATTTCTCCTTCATAAAACATGGTACACAGAGCAAATGAACAACAATTTTGTCGTGTCAAATTGTGACACTTGCGGCGCTTTATTGAGAATGTAAGGGCTAGTAGGTAGTATAGTGCTCGGCAATCTTCTTGAACAAAAAACGACGTAATGGTGATATTTACATGCGTATGAACTTATTATTGACGAATTAACGATCGCGTCCCGGCGAAAACTCTACCCCGCGCCAAAGAGACTTAAAAATCGTCGCTACATCTAAAAATCTTTGGTCCAAGTTGTTTGCCGGGAACTGTAACGGGCAAACTTGGATCAGTTGTAGTACCATCACTCCGCTCCGGCTCCGTACCCAACCCAAATAAATATTAAGGGCTCCCATATCATCAACAAAGGTAATTTTTTGCCGTTGTTTGCTTGTTAATCTTGTTAATAAGTAATGTTAGGTAATGGTACGAAATAATTAGTGCGCGAGTCCGACTTACATTTGGACGATTTTATAAGTACACCCTATAATACAGATAAATTTAAATTGAAAGTTATGGTGTTTCAGTGTCCGAAAATAATTAAGGAAGTCCCCAACTTGCAAATGAGCCAACGAGGTGGACCATGGCCAATATAGGCCTTCCTTTATAGAGGTAACCCGTCCCCTGCTACGCATATGATGTGTTATCAAAATCGTATAACTAATAAATAAATGGAAATCTTCTTATTGGTTTATTATCTTTGTAAATACGATCTTTTCACATGGTTGAATCTACGAAATGAAAATAAGCAACCCTACGTCGTCATGTCGATTTAAATGCAATTGGAAATAACAAAAACCTTTATCCATTATTTATTGTTTCAAAGGAGATCAATAACCTTATTGCCAGAGACTCGACATGTAAAGAAGAAAATGGTTAAATAAACTTGTTTTCGGTGCAATTTCTTAGTATGTTACACCAATGTAGATAAGATATTTATTGAATTGCTTTTGTTTTGTAACGGGCAAGTTTAGATTTTCTATATACACTCAAGACAAAGCAGTTTTAAAAATAAATCCATTAGGATTATTTTTTTAAGCTTTTTTATTACTTTTACGTTTTATTGATAAATGAGTCTTAGAATCAGCTAAAATGACTTGGTAAGTAGTACAAAGTTTTAGCTAAAGTTAATTGAAGGGATAGTTTTGGGAACATTTTGTTTATTTATAAAAAGGGTTTATCGTAATCAAAAATCAGCGATGGTATTGAGTGACGTAAGCGGTAAAAAAAGTGAAACAAGTAACAGCAATCTTGGTTTTATTTTGACAGAGTTCAATTGAACCGTCAAAATGAAATCAAGTTAGCTGTTACTTGATTTGCTTCTTTCACGGCTAACATGACACGATACCACTATTGAATAGATTAGGTAAGCGATGCAAATTAATCGATCAGTTTCTTCTATAGCGAGAGAAAACTCCAGTCGATATAGATCCAATGTTCATGCAAATTGAGTCAGAACTACGTTTTGCGGTAATTCGAGGCCAAAATTATTGAATTAATTGAAATACCAATCGAATAGCGAACATTCCAGGTCACTGGCTGAGATAATATTAAATAGCTCCGTCGCCGTTATAGCCTAATTTTGACTTCATTGTGAAATTTATTTACAATTAAGTTAATTTTATTTTCAATTTAAACAATTTATATTTAACAGTTTTTACAATAAATTATAGATTTTTAGTAACCAAATCACGAAATTTAAAGTTTTTAACAGGTTTATGTGCTATAATTAGTCCATAGTAGGTTTATAGAATGCGTCATCCAGGGAAAGTTGGCACTAAACGTGGGTCAAATCGGACGCGTTGTGTTGCTGCGCAGATGCGTAGACGTCGCACTGGCCATATTAGTTTCGTAGTCTGGTTTACGGTACGCTGAACGGCATCGTCGTATGTTGTGTCATACCAACTAATATTATATTATGTAAATGCTTAAAAGTAACTCTGTCTGTCTGTTTCGCTTTCACGCCAAAACCACTGAACCGATCTGGATGAAATTTGGTACTCAGGTAGATTGGACCCCAGGAGAGGACATAGGATACTTTTTAACCGACTTCAAAAAAAGTAGTTGGTTCCCTATTGGATTATCTCGATAATAAAATGGGGAACTAGGCGGGTGAAATCGCAGAGCACAGCTAGTTTCCCTTAATGTTACATACATTACACATCATAAACCGTATTTTGCATCCAGTTTGATCCAACGCGAAAACGTCAGATACGCATACGATTTTTACTCTACGCAAGATTTTACTTTACCAAAGTATGAATTGCTACTATTTTATAAGCAGTTATTGGATACACGATGAACCGAAAGAGAAACATTTATTTAATTTTTCATTTTTAATATATATTTAATTTCAACTGACTTCAAAAAAGATGGAGACTCCCAATATGTCAGATTATTTTAAGTATCTCCTATTGCTAAAAAACTCCTGATACTGCCATACTCGTATCTGAGATGTCAGAGAACATAAATAATTAAAGATTTCGACGAAATGAGAACCTACTCTTTTTTGTAGACGGTTTATTGACCTGAAATTCTCGTACTTCAAATGCCTTATTTCTATAGAATAAATCTATTATCCTCATTATTTGCATACCTACATCTAATAACCAAACTGATCTTAGAACTCACTCTAACCTAATTGGCAATTTACCTAACTGTACAAGTTCGCTAATTCTGTAACGGGATTAAGGGTAGTTAGGGGGTAATTAATAAGTTGTAACTAGAAGGTCTATTAATCCTACTTAAATTTTATATCCGTGGTTCGCAGACTTGTTCCATAATTATTAAACATTGTTTACTCCGCTATACATTTACGGTGTTACCCCAGAAAATTATTTTTTAACATAGTTTAAACTATTATTTTCTTGTTAAAGCCTTTTGGAAATTTAAACACTTTTCAAAAATATACTAGAGCGTAGTACGGGTACTAGAGATCAAATGTCAAATTTGGTTTTCAGACACTGGGTCAAAAAAGGATTTGTGGTTGCATAAACTTGGTGGTTATCTAAACAAGTAATAGCAGCGGATTTTAAAAAAAACTGAAACATCTCCTTAGGCATGTCCAAATCTATTGCAGAAAGAGGAGAGGCTGGTAACGACTTTTTAGCGAAGATAAGTATACTCGAATTATCGATTTGTGATCGACCAGACGTTTTGAAAGATCCTTGTATAAACGAAGATGTACTGTAAAAAATGAGAAATCTCCGAAATTAAGAGCAGTTCTTAAACGTGGTGGGATACGGCCTATCTCACTATATACCTTGTTTTCTTCGAGACCTTTTGCTTGAATATTATGCACCCGGAAATCCTCAGGCTGAAACAACTCTAAACGTACTTCAGCTTTATAAACTAACTTGTGTTGATTATAACACACATCGGTTTGGATGCGTGTTATAATTCAGTAAATGAGTGGTCGCGGTTTTCTGCTAACCGGGCGGAAGCATAGATAGGATCCAATCAGCTTGTGGTTTCACATGAATTCGTCTGTGGCCATAGTTTGATTATTGTTTCATTGACCAAACGGGGGAAACTTCTCGTTTGTTACTAAGTGATATTCGTTACTGTTGATATTCGCGTTTAGCCAGTCTTTTTGTACTAATCTTGACGAAACGACTTAGTGTTTGGGTTCCGTGATTTGAATTTTTATAATACCAATTTGAATAACTGTCACCTACGGCGTTGCTCGCGTCATGAAATATTTTTAACTTTAAGCCCCTATTTGACCCCCTTAAGGATTGAGTTTCTATAAATAATTTCTTAGTACACACTTATACCCAATAATCTACAAAATTCATGTCTCTAGGTTTAGGCTCTACGTTAATATCCTAAGCCTCCAATACCAACGTCGCCCCTCCGTCTCCCCTAGTCTCCCACCTCGCGATTTTCGAATGTATGAGATCAAAGTAGAGGTACCGTTAACTCTCACCATATTCATCCATTAAACCGCATCACGACGGACTACTTTATTTGTTAAATCCACGTTATTTAATAGTTCATTTTATACAATTATCCTCCAATCATAATAAACTTGATTTTTGAATACAACTCTGTACATTCGTACTGGTCGCATACATGGCCGCAATATGTCCAGATCTACGTCTTTGAATCCATTACACAAATAAAAATATAATTGTATATACGTGCAAAAGAGAAATAATGGTTAAAAGTATTGAGTAATTGTACAAAACACTTCGTACAATGACAAGATAGTTAACTATTTAGGCCAATCACTCGGTCCTTACGGAGTTCTGAACACCACCTCAATATCCGGAATCTCGACCCTAACCAGATTTGTATGTAACTTTGTTCTAACAACTCGGAAACGAGGTCATCCTGAACGTAGTTTTTATTGAATTTGTTTAACTTCTTACAATGAGAGAGATAGCTAGAAAATTGTGTCGCGATAGACGTAAGTTAATGTCTTTGTGAAGAGATGAGTATTAAGTTACGTACTCATACATCTGATATTTATTATGATTTATGAGACATCATTCTAACAACTTCTAAACACATCTAAAATTCAAGGAAGCTGAAGACGCAATTGGTAAATGTTTTACATCAACTGTACTAACTCAACTAACTGCCACATAGTGGAACTCGTTACCAACTTATTTATTTCTCTTTAGAAATAACTAATTTAATTAAGTGGTTTTGAAGTCTCGAGTCCATCAGTTTCTATTACGCTAGTGTATTGCTTAGGTCGCATTTTCAAAGAAACATTTTTATTCTATCCTCGCTTTGCATCAAACGTGATGCGGTCAAAAGCAAGACTTGTAAAAAATAAGTGATAAGTATTAAAAAACACATTCTAACAAATATAAACACGCCTTAAATAAACAACAAACTCATTAACATAAACACGCATTCTTTTCAGAAATCAGGAGATTTGTATAATTTTTGTGAGTGGTCATCATGTTTTGAAAGCTTTTTTTCTATCACTTATACATTTAGGACTTTGTTTCTTACTCTTATTCCAGTAAGTTCTATTATTTCTTCTGTACTCTTGTTTCTAGGTTAAAAATAAGAGTAATTTGTGAGTACCTAAGTTTCGTGTCTAGACTAAACTTTTGTCTAAAAAATTAATTACTTATTAGACGAAAACATAAGAGGCTGTGTTATTTACCTTTTAAAAACTTGTTTGCTTTTTTACAAAGATAATTTGAGAAGTAATAATTGACTTGACGAAAACAATTTAATTTAGAACATACTTTCTAAATTAAAAAAAAATTCATTCTATTCACCATTATGTTCTACAGTTTTATACAAAGAAGTAACTGCCATATAATACTTTTAGTATGTAGTTATTAGCCCATTACGAAAATGTGTAGTCAGCGTCCCCAAAAAATAAAATGCATGTATAAAAAAAACAAATATACCAAGGACATCGAATTGTAGAATAACAAACTGTTATTTAAAGAAATAGCTTACTTTAAATAAGGTCCGAAAAACGGATTATCGAAAACAACATTTCACGACCGTATGCAGAACACATATAGTGTAAAAAAAAAAGTGTTTGTACTTGTAAATGAGAAGTTTAATTTAAAATCCGTGTGGATATATGGAATCCAGAATCTACACCTACTACCTAAACATTTAACAATGGTTTCAGCATAAGTCCTCAAAATTATAGCCTCCAAAATAAATAAGTCACAACTCCCTAACGAAACGCTACACATAGTCCTATGAGTGCCTAGAATTGAAGAGAAAGTCAGTGAAAGTGCTCAAAGGTCTTATTAAAAGCTAAAATTCAAATGACAAGAAACACACTTCCTTACAGGCTGAAAGAAAACTACTTCTACTACCCAAGATGTACTTGTAATATAAGACAGTAAGAGGCGTCATAGAGCGTAATTCTCGCAAGATTACCGTTATGTAAATCCTATCGTGGCGACAAATTGTACAGCAGTTCTGAAAATAATTGACATATGAAATTTTCAGCATTCTATTTAGTATCAATGCACTTTCGCCTAAGAATTTAAGTCGCGGAAGCTATTCGCCTATTTACGCTTTTAAGTTCATCGGTCTCCTTAGCTTTCCTGTAATTTCATTAGCAAGAAAGAGGTACTAAAATAAATTTACAGCCTACGAAAGCGAATGCCTCTGCAAAGGTACGCTCCTCTTACTGAAATTGAAAAAGTTTTGATGGGTCACTTGTCAGGCTTTTTTTTAAGTGTGTGGCTTCGTAGCGTTTATGAAATCAGCATTTAGTGAGAGATTAAATAAAAAAATGGTTCTACAGAACTAGGTAAATCTTGCAATACTAATTCACTTCAAAGTCAATATAATCTCAGCATGTTAAATAAAAATATCTATGTGGCAGCGGCCATTTTGGACCGAGTTTTATTAAACAGCTAAAAGCACTCCCGACTAATCTACCTTTCAAACAAAAATAAAATCAAAATACGTTTATCCGTTCGAGAATTATGATGCTACAGACACTCATACACACAGATACGTCAGACTCATAATACCCCGTCGTTTTTGGGGGTTAAAAACGGTTTCCAAAAAAGATTGCTCCGACATCGAGGATCAATTTATTTATTTATTTTGGGTGCCAACATATTATAGAATAAAGCATACACAACAACACATGGAACGGACAAGAGCTCAATGCTAATAGAATTATAAGCACCGACAGCGAGCTGGTGTGGCACTAGCGGTACTTTTTGTTTTTGAACTACCTAACTAACATTTTAAATTTATTAAAAGTATATATTTATTACATGTATACTTAAAATTATATACTTAAGTTATATTGCATTACAAGAAATAATAATTATACCAAAATAAATAAATTTCATAAATTTTCATTAAAAAATAACATTTAAAAAAAATTAAATAAATTTGCCAAGTGCGTGTCGAAACACGAACACTTGTAGGTTTCCGTTATCTGTAGCATTAGATCCGGGTTAAAAGGTCAAATTATTGTTAAGAATATAAAAATCTTTATGAATGTATCGACGGATAGATTTTTTATTTTTTTAGCCCATTTATGGAAATATTTCAAAATGGTGGAGTAATGAAAGTTTAGTCACTAATATCCGAAATAGTCCGAATTCATTAAAAAATATGTTTTTTATTAAATGTAGGTACTATTCTTAAAATTACACTTAATTTTAAGATACACTTATCTGAGAAATTCTATAATAGAAGAAAATACCTACGACAGGTGTAAGTTATGAAAATAATTTTATGAAAACATAGATTCTCAAAATAACAGCTACGGATCAAATTTTTTAGAATTATGGAATAATTTACGTGAAACATTCGAATACCACGAAATCATTTCGTTACACTAAGAAAGCAATAAAAGAAATGACAAAGTTCGTACGAAAATTATTGCCTTTTTTCTCCGCCCTTTAAGACTTAATCAGAGTCGAACTTTTCGAAAATACGCTAAGGTTTTTCGGGTCACAAGAGTTTTTGAACTTGTAAATGTCAGAGTGGACAGTGCCCTCTGTAGACATTATATCTATTTTTCAAAAATATTGATTTGTACATGCTTGATGTTAATCTATTCTTTGTATAGGTGCTAGATAGGTCGCCCTAGAGTTTTTTCGCCCAGTGAACTTTGGCTTAGCCAGGGATTTGTATCACCGGTACAAAAACCCATAATACAGGGTTGACAGTTAGGGGTGTACTAAGCCGAAAGAGGGTCAATATACTCATCATTACGAACAACTTTCACCGTGAAACCAACTCTGAGTTTAAGAAAAAAATTAGCTGCTTCATCCATTTTGACGCCGACGTATTTAATCCAAAGACCAAGTTGGGACTATAATAAATTTTTTAGTATGTTTTAAACTGTCTGTTAAACTCGAGCCATAACAATTGTATATCCGTGTAACTTAATTTATCTTGCTATCAAGCAGCGTATCCAGTACGCTAGCGACACTAACACGATGAATATCAATGGGCCGGATACTCTCAGTAGATTTAACCCTCATTGAAATTCAGTCGACGTATCCAGACACGCATCATTAATCTAAAGGATAAAACAAGCTTAGACAGCTGTTCAGTAGATATTTTATACTATTTTGTGATGGGGTTAATGAACTTTTAAATACTATGTATTTATGTACCTGCTGAAAACCTCAACAACGAGTTCAAAACGCTTAGACAAGTATTGCTAAAGACGCGTTTCACTGTGTTGTAGTTTTTCTGCACCAATTACGGACGACCATTTTATTTTTTCATTTTCATTTGTTTTTAAAATGCAAAATTCCGATGATAAGTTATTGTTTCCACATATTTTTTCACAAAATAAATAATAAGATTTTTTTTATAGAACCAACCTTTGATACGTTTCGTATATAGCTGATTGGTTCATATTAACAATTGCGTATAATTTTGGCACCAGTAAAACCATGATATAGCTTTTTTCCACCCGTGACGTAAAAACGAGGTGTTACAAATTTGAGTACGGTAGTCTGTGTATGTATGTGTGTCTGTGTGTGGCATCATAGCCTCTAAACGGGTCTTCGACATAACTATACTCACATGATACTTTTATATGTAATTGTCTAACAACCTCTAGAGATATCTATAACTTTTCTGACCAAACCTCAATCAGCTGCTTTTAGATACTTCAATAAGTATTGATTCTCCATCTAATTACTGCTAGTCCAACTCCGCACATTGGTTCTTTTTAGTGTTCCTTAAACAAAGTTTAAAAACAGGCTATACTACTAAGACTTCACTGTCTGTCTCTCTGTATGTCACCAAACTGTATCGGATGGATCATAATAGCTATAATACAGATAGAATATAATAAATATTTAAGAGATAGATAGTGATTATTTTTATGCACAAATTATTCTTTTGCCGTTTTTTGTTCGATATTAATAACGACAACATGTAGAAATTTGAACTAATATGGTATATATAATGGTACGGCACCCTTAACGCGAGTCCGATTTTCGAGTCCTTTAGCACTTGGCCGATTTTTTACCCGACTGCGAAAGAAGGAGGATTATGTTTTTCGAGTGTATATTTCTTTTGCACGCCCTAGAGCCTAAACGGCTTGTCATATTTTTATGTAAGTGATGTCAATAGATTTGTCTTAGTCCTGAGAGTAATACTGGTACATTAAAAAAAACTTAAACATCTGTTCTGATAAACTTAAGGATTTTTAAAGTCTAAAAGAATCTCAGAAAACGGTGATTACGAATATACACCTGATATATATATATATATATATATGACCTGATATGTTTTATTGTAGTTTGGAATAGTAATTACTATGTTTAAGATTTAGCTGCCGGGATTTTCTAAAGTCGTTTCTAACCACTTGTTAATTTAGCTCTCGACTGTTTGTCGAATCGTAAACGAAACCTTTGTTTTGATTGCTGAGTCAGCAGTCTTCTCTCACAATACGTCAGAGCATCATCCAGGGATAACACGAACTTATGCGAATGAAGCTGTGTAAACACTCTCACTGCAAACACAATGTGTGTTGGCTTGGCAATCTCCGGTCACAGGATAATGTGTGAGCGTGAGCTATGACAGGTTTAGCTGACAATGTACGACGCAACACTGCTTTGTAATGGGGTAGTTGAACTGTAAACTTAGGGATTAAATGAACTATACAAGTTTTAAGACGAGGGTCACATTTCCAAGAAAGGTTTGTTACACTGAGAAATTGTGTGATTTCTATTGCAATTCGCAAAGGTGATCAAGCAGACATTCGTCAAATATTTGTTTTACCATATCCTATACAAGGCATAAGCTTAATTTGAAAATTACTAAAATCGTCAAGTTCTTAATTAATCATATGCAATGCAAGTCACAAGCTTAATCTGGCAATTTCTCAATTATTCAATTCAATGTCGTCAAAACTTATTTACGTCAAATACCTACCTAAATAGTGATTGTGTGATCGAACACTAAAGTACTTTCGGCTTGGCTAATGACATACCGCGCTCAGTAGCAATTGTAAGAAGTCAACCACTAGTTTTTTGGTTGACCACAAAATAACAATATGATATTATACTTTTGTTAACAGCAGACAGATTTTTAACAGAATGAGGGGTTGAACAAAAGTGTTGAAATGCGAACAAACGTACGTAACTTTTTGGATTAAAATATTGTTATCCAAGAATTTCGATTTTAAATGTCTCAATAATATAACCTCTGCCGAGGTAAGTCTCTCTGCATTTTATTCTTATACTTACTCGTATCTCTTACATTTTCATCCAGGGGTTCTATTTTAGAACCGCTCGTTGGAATTTATCATTCGCTAATGACGTCACTTACAGAGGATAATCGTAATGATGTATTCTTAAAAAAATCATACCCTTCGTTAAATAACGAATGATCTAAGCGTATTCGAATTCTGTTGATTGAAATATTGACATGTGGTACCAAACGTAGAAAATAAAAATATCCTTACTGTTTTGAATTATGTTCCTTTATCTTTATTTTCGCTCAATGTCAAAATGTAGCGCGAAATGAAATATTTAAAATATTTTCGCAATAAGTGGTAACCTAGCTTTTGAATTGTTCAAGAATGCGAATAAACAGTACAATTCCAAATGAAACTTACCAATGATTTCACTCGCATTGCAAATATTGAATTCATACGAGTGAGTTCTAAAGTAAGGTCAAATATTTCGTAGAAGGTCAAATTGTTTTCCTTTCTGGATATTAAACCTTTGCAAAAACCTCATGTATTCATATCGGCGAATTCAACAGTTGTACATTCTGAGAACTTGAGTGATTTACTGAAATGTAAAATATGTAGTCGTAAAAAGCACCCGTGACATCGGGTGATTCATTGTTATTGTATAGGCAGGGCTGCACTAGGGCTATTCAAGGTCTCCTTGTCACTGCCTAAAATGGATTGATAACGACAATTATAATTCATATAATGGTGTGACAAAATGAAGAAGGAACGTAGAAATATATGTTTTCTAATAAATATAATGTCTGCAAGGATCTCTTTCAGTTCAGTGGCTAAAGACTTACATTTATTTTATGCAAATATATATAATAATAATAATAAATAGTCAGGAACCCAAATTTCTAATATGGGTCAAATCGTCAAGATTTTAATGAAATATCACGTAGGTTAGTTCGGGTCGACACAGCTACTACACACTCGCGTAACATATATTTCGCCCCACACAAGTGATCCCTTAATCCCTCCCTGCCGACCGCCACAACAAACCGCACTCATTTTTTAAGCGACACGCCTTCATGAAAAAGGCTCTTAAATTAAGAGACAGATATAACGAATGTTACCACAAACGTTGAGTAATTAAGATGGTTGATATACATGCACGAATTTTCCTGGTATTTTCGATTCCGGTGCTGAAAATTTCAACGCTAAAAATATATGTATGTTCGGAATACAGAATGTACTTTGGAATCTAAAACTTTTTCGTCGTGATTTTGATGAAACGGTAGAGTATGGCAAAGGTAACGAATAAATGAATATGAAATCTAACTATGTACCTACCTACCTCCAAAAAGAGTTATTATGGTTTCATGGTGTGAGATAAAAAATAGTAAAAGTTTTTCAAAAATATAACATGACCATCTTTACATGATTTTCCAGGTGGACAGAGTAGTTAGATTTAAAAGTAGGTTATGAGTTTTTTTTGCAAAATCAGAGCTTTTTTAATGCCTCCTTTTTATACACTTTTTGTAAACGCTGGATGACTTATACATACATTATATGTCTAGAACAACGTAAGAGAGGCTTATGTTGTGGCCTGTAATTGCTACTCTAAAACTTTTACTGTCCTATACGAGAACGTGTCTTAAACTTTTCGTCTTGTTTTATTCGATATAGACAAGATCACGAGTCAGAACAAACCAAACACGCTCAAGCCTGATACTCGTTGATGAATAAGCTAATTTCTATTATCTTTAATTTTTTGAACACAGTAAGTAATTACTCAGTATGCTTATTATGTTTAGTGCCAACTCTATATTCGATTACCGATAATTGGGCAGGCTAGACTTACTTCTGAAAGTTCAGCTGTTTTAAGAGTTCGAAAATGTGAGGTTCTCTTTAGGTTTGCTATTGTTTTTGGAGATTTTCTATCGATTTCGAAAAACGAGGAGGTATTCAATTTGACTGTTTTTTGTTTTGTTTGGTACCATTGATTTCTTCTTTGATCTGATTTCTCAGAGAAGGGTGGTCTGATTTGAAAAATGATTTTGGTTCGAAATGGTACATTGTTGTACGGGTGTCCGTATTTGTAAGGAGTGTTAAGGTCCTTAGGGGGGTCCCACTTTAATTTTATCTTACTTTTTTTGTTTTTTGTTTAGTTGTTATTTTATTTGGCTAAGGGGAGTTAGCCTCATACACCTAGCAACAAATTTTATAAAATATTAATTCACTAGCAATACTGTTTCTCTCACAAAGGAAAATAACTGACACAATCCGCAGCATTTCATTTCGCAACAATATGAAAAATCGTCTCATTTCCTTGTAATTTAATAGGAAAAAAATCAGGTCAACGTTTATTTCCTGGGGATAAAATAATTTTTACGGTAGAGTCTGTCTCGAGGGAAACGAGTGATGTTATAATAGTTGACGTAAATAATGGACCATTGACGCGAAGGCGACGCGAGGCAGACATTATACGGGGGGTGATTATAAATTGACTGCGCATATTTTTACAACGCAATCAGCACCGTTCATATAACACATTTCGCTAAAAAATTCAAATCTTTTTTGCATTTTGTTTACAAGAAACTGGAAAATATGTTCACCTAACCGCAATTACACATGTGAGCCTTGCGCCAACGCGCCAACGCGCTTGCCGTCGACGTGACCTAGTTATGCAACGATTCGGCGGGTTCGGGTGACTATGAGTTTTACCTTCACTTTGCATGACTTCAATTGAAGTTTTCCCAATATTTTGTACAAAATCAAAAAAAAACTCCGGTAATTTATATTTCATATTTTTTTCGGTATAAGTACTAAATATACGCAGTCAATTTAGAATCACACCACATTGATTTATACAGGACTAGATGTTGCGACTGGCTCCACCCGCATTATGTTAAAAAAGTTGCCTATCGCACTAAATGGCCCACTAAATATCTCTGTGCAAAAAATACAAGTAGATCCCTCACTCAGTTGCTAAAGAGAAGAGAGGACGAACAAACAAATAAACCAACAAACGCACTTCGCTTTTAAAATATGTGGGCGATGTTTTGAAAAAATGCTACTTAAAAATCTATTAACTAATGAAAATAAACCACTCTTACTAATAAGACCTGCTATCTGATAGACTTAAAGGCATAAAGGAGTGAAAACAAGATCAGCCAAAGTTGGTTTCATTTCGACAGTTCGCCGCTTCAGCGCTATTAAAGAAACCAAGTTTACCTGTTCTTGTTTTCACTTCTTTCAAGCCATATACTATAGGCGATTGGGCATCAGCTAATCAAAACAATTCTTATTCAATTAAATAAAGCTTCTAACCCATTTGTAATGGTAGTAAGTTTCTGATATCAATAGTCATTAGCAAAAATTTAAAAGCTGATCACTTGTAAAAGTTTTCATACTAAAAAATCAAACAATATATATATATATATATATATATAAGTATCTATATATATATATATATATATATATACTACTATATAGATACTTAGTTAAGAACGCTTTATTATGGAAAGACAAAACATAAAAATATAATTTTATGTAGTGCACAAAGAAAAAACATAATTTAGAAAAAGACTGTCTGACAATACTCGTACCGTGAAATTATGAGATCGTCCTCTTTTTGAAGTTGGTTTGAATGAGTGTGAATTTGCTAAAAGATATCTAAAATATTAAACAAATTGTTTCGTGTTGGTGTCACCTTGCCATGAAACTTCGTGTATGTACAAAATGAAATACGAGTAATGTACACACAGGGACAAGAATATTGGAACACAATCGAAAAATCGCGTATATTTTTACTCGGCGATCGAATAAATAAAACCTGCTATAAATATGGCACAATTTTCTTTCATGTCTCCTTATCTACGTGTAACTTGGATATAAATATAAATGTTCTGTGAAATTTTAGATGGTTTTTGTCATCGAGCCGTAGGGCCGATATCAGTAATATTTAGCAGAGTTATAATAATAATAATAAATTCATTATTTCAGGTAACGTAACTCATTATACACATTTCAATTATCATTAATATTTCTTCATGTAAATGAAACTGATCCAGTGGTTATCGTGATATAGGTTCGCATAAAATTGCTCGCGAGATCAAATGTTCCTAGAACACCACTAGCAACTATGATTTTATCTACGGGACAATTTCTCATGTTATTTGTAAGCAGTTGTCTCCGACAGCACTCTATGATTATTTCATCCACGGGTCCTGTATTCCTTGTCTGACTGTAAATCATTAGTATTGCCTCATTGCTCAGAAGTATATTATAATATTTACGCCATATGGATATTAAGTATTTGATACGAACGTAATATATGACAATGTATGTTGTTATTCCTCGGTCTAATTTTTTCAAATTATAATTTTTGGTTGCTTCAGCCGGTACTGTGTTGGGTTGGACGATTTGTGACAGAAAGAAATTAATCGTAGTAAATATCATAGTTTGTGTTTCCTCTTTTACACATAAATATATTATATCTATTTCTATTTACTTTTTGAAAAAAAAACGATTCTATAATTATCTTTGAAATTCTCAAAGAGTACGAGCGAGAGATTGAATCAACCAAATTGTCGCTTAACCCAAATCGCTATTAGAACTAGTAATTTACCTGTGTTTGGTTCACAGAAGGCACCAATTTAGAAAACAAATAACTAATCACGCCACAACGCGCACAAATAAATCGAATATCCGAAGGGGCACAAAAGACCGCAGATTTGTGGCAGTGACACGATTCAAAAAGTGCCCCGGAGGACCCTGACCGATTAATCATTACCACACGGGGGCATCCACAGGCATTGTAATTTGATTTATTTGGGACTCCGAATTGATAAATTGTATTATTTATTTGGGAAAGCGTGATCGGGGTTGAGGAATAAATATTAAAGGCACATTTTGATATACATAGTTATAAAAAGTTTCATATCTACCCACATTTGTAAAATAGTTTACTGACAAAGTTCAATTAAAAAAGTATTATTGTTTTAAGTTATCAAACAAGAGCGTCGCTCTTTTGTGCACGGGTCTCTCCTATTAAGGGATAGGACATCGTCCACTACGCTGGCAAAGTGGCGGGACTTCACTTATCTTTGGATATTATTCACACCTCCGATAAGCAAATATCATACGTTTCTTCATTGTTAAAGCGGTGGTACTCATTCTAATTTGCATATGAGTGAAAAACTCAGTGGTACATGCCTGAGCCTCAGAACGAGCAAGTGCTCTCCCTTTTGAGATGCATGCGCTACACGAACAAAGCTACCACTGTATAGACGCTTTATGCTTATCAATTCCATCACAAGAAGCCTCATCCTACAAATTTTAATTAACTGCAGCATTATAGATAGTAGCTCTAATAACAACAATGTATGTTTGGTTTTGATTTTAGTCTCTTCGTATAAAGAAACAAGTCCTTCAAAAGTATTGGCTTCTCCTTGAGCCAGTTTTAAAAGAAGTGTAACTTTTTGTGGATCAATTCCAAGTGGTATAACTTTTCCTCAATTTTCAATATCTTGACTTTTCAAGGTGCGCGCGCATTGTTACAAACATTAGTTGATCATGACCTAAAAGTGGGTCAAACCGGGTTTTACAAACTTGACCTACGAGCACCTTGATTTATATATTAATGTGCTCGTAGGTCCAATCTAATTTTAGTTCAGGCTTGCAGCTTTCTTTGCATGCCAATTAGAAATAAGTATCAAGTGATTGAACACTAAAGGAAAAAATCGTGAGCTTTCGAACGTTAATGAAGCCAGCGTAGACTATTACAACCTCTTCTCACAGGTAAACCATCATAAATAGCAAAGCTGCGTTACTCAAGAAAATATTAAATTTTCTTGCATCTGACACATTAACTAATTGAGAATAATTATATGCTTCAGTTTAAATTCAAATGAATGAACGGAAAATTAGATTAATTTTGACGAAGCAAATTAGGAGTGCTATATAATTTCAATGAAAATATGTAAATACTCAGATTTATTAAAAGAAACACATTCTAAGACAAGCTTTCTAAAAAACTGAAAATAATTAGAAATTCAAAACATCTCACAATAGAAAATATTGTTTTTAACCAACTTTCAAAAAGTGTTAAGCATGTTCACTTCAAGAGCCGACGGTTTCGAGTCCGGTTTTTGTGTTCGAATGATATATTTTGAATATATGTTTTTGAGTCTTTCGCATCTCATAACAAATCATAGTGGAGAGCTAAGACTGTAAACATAGAACCTCCTCGTCGGGTCGGAATCTGTTAAAATATTATTTTATATTTTTTAACAACTCAAGGCAAATATACAAAGGTATATTAATTGATCAGCTATTATTATAATATATACTTTGTTTGTAGAGTCTTTAAGGTATATTATTTGCCAAAACACACACAAAATTTGATTCCTATATTTTTCTTAGCTTTTCTTTTCTGCGCGTATCTTTTTCAACGATTATCTTTCCATTGACGTCATCGCCAACCAGCTTCGCTTTATAAAGATCTTTTATGAAAATTTTCTCATTGTGGATTTAACCAAAAGCTCCAATAGCAAGACTAAGAAAATGTTGTCCTTAAAACATTTGAAAGGCGAAATTTGAATAATAAAAGCACCTACGCAACACGGTCGTAGATTCTTCTGCTAGAATACTACATTTCAAAGGTTCGGCACTGTCTTAAAAAGGTTTTTTTCATTTTCGGCTAGGACGGTGTACGTCTACCAAAAAACGCCTAGAGGTGTACTTAATACGCTTGCTTCATAAATCACCTTTTTGCGTAAATAACATGGAAATATTTTGATTCGAAATTAATTTTGTACACCGCGAAGTTAGATAAGTTGCGTTATTTTAAATTTGGTTGATATATTAAAGATTAATAGTCCCCTAACGTATTTATGGTATCATGTACACTGTCCTGGCCGGAGCTCCATATATTTTTGAAACAACTCTTTTGCTAGGGAAACTAAAAAAGACTAAGTCTATACACCCTGTATAGACCAAGTCTATAGTCATTGGAAATCAACTAGCATCTTATTAAAGGTTCACTGATGACAAGACAATAAGCAACCACTTTTGTTCTACGACATTTGAAAATTCGCAAAATTATTATGAATATGTTTCCAAAAAATGTCATGCTCGTAGTAGTAATATTTATAATTTGTCTAAAAATAAGAAACTGTAGGGCATTTGTCTGATAAAAACCATTCGTTTTTTATATCTCCATATATTCATTTATTAAAAGCACTAACGTTATTAACCACATCGAAACATAAGTAATTTTCTCTGACAAAGAAGCTGCAGGACAAAGGACCAAACTTTGCAAATCTAATTTCACCTGTTCTTATTGCGTTTGAGTGAAATAACTCTGATAGTATCTGTTTCTCCTGGGATTTTACATTTTTAATGAGAATTCTCGTGTATTTTAATACTGCGGTTATTAAACTTTAGCTAGTGATAGGCTTCGATCCCAGGCATGCACCTCTGAAGATTTTACACAAATGCATATTTAGAATTCATAACCTCTTGACTTTACAGCGAAGGAAAACATCGTGAGGAAAATTGATTGTCGGAGAATGTTAATAGCTTTCAAAGATAAGTGAAGTTCTCAACCCGCAATTTGGACAACGTGATAAACTATGGCCTTTATAGGGAAGACTCGTGCTCAGCAGTTGTCCGACTGTAGATTAACACGTATTAAATTGTAACATAGTGTATATAGTTCACCGATCAGGAGTATTCGAAGCCGAGGGATGCTCAATGTATTCATTATTGTCGACAACTTTTATGGGACAAAGTTGGTATTCGAGAAAAAATATAGATTTATAATAGAAAAGTATATCAGGTGACAAAAAATTTATTGAAACGCTATTTTTTTAATTTCGTAAGGTGTTCGTCATGATTGGTAAATGGACCCTCGTACCCTGAATAGTTTGTGACGCACTTAACCATAACCAATTTGTCTCACTAACTTTTAACCTATACTATATTCACATAATTTGTGCCTGTCTCTAGATAAGAAAGAAAGAACTAATTTATTCTATACACACAGGATACTGCTCCTACTACTTACTTACATGTAGACAAACATTTAATTATAGTAAAACAGGTCGAGTTGCAGTTTTCCGTGCGTTAAAAAGGTCAGTGCTCAGTATGGTGCTGGGGATTGCTCCTCAGCGCTGATTTTCAGCGAGTTCAAACTCCCACCCAGTTTCTTTAAGTAAAATATAGGATTGCGATGAATCATGCCTCTCTAGAAGAAACAAGAACAATAAGAAATCAAGAAAAATAGAAGCTGGCAAAACGCTGTATAACGTGAAACTTCGCAAAAGTATAGTTACTGTATACAGAAAATATTAAAAATACTGTTTAGGAAATTAAGGAAAACCGAGTACAGAATGTTTCTGATTTTCTACAAAAAGCAATCCGACTCTATATTTTTTAATATTTCTCGGGTACGGGACTGGTTTGAATTATTTTTTTATCTCATGTGGTCCTTTTTTAACTAAAACAAAATTGAATTTTAATTCTAGGAGTATATAACTGAAAATGTTCCATTGGCGCCTGCCGTCATGGAAGGCGGTAGTAACTTTGATTTAAAAAGAATAATTGTAACTTAGTTAAGACAAGTACCTTTATTAACATAAATAAAATAACAGAAAAAAATATAGCAGAAAGATTACTTACTTACAGACCATATAAGATTTACACATAATCCAAATGCTCCAACCCACCACCAGAGGGCAGCGTGCAAAGTAGCTAGCTAGCCGCATTACCACGCTAAATGGCAGAGCGTCGAGCCAGATAAAAACCGGCATTCTGGTCATTAATTGTATAATTAATCCTTATTTATATTAAATGTAATCATTTTGAATTTTCATTTATGTATTGATATAAAATCACATATGAAATATAGCTTGACGGCTAACGATTGTCTAATTATAGGTAAGTTGTTGTAGCTTTCATCATATTAATAAAAAATCTATGATCCATCTTATAGGATTCGACATAATGCGATTCAGCTTTGTTCGAAAAAAAATAGTTTTCCAAACTAATTCCTTTTATTTTTTCAAGCGTTTCATGTCAGTTTCTATAGTTTTCCTTATAGCTGAAGTTTGGGCAAGTATACGAATGACAATGATCTATTTCGAGTAATAAAACCTAAACTTGTTTATCAACGTTAATGGCCACTTTTTGACTGGACTCGCAGTCTATTGAAATTGAACGAAAGGAAATCTATGCCCAATATAAAAAATTATGGAAAGGAGTCTTCTACATAGAATCCAAATTTCTTTGATTACAAATGCGCTTTCGGTAATTCTATTACATTTCATTAGCTTATTCCATAAATGAGACCACTGTGATTATTTTACCTATTTAGCTAGTTTACTATTTTTCTCCCAAACTTGTTTTTGCAATCTTCTTTTGTTTCGTTTATGCTCCCTTGTAGCAAAATGTAGCGAGGTATGAACAGAATGGCAAAATAAAAATAGAGAAGTAGTTTTATGGAACTATTTGGACACAAAACTGTGTATTCTTGTTTGTTGCGTAAACAATAACAAAAATCCATAAAATGTGTCCTTAACAGCTGTAAGGGGATAGACGGAAAATATTTTTCTCTGTGGAAAGGAAAAGACAGTTCTTTAAAAAAAAATTATTACCTACTTTAACTAATGATTATATTATGTAAGTATTACATGTTTTTGTGAAGTAAATTGAAGAAGACCTAGTTTTATTCGCTACCCATACTAGCCCCACAAATCGGTTAGCAAATATACGCGTTTATTCCCACCTGTCCTGTGGAGTAGTTCTGTTGACAGTACTAATGGGATTTTTTCTGACTACTTTTGTTCACAAAACTAATGAGAACCTCCTTGTTACTCTGATATTTAATATATAACGGGCAAGTGTCGCTTATAATCATCTAATGAACGTCAAAGAAAAAAGTGAGCATCACAGAAACAAGTAAGCATCGAAGAAACAAGTAAATATATACCTATCATGAAATAATAAAGCTCGTAAAGTAAGTACTTGTACTCGTCTCTCGTCGTCTCGTCTTGTCGTATAACTTCTACGCAGGAGACTTTACAATGTTTAGTAAGTAAATACTCAGTGAAGAAGCTGCGCGTGTAATCAATCACCATTTCCGACACAACAAAAACAAAGAGAAGGCTTACCTATACAGAGTTATTACATGTTCGGGTCACAAATAACCAGTGGATGCAATTGGCTGATTGTGATTCGGAATGGCGTTCTGTGGTGGAGGCCTATGTTCAGCAGTAAACGTTTTCTGGCTGATGATGAGTTTGTATGACTATATGGTAGAATTTGAATAATCGCCAAACACCCGATTTTAAATCGGCATTTGATTTTGATAAAACTCATACGTATAAAAGTAAATAACATGTGACCTATTAAACAATAAAAAAATCGTCAAAATTGATTAATTGGCACAGTAATTGCTTAAGATTCAATAATTATATATTTTTTATCAAATTACAGTCGTTTGTACAAAAATGAGTTTTTAATCAATCCGTTTTTGGATTATTTCTTAAAAGGGATTAAAAGAGGTCTTATTTGCGGTTCTAAGGCGTGAGGTACCAGAGACTTGTTGTAAATAAGACAGAAAAAATTGATAAAAAATATCAATAGCAAATCAGTAGGTAGTATTTTCTTTTGTTGTTATTTGATGAATAAAAATGCGTATAATGATTCTAGATACTTACTTACAGGAAATGGTAGACCCGTTACGCTTTTTTTTTATTTACATATTTATAATATATATCCCACAAAGTCCAATGTCCGTGTCATATTTTTACTTACATATACATTATTTAAGTTTAATTATTTTTTATGGAATTTTGTGCTACCCCCTTAGACTTCAAAGGTGGTAACCCTGTACATCTAATACTTGTTGTCGGTAAGAGTCATTAATCTTACTCGGATTAAGACACATCTGCAAGATGTAAACGGCAAAGAGATTGTATTTTTTAAAGTGGTTAATATCAGAAGTAGATAGAGTAATTGTTTATTGCAGCACAACCTAATTTCTGCAACTAATGTATATATCAATTGATCTATAATTACTTACTAGAGGAAGGAAGCTTTGAAGTAAATGGTATCGCAAAAATGAATATTTTCAATAAATTACAAATTACGTACTACGTGTTATTATTATTAACCGTCTTACAAAACATGAGGAATAACTTACCTAGCATTAGATCGTTAATATACCTAAATATTAAATTTTACTATAGTTTATCCCATGTTTCCGACATTGCCTTCAGACTTCAATATATGACCAAAATAAATAGAAAAGTTATTCAGATACCACCTCTTAAAACTGTAACTGACCAGATTGTGGAAGACGCCAGTAGAGGTCATCCCAATTGTGGTAAGAGCCACAGGAGTGGTAGCCAAGAGTCTGGATAAGTATTGAAATAAACTAGATTATATCGTAAACACGCACATAGTCCAAAAACAGGTCGTAGTATATACAGTCACTATTTTAGCAAAGTTTTAGGTGACACAGTTTTCGTTAGCGGGGAAACCAGACCAACCTTTCCCTGGGAGTCTCGGGCGGGAGTTCGGTGAGCCAAACCTAAAAAGCTGAAAACCTCAAAAAATATATAACATGATACCGACATTAAGATTGTCTTGCTATCCCGCAAAGGCTTACCCTAGAGTTTGCCACATCTTCATATTATATTTATCCATGTCACAGCAGCAATATTTCTGATATCGTACTGCCATCTAAGTCGTTGTCCTCCTCTTTAGCTTTTTTTTTTGCACGACTCTATTAAATCAATATACATTGAATATTGTTTAATTTCAATAAGTAATAAACTAAGGTAATATTTGTACATAGTAAATTTTCCAGTGTAATAAAACAGTTCATAACTTCTAAGTGGTCCTTCGCGATGAACAGACGCCATTACTGGGATTTGTTTAAGGAACGTCGCACACCAAGTCTACGATCGGCGATAGCATTAAATGAGACGTTTTTACCCGACTACGAAAGAAGGATGTCTATGTGTTTCGAGTGTATGTATGTATTTATATATGTATGTATGTATATTAATTTGGTACGCCCTAAATAAAGCCCAAACAGCTTATCGTATGTTTATGTGAGTGGTATCAATAGATTCGTCTTAGTGGTCAGAGTGATACTGCACAGGTTTATAGATTTAGCAGTCAGATTTTTTTAAAGTAGCTTCTAAACACTTATTATATACGAGTAGAAGAGCAAAGAGTAAAGAAGAGTAAAGAAATATTTATTTACCTTTAAAAGACGTTCGTTACAGGCAAGTTTTAAAATTACTAATTACTTAACAAACATAGCTTATTTATCGAGTTTAAAAGTTGGCATTACATATACCATATACTTATATTATGTTTATAATTTTTAGTAATATTTTATTATGGTTGCTCGTTACACAAGAACGTGTGTTATATTGTGAGGGACTCTCTATCATTATTAAAAATACCTGCATCGTCAGTAAGGAATAAGAACTAGCACTACATATCTCATGTGCTTTATATATTTACTAGAAGCTGACCTCTTTGAACGTCCACTTGACTCTTTTAGGGGTAGAATTTTCCCTAAACGGGTCAAGTCACACCCTATATAGAATACACCCTCCAAATTTCATATCTCTAGGCCAAGCAGTTTAGGCTCTCTACTGATACCTAGCGAATATTTATCAGACAGTCAGGGCCCCCTCTCTTTTATACATATTGATTTCTTATATACTTAAAATGAGATAAAGATTTTAATTGAAATGATTTTTTTTAATATGTGTATAGAGAAATTTCTCAATGAAGACTGGAAGGAATTGGCTAATCATTTTTTAAATTATACTTCTCAGGTCGTTCTATATAAGTTTTTTCCAGTAGTTTGGATATTTAAATCAAAATATAAACAAGTTATAATTCGTATCGATGTCGGTGCACGGTGGACGCTTTGTAAAGTTCCAGGTACTTTTATAATAACGTAGAACACAATCCGCGTTTAAATGATTTGGTATGCGATGGTCATTTTCAATGATCTACATAAAAATGCAAAATGAAGTTATGACAAGGTCAGTGGCAAGGGTCTGACTTTACAATCTCATTTATACATTATTTTTTGTGTCTGGAACATTCTGAATTAGAATAATGCAAATATTAAACGTAGCTATATATTTATATTATTATCTTTGGAATAGTATGTCTGCTATCTAAGCATATTTTCGTACAGATTCACGATTCAGCCAGACACCCAATTTATTTATATATTCATTTATATTGCAAGCACACTAAGTAGTTAATTATTAGAAATCTTAGATCTATGTAAGTATATCCAAATAATTACATTAGATTTGTGCTAAACAGAATTACCTATAGCGTAGCAATGTTTAACTACTAAAGTAACAAAGTAATAAAAGTAGCCGGACAGGTGTGTAAATTTACTTTAGTAAAATCGGCCAAGTGCGAGTCGGACTCGTGCACTAAGGGTTCCGTAACATTATTTACAGAGCATTTGTTCAAGTTTATTTTAGTTGTCATAGTTAACATTAAGCAAAAAACGCCATAAATCACGTTTGTTGTATGAGGCCACTTTATATTTATTTTATTTTGATTTAATTGCTTATATTAAAAGTTAATAAGCAACTGTATATTCTGCGAATATTTCGAGCATCTTCACCTGTTGCAGTTATTAATATTGAGTAGAAACGGCAAAGCACATGTATTTTGTAAGTATGGGAGCGCACCTTAAATATTTAGTTTATTCTGGTTTTAGTATTTGTTGACATAGCGGAAACATAAATACATCATCTAAAAAATTTCAACTATTTATCTATCCCGGTTGATGAGAGACCGCCTGGTGACAGATAAATGGACGGACAGCGTAGTCTTAGTATTAGAGTCCCGTTTTTACCCCTAGATGAAAGAAGGAATAAAGATCTATAATTAATTATTTGGTTAACATATTGACCTTGTAAATAAAATAAAGGTATTGGAACTGTAATATTATTATGATTGAACTGGGTCGTGTATCTACTCGTAGGTAAAATATCGATAAATATATTATCCGTAAATGTTTCGTCATTTGTAGTGAATAAGTAAATATATTTTTTATTGCAAACTTCGTCTACTTATCTTGAAAATATACCTGACTAACTATCCATCATGATAATGGTTGTGAAGTCAATAATGCTGACGTCACGCTTCTAAAACCAACCAGAGAGCCGGTGCTCCGTCACATAATATATTTATATTATTATAAACTATGAAAACCTTATAGGTTGAATTTATAAACATCCTTATTAACACACCCCTGCGACCCTATTATGAATTCACCCTTAAAATTTCATATGTCTAATTTCAGTGGTTTAGTTTAGTTTCGGTCTGTCAGGAGCTATTTTTTTATATACAGGGTTTTCGATTAGAGATGTACTAAGCCGAAACGGTGTAACTACTCGTATACTCGTCAACGCGATTAATTTTCATTATGGGAACAAACCTGAAATCAAGAAAACAAAAAAAAACTTTTTCAAGCCGCGAGTGACTCGGTTTCTTCTAGGCAAGCGTGCCACGTCCTAGACCGCATCGTCGCTTTACATCAGACGAGTTGCGTTCAATCGCAAGCCTATTAGCTATAAAACAAAAGAAAAAAATTTGCTGTTCCAAAGAAAGAGGTTATCCGTAGTCGAAAAAAGTGTATAAAACAGCAGATTTTTTTTCTCGAATTCGGAGTAGGTTTTATAGTAAAAGTTGTTCATTAGGGTGTTTGTTCATTTTACCCCCTTTTTATCTTAGTACACTCCTAGCCGATATCCCTACATCACGAAATTGCGATAGCTCTTAGTATAAGGATAATATAAGTATTTGACTATACAAGTATACATTGTATACACCCTTTATAGTAACTTGCCTGCCATCCTGCGAGCTTATATAATGCGGCTATGTATTGTTGCATTTTATCTCAACCTTGTCCTTTATGATGCATCTCTAATGCACTTTAATAGCTTCAAGCGCTACCTTTATTGTTTCAAGCGCTTGTTATGATAGCTTGATTTTAAATGCCAAGGTAAAGGGAAATGTGATTATAGCTTTATATATTTTGATAAAGCTGTCTAATAATATACTAGAACTTAGATGTCACTCGTCGCGTTGCATGCGACATTAAATAAGTCGACAGCTCCCGATGTAAATTATTTACAAAATTATATAGCCACAAATATTGCATTTAAAACCTAAACAAACCCGTAACACGTGAGATTAAATAAAGCCAGTATAAATAGCTTCAATGGGTATCAATGCCACTGCAAGGTCAGAGCCTGCGCGGGACCCGATCGTGACCCGTGACCTACTTCCGGGTCAAGATCGACGGATGTCCCGGACGGCGCAGGCGCGGTGCGTGCATTCATGCCTCACTTATTAATGGCTAGGTGTACCTGTTGAAGGTCGCGAAAGTTCGGGATGAAGAGTGATAACGGTAGCACGGCTGACCTCGAATTGGGATCCAGCTATTGGGTGTTTGATGCAGAGAACAATTGAAATAAAAACAGAAATACAATTAAAATGCGACATAGTGGTCGTTTTGACATAGAATTGGTCAGTTTTGTATTGAACTCACTGTTAACAGACTACCATTATGACACAACGCAATTGTAATCCAAAAGCAATACAAAATAACAAATTTGGGGCCCAGTTTGCCGTTTTGCCGATGTAAAATGGGAAAGCAAAGATTTGTTGGCAATTTATAACTACCAATAACTAACTGACCGAGCAAGTACTGTACGTCTCCGTTTCGAGTCTGCCAAAATGTTCTTTCGTATTTATATGATCATCTGGAAATTAGTAATAAGCTAGTCTTGCACGACTGCAACTGCTATCTAGTTATTGAGCCGGCAATTAACTGTGTTTTGAATTTAAGGAAAATGTCTGTAGTAGTATTACACATAGCTAACAATCAATTACAAGCATGATTTTAAAAAAGGGAGATTTTATCAACTCGTCGGATTTCTTTTATATCTTTTTTATTAATTTCGTAACGCCTGGACTAGTTTACTATTTATTTTTCATCATCATAATCATAATAATTTAATGCATAACTGTACAGAAATTGGTGTTAATGTAGAATTCTTATCGTTTCAACAGTATTATCCTTGCGAACATACAATAATTTTAGTATACTACTTAAATCTAACAAATTAGTATTGAGAAGAAAATTATGCTTATATCCAGATAAAATAACATATACAAATTACACCTTTACATTATAACTACTTTATCTTGCAGAAATTCTTTAACCGAATAGTAACCTGTCAATATCTAAAAATTAAATAATTGTCTCTTAAATATATTGATATTCTCCGATTCAAGTAATGACGTAGGCAAGTGGTTATAGATCATGGTCCCATACCCAATACACTTTTCCTGAACAGTGCGGTTCTATGGCGGAGGGCACAAATTTTACGTTTATTAGTTTTGCGGTCACTATTATATCCCTCAAACATATTCATGTTGGTTCTCATAAAAACTGCGGTTTCGTATATGTATAAACAAGGAAATGTCAGTATTTTATGTTAAAAAAGGATTCTTTGCAAGAATCCGTCGATTTAAAATGACACACTGATCTAACACATTTTTTTTGAGCTCCAAATATCGTGTCACGCATTTTCCCCAGAATATAATCCCGTATCTTAATGTAGACGTTACGTACGCATGATATGATGTGAGTGCTGTTGGTTGGTTTGCTCGTTTTATATAATATGTATAATTTTTTAATGAATGTAACTGAAAAATGCCTTTAGTACCCATAGAATTAAAACCGGTTGTCCTTTTCTAAGTTCTACTTGTTAATTTAAATCTTTTGATAGCCACCCTGCTCTATTATAGGCATTGTGAAATGACTTTACAGCTATGAAATTACCTTATTTCAGCTGGCAGCTGCATTATATGCGTCATGAATGAATCCAGGCGGAGAAGGACGTGGCCTAGAATTTATAGGAGCACTAACGACCTTAACGACTGCTCTGAACTTAAACAAGTGTCTTTATACAATAGGGCGTAATATATACCATACGGATGGCTTTATAGTTCTATTATATTTGAAATAATCGCTAAATTGAGAAAAATAACGTTAATATTAAACATACAGCGAGAATTCAGATAACGGTAGTATCAGAGAACTTTTAAACACAAGATCACAATTATTTTGCGAGTTCATTAAGAAATTAAAGTCCGTTTGGAAAGAGAACCGTCGAGGCGAAAATTGGAACCAACATTATGAATTTTATATGGCAGTTATAGCCTAGTAAATAATTAGTAACACACAATACACATAGTAAATAATTAGTAATAAGTAAACGGCTTTATAAGAAAATTATATAAATACTAGCTGACCCGGCCACGCGTTGCTGTGGCTATTTTATAGCGTCAACAACACGTGGTAATTATGCTGTTAAAATGTAGCTTATATGACACGTTCGTAGATTTACCATAGCAGCGCCATCTATTGATTACTTACTCAACCCAGTCGAAAGGTATCGACATCTGTTAGAATCATTTGGAGTTAACAGATAATTGTGACTGTCAAATAATAACAGACAAATAATTAGCAATAAATTAAAATTGCGACTATAATTTGAGATTTAAACTATCCTATCTCTCAAGTTGGATCGAACTGCACATGGTGTGCGAATTTTATTATAATCGGTTAAGTGGTTTAGGAGTCCATTGAGGACAAACATTGTGACACGAGATTTATATATATTAAGAAGATGAAACAATTACTTTACTGAGTCACGCTGTAATCACGTCACAGCGTGGTCAATACAACAAATACGTTGAATAAACACAGTGGCGCACTCAAATCTTATGATAGTTCTCTTTCCGCGCAGACTGTACCAAAGATTAAATGGTTAATCACCGTTTAATTTTTCTAATATATTTTTTAACAGAAAAAACAGACAACCGCTACAGGACTTGAGCTCTGTACTCAGTTTCTCGTTAGAAATCAATGTACAGCCACATCCGTCCCGCTATTATATTTAGTTTGTTTAAGTCTATAAATAGCTCACGTCAGATAGCGTGGGCAGATGTGTACTCTAGCTGTATAAACTGTGGGTTACTATGTCTGGCACGCCAGTCACACCCACGTATTTGCTCTAGATACGAGGATAAAATTTTGAGCTTAATCTTTTCGACTTGACACGCTAGAATCATTTTCAAAAACAAGATCCATGACCGCAGCCTTAGTTTAGTGGTGGGCGTACTCGCTTTGACACAGCCATCGACCGAGAAAGAGTTCATGTGTCGCCCTACAAAGGCAGCGCTTAGTTCTTAATGCCTTTTCAATATCTCAAGTAATGCAAGTACAACCTTACGTAGTCATTTTGTTAATGCTAATAAAGGCACATGCCACTTTAAAATAAGTAATATTATAATTTAGCAAGTGCGTATACGAATATTGCGGTTATTTGGATTTAATAACCAAATTTTTGGTGAAATTCATATTCATTTGAAATAAAAAAACATTAGTCAAATCGATCTAGGCAAACAAAAAATAATCAGCCAAGTGCGAGTAGGACTCGCGCACGTAGGGTTCCGTAACATTAACTAGCAAAAAACTGCAAAAAAACAAGTGTGTTGATTGGGAGCCTCCTGAAATAACTAATTTGTTTTGATTTTATTATTTATGTTGGAATTGAAAATACAACTAAATATTTTGTGAGTAATTCAAGTGTCTACATTTTGCTGTTATAAAATCGAGCAAATAACGTCAAAAAAAAACCCTTCTCGTATGGGAACCCCTTAAAATTGATTTAATCATGTTTTTATTTTTGTTGTATAAATTTATCATTATTGTTATAATGGTAACCGAAGTAAATCATCTCTGAAAATTTTAATGTCTAGCTTTCACGGTTCGTGAGATACAAGCCTGGTGACAGACAGACAGACGGACGGACGGACGGACGGACAGCGAAGTATTAATAATAGGGTTCCGTTTTACATTTTAGATAATGGACCCCAAAAAGGGTCCGAGGAATTAAAACAAGAATAGAATTGAAATTTTTAGCTGTAGAATTATAATTGTTTTTGCATTATTTAGTTGAAAGTAGAAAATTTTCATACATAACTATAAAAAAGTTTTCTACCGCAAAGCGACTCCAACTCAACATAATTCTGGTTTTAAACCACCGCTATTCCTTCAGTTAGCGCAAACATCCTCCTTTTTTAAAGTCAGTTAAAATATAAAAACAAAAACTATTTTTGTTTTTATATTTTTAACAGCTTAACTCAAAGCAAACCCTACAAACGCTAGACTCGCCTACGTTTTCACTCCAATGAATAAATGTAAACATTTCTCCCCGACCGTATAAAAAAGTAACAGAGAAATTGTGTATGTTTTCTACTCTAATTAGCGAGCTTGTAGAATACGTCAAACTTTTTTTCTCCAGAGAGATTTTACTCGGCAAACAAGAAAAATAAATATTATTATACGTGAGTTTACTACGTATTTATCCAGGCTTGTATTGTGTTTAAAATTGTAATTGTGTTCAGTTATTTTCTTTGAAGTATTCTGGTTGTTTTTGTTAATTTATCAGAACATGAATATTTTCCGGACCTTTATGGTTGGTAAAGAGAAGATACAAGGGGAAGATACAACATTTATTAAAGATTTTTTGAGACATAAAAAGTTGAATTAGCTTTAATGTAGCACTGTCGGACAGGCTGACATTTACATCGTACTCTTCAGTATAAAAATCAACTATGACTATGTTGACTACATTGAACCTAAAACAAAATTTCTATCGATTTTATTTCTGCTTTTATCGCAAACGCAGAAAAAAAATTGATAGGAAATTTCGTCGTGTACTTACAGATATCTTGGTACACTTGTTTCTGGAAGTAAGTTAGTTGTACTGGACTATGTGTAGATCATGAGTTCTTTAGGTATCAGTCATCTGTGTTAATTTTTAGCATTAACAGTAATTTTTCTACGTGTGCATTTTTAAAAATGTGTAGGTTTAAGTTAATCTAAGCTGAAATATTACCCACTAGTAGCTTCCTATGCTTCCGTATCTATAGACTATAAGAAAAATATAATTATACACCGAGGGAAAAAAGTGTACAACATACAAAAAAGATCACGTTATCGGTCAATTTTCATATAGGATATATTTTTTCGCAGTATTTACAGTTTACTTTTTTTACAAGTTTTTCAAAAAGGTTGTCGAGGAATCGGTTGGCTAGATTTTGTCATATTTTAATTTCGTAAAAAAAGAACTAGACCGATTCTGGTAAAAATAATATAACTTCGATAGTAAAGTCTTCTAACAATATATATTTTTAAAATCCGCCTAAGTGTCAAAAAATCCGACGAATTAAGAACATTCTCCTTTAACAAAGTCGATTGAAAAGCAATCGCCAGTCCAGTCGCCATGTAGGTTCGGCTAGCAGACTAATTAAAAAAAATAAAAACAATTAATCAAGAACACAGCTCCGTTATACCCTTAATGAAAGGTTGGCTAGAATACGAAGTGCCCGCTAAGACTTATTTCCAATTAGAATACAATTACTTACTTTAATGGGTTTTTCAATAAAAACAATGTCTTGTTAAATCTAGAACATGATATTTTTTTTTATATATTTCGCTCGATCCGGGTTGAACGGAATTTTTTTTGAAGACTTGTAATTAACGAATATGTGAATGTTCGGTACTCGGTACGAAAAATTCCTCTTAGAAAATAAAATATAAACTTCTGGACCGATTTCGATAAAAATTATATGGGACCATCTCGGGAGTAGAATTGGCGAAAATATCGATGTGCATACACAAACAAGAATACATACAGACAAACAAAGAAACTCCTTTTTGGAAGTTTAAAAGATATACGTTCATTTGAGACAACTCACGAAACATTTTTGAATGCAATGTTTTTTATTCCTATCCACAAAATATGTTTGTATAAAAATTCGCCGAAGGATATAATTTCGAATTTACATGGTTTTCTACGACTGACACCTTTTAGTCTCTACTGTCTGGCGATTTTTTTTTTTGTCTGGCAGTTTGCATGATAGTCTAGATATTGGTACTCGCGTTCAGATCTTGTCAATTACTCTTAACGAAACCAGATGTATAGATTTGATAGATTGTTTCGTCAGTAATTTTTGGATGGAGGGCATTTCTACTAAATGGTAACTATGCTAAAGTGTCACTAGCTCGCAAAACTAGTATTTTGAAGAAAAAAAACGGCGTTTAGGATGCTGTACCTTGTATTAAAAAAAACACTCATATAAAATCCTATCTATGTTCGTCTGCGACACAGGTAGGTAATATTATTTCAGACATTATAATTAAAATCTACTAAAACGATTCGAAAAATCAACAAAAGCTTGTTTCGAATAGTATATTTCATATAAATACTGTAAACTGAGAAAGTAAAACACAAAGCTTTGTATTAAAAGTACAAGCTCTATAGGGGTCGTATAAAAGTGTTGCATCAATGTTTATGATGACGCAAACTGCAACTGTGCGGTCCGGTGGAGCAAGAACAGATATACTGATATGTTGGTGTAAAGCGTACTCGTGCGCGAGTTGTGAGCGAGGTAATGCGATAGTTATGTGTGAAAGACTGATACGAGTATAACTAAACCAGCTTAAATATTTCTTCAACTAGAAGAGACCAGCAGTTCGTTTTGACAGTTCGCTATCTCAAAGCTGTCAAAAAGGAACTAAGTTTGCTCAGTTAATAACCGGGCTTTATTACCAAGAAGAAAATTACTAAACAAAAAAAATAGAGCAGAAATATTATACCTATAGACCACTTTAGTTTGCTTGCTCCTGTTTTCACCACTTTTATGCCTAATTCTAGCCAATAGCCTTGCGGTTGATATTAAAAATCAGAATTATTCATTTAGAATCATTATTAAAAACAAACTTTATGAGCTAAAAAACAAATTCGTTTCATATGTTGGGAAGACTAATATGAAACTCGGTTTTGCATCGGGTGTTACAAAAAGACAAAAAATCGGGGGTAATAAAAAACCAAAGGGAAAAAAACAAGTCTTGTTCACAAAGTTCATAAAAGTGATGCATCAATGTTTATGGAGAGGTGTATATACCCATGCTGTAGTTATATAATAGCTAAGTTTATCGCTAGCATTGCGGGAATGAGTGAGCAGGTTTTGTGTATATGGATGTGGGGTCGTAGGGTAAACGATGCGAACGATAGTGGCAGACAGTGGAGTAGATAGGGATCGATATTGTTTTACTCACGATTCAAAAAGAGGGTTGTTATAGCTGAAAAATATGACAGGAACGGAGTATAAATTATATGTAGCATTGCTAAGATAAAACATTGCAACTCATAACTTAGAGCAATATGTTTAGGTTTGTGCAATTGTTGCGTGGATATCTTCTGCGTGCATGTAAAAGATATTATTCAAGTAATTAATAGAGTCACGCGATACGCGGAAATCCATTTATAGTAAGATGTTGCTTAAAGAAAATCTAGTGTTTTCCCTTCTTTGTTTTGATGTCAGCGTGAAAAATTGAAAAATCATTTTGATTTTATGGTGTGGTTCACCTACACACCATATTTCTTTTCCCAGTTACTAACTTCCACGACACTTGTTTCATCTTAGCACAAGGCATACTCAGGTAACAGCTCACTTTCAAGCGTGAGGTGAAGATGAACCATAAAAAAAATATATTTTTCCTTTTCTAACGCTGACATTAAAATAAAGCGGGAAAACACTAGATTTTCTACAAAATCTTACTATGTTTCTAGTAAATTTAATGTGCTTCAACTTAACGTCAGACTTTTTAATTTTATACCGTACATTTAATGAATTTTAATACGATTATAATTCCTACACTCTTGCTTCTTGTTACATCTAGATCCGCTTTTACGATTGGACTGAACAACGCACAGCCAGAAGATTGTACATATTATGCAAAACGCTACATAAATTGTCAGTAAATTTTAAATAAATAAGAGAGTAATGGCGTAAACAGCAAGTGCAGACGCACAAATATTCATAGTCAGACTAATGTATGTACGCACAAAATATATATTTTTTTGTAATTTATTCATTGACTATTTCTGACCTGAAAAACTCGAGAGACTCAGTAGACCTGAGGACTTTTTTGACAGCTCTGATCAACAACTGAAAACAAAAGATTTATCCATTTCATTCTCAGAATCTCACTGGGTTAGTTTAAAACACCTTTACTAAGAATGCGAACCATACATTAGGGCTTCGTCATAATGGTGGCAATCCCGCCAAAAAGCGCCATCTATCCACGTCAAGTGAAGATGTATGCGAAGACACCTGTTACTTCATATTTACCTCGACCTTGAGGTTCCCGGAAGTATGAGAGAAGGAAAACTCAAGGTGTAATGGCCAATGTTTACGGAAATATCTAAGGGACTCCAGGGATGTCAGTAATATTGGCAGGCTACACGCAATGCTGTTATTTTGACCTAGAGTATGTTTTCTTTTTAAATTTGGCACCATACAGTTATCACATTCAAAGCTTCACGATAATAAGACAAGTAATCAGCAAATCATAAAATTAAACCAATAGGTCTGTTACACATGCAGGCTTAATTAAATTAGCAAAGTTTTCCTGTCTGTCCTGATTGTCATATATTTTCTACACGCAAATAATAAGTATTAATCAATCATATTGTAATACTGACGGTTATACTTCTTATGTATTTTTAATTAATTATCAATTTATTTGCTGAGATAAAAACATATAGAAATACTTAGTAGTAAAAGGTCCACACTTCTCCTCAGTAGTAACAGGCAAAACAAAATATCGTTCTTTCCAACCTGGTAGGGATATATCAATAGAAATATTATATTAAAGGAAATGCCGCATTTTTGAGGTCTTTTATAGGTAATGAGGCTTACGAGGCTTATGAGGTTATACAGTTCGATGTGTGCTATTCTATGACCCTTACTCAACAAGTTATACGCGGATGCTCATAACCGGGCCAAGTTCGCCCGGGTTTGAAGGCGAAGTTCGTATCCCGGGCAACCAATTCGAAGGACACCAGGAAACAGATCCGGAGATTGTTTATATTTTTTATTGTGATTTTCTGTGTTTACTCATTGATTCTTTTGAGATCTGTTTTAATTATTTCTACTCGGAAAATATCCGGGATCAAATGTATTAATATAATGAATAAAGTTGCTTTGTTTTTTTTATAGATTCTTGAAGAGTATCTGGTAATAAAAGAGCCTTGCAATTTAATTTAGTAAATATTTAAAAAAAACTCTCTTGTATGTTATATTGGAAAATAGTTTTTCTAGATATTTTGCTAAAAGCAGTAAAGTGGAGTAAAGTTTTGTTGAACCAATGAAAAGTAAAATAATGCTCATAAGGATAATCGGATCAGTATGGAGGGTCTAAAAGTCCCGGGACTGTTAAGAAATACAAGTACATTTATTGACTAACAAAAATTATTTTGGAAGGTCCATAAAAGGTAAACAAAGGTTGATTGGTAAAAGGAGTTTTCAAAGCCTTTAATTTTGTTATAAATATAAGTGAATTGATTTAAGTACTTACTTGAACTTAATTAAATTGAATGTGGCTAATTTGAAATACCGACAATACATTTGCTTTGATGCGGAATGATGTGTCTTTAAATTTCAGGTCTTATTTCTCCATATCCATTACCCAATCTAGCTGTACAGACGCCCTAATGGAGAGTTTTGCCTAATGTTTCCCAGCAAATTCATAGAGTAGCGTGATATAGCTAACGCAGTCAATACGCATAGGCGTGCATGTTGAAGTACATGATTCCTTGATTGAATGTAAGCACTCTAATTATATGGGGTATTATTATCGTTTCATTTTCGTTATCCCCACTTCACCCCACACATATTATAAATGCGAACGTATATTTTTCGTTTGTTTTCGGGACTATAAATTAACTTGTAAAACTTGTCATTAGCCCTTCTTCTGCTCGGCAACGGTATGATGAATCGACTTGGTTTTGCACAAACATAGTTTAAAGTCCGGAAAACAAACATACGCGGGCGAAGCCGCTGGGACAAGATAGTTATCATTAAACGGTAAAGTCAGACTAACAAGTCACAATACATACAAATCAACACAGAGCCTAAGTCGTCGAACTTAGAAACTTGAAGGATAAGAGTATATTACGAGTATATTGATATTTAACGTAGAGATGTAACGAGAAATGATTTATTTATATAAATTATTTATAATAGATAGGCGGACAAATCCACGAGACCAACCAGACCAAAGACTATCCGGTTTTACAATTGGACATGAAAACGGTTTTGTTGCAGTAAATCAGACATTAAAAGGAGTTTCTGGGTAATTCTCATCCTCTGTAGTAATTAAGGCTCTGTGACGGCTGACAATTGGCTATTACGAGGGTTATTCCAAAACAGTATAGTTATGGCTCACTCGAGAGGGTAGACAGCATTAGTTTCAGTTACATGCTTGTAACAACCACTATTTGGTTTCAGGGTAAGATTTCAAACGATGCTGATGTAGGGCAGGGTGTCAGGGCAAGTGTCCTTGAAACCTTAATTTGGTTGACTTTGAGATATAATGTATCATTATTTTACATTACAGAATAAAGTGATAGATATCAAAGCGTTTTCGTGTGGTTTTGTTTTTTGGAGATATTTTGATTGTACAGGGTTTATCGGTTAAGAGTGTACTAACTAATATGGTATATAATACCTATTCTAAGAAACAACTTTCACTGTGTGACCAACTCCGAATTCGAGAAAATACATCTGCTGCTTTAAACATTTCGTCGACGAGTGATAAAAATGACCCTTATTATAATGCAATAATTAGTATATCACCTTGTTTGCATATTTTCGGAAAGTATCCAATAGAAGATTTGGCTTAGAGACAGGACATATTAGAATATTACTCTACGTAAGCTCACAAAAAATGTAAGTATAAACATAAACTAGCTACCTACAAAAATACGGCAGTAAATAACACAAAGTAAAGACTTAAATAAATGGCAGGTTTAGAACTACAAAACGATTGGATGTATGAGATGGCATGGATCTATCATTGCTATCGCTACAATTTTTCACCACGGTGTTGAAATCACAGGCCTTTTTTCTCGATGATGATGTTCTCATAACTCCACACTATGATTTTTTCGATGTCAGGGATGCCATGAAACTTTCATACTCAACCTGACTACAATTCAGATTTTAGAAACATTTTTTACAATTTTTTACGTGGAAATCAAATAGAGACTCGAACTTTAAAGCGTATAAAATAACCACAAGGCCACGGCGGTCCTCGTTAAACTACTAAGCGAATATAACCCAATTTTTGCCAGTGATAACTCACTCTAAGGTTCTATACTGTAATATCTGGACGTGTCTAATAATCTAATTTTAATTTACCATACCTGCAAATATTGTGTGGAAAAGATAGCTCTTTAGGCTAAGGCCTCCTTTTTTGTCTGTTATCTGTTGTATTTATTATCTGATGTTCTCTTTTATACTTTTTGTGGTGAAAAGAGAAAAGAGGTTATTAATTATATTTGTTCATCCAGAGGGATGCAATTATAAATCCCCGTCATGTTATTATCGATCAATCTCTCGTAGGAAAAAATCGAATCGAATCTTTTATCTCTTTTAGGTATTAAGTATTACTTGGTTAATACAAGTATGGTTGCCCTTAGCAACAAGTACCCTACCTCGCCTCAGGGTGAACGCGCCCCTGTCTGGCTGGCCACATGCCGGGGAGCGTCCGACCATATCATTTACTATCTAAATTTTCTGCTCTACTTGTTAAACAGATTTTTTACGCTGTGGTCACTTCTTAAAAGAATAATGAAAATGTATTTTAGTAGAATAAAATAAAGAGTTAAAATTTATATACCTAGGTTTCGTACTTGATTAGTTTTTGGAGGGTCTGTTACAGTACATAATTCCCTTAAAATCCTTATAATTTCGCTCTATGCGTCAGTCCGTCGGTCTATCTCTTCATCATGAAGAAAACTACCTATAATTCAGCATAATATTTTTTCGTGTAGATTTTATTTAGTACATTGGATAGTAATAATAATTTTACTTACAGGTAACTCCTATAAAAGTGTAATATGATATTTTTGTTCATTTATACCTGTCTTTTTTATAGCCTTTGCAAGTTAGGCGTCTAGAAAAAGGTATTTCAATTGGGTTGCCTATTCAATTTCAGAACTAATAACAAATAAATTTGCTTTTAAATCATATCAAATCAATATAAACTCAGAAACACTTTCCCCTTAGCACCCAAAATGGTATCTTCTAATAATCAATTTCATTCCAATACTTACTCATATGAATTAACTTGCCGTGATAAATAAATATCATAAACTAAAAAAAACATATTAATTGCTAAAAACAAATACAACGATGAAAAAGGTCCCATATCATGTGTGGGGTACGGGTTTAAATAAAAAAAAACTTACTCAGATATATATATTTCCACTCACAAATTTGTTATAAAAAAACTATTTAACGTCTGCAATAAATGTAGTGACTTAACATAATGGATGAATCAAGCCAATGCGTTGAATCAAAGGTCAAGTACCGGATGCTGTATCCGTTTTAGATATATAAATATATACGACGATAAATATTAACCTACGTATCTAGTGTTTGCGGTGATTACGGACACAATACAATACTTGTTTTGAGTGCATTAAATAATTAGATAAGGGAATAGAAAGGAAAATTAATTCCTGTTCGTCCCCGTAAAATATCGCTAGGTGACAGACAGGAGAAATAATTTCTCAGTTTGTCCTCAGAATATTTCGAAACTTCAGAAAGGAATAAACTATGGTACATACGTAGTTGTAGTTTTACTGTAGTAGTTCCGTGAACGACCTCGCTGGAATAATATTTATTGTGAATTTAGTAAAAATAAATACAACAACCACTTGGACGATTTATTTAATTCGGGAATTTTAATTATTATTGTGTGTATTTGTGTCTGTACTAAATTTTATTAATATTTTGCCAGACTCGTACACAGACACTTCGCTCCCTTTGTCAATAATTTTGAGCTAAGATTAATATACTCAAAAATTCATGAAACATAGATTTCTCACAAAGCAAATTGCTCTATAATTATACATTTACCTGATTAATCAAATAAAATTAACATGAAAGAAAACAATATTTTTTTTAAATACCTACTTAAATTTATTTACAAAATTTAAATATCTAAGTATAGTGTAACATTAAAAAGAATCTATTAACCAGCAGCCTAGCGACTTTCTAAACTTATTATTCAATCCTATAAAAACAGCTGGGATTTTTTAACTAAATGTCAAACTCAACATTAAATGAAATGTAAAGTTCAAGATTTAATCAAATTACTTAGAAAAATAAAGGACTGAAGTGAAGAAGGAAAGTAAATAACCCTAAATTCATATCTCCAACGTCAAGAGTTAGAAATCGGAATTTTCTTAGAAAACTAGATGATTACTTAATTATTAAATATTATTTAAACGATGTTACTCGCTGTTTTAAACGCAATTTAGATTTTGAGGATATAAGACTATCTATATTGGGCAAAATTATAGGATAAAAAATAATTAAAAACTATGTCTCAAATTTGTAATATTCTTATATCAATTATTCAACGAAATAAACAATTTTCTCAGTTTAATTTATGTTTCATTAATAGCTTTAAGTTTAGATTACTCTGTAAGTCTATATTTTAATATGTTTAATCTATATACCTACTAGGAATTCGAAGAGCAAACACATTTTTTTTACAAAATAATTGCAATTTCAGACGCGTAATTATTAAACATTATATTTTTTAAGTAATAAATATCTTTTACACTATATCTCCTTACAAATACAAGTCATTCTATATAAATTGTAGTAAAAATCTATATAAATTGTTAGTAGCCAAATACTGCACATGTCATATTAATCTTCTTATATATAAAAATCAATTGCTGTTCGTTAGTCTCGCAAAAACTCGAGAACGGCTGGGCCGATTTAGCTGATTTTGGTCTTGAAATGTTTGTCGTACTCCAGGGAAGGTTTAAAAGGTGAGAAAAATGAATAACTGTTTGGCGGTACGAAGTTCGTAGGGTCAGCTAGTCTTATATATAAAAATCAATTGCTGTTCGTTAGTCTCGCAAAAACTCGAGAACGACTGGGCCGATTTAGCTGATTTTGGTCTTGAAATGTTTGTCGTACTCCAGGGAAGGTTTAAAAGGTGAGAAAAATGAATAACTGTTTGGCGGTACGAAGTTCGTAGGGTCAGCTAGTCTTATATATAAAAATCAATTGCTGTTCGTTAGTCTCGCAAAAACTCGAGAACGGCTGGGCCGATTTAGCTGATTTTGGTCTTGAAATGTTTGTCGTACTCCAGGGAAGGTTTAAAAGGTGAGAAAAATGAATAACTGTTTGGCGGTACGAAGTTCGTAGGGTCAGCTAGTCTTATATATAAAAATCAATTGCTGTTCGTTAGTCTCGCAAAAACTCGAGAACGGCTGGGCCGATTTAGCTGATTTTGGTCTTGAAATGTTTGTCGTACTCCAGGGAAGGTTTAAAAGGTGAGAAACATACATAACTGTAAGGCGGTACGAAGATCGCCAGGTCAGCTAGTTAAAAATATAAAATGAGAGGCTAAAAAATTAGTTGTTCTGCAAACTGTACACCTCGCAATCACAATAATTTTGGGACTTTTTCAACCATGTCTTATGACTAAAATAATAAAATATATATTCGTAGA
Source organism: Ligdia adustata (assembly GCA_947049295.1). NCBI lineage: Eukaryota > Metazoa > Arthropoda > Insecta > Lepidoptera > Geometridae > Ligdia > Ligdia adustata. The sequence goes on from OX346233.1 coordinate 4,519,220, forward strand.
GCCTGTGTACCATGTTTCGTCAAGAGTGAATGGAAACTATGACCTATACGCGAGTACGGAATTCCAGACAAACATTCATGAATACAAGTTGACAGATGAAAGAGTAATTTGCCAGACTCGAACCAGAGACGCTTCGCACGCTCGGCTACGCACTCGTTAATTTTTCCACCTAAACTATTTTTTTCAATATGTAAATATTAAAACTGTATGCCGGTTTTTATCTGGCCTATTGTATAAGCATTGCCATTCAGCGTAATAATGCGGCTAGCAATTAAAGCACGCTGCCCTCTGATGGTGGATTGGAGCATTTGGATTATCTGTAGATCTTACATTTCTATAGGTTATCTTGCTGCTATATTTTTTTGTTGTCGTAGTTAGTCATTTTGTTTATGTTAATAAAGACACTTGAAACTGTATTTATGTGCTTAAAAACCCTAATATATTTGCAAATCAGTTTCTATGTTTGTAGTTCCAAGGCCCACATTGTACAGGGAAAGTAGAAAGTATAAAAAAATCTGCTGGTTCATACATTTTGTCAAGGAACGGTTATATTTTTTATGGTATAGCTGATTTTTTGTCGATTCAACAGTTGGTTCTGTGATGAAAGTTGTTTGTATATAGATACCACCTTTCGGATTAGTACACCCCTACCCGATACCCAAGTATATGGAGAGCCAAACCTTAAATATGATTATTTAATTTGTATAGCGAATTTACGAAACTTAAGTCCTTTTCGTCTTCACCCTTCCTCATTCTTCCCTTCTTAGAAAAGAAGCTATCTCGTTATCTTGAAAGCTTGTTCACTTTTTATCCCACTAATGAATTAGGGTTTTACTATTTACTAACAGCAGTACACAAAATATTCGTGTATAAGTTAGTAGTTAAAGCAGAAAAGGTTTTTGGAAATGTCAGGATAAAAACATTCTGATTGGGTTTAATAGTGAAATAGTTTTCATATTTGTCAATATAAAATTTAGATTTTTTAATCGATCTCAAATAAGGTTCTTACTTAGTCACAATTTTTTTCCCGATTTCTCAAACAATCTTGAGACTAATTTGGAATTTTATTTTAAAGGTATACTCTCCAAGTCATACAACAGTCAACAAAATTGGACCTTCAAATTACAAATCAACTTGATTGTGAAGTCACCTGCCGAATTAAAGTATTTACATACGTATTTCTTAAAATGAATGTATTTTATTTTAAATCAATAAAAATATGAGTAGTTTAGTTCGAGAAAATTAAAAAACAAAAATAAATAACAATAAACGAATATTTTGAATTGGATATTAAACAGTTTTATTTCGAGTTTTCATAAAAATAATGTTCTAATATATTATTATACATAGAAATACAAATATTTTGTACAATAACCTACCTACATATTATAATCAAAAATATGTGGCTGCAGTGTCATTGCCCAAATAACTCAGCACCTAAATTACATTTAGTCAAAACATAACAGGTAATTAAACCGTGGTTTTACTCCCAAGGGTGGTAATGTCGCACTAATTTCCGCATCAGTGTTGTACTGGTAATTAGGAAGGCTCTATTGTAGGGGAAGAATAAACTAGAGTTGGTGTCACTGTAAATCAGGGTTTCCATATCAGGCATCATTATTATACTGTGATGCACAGGGTATCTGCTCGCTGATGAAGATTCAGGGTAGAAGATTCAGTAAGTCGAAAGAAGATCACTATTCTCATAATTACGAATAACTTTCATTAACAACCATAAACTTGACAAAGAAATTCCACTGTTCCACTAAAAATGTTTACCTATCGGTCGTCGATATATAGTAAGAAATAGCTGTTTTTTTTTTCGATTTCAGTGTTGGTCCCATAGTGTAAGTTGTTCCTAAGGATGAGTATCACCCCCTTTCCGCTAAGTAGGTACACCCCAAACTGATAACTCTGTATATGTGATACAAGGTGACTGATATAGGTATAACAAAGAGCATGATATCATAAGGTTAGGCAAAAATATCTTTACACCACCACTACGAGTAAAGTACCATATACTGAGTTACAAGACTTAACAAAATATGTGGACCTCGTTGTGTGTGACACTCGTCTGTGTGCGGTCTCCATGTTAAGAATAACTAATATACAACTTGTAGAAACTACGTGAATGTAATAATAATTGTGATTATGTTATGATCGAATGTTATATAATAACACAACAAAGCAAATCATTCTATTAATCAGAGCATAAAGTAGTGATAGAGTAGTCAGTGAACCCCTTGGAAGCAAAACGGCGCCGGTTCGATCCCCGGTATTGGAATTAAATAACAGTTGCTTTAACAGGAAAGTCATACTTCTTCACGCAACTTCTACTCTTAGAAGTTTAATAGCTTTCGAAGACAAGCAAAGTCGTCACCAGCCCACACTTTGACCAGCGAGGGGTCGCTGATATGCGTTTAAAAGAGAAAACAAAACGAGCTAGCACTGGGTAATAAACTGGTCACTCTGGCAGAGGGAGAAATGTTAATGATAGAAATTAGTGGAGGAATCACATCAAGGCATACGTGAGGTTTCACATCGGAGGAAAGTTCCAGAAACTTGTTGAACTTCTATTTTATTTTTCGATTTAGTTGAGTCGGCTACATAGTAAAATAAATTCACAAAAAACATGTCTGAAGTTGTGTTAATTAAAAACAGTGAAGTACTGTTAATCTACATCTACACTAATATTGTAAAATTGTAAAATGCATACATTTGTATATTTGTATGTAACGAATAAGCTTAAGAAAACTGGACCAATTTCAAAAATTGTTTTGCTGTTGGAATGCTTCATTGTCATAGGTTATATTATTTATTACTAAACAAAATTAGAGATCCGCGGGTAACACCACGGACCGCAGCTAGTCGCTTATTTATATCTATGTGCTACGAGTATAAAATTGGAAAATCATACAAGAATTATAGATCTATTCCTTTTGATACAATTTACACTGCCTGTGTATTTTTACTATAAACTGACGACCAAAGTGGTTTCTCACTATTGTAGCAAGTACGTACATAAAAATTAACTTAAAAATACAATTCATATAATTGTATGTGCTAACATCTGTATGAACACTTTTTGCAAAATTAACATTACTTTACATTACGTATCAACTGTTTTTCCAAAAAAATATTCGCTTTACCAAATGTAACGACGACTGTACATACTATGCGCAAAAGTATACTAGGGTCACAAAGTACCCTTTACGAGCAGTATAACCTCTTTACGATCCAGGCCAGAAGTAATTTCGTAAATAAATATTTCACATCAAAAAAAAGCCTTTCAAGATGAAGGGATGAAATTATTTAGCTTACTTCTTTGTGGGAGATAATTTCAATTAAAACGCTCTTCATTTGAAAAGGAACAACTGTAGTAGATTTTTGGATGAAATTATTGTTTTGCGAATTAAGAATTACTCGTATTTAGATAGAATTAAAACGAAATTATTATTTCTAAGATATTGCGATAGAGAGAAGAGTGTTTATTTAAGATTTCTTTTTCCTTGGTGAACTGAGGCCTTCATCTTTTTCGGGGAGACCCGTGCCCAGCAGTAGGATGTTATGGGCTGTTGTTTTTTTTTCATGTGATTGATACTGCTTTTTATATAAAGTATTATTCCTAATTTAATAAAACATTTATACTATAAACAATTTTTTTTTTAATATTTCTGAAACTAATGTTTGTGTAAACACCTCCCAAAAATAATTACAACTCTCTCCTTCAAAGAACAGACACATCACTAACATACAGAAAATTACTAAGTCACCATAATCTAAAATATATTAGTTTTTCAAAAATTACAGAAGCAATTAGCACGTCCCTTCTCCACTGACACAACTCATTAGCTCAACTAGTTGTGCCTTGAGTCATATTTATAATTTAATTATGTATATGGAACCATTAAAATGAAACACAAAACCCATCCTTATTCGATTATCTGTTTAAATTTTTAATTTTTTTTTTATTCGGATATATGTAGTATTTTTTTACCAATATTAAATAATAAAACCGTTAGCAATCTAAATTAACTCATATTTTCCCATACCAAACGTTTTCCCCTCTGTCCAAAATAACTTTACTTCAGTTGAAAAAATATACAATACTTTATTTTATAAGTACTCAACGATTAAAATTAAATATTGAAAACTATCGATAAACAGGCTCAACAATTCTATAAATACCACAAAAAAATAATAATTTCATCACAAAAAACAGAGAACTAACCTTCTCCGCGCGCTTCCCCGGAATTGTCGACGATCAACAGGTGCGGGCGGCGCGGTCGCGCGAGCTCCGGCTCGGCAGAGGCGGTCGTTACACCAACGCGAGAGACGCCCATCGCGGCCGGCGGTCGGGGCGCGAATGAGCTTGCCAACTGCTATCCGGCGCAGGGGATGGCGACACGAACTAAGCGAGCTAGTCTGTTCTCTGGCTGCAAGGTATAGAGCGGGTGCTCTGCGCGAATGCCAAGGTGAATGTCAGTGCGTTTCCGATGTTTTCCTGTAGGTTCGGGTTCCGTTACTCACTTCTGGTGGGTTGCAGGAAGGCTTTAGTATCAGTAACGATATTGTATATTTTATTTTACGACTGTTGATCTCGCTTTTTATTGATGTGTACTGTTTGCATGAGTACGTTATTCTATGACGGAAGTATAGTATTCAATTAAATATTTGAGCCTTCGAGCCTTACTTTGCAGCAATGTTGGGTTATCAAAAACAAAAATATATATTTTACCTATACTTACACGGCTAGATTTACTTTTATACATAAGTATTATTATTTTAAGGAAGCTCCCCGGACAAACCAATTTTGGTTGGGCAGTTGACTATTTTTGCACGTTTTATATGTTGTCTGAATAAAACAAACAAAATCTGGTGTTTGATATTTTTTTATGAAAAATTTCATTAATTCAGATGTAACAAATGACTAACAAGAACGTTTTACAGTTGAGTCCGTATAAAAAAAGTATATCATTAGATTATTTTAGAACTGTCATCATTAAACCTGAGCAGCATTTTTTGTATAGAGAGCAACAACAGAGAGCAAATATTTTAAAACAAAATAAGTAATTTCGCTTTCACTCTCGTTAAATATTCCATTCTCTTTATGCAGAGTTGGTTATAATAACTTTGTACTGTCAATTTCTTTGTTTGCTACGACGCGTTATAGACATCTCGTAGATGAGCGCTACGTCGTAGACTGTCTACACTGAACTCTATCTATCTATTTAACAAAACCGACAAAAAATTCTTACAATAGGCTGATGTAAAGGCTTAACATAATGTTACAAAACGACGAAAATAATCTTTAAAAACGTGATTATATTAAACGTTTTTATTGATATGATCTTTTTTTATCCTACACAGCTAGGCATTTGACCACTAGTTCGCACGACCACAGACGTCAGCGATACTGTAGCCCTAGATGGAGCATGCCTAGTCTGGAATACACTGGTTCTCAAGGAAGGCTGCCGGAACACACTTGTGCTTGGCGACAGATTTTACAACTTGAAGATGGTAGCTAGCAAGGCGAGCGGTAAGAAACGCCCTACCACCATGCTATGGTTCCCTTACGATGTTTTCCTTCACTGGTAGCTCAAGCTCTTTTTGGATATTTTTCGGGATAGAACCTCGTACCTTTTTCACGGCAATCGACCTCACTAACCACTTGACCATCATCGCTACAAAAAACGGTTGTGTAAAAATAAAAAATCTGTACCTACTATATATTTATCTTAGTTCATTTGCATAAGTAAACACTAGAAAAGAATTATAATTATAGTATTCAAAAATAATGTAGGTTCATAACGTATCGTTCTTCTGAAGTAAACAAATAAACGTCGCTGCCACGAACTTCGTAGTACCGCTACAAAGTCGTAGCCTGTTGCACCGTAGCTCGTAGTGGAAGCTACGCCATACATATTATGTATGATAGTATCCGTTCTTTAGGTTTATCTTACTTTCAGCCTTTCGGGAAAATATTGCACTTAGTTCCGACAGCTTTTACACAATTGACAACATTTCAGATTTTATACCCCCATTTTTATTACGATAATGGAATGACAAATGAAAAATAACGTATCAATAGTTCTTATTTTACTCAGAATGTAATAACTACGTTCTTAGAGATTTTTGAAAATCTAAGAAAAGTTCCGAATAATGTTATTTTCGTCAAAAGCTCGTAGAAAATAATTTCATTAATTATATATTCCATAATAAATTTAACTCGTAATTATAAGTATAATGACCTGGCATCGGCTTAGTTGACTCCTAACCGAGGTACAGAATAAGAATTTTAACGACCGCCGCCGTAGCTTAGTAGTTAGTATTCTGGCTTTAAGAGCCGACGTTTTGGGTTCGATTCCTAATTGATACAGCGAGTAATCCAACAGATTATCGATGATACAGATTTTCGAACGTTGAGCTGTCCTGGTATATATGAGAATATTGAGTGGCGTTTCCGACTCAGGAGAAATCCCACCAGGAGAGCTTAGAGTGTAGAGCGTTATTTATTATGTAGATCACTGAGTCCAACTGACTTTGACTGGTCAGGTGCTTGGGAGAAAGACCCCTTAGCAACACAAAAGGACATTACTATGAAAGTGGTCACTACCGAAACCAAAACACAACCTTTACGATATGCCATTTCCCCACATTAGGGTGCAAACACACCGAGAACATGAGATTGAGTTATACAGAATGAAGTAGAAAGACATACATACATACGCAGCAAACTTATAAAAAAAAAACATCAAATACTTTAAAATAATTTAATAACTAGTTAGTAAACATTGCACGTCTTTAAGATGATTTAGGAGCTCTCCAAGTGTGCAGGTTCTTCTATTCAGTCATAAGACACTTAAGTTTTAACATTGCCATTTATTCTTTGATCTATTATTTTTATTTTATTTGGCCGCCATCTGTTGATCCTTTGTTACATGCAAGTGCTCTTGGTGTATATGCAACATAACGAGCTCTGGCTCTCAATCAAGGTTTAGCGTTTTCCAATAAAGGATGACCATTTAAACTAGACCCTCTTACGAACACAGAAGTAGAATAGTTTGAGGTACATATAAACTGGTCAATTTACCTGGTGCTTTTTGATTGGCCAAAAATTCTATCAGTTTGTGTTTAATGCGTTTCAATTATTGTTATGATACGAAAATATTGATTGAAGAGTGATAGGCTTTTTAAACAGGGTGACTAGTAATCAACTAGCATCCTCTTAAAAGTGTCTTCTGACGACCATAAGTTACATCTTTTGTACTAGGACCTTCACAAATTCGCAAAAAAATATATATTGCTATTCCATAAAAAAATCATTGTCAGGCAGCCAAATATGCGTGGTACATCTGTTCTTTTTATGTTAGAATTTATAACCATAAAAAAAGTTTCGGTATTAGCAAAAAAGTTTTATATTCTCAAGCACTTTCTGACGTAACTGTGTCCTATCGTACTGATTTTTTGTGTTAGGAAAATATGTTCTATCAGTTAGTTCATGGAACTACTGAGGGTAAAAAGCTGGGTGCTGCTTTTTACCCTCAGTAGTTCCATGAAGCTGGTCTCGTACTGAATGTCCTTCGTAATGAGGAATACAGTGGCCCCCTTTTATCTTAGTACATCCCTAACTGATAGAACATATTTTCCTAACACAAAAAATCAGTACGATAGGACACAGTTACGTCAGAAAGTGAAGGCGGAATAGTAAAGTTGAATTTATATAGAGCATTTATCCCACACATATTATTAACGCTTAAATGTGTTTGTTGGTTTGTTTATAGTTAGTTCGAGGTTTGGTAGAGATTTTGCCGCGAATACAAATATAACGCGTGCAAAACTGCGGGTAAAAGCTAGTATTATAAATAATATCATACGAGTGAATTTCGTATTTTGTTCGTTAGGTTTCGTGGAATTTATCTTTCTCAGACCAAAGCTATGATTTTGCACCCACACGCCTCTTTCTATTTTAGCTCTAAGGATTGTGTAAACGATTGAAGTGGGCGGTTGTGTAATAAAACTGCTCATTTAAAAAATAGGTCTAAAGTAAACTGATTCATGTATCATATGAAATATATATGACGTATATTGCATATGACAATATAAACAAATCATATGAAAGTATTACTGTTTTTTTAAATCTAGCCTTATAAACCGACTACGAAAGAAAGAGGGTTATGTTTTTCGAGTGTATGTATGTATGTATGTATGTATATTTCTTTGGGCCGCCCTAGAACCTAAACAACTTGTCGTATTTTACACAATTTATTAAAAAAAATATATATAACTAAAAGTTACATAAAAGTTAAAAAAATAAGGGTGATACACAGGATTAAAGATTCAGCAGTTGGGTTTTTTTGAAATTGCCTCTAATCACTTCTTTTGGATATTCCTAATTAAAAAGACACTGCTGCGAAAACTTTGAACGCAGGATCCAACCAGTATAGTTCTATGACCTATCAATATCTATAAATCAATTTGCAGATTAAAACGAATCCATAGACACTTCGCAAATCAAAATCGGTCCACCAGTGTAGGTAAGGTAGAACTCGAAAAGTATCACCCTCGGCAGTCGGGTAAAAACGTGGTGAAAAGGATGTATGAATTTTAATATTTGGTGATTTTTAATTGCAGGAGGATTTTTTCCAGAAAATGTGTTTCTTAAGGTGCTTCTTGTTACCGGCTGACTTCATTAATATTTGACAGACACATCCAGTAAATAAAACTAAATAAGACTTCTGAATATAAAACAAATATATAAATATTATTGTCCCCCAATGTATCTTTCTAACATACGTTAAAGTGGTTGAGGTTTTTTGTGAAGTCGCGAAAATATGCTTTTATTCCTTTGTCACCTCAATCTATCCCCGCAATGGGGCAATGGGGCAAACAACAATAAAATTTTCTCTCTGCTTGATAGTAGTGTTTAGTAGTGAGATGACAGACAGGAACTTTTTTCCTGTTGTCCCCTTCTATATTTTCAATAAACATTAATTAATTTTCCAGTATGTCCCTTATTATGATCGTGAGGTCAACAGTTCGTAGAACCACTAAAAATAGCCTGTTTAACACAAGCTCCTGATTCAGGCGACAACAAGTGTTTAATTACAAAATGGCACCACAACCAATATTTACCAAGTGACGGTTTGTTCAACGAGATTGGTTTCCTTTCGTGGAAATTTCAATTAACAACAACAATGTACTCTTTTGTGGTAAAACTAAATGTATTGCTACTACACTTACTATAAAAAGAACAATAAAAGTAATAGACTTCATTTCGGCAATCCTATATACATTTTTTTGACAATTTTCATTCAAAAACAAGGTGCTGGAACAGTTTTACCCGACTGCAAGAAGGAGTTTTTCGAGTGTATGTATGTATGTATATTTCTTTGACACGCCCTAGAGCCTAAACGGCTTGTCGTATTTTTATGTGAGTGGAGTCAATAGATTATTCGTAGTCTTAATTGTGAGAGCGACACGGTAAATTTTGTAATCATTCAATATTTGAAGATAAATTTAGAGTAAATAAAATTATTCGTTTATTAATTATAGATTCTCAAATAATAATTTAAATCTCAAAATAAAAATATTGATGTACCCAGGTACATCAATATTTAATAAAAAATTATGGACGATTTAGCAGTTGGGTTTTTTCTAACTCGCTTTTAACCACTTGTTACTAAAACCCTCTCAAATAAATAAATATTTGTACAAACTGAAATTTAGGACTTCCTCCTATTTAGTAAAGTCTTTCAAAAGCATGTCACTCGATTGTGATTGTGTTTTTCTTTTTCATCTTCTAGAACACATTGATTTAGGCGTATAGATGTAAAACCACTTCTGTCCTTGATCCACCTTTAACATAGCCTCGTGTGTCTAGTATTGTCAATGTGTGAGTGAGGCGCAACAGGCCTAAACGCCCACAAACATACATTTAACATCTTCGATTATAGAGGTGTGTGTGAAGTGAACGATTATAGAGTTCTTTTCAATTAATATGGCTAATCTATAGGATTGAACAGGGGAAAACGATGCAAATAAAAATTTGATAAAAATGATTTATTGCCTATTAATTTGTCCATTTCAATATAAATTCAATGTCTGTCACAAAAGGTATTTAATATTTATTTTATGGAACTATGAAAATTAAATGGAAGTCGCTGTGAAACCCGTGTTTTTTATCCAATAAATCTAATAGGCAAGTTATTCTTTCAATAGTTCTACCATGAAACTACAACGTGTTACCAGCACCAACTTACGTGAAACAAAATCTACACTTACGATCTTCTGTAGAGTGTGAGTTAAAAGGCTAGTGAACACTTATATGAATGTTTTTCTAGTAAATAGACCGACCGATGGGTTGTTTTTTAATTGCTTTGTTCCAGACGTTGATGTTTTGTCGGTTGTTGAGTTTCGGGCAAACGTTTTTTATCTAACCGATTTTCAGGAAAGGGGCGATACTTTATTCGGCTGTATGTTTATTTTTTAATGTCTGTTGCCTAATTTCTCTTAGACAGCTGGGCCGGTTTAAAAAATTATTGTATTTGTTTTGATACTTATGAAGTGATCCCATTTAATTTTAATTCAATATTGATATAAAGTTTTTATTTTTAAATAGAAATAACAGAAAAAACTGAAACTATCGGTGTCTGCCGTAATGGGTGTCAGTAATCACTTAACAAAATACCAATTTTTAAAAGAACTTGTGAAAACTGTTTAGCTGTCACCGAAAGTATACGTTTAGTGGATACGTTACGTTAACTTGTAATACCGTGATTACCTCTAATGTAACTAGATGGCGTTGTTAGGGCTTAAAACACGCATACTTATGACTCTTGGCGGATGTATATAGGGGGTTTCTGATCAATTAATTTTATTGCATTAGTTAAGTAAATCTTGGTACTTAGATTTTTGAGGCAGTAACGTACGATACACCGACTTATAAACAGGTTCGATAGGATTAGCCTTTATTTAATTATGCCATTATTTTATAGTTAAAACGAACTAATCAAATGTTGATTACATCTTTTGTGTTTTACGTGAGGTTCAGATTATTAGTCTTATTATTATGTATTATAAATCAGTTCAGCCGTTAAATTAACATCAGTTTTTTTAGTTGATGATTTTGATATAACGAATTTTTTTTTTATTTAGTAGTGAATTCATTATTTGCAGGGGCTCAGTTTGAAATGCTGCATGGTCACACATCCAAGACCTACCCGAGCTATGAATTATATATTATAATACTATTTGAATGACGATAATATAACGTAAGCTATCTGTGCTACGATTAAACTACATGCGTTACTACAAGTGTGCTACGAAAACTATACGAATGTGTTTCTACGCTAACTTTTTCGATTTGAATTATATTTCTATGAATTTGTTTAGGTAATTATAGTCGATTAGCGATATAGGTATACAATAATAAATACATATAAACATTAATACATACAAAAATATTCGACAAATACTCATGTATATTTGTCTATTTTTAATTTGTATGTAATATTTTTATTTAATTAATCAATTATTGAATTAAGCTAGTAAATGGCGTCGTGTCAATTTTTCCCATTTATAAGGAAAATGGGGCAGTTTATTTATAAAATTATAATTAACGTGACAAGTTTTTGTATGGAGAACCTAGATTTTTTTCTTAATTTTGTAAAATTTTGTTCTGCAATACTTTGATGGGTAGACTAACACTCTTCAGTATTGTCACTCCTTTATATTATACGTTGTATAAGTATCGATACTGATAAGAAAAAAAAAATACTTAAAAGAAAGACGCTTACGTGGAAAATCTTAAGAATCAATTATTTTCGTTCTATTGTCCTAAGGGACGACCCTTACTTTAAGCCCTTACAAAATGAGCTATCAAAACTTAATTAATTTCAGTAAATGTACCGTAAACATTAACAACGGCACGTAAATATAACTTTTATTCTTGACTGAATAAGTTACATATTATAAACATATTTGATGCCATGCTTTTCCAATGAACCATCTCTATTTTTTTAACTTTGCTGTGTTATTGACAATGAGGTCGTTGTCATTTTATAGTACAAAGACACAATAAACTGACTGGAGGTTATCTTGCTGCACTCATATAAGGAACCTTGAAATATAGGTCAAATAAGATATATTAGCCTGACTCTTGTCGTTTAATTAAAAAACGGTATAAACAAATTTAATTAGATGCATCTAAGTGTATGCCTGAACCCGGCAAGCATTAGACACCTTGTCTCTGAAACAACATGGCTGAATAAATACCATTAAAATATAAAAAAAAAAAAAATTAAGGTTTTGAGTAACGGAAGTGCCCTTTTTTGCATAAATTTTTATTCACAAAATTAACGCGTGTTTCATACTGTTGAACAATACTGGTTTTCACGCGTAAGGTCCATCTATAGTTATGTGCACATTCGCTGCACTTCATCGGGGATAAAATGAGTCGTTCGTATCGTCTACAACGATAGCACGCTTCTCACACGTCATTACAAGTATATTAATCCCATATTGTTTTACACAATTTTTATTATTTCACAAAAAATTGAAAGTAACAGGAAGACACAATTTACTGAAATCGTAATACCATCATATATCCCGATACACAGGTTTTCATTATCTATAAGAGCATACAAATATAATAATAGTCGTGGGTGAGAGAGTGGGTGTGTTTATTTCACTTTCCGAACAAAAACTTTGATTACGCTGTAAACATTTTAGAATACGTGTCTTGTAGGCAGCGTGGGATGACATAGAATTTATATACTAGCCTACTTCTTTTACGACAAAAATTCTCTTATAAACAACTAGCTACGCGCCGCGGTATTACCCGCGGATCTCAAGTTTTTTCTAGTAATAAATATACCCTACGTTACTCAGTCACTGATAATAATCTAACGACCAAAGAGTTCTTGAAATCGGGATAGCAGTTTTTAGTTTATTCGTTACACGTAATAATACAAATCTTTTCTCATTGTAATGTTATTATATATATAAGTGTCACCCGAGGCGTTGCACGTGACGTAAAATTTAATATAAAAAAGTTTCAACATTTAAACCCCGATTTGACCTAAGGGGCTAAATATCCAAAAATCCAAGGAGGTATCTAAATTTTGAATCTCATTATTTTAGTTGTAAGATAATGCCGAGTTGTTTACCATTTGATGGAAGGGCGAGATCTTGTCGCCCACACTAAGCCGCCCTAAAAAATGGCTTTATGAGATACTTTATCAATAAGAACCTTTTTGCTTACACGTGATCTAGATCTACGACGCATTAAATAAACAGAATTGTTTTGAAAAAAAATTGGCTAGCGCGAGTTTTTATACGAACAGGTATTTTAAGAAAATTCGTTACATATTATTTCTGAAATAATTCATTCGAAATTCTATCTACTCCACTATAATAATAATAAAGCTTTATTTGATTCCATACATAATAAATAAATTACAAAAATATTAAAATAAACACACATCTAAATGTTGCGTTGTATGCATGGACTAACCCTAAGGGTAAAAGCCTCCTCCAGAGAATAATGGCTCTGTCATTAGCCATGGCTGTCCAACTCCGACCTGCTGTCTTTGCCAACTTGTCCACTTATCTAGCATATGGCTGGCCTTTCGCTCTTGTGCCTGTTGGTCCAGACCATTTAACAGCTCTTACTGTCCATCATATATCACAATACCTGCCCACGTGACCTGCCCATTTCCATTTCCTTTTAAGTGAGAAAGTTAAAGCGTCTGATATTTTTGTTTTATTGCGAATATCGACATTCCTCGCTTTGTCTTTTAATTTTATTCCTAGGCAGCTTCTCTCCATTCTTCTCTGAGTAGTCTGAATTTTGTTTCTGGTTTTGAGTTCGAACTTCCAAGTTTGGCAACCTACTCCACTAGAACATATCTTATGTTTGTCTGGGTGTTGGTACACGCATACTGGTCATAGTTTTAAACTAATCTTGACAAAACTTGGTATACAGGTTTTAGCATTAGGCTTGATAGATATTATTATAAATGAGAGCATTTTCCAGCTGTTCTTTGTACAATACAGGAAAAAACATTTATTGGACGAGCTCACGAGGTAGACTCTATTTAAGAAAAAAAAATACACGTGCATTTTATCGGTTAAGAATCTTGGATTCCAAGCTGAAAAGAGGTCGTTATGCTCCCATTCCATGCGCTAACCTATCCTAACCCTGTATATTAGAAATTAGTAGAAATATCGAAGTAATTTGGAAAATGTAATTTAACAATGTAATTGCTTAAATTAATGTAACTTACTTTTACAGATAAGTGCGTCGACCCATCCAGCTCCATGCACCGGTCGATACACCCGCACTTTGTAAAGGATTTCACGGTTTTTGAGCAAGCAATAACAGGTGGTCGAAGTGAGATCGTAAACGTAGCTCGGACCACTGAGCTAAAAGACCCGCTCCCACGCGTCATGATAGAGAGAGTGGAATACGCTTTTTAAAATAAATTCGACCGAAAAGACATGCTTTGTCTTTTTTAAAGTTTCCGATTCTAGTCTGTCAACTTTTTCTTTTTATCATCATCATCATCACGTCCACTGTTAACAAAAATGGTTCTAAGGAGATTCTCCTTAGAAGCTGCCAATTGTACCCACAGGTTATGTGACTTTTACTATGTCATAGGTCCACCTAGCGGAAGGCTCTATACCTACCTTCGTCTTCGAATTCGTGGTCACCACTCAAGAACTTTTTCTTTTGTTATTTTCGCTCCCGGATCACTTCAAATATAACTATGGCAACCATTGCCATTTGGTTACCTCGGTTATAGCTATCTCTGCAATAATAAACAAATAATAAACAACTTTCACTATGGGACTAACTCAGAATTTCAGAAAAAAATCAGCAGTGTCATACATTTTGACGACGACCGATAAAATTTTCTATGAAACAGCAGATTTTTTTTCGAATTCAGAGTTGGCCATAGGGCCAACTCTGAATTCGAAAAAAAATCTGCTTTTTGAACAACTTTCACTATAGAGTGAAAGTTGTTCTTTTGGATGAGTAGTATAGTGACTCTCTTCCGGCTTAGTACACCCCTGACCGATAACCCTATACGCAATAAATTACCTGATGACATAACACAAAAAATTACATATCATGCGTTAAAAGTTGAGTTCAGTTTAGCGATGGAAGACGTGAGACAAAGGTTAGCAATCTCGGTTTCGTTTTGACAGTTCGCCGCTTTAACTCTGTCTAAATGAAAAAATCAGTAGCACTAAACTTTGTTTTACTTCTTTCATTAGTAACTTTAGATGATACCATCTCAGGTATTTATTAACGAAGCATATTATTCAATTAGCGAATTTTAAACTTTGTCATGTTTTATGAGTTTAGGTAGTAATTACTCTATTTATCGTAAAAAAATTGCGAATACTTGTACTTGCTCATTGTAAGTCCATTTCCATACTTTCTAACCTTATATACAAGTTCAAGGCTTAAAAGAACTACACCTGAACGCATTTCTTAATTTTTTATCACCTATCAACGAATAAACGTAAGTTTTTTATAGCTACGATACCTCTCAACCACATGCATGAGGGTCAAAGGGTCAGAAAGAAGGGAATGTTCTTTACAATGAGTCCAACGCTCCTTGGGGTCAAGACAAATTATAGTTAGAATTGTAAAAAAACCTCTTTCATAGTTTTGCATGCTGAAGAAATACGGGCTCTGTAGCTTAATTATCTTTTATTTAATCTTCACATGAGAAAAAAACCAGATGCAGGTCTGAGTAGTGGGCCGACCTCGTTTTAGAAGAATCAGTAAAGTATTTTTTTTTTTATTTAGAGAGAACATGAATGCGAGCAACCCTCATAATATTAAAAAAGACATTGTTCTTTTATGACGCCTAATTTAAATCTATATCCAAACCATAACTGTACTGAACATCGACGAAAAAAATTATAATTAGATCCTAAATTCTTGGTACTAAATTTTTGTTCATGCATTTTGTTCCACAATTATGGAAGTTAAAAGATCAGGTCCAGACATATAGACTGACAGAGCAAGACTATAAGGAATTATTGTAAAACTACGAAATCCTAAAAAATATAAGCACCAACACGATAAGCTTGAGTTTTACCACTCTTTGAAAATAATGTCAATGCTTCTAAACCCGCTGTAAACTAATATCATAATAGCGTAGTATAGGTGCATATGGGGGCACGGCAGACCGTACGACGTACGTTGGCGGAGGGGGGCCCCACCAAGTATCGCACGGTCATACCATCCTTTTCTCGAAGCGGTTCGAGTGATTTTCGACCCCCTGTAACTTCTTTGTGGGAGAAACTTCATTTGGACGAGTACTATAAGATTTATAGCAAGCTAAAGTTCCATAATTTTGACACTGTTTCACTGACTCACCGATAGAGATTGCAAACCGGGTCCGGTGCCCTACCGGGCAAGCCATTCGTACCGGGCCTGGTAGGTACGAAAATTGCGGCACGGAAGCCCTAACTTGAAGAAAATTGGTATAGCAAGTGCTGCGAACCGCGATGTTGCATTAATTCTAATATAATACTCGTGATAATAATGACACTACTAGAAACCTTAGTACACAACATACTAAGTAGTTACATTAAAAACTTTTCATTATTGTGAGTAGGTATTAATCATTGATACCTAGAACTTACCTATATAGTAATATCGCTGCGTTGATGAACTATTTGTTCCTACATGTTTAAAAAACAACAAGAAACCTATATGTATTTGTACTGTAAAATTAAGTGTTTAAATTGTGTTTAACATGTTGTATTCTATGTGTAACTAAATGTAAATTTAAAAAACGTATTGCTTTTGTCCGTCCTGTATTGCTTAATGTACAACTATACTTAGTTTATTTTTGTTTTTCTCTGTAAAAGGAATAATGTATTTCGTTTGAGGAATAAAGAACTTAAAACATATAAAAGTTTGATTGTTTACAGTTACAATAACATTGCAGCCCAGCCAGTAGTTATAATATTTTGCTACGAGTATTTGCTCAATTATAGTTAAGTATATCAACACTCAATAGTCATAATACCTAAAGTTATTGTTATTATCAAAAGAATATTGTTTTGTTTTTAAAGCTACTAAAGTTTATCGAAGTTGATAAGACATTATTAGTTTCTTATTCTAATACTATGTTTTCAAATAATTACATTAGTATGAGTAATTAACTTTAAGCAAGCAGGTCTTTCTCTTGACTCTGTATAGTATTCCGTTCATATGTGAAACTAACGAATTCTGAGATTTTGAGACTGATTAAGACCGATTATTGTTGATTTGCTGGTTTGAAATAAATATTATTCCGTAACCTTGAATCATTGTATTTTTCCTCCATTTATGTAAAGCAAATTATCATAAAATAATTTAAAGGTTTCATCCTAACACATCGTTGGTTGATTGGCGGCGAATGTTACCGGACCCGGCCGGGTTGAAAAAAATACCGGGTTGCAATCTCTACTCACCGATCATCAGAATTCAAAGGCACTTCTAGCAAACCTAAAAATTTTATATTTTGAACACAGTATTTAGCCTTCATAGTACGGGGAAAATATGACATTCCAAATAATATATATTCCCCGTATATATGTCAGATTGTATATGTCGTATACAATCTGAATAAGTAACTTGGTAATCCTATATAAATCCCATCAGATTGTATGGAAATACAAAGTTACTTTAGTTTGTAATTACCAAGTCACTACATTAGTTAAAGAAATAATAACAATAAATAATATTTATATGTTTACTACAAAAATTTATCAGCTAGGAAACAAAGTATCAATTTATAACAAAGTCGTTGTATATTTACTCCCATGGATAAATAGGTATCGAATGAACTCGGTTAACATTCGATTTCACAACTTTTTACGGAATAAAAACTGTGCAGCCAGACTTGTGCATATTTGTACATGTAATGTTTTTGACGGGATATAATAAACAGAACAATAATTACAGCATCCGCCCACCTTGTGAATACGCCGTAAAGTTACGCAGAAATGAAAGGGTATTACGTACCTACGTAGCACGTAGATATGACGTATCGACATTAACCTTGCCTACGGATATAGCCAATATTGGTCGAGTGGGAGTCACGGACGTAGCTCACGATGTTTACGTACCTTGTTTGTGATTGTGACCGTGCACTCGTATAATTAACTCGTACACAAGTTATGGGTAAATGATCGCAAAGTTATAAAGATAACTACTAGTATATTCAAAATAAATTATATCTATCGTGTATCGTTTTGAGGATAGTTATAGATAGATTTTACTGATCACAAAAAGGGGGAGTTTCTTAATTCTTTTTTGCACTAAAGAATATTCTTTTCCATTGATTCCTGTAAAATTTTATCAAAATCATTCAAGTAGTTTAGTTTTTAAATTAAAATTATATAATAAATAATGGAAATATTTAAAGCTTATTTTTTTTTTACGCAAGTTATGACTGTATACTTGTAATTTTCATAGATAAGCTAATAGACAGTTTAATCATACACATTGGTCATTTCAAAACCCATTCGTTTATTAACCGTTCATAGAATTGATTAGCTAGAAGAAAGTACAAGCAAATATCATTAAATTTTGCTCAGCTACGCGCAAAAATCACTCCATATTCATTCTGAGTGACCTCTGAATAAAAGCCTTACGAGCCCCATCAAACGTGGCAGGGGTGTATTTAGGGAATTAATAATACCGGGGTTCTATTTTTTTAATCACTTGCTAGTGTCTTCACGTACGAACAGTAAACGAATATAGTAGCATTCTTAAAAATTCACACCTTTCACTAACAATAAGAAATAAAATTCACGAGGGATTTATTTCACAAGTGAATCTTGTATTCATACAAGCGATTTCAATAATGGGGCCTCTGGTCAGTTGAATGCTTACTTTTGTTGGTATATGTTAAGGGATGACACCAGTTCGCTCAAGTTATTGTCTTTGCAATTTTTCCCTGATTTTTAATAGTAAATAAGCTTGCGTTTACGCGCATCTCATCTGATGTAAAGCGACGATGCGGCCTAGAGGTAGTACGCTTACCTAGAAGAAACCGATTTACTCGCGAACTAAAGACTCCGATTATATCAATTGGAAAATAGAATAGCCTGTAATGAGTTCTATAATCTGGCAGTTTGTACATTAAAGTAATAGTCCGATTTTATAAGTTGTAGAATTGTAGATCGTAGAACTGTCTTTAATACAAAGTAATGAATTACAATTTGATTTATAATGACGAGTTTTGCCTTGCCTTTTGAAAACGGATCTAAGTAATCGTAAGTTTAAGTATTAGTTACATAATTGTAGAATCCTGGTTATAAGAGATAGCCCCCAAACGCTATCTTACACCGGCACGCTGGCCCTGTTTCTAACCTTCAGCGGTTATCCACCGCCGATCGCGGTGTAACTCAATTATTATTCCAATAACGCACCGAAGCTCTTTCATAATAAAAATATAAGCCTTTATCATGACGCCATATTGATATTTTAGACGTAGGTGTACGAATATCGCGCGGCTAATAATAATTATTGTTAAAACGGCTGTCATTTTATTTTCAAACTTATAATAAAAATTGAGCTCACTAAGCATGAGCTTTATTAAATTTTACAGTGTGAATTAAAAGTTCGATGCACTCGACTTTGATACGAATGGAAAATATTAAATTAATAATTCGACTATGCTTGTTAAGCTTGCTATGGAAATTGTTAATTCGTTTGATATTTTTCTGTTTATTGTTTGCAGATTTGAACAGGTTTATTGCAGTTAGATGAGTGTTATTTATTTTCATTGTTTTTGAATTATAAAGTTAAATACACTCTTAGACTAAGGTACTTAGGTACTTACCTTGTAATCAGGTTTGAAACATAGGATTGCTTCGAAAATAAAATAAGTTTATGGTGCAATGAGGCCGTGTGGGTATGCATCCGGATTTCACAATCTGTTTTATCTTAATTACGTTGTCAAACTAAATCAATTAATAATCTAGAAGAGTAAACTTAATGTTTCGCTTAGTGAGCTCAATTTTATCTTGGAATTACATAATTTAATTCCTCCATCCCCTTTCTATAATCGGACTGGTAGAGATACTGCAAGATGCCACCGATACACGGTAGAGATTCTACGGGCTCGCTCTAAATGCTTTGCGTCTACTTTTATTGCGCGAACAGCTAGGTTGTGGAATCGCTGCCGAGTTCTCTATTTTCCGATAGCTATAATTTAGAAATCTTTTGAAATTACGAGCTAATCTTACGGTTTCTTCTAGGCAAGAGTGCCTCGTCCTAGACCGCATCGTCGCTATATCGTGCGGTCAAACGCAATCCTATTATTTATTTTTTGTAAATGCCACCAGCATGTGGATGTATTATTTTTAGTTCGTAACTGGTTACCTAGCTCCATGTTTTTGGTGGCCAAAGCGATATGATATATTATATCCACTCAACGCTATAAAATAGCCCTATTCGCCATCCATTATAAATAAATAAGAGCGATGGCATTAGACCTTCATTATAAAGGATATTAATGCAGGATAAGCTTCCTAGCACAATACTCGTAAAACTGATCCTGTCTGAGAAGGTTTGATCAAGTTAGAAGAGCATCGTAAAGTATCAAGATTTTTACTTCTTCTTTTTATTGCATGCATTGCTTTTATATATTATATATATAAAAGCAATGCATGTTATAACTTATATTAATAATAACTAAACAAAGCAATTTTAATGTAAATATTTGTCATGAGAACTATTAAACTAAGAACTAATATTAAGTAATCGTATATAAATGAGATTTGTAAGTTAATTTTTTTAAGTAATTATTCATTCAAATGTAATAAGACTTGCCTGTAACGAACGTTATTTAAAGGTCAATAAATATTACTTTACTTTACTTTACTTTACTAGAATAAGAGAGAGTAGAGTATTTACTTGATATTTTAAACTCTCATACATGTTATTATTTGACGTTGACTGGCGGACATATTATTAAGTGACAAATAGCCCGACGCCATAGAAACCAAAGTATAACTTCGATTAGAAAAGTAGCTATGTCTATGTGTAGTGCAAAAGCTCAATATTTTAGACATTATTTTAAAAGTAATAAAATCTAATTCTATTAATGTCCTTGTAGTTTTTGATTTTTCAAACTAACTATACCAGATTTATCCTTTTACCTAACATTTAGAATCCATACACCAAGTTTCATAAAGATAAGATGGAAACTACAAGCTGTACGCGAGTACGAAATTTCTTGCGGACAAACATACATACATACAAACAAACTGACAGATGAAGTAACATTTTGTTAGACTCGAAGCAGAAACGCTTCGCTTGCATTGATGGTCCTTTGTCGTGTATACCGAAGTAAGCGCAATGCTTGATTTCGGCCTCACCCATAGAAAGGCGGAATCGTTTCACACTCATAACTCACCACTAGGATTTCTCCTATCGATATGTATGTATATGAAATATTCACAAACACAAGCACAACACACCCAGATCCAAAAATCTTATTTCAAACTCGTTTGAACATCTGCCTCGACCGGAAACCCTGGACCGCTGGATCTAGAAACAAGCGTGCAGTTATGATTAGCATTGAGCTATTTTTGATCGCAAGAGAACGCTTATCTTCTTAACGACTTCCAAAATAAAAGTATGTTTTTTTTAATATGCTTGTTACATAATTTCCCAAAGACGGCTGGAGCGATTTGAAAAATTATTTATTTGTTTAAAAGGGAACTTTTTAAATGATCTTAAATTTAAATGTTATCATTGGGTTAAGAAGTTTGTTTTTTAAATCACTGAAACAAATGATCGCCGCCTACAATTACGGAAGTCGCTGATTTCTGTTGGAGTAATTCTCCTTCCCCTCCTATAAAAATACCACAACGATTTTAAAAAGTCATAGATTTCCAAATTGTAAATTTACTCGTAAATGTGTACTAAAAACATTTTATATATGCATCTAGGTAAAATATTTTACGTCGTAACATTTTGTATCCATTCAAAATTGCTCTCTCGACATCACTACTTTTATACTACTATCATAATTCTTTTTTTTTACAGTACGTAAACAAAAAAGTATCTTCGGATATCGAAATTGAATTTATTCAAACGCCTGTCATCAAATGTGAAAAAGGCACTTCATCGATGTTTACTTAACGCTCACATTGAACCTTCTGCGTTATTTTTGACAACTTCCCAAGAAAGAGTGAGCTACTCGTTAGGAGGTACATTTCATCAATTGTTTTTTTTTTATATTTGTTACCTGTTTTCTTGGAGACGGCTAGACCGATTTCAATAATTCTATCAGCGCCTGCCGTAGGGAAAGTCGGTTATCGTTGTGTATCTTTTTGTTCACAACAACGGCTTGTTTTATAAGACAAATAAAAAGGGTGTTATGGATCGGAGCGTCTTTAGATCAAGACTAGCAAAAAAAATCGTATGTACGTTTGTCTGGATGTTAGTTCTCGCGTAATGGTAGTGACCCCAATTCGGCCAGTTCCCAAAAATTATATCCATCCTTTTCTCACTTGTGGAAACAAAAAGAGAGGAGACAATTTTAGAACGGTCAAATTAGGCTAGTTTTTTTATGTTTGGCCTGCTCGAATCTGAGTCAGTAGCTTCAAATTAACGTAACTTGGTATACTTAACGGGCTCAATAAGCTGTACTAATTTCAAAATTACTAGATCGTCGAGGATTTTTAAAATTAAGGAGAGTTCTTGTAATTATTGGCAGAGACATGTGAAATATAAACATAAAATGGTTTTCATTATATTTAGAACGTGGCAAAAATTGTGTTTATCTGAATTTGGATTCCCACTCAAAAATATTATAAAGTATAAAAAATTTCATCCAATATAGATTTGCTGAGAAAGTTCTTGCCCTAAAAGTGAGCACTCAAAAAAACTTTATAGTGAATGAGGGAGTGTCTCATAAAAAAGGAAGCATCAAAGTAACTAGTGAACATCGCAGAATCAAGTAAACATTGCAAAAAACAAGTAAGCTTTACAGAAACAAAAGAGCATCGCTTTTGCGAGAACTAAAAAAAACAGTTGTTCCATTGAAAAAGTTCATTTGTTGTCGTCAAAAGTTATGAAACAGCTGTTTTTTTTGCAAATTTAGAGTTGATGCTGTAGTAACAGTCGTATGAATGAATGAATGAATAAACTCTTTATTGCAGACACACAAACATCAAATAAACAGGAAAAAATCTTATATCTAGTGTCGTACATAAGAATGAGTACCTATAGTGACCCTTTTCAGCTTAGTAGGTACACCCCTAACGGAAGACCCTGTAAAATACCTATTGACAGAATTCTGTAGTGCTACTGTGTCAATAGTTATTAAACTCTAGGCTGCGGTGCAAGATTGGCTCCATTGGCGATGTGAAGTCAGCTGCAGTGAATCGACGACAGCTATTGTAGGAACAACTCTCGGTGTCTATGTCCAATGGCTAGCTTGGCGGCTATTGAGACGGGACATGGAAATGTGTAGAGTAGACATACAACTGATTAATTAACTAATGAAGAATTTTTTTTTTCTTTATATGTGACCACTGGCATATGTGTAATTTAGAGTAGCTTTATTTCTTTATTGTAAGTACACCCCGACTTATACATTATTTTTTGTCAATAAACTCCATCCAAAGGTTGCCTGGAAGAGAGCTTTTAGCGATAAGGTACACTACATGTAAAATTACATTATTTGTTTTTATGTTTAGTGTCTCTAAAATAAAGCGTCCATCTATCTATCTATACCTGTAAAGAAATACTAATTTTAGTCGGTTTGCACTTTCTTAATGTATCACTTTTTTGCTTAATAAAGTTTAATTTTTACATAAGTATTTGTCATATTTGTTTTTTCTTTATCTCATATCTTAGTCATAATTTTAACATATGATTAATCATAATTTTAGAGGGATTCAACTCTACAGTGTTACAATTTGACAACCCTTAGATTAGTAACTAAACGGTCTTTGTCTCTCGCGCACAGGGTAGATATTAGCACCAACAGTCACTTTGTCTCGTCAAAGAAGATCAGAGGGAGACATGGCACCGAAATAATCGAAGCAATGAAGAAGGTGATAACTACTAGTATAATTATGAAGAAAAAAATGACCGAGTGATGACTGTCTTCAACTCGGCAGGTCTCTATACAAAACTTCCATTAGTATAAAAGTAGATCTACTTGTGTGTATAGTGAGAACGAGTGGCATTTTTCCGATACTATGATTATGACAATTGTATTATATGTAGTAGTCTCTACGGCACTCCCTGTTCGTTCACACCTCGCCGACCGTCAGTCGAGTTGTTCATTTTTCTCATTCCGCTGGCTGCACCCCGCTGCAAAAACAACGGAGTTTCTCACAAACTATTATCTTTCCGAAGAGTTCTTCATTAAAATATTCTATTTTAGAATAGCAAAGAATGGAATTTTCTCATATGGAAATGGAAGCGAGTTTGAAGGTTAACGGTGTCATCTAGGCAAGCGTAACATCTTTGGCCGCATAATCGTTTTACGAGTACATCAGGCAAGTTGCGGACGTTGCGGTCTATTTTCCGGTAAAGAAAAACGGACATTGGATGTCGTAAAAATCTTAACTAACACACACACACGCTGGTTTTACACTAATTTAAAAAAAGGAGAAGGTTTTTAAATTCGTCTGATTAGTTTTTTTATATTTGATGTAAGTTCCTCGGTTTCTCAGAGATGGCTGAACCGATTCGAATATTTTTTTGTCAAAACTGTAAACTCCAATAGGTTCCATATATTCATATTAATTTATTTAATTTTTTATATGTTTCAAAATCGGTCCAGTAGTTTTTTCAGTTAAAATAACATTGTCACATACCAATACTGTCCCAATAATTGAACAAATTCATTTTCCCCACCAGACAAACGGATAGGTCAAAGTAAAATATTAGATTCTGAGACTGCTTCTCCAAATCAATTACTTTTGTTAACTATATCTGTACTTAGGGGACGTGCCTTATTATTTTACAAAACGTGATTTTCTTTATTCTCGTGGGAGTTTAGCCAATAGGTCAAATAAACAAGGGTATGAAGTATTTACCAAGAACTAGATTAAAAAGATTTAAGACTCCTTTGACGATCTCTTTATCTCGATATGCTAAATAGTTCTTCAAGGAATAGGATAACTTGCGTAGGATAAATAATATTATAAGTATAATGCTAACTAAATTAATAATTTATATATTTTGAAAATAACATGTAAAGCCGAATTTTTGTATTGCAGTATTTAATAACTTTGTACTTATTGGCCGCGTTAGCTCTTTAGTGAACGGGGGGAGTCGAAGGTTCGAATCCACCATGAAAAAGGTTTTGAATGTGTTTTTATTGGTACAAGTCTATGTATATTCATCTTCTTATAAAATTTAAACACTTCGTGTCAATTTTTTTTTCTTACGTTTGCTGTCCCATTTTAAGTGATGTCTCCCCCATTTTCATTCTATGTATTTCTGCTTTCAGGCACTTTCCGCCAATCTTGATTGAATGTATATATTTTAATACAATACCTAAACGCTTTCATCGAATGTATTTTTCATGTCAATATATGTTTGTCATTATTATCAGTGCACAGATAAATTTTATTACATACTCAATGAAAGTTCTACTATGGTACCTATATAGAGAGATTTGGAATAGCGTAACTTCGGACTGATCACTCAGAAGAATTTGAGAGCGTTGAAACCAAAGAGTACGTTTTATCAAATCTGGAATAACGAAACTTAAGATTATCTGCATTAAAGTCAGAACATTACCTGCCTGCCTCTTATAATACTGTCATTGTACCTACTTCAATTTGTCACATTTTTCAATAGCAATATTGCTACGTCTAAATATAATTTAAATATTTAGACTCGGAACAAAAGCAACGAAACAAAACCGATATGAATCAGTATTATTTGAAAGCTATATAAAGTTCTGAGCGAACCAGCCTACGTAACTACCAGTCTAGTTATAGGACACCTGCTTTTTAGCGTTCCGTAAGATACTACAAGAAAACTTTACCAATACATATAGTTTCACTCTGTCCGTAATCCGACCATCTCAGTCTGTCTGACCTGGTGGTCAAGTCTGTTATTTGAATTGCCCCAGTTTAACAATAAATATAAATACAAATGCCTGAAATTAGGGACAGTTTCAGCTAATTTCGATTTTATTTTTGGCATAGTAATAAAATATATGATTTTATATTTTAAGGGTGGCTTTCATTTGTATCAAGAGATGAATTTTTGCGACATATGTATTAAAAGTTTCGATTTTTTATACATATTCATGTGAATATGTATAAAAAATCGAAACTTTTAAATTCCCATACTTGAAGACCAGAAACTGCTTAGAAATATTGTATTGGACGAATTAGAAGGAAGCATAACTTAGAATCGAATTTAAAAACTAAAAACGGAAATAATTGTGATGTTTTTTTTTAATATTGTTAAATATTAAAAAAAATAACTCTACTATTACTAATAATTCTACGGAATCCCACAGTTAGCGTGTTTCCACATGCAAATGACAAATTTATTAATACATCGATGAAGGTTCTAAAGTTACAAAGAATGAGCGGTTGTGTCGAAGATGAAAGGGTTGCTATAGTTACGTAAAATGTAGGGTACCCTCGTCAAAAGAAGTGTCACCAGTTCTTTCTAGGCGTTGATGGAATGGAATTTGATATTTTCAGGTGTATTGTGCGACCCAGCTGTTAAATCGACGGCTGTGTTACGTAAACTACTTGACAAAGGGTTTAATTTATGATTTTTATAATAGCGGGTACCTTAGTTGCCTTTATACATGATACCTAAACGCTGCAGGGTTTTTAGGAAAAAGAAAGTGTGATATGTGCTATCTAATAATTTACACGTAGATATCATTGTTACGTTTTTGTAAGTCATGTTATCATATAATACTAACACGACCTACACACACGATTGCTAACCGTAGGATTCCGTTGAATTATTTAGTATAAGTAATGCTTACTTGAAGTTCTTTTTTAACACCCGACACACATCAACGTCGACTGTGACATCGTAGCTTCCGAACGGATGAACCAATTTTTAATTTGTTATTTGTTTGAAAGGTGAATCAGTTGGGACTGTTCTTACCCATGTTTGATAACAACCGGTGCAAGATAGGCCGCTGCCTCAAAATGGCGGATTTCATATTTTTACACAGCTCCCATCAATATGGACATCAAATGAAAGGGCTTGACTAATCGAATCCAAGTTAGACGCCAATTTTTTCATTTTTTATTTAGGGGCTGAATGTTTTTAAATTTTATATTTTACTTGTTTGAGTGACTACCGGCAAATCCGTCAATATACAAATGGATCCGTTACACGGCATGTGTCGCTGACTTTATAAACTCGTATATGTATTGCATTACGAGTAATACTACTACGAATTACAACCATCTGAGCATTTTCAAATGTTTCAACATAGCCTGGTCTACATAAATAAATGCCTATATTTCTGAGGATTGCGTACGTAATGTACTAAATTCTCAAATAAAATGCAAATATAATTTTAGTAATATTAAGTCGATCATCCATCATACCTGTCTTAATCATATCCCTTTTTAAATCGTAATAAAAACAAAAGTTACGTACCTATTAAGTACCTATTTATACTATGAAAACCATTTTCTATGGTTTTTAACTATTACATAACATTTTTAATAGGTCAAAAAAATTCAGCTATATATTTAATAATTGAATATAGGTAAGTAAAATTGTACTTAATTCGGTACTACTGCACCTATGTACCTATATAGGAGAACATTTTCGGTATTCGTTCGTTATCTCTTCTTTGTTACGATATTTACGGGGTTTTTGTCGTTGTAACAGTATCATTATCGGCACAGAAATAGGCACGAGGAAAGCTTAGATCGTAAACAAGCTAATAAAGCTTGATTCAGGAAAAATATTAAATTTACCGTCTAGAATGCCTGCTATAAATATACACGAAA
This sequence comes from Ligdia adustata, assembly GCA_947049295.1. Classification (NCBI taxonomy): domain Eukaryota; kingdom Metazoa; phylum Arthropoda; class Insecta; order Lepidoptera; family Geometridae; genus Ligdia; species Ligdia adustata. The sequence goes on from OX346233.1 coordinate 4,547,222, forward strand.
ATTTTATCGAATAGATAGATTTTTTCACAAAATATTCAGAACAAGTTTGCTATTTAATTTGTATAATTAACTTGCGATTGAATGTGTGTTTATGATCGTTTTGAGAGATTCATTACTGACTCAGTCAAATTAATAATGCAATAAATAAATAAAAAACACGACATTAAAAAAATGTAATTCGCAATTTTGTGATGGCGGCCATTTTGGTTTTAAAATGTATCATGTTGTATTGTATTCTAATAGTCAAACCTTTTCATACAATGCTCATATACTAGGGGTTGTGAAAAAAAATAGTATTTTCGAGGTAGAAAACTCCCGACTTAATCACCTTCCTAATAACATCAAAATCAGTTCATCCGTTCATGAGCTACGATGCCGCAAACAGACAGACACACAGACACGTCCAACTTATAACACTCCGTCTTTTTCGCATTAGAGGTCAAAAACAACAACACATTCTATTTTATCTCAGCTCTTTTACTACCTAAACAGAAGTGCTACCTAAAACCAAGAGTAAACCAGTTTACCTACATATAACATTTTGTAGCAATGATGGTCGAGTGTTCAGTGGGGTCGATTGCTGTGCAAAAAGATACGAGGTTCGATCCCAACATGCAAAAAGAGCTTGAGCTACCGGTGAAGAAAAACATCGTAAGGAAATCATAGCATGATGGTAGGACGTTTCCTATCGCTCGCCTGGCTAACTACCACCCTCAAGTTGTAAAATCTGTCGCCAAGCGCCTAACAGTGTGTTCCGGTAGCCTTCCTTGAGCCAGTGTATTCCAGACAAGGCATGCTCCATCTAGGGCTACAGCATCGCTAACTTCCGTGGTCGTTCGACCTTGTAGTCAAATGCCTGTAGGGTAAAAAAAACTTAATAATATACCTATATATAAATGATAACACAAGCTTTTTATCTATAAGTAGGTACACAAACCTACTGTGATAACTTCAATCTACAGCCTCCCACTCAGTGGCAAACTGGCAGGCAACCAATCTCGCACTCAAACGGAAAGAAAATGTCCCATAAATGAATCAATAACTTTCCTCAAGAAAATATTGTTCTCGTTAACGTCAAAGGTCAGGCGCGAAGATTGGAGTACCTATTGGTATTTTTATTGTTTCAGCGTCCTCCCTCAGATTAATTATAAAAGTTAAGATAAAACTTTTCTGACGAGGTGAGGCCGGTTTTTTAAGCATGTGGTAACGTGGCCGGATGCCGATGTTTGGTGCATTTGTTTTGATCGACGCGCAGCCAATCGCGCGATGGTACCAAGACGTAGTTTCGTAAAACGAGTGTGCTTGTAATTGTGCACGTTCCTACACAGCAAGGCGTAGTAATTTATCCCGTCAAAAATGCACAAGTCACGCAGCGCACTTTTTCTGACGTAAAAAGTTGTGAAATTGAATGTAAAGCTAGCAAAATTTTAAAGTAACTATATCAATATTATTCATATTTATTTCCACTTCTGTCTTTCTTGTCTGTGTAACGAGGTAATAAATATTTTTAAGTTGACTTGGATTCTGGTTTCCTCGATACAAGCTTGCTTAGTGAGGTAGCCGTAAGATATATAGTTTAATATGGTATTTTCACTTTTATGTAAAAAACTGTTTAATTTTATTAGATATAATCTTAGTCTTGTTTACTCACCATTTTTTTTTTGTAGTAATAAATTTTTTTATTTTAATTTTAACGACTTGGCGCCAAGTCGTTAAATCACACTGATATCACACTGATATCAGTATATCAGTGTGATTATCTTGTAATATTCGTCTGTATATTAACACACAGAAGAAGTAATAGTGCTATGCGCTTTGGTCTATTTCTACGATGCCTACTGGTATCAGTGAGATTTTCGTGTCTGAGATGCATACAATTCTTACATGTTCAGTATACCTTGTGGCGGACTATTAATTAATTGTTCTTGTGTCTACAGCAGGGAGTGTTGTACTAGTTGGGAATAACACAAATATCACATATCCAGAACTTGATCCATCCGACAAATAACACTAACGATAAAAAGGAACGGACACCTCTTTTTTGGAACAAAACCTTAAAACAGCCTCGTAGCCAAAACACAATATTTGGTAATTCATGTGCTAAAATTAATTTATCTTAGTACTAATCTAACTCGGACCTGGTGGATCAAGTCTGTTATTTGAATTGTCTCAGAATTACAATTGTATTGTGCCAAAATGGCCAACATCGAATTTTTGATACCAACTGTGGTCTATTTTATATCAAAACGGCAATTTTTGCACAATCCAATCGTAATTCTGAGACAATTCAAATAACAGACTTGACCACCTGGTCTATGTTAAAACGAAGTTTGGTTACTACAAGAATGGTCAAAAGTACCGAAAAATAATTCGTATAGCAGTTTTAGAGTGAATCACACTTACCTCAAGAAAGTGACCCAAATTCTTCAGGAGGCCTACTTTTGGAAGTGCATCTCTGTCCAATAAAATACATTTTACTATTAATACATCAATTTATTAAGTAAGTTAAATTATAACATCATAATCTAATTTATATGGACTAGTCCATACAAGAAATATCTTATCTTAAAACTAACAAGTCTAACTTTACAAAAACGCATATCGACTTATTGACAACAAAAGACACTCTACGAACAGGAAAATAGATTTAAATGTTGGTTTATCATAAAATCAGTATTGGATTTTTTGAACATTTTTGTACATTATTTTATCCAGTAGAGTAAGGCTATGTTATGTAAGGTAGTTCGGAATTGAGAGAAGTCTATATCCAAAACAGATCGCGAAGTTGTAGTTAAACTTATGCCGTCGTTTTCTGATCAAGTTAACGTCACAGCTTCAAATCAAACTCCGTACACCTTATTTGAAAAATGCGACATTTAAGAAACGAAATCATCACATTGATCAGAAAAACGATGAGGATAAAAAATGTGTCCTTTTTTGGTAGTTTAGGAAATATGTTCTTCCTAAGTTTCATTATCGATACACACTACACAATCGGCTGAAGATTTCGCTATTCCAAATTACCTTATATTATAAATTCCCATACTAACATCGCCAAAAAACACACCATAATGCTACAAGTAAAATAAAAGCATGAACAATCAGTTTTTGGAATGTTCCTAATTTTGTCCGATATTCCAAAATGAGTTAGTGCGAATAATATTATGATCTAGAAAGTCAAAAGGATACAATATATCCTAAACAGCCACAACTATCGATTAAATACCAAAGTCTGATGTCATCCGATCCATACACACTAACTTCTGGAATCTCTGAAGTGATTAAATCAGAGTTTTGCGTCAAATTAAATTAGGTCAAAGACCAGTGCAAACTTCATTCAATATTAATCGTCCGATATAAAATGTTATATCTTTACTATAACATTACAGCTTTGGTTAGTCTTTCATTAGACTAATTAGTTAGTTCATCTGTACTCAATACTTTAGTTAGCCCGTTTATTTACTGAGATTTCTATCAATTGCGTAAACTTTCACAGGCATGGTGTCCCATCATCTGGGTTTTACTGATTTGTGCCATTATTACGCGGTCAACTAAGGTGTAAACTGTGTTCGCTAACTGTAATGGTTTACATAATAGACCCGATTGTCCTGTGAATCCCGGCTCTGGATTTATAAGGCAATATTAGAAACACCGCACACTTCTAGACTAGTAAAACCGCGTTTTCACGTTGCGTCCGCTCACTTCTTCTGGAGACGATTTAACACTTCGCTTGTGATAGCTACAGTTTCTATAGGGAGTGTGACTTATACAATAGGTACATGGACGCTCTTGTACTCATATACATAGCCTGATACAATAACGGCTCTTGTATGTAAACTTTGTACTAGAACCCATACCATATAGAATACCGCAACATAGAGAATCAGCGTGTGTATGAATATTTTTACTAAAACACTATTTTATTAACTTGGAACAACAGATTATACCTATTTGATTTTGTATTTAATGGAGATAAGACAGCGTTTCTATCTCTCTTTGTTGCATAGTGTTAGTCAGTGTACAGAGCGTAGCGTACACCAGTCTCTATCGTCATCCAACTCCTAAAGCCTGGTCTCGTGCCGTTTCTCCGTTCTAAAACGTCGCTCCTGATAAAGTCTCTATAAATAAAGCCTTATATCGCACTCGGACTGCTCGTACACGTAGAATGAGACAAAAACGGCTAATGCGGACTGTGCACAATTTGTAGAATCCCAGAGCTCGCAACGTGAAACCGTGATTTTAAACAGAGAACAGACAGCATTTACTAATCACTAGCTCCATCTAATGCCTGGCGTCCCGGCGGTGATCCCGCTCGCGGTCGCGGTCGACGCGGTCCACGCGGTCGGCGCGGTCGACGCGGTCGACTGCGGTCGGCTCGCGCTCCCTTCGTTCACGGTAACGCTCCTCGTAGTAGGGCGCGCCGCCGCTGGAACGAGACTTGGTACCGCTAGCGTCGCCCGCGCCGCTTTCCACTACCGGCTCCACGGGGGATTTACGAGGTCTGCAAAAGTATGAAAGCATTAGCTATCATCTAGAGAATTACTAACTTACCTAATACTGGATTTTAATATAAATTAATGTATCAAATGTGGAAATAATTGTTATGACAGAGCAGTAGTTTTTTTAGACGCCTGTGTTTTACTATGAATAACATAAATAATAATTTGTAAGTCAACAAAGGCTACAGCGTCAATTAAACTTTTGATATTCAAAATGAAGCGTGCAAGCGCGCGTCAACCTTACATTTACTTATATAACGAATTATGTCCTAGTGAAATCATTGCCCTTATATTACAATAGCGCATGTTTTTGTCTGGCAGTTTAATGACAGGCAACAATCAGGTTATCTTGGGCCACAGCACAAAATACAAATACGTACGAGTACAATATAAGTAAAAACCGATAAAATCATCGACTCACCTCTCCTCCCGACTGTGTCCCCTATTATAATGTTCCGCACGTTCCCTGTCCCTAGACCTGGAGCGTTCCCTCTCACGGTAGTCCCTGTAATACCTGCAACAAACAGAACACATCTAATTATAGCGCGAGAACTTGATGCGCGACCTTTGCACGTTAGGCGCTTTTCCCATTACGAAACGCATAGCATAATCAAGTAGCTGAATACTTGTTGGCAATTAGACGTTCGCACATTACGCTACTGAAAAATAACAAAATGCATCATTTGTTTTGCGGATGGTTTAAATTTGATATTTCATTGCTCCGCCATTTTTTCCATATGAGAGCGACCAGCACGACGAGTCGCGCGGGACAATACGCACGTACAATATCGGCAGCTTAATGTGCGAGCACCGATTCAAAATGTATGTGCAATACTCCGCGGCGAAATGTCTTCGAGACTCAAGAGAGTCGCCTGGGTGTATCGTAATGGGAGTCGCACTAGTCTCGATCTAGATATATGAAAGAGACAGACGCACAAAGTCGCCACACTATAGTCACTATATCGTAATACATGGTACATAGATACCGACACCGCTTCCACACATTACAAAGTAAGCTTTATCTGGCTAATTATATGGACCATTGTGCCACAAACATGCATGCGTACGTGAGGAAAGTTAACTGGAAACAAAGTTTTTGCCTGAACTCAAAAACTCCACCAGCGTTAAACTAAAATATTTTCGTTATACACGGCAATAAAAACCTTTGGAAAGCTACTCGGATAAAATCAATGGAGTTTGGCGTAACTTAGCGTAAATCCGTACACGTTAAGGTGAAATTTAAAATTATCACTATGATCTCATTAAATTTCTGAAGTTCTACCTCGCTCCAAAATTAAAACGACACATCGAGGCAAAGGCCAGACATAAACAATCACAATACATCTGGTAAAACACTTTAAAAGCTACTCAGTTAAGTAAATGTTTCTGATCATTTAACAGTTCTATGGAATATTGATTCGCAAAACCAGTTATTAAAGACGTAGTATCTTTTATGTATACAATTCAGAATCGAAAAATGCATAACTAAAATAAATATTATGGTTTCAATTCACTTCCTTCATTTAATTTAATATTAAATAAATAAGTAATAAAATGCAATTTACCAAGATGTAACCATATTTCTACCGCTGCACGCACAATATTTAAGATACACTAAACAGTCCCAGTATATCGCAAAAGCTAATTAAATACATTAGTTAGCAGGTCAACAATACTTATATTGATAGATCGTACATAAACGTGAATTATGAACTAAATACTATTTAAAGGTGTATGTATTCAAAATGTGGTAGGAACGACTTATTATTAGTAATTACTTTTATTTTTGGAATTCAAATAACAGCAATTCAAAGGCTTTTTCTATAATAAAAGATGCTTAAAGTAAAAAGTTAGTAATCAAGACCCACTTGCGTATATGAAACAATTAGTAGAATAATGGAATGCAAGCTCAAAACAAGACAGTTTAGCTATACTTATGACAAAAACATACCAGCGTTTTCTAAACACACATAGAAAATCGTAAGTACAAACATCAAAATATTATTTTTGAATACATGGCCTAAAAAGTCGCCTACCAGAATTTTTCACATAGTAAATAAAATCATTTTAATAGCAAAGTAAAATTTAATACATGCAAGCAATTCATCGTTTATTTCACGCTAATTGTATGGCATGACACAATGCAAAATAAACACATGTGACTGATTAACTGACATAAATAATAAGGTGTTCATTAGTCCTGTACTCAAAGTAATCCTGACATAAATGTGTCCATAAATCATATTTATGTACATGCATATTAAATATTAATATTATCCTTTAATTATAGGTTAGGGGTGAACCAAGTCGAAAGAGAGTCACTAAGCCCTGATAACGAGAAACAAACAGGATTACTCTAGAAAAATGTTATCGATCATAGACAAAATGTATGAAACAGATGATTTTTTTTTATCGAATTTCAAGTTAGTTCCAAAGTGAAAATTGTTCCTTAGGATGTGTATGATAACCCCCTTTCGACTTAGTTCACCCCTAACCATTTACCAGGGCCAATAGCCAAGGCTATATGGATAACGGATTCAGATTCAGGGTTAGAGTTAAGTACATTCGTAAATGCATATGCTCTTTGGATATTTGTCATGAGCATTCATATTAGAATGAAAAGATTAGTCGAGCACTAAAGTAGAGAGCTAATGTGTTAGTGAAGTTGCACAGACTGTTGTCTTATATAGGTATATCTTTTTTGCAAAATGTCTCCTGGACCCGTTACTTTTCCTCCCATAATTTTATGTATCTAGATCAAAATGTGAAATTTTGCTCCCAACCCAAAATACCACGCTTGGTCACAGAAGAAGGAAGGGGGCTTAGTTATTCGTCACGCAGTCAACTATAAATATATATTTTTTTAATATTTATTTATTATTTTATATTTTTAAAGTTAACTTTAGTCAAATATAGCTTCGTGTTAATCGCTCATAAGCACCAAATGTAATCAAACCAAAATAAAACAATCTGGACCGATTTTAATAATTAAAATGGAAACACTCGAGAAGTATATCTTTTCAAAGAATAAAGCATTTTTTCTAATTGATGCAGCCGTCTCCCAAGTCAGGTAATAAACAACAAAAATAAATTTTAAAAAAATCTGCCACATCGTGCACCGAGGAGGTCCTCATATTTGGAAATTGGTAGATAAAATGCCCATGCCACGTTGACAGGAGACATTTAGCAAAATGGACAACATAAAAGTTAAAAATAGTGTATAATATGTTGTATGATCTATCAATACAGTGGACACTTACGCCTCGCGATCACGCTCGCGGTCGCGCTCCCGCTCCCTCGACCTTTCCCTATACCTGCAATCAACAGCCGCGTTATGTTGATTCAGATTAATTTACTTACATAGCCCTATGCGCAGGCTGCTCACACAATGTTAATTACGAAATTATGACAAAATACAATTATGAAATAGTTTATTTAGTACACTAAAAGGTATACAATTAACATGTCGAAAATCCTGTGCGCTGCTTTAGCCTGACCTGTGTTGTAGCAAAGTGTGCCTTCTCATGATAACAGCAAAAATATTAGTAATTAATGAATATTTCTAGTGATAAACTAATCGATTTGCTGTTCGGATTCAGGCGCGCAAGTCTAACGCCAAGAGTCGTGAGAGACGTAATAAGAAGAGACCAGACATCCTACGACGACGACGATTTTCCAATTAATCATTATTAGTATTAGCAGAGAGTCTCCTCTGTTAATAATAGTAATAAAGTAAATCTATACAATTTTTTTGGTGTATACAAAAGATTTTTTTTTTTTCGACTTTGTAATATATTTGCATTGAGAGAAATTTAGAAGACTGTAATTTCAAATTTTTTTTCCTAAAATTTCTCAAATAAATGCATAGTATACGAAACAATTTCGAAAAGTAAACTAACACAAAAATCGTAACCACCAGTGTGATTGTGTGATGGTCAGTCTTCCGCGGACAGGGCGTCATCCCGAGTTTAAACATTTCAAATTCGTTTGTGTTGCCCATCTCAATGTAATGCTTATAAATAAGAACCATGCTTATAAGAACTGTCAACAGTGGCCATGATTGAACATATTAAAGATAGGCTACACCAAAACCAAACAATTCTTTTTTTTAACTTTACGTTCAATCAACTTAACGTTACTTGATGGGACCGCCATCAAGTAACAGGCACAACACACAGAAGAAATTTATTAATTGCCTTTATTACATCATTTATGACATGGTTTTGAGGAGTTAAAGGATTTACTAACAGAAATTCGCGACTCATACTAAAAACATTTTTCTCATTGAGATTGGTAGAGACGCTCTCTTTAAACAAATTTATTTCCTAACGCACTAAAACATACTTCAATATTATTACATGACGCGAGCGGGAGCGATATACACGATACACAGTGGAGAGTGAGAGAGACAGCGACTCACCTGTCCCTGTCCTCGCGGTCGCGCGACCTGTCCCGGTAGCGGCTGGCGGAGCGGTCGCGGCGGCGCGGCGTGCGGTGGTGCGCGCGTGCATCTCGGTCGCGCGAGCGGGAGCGCCGCCGGTCGCTCGAGCTGTACGACTTGGTCTCGACGCCGTGCAGCGTGTCTTGTAGGGACGAGATCAGGATCTTGCAGCGGTCGTCGTGCGCCACCTGATACATGTCTTATTATTACGTGGATCATTTGAAACGAGAACGCAAAGTTGGGAAGTGACACATATCTGCAGTTCTTTTACATCTACCAATTGAATGTCATTTATCTAACAAGTATTATGTTTATTTTTCAATTATTCAATAGAGTGAATCGGGTTGCGAACATGTTGTCTTCGTCTAATATGTAGGTCATGCATACACTATATTTAGCATTTATAAGTCCTGGAGCTATGGACCCACACGGACACTCTTTACCATAACTATGTATAAAAATACATAACTATAGAAATGATCATGATGAAGATAAATTGTCATTGAGGCCATGAGAGCCGGGGTGGACCCTATCTGCATTTTTTCAATATTATATTTTGTTAATTTTTTAGTTTTTTTCTAAAATTAGGGCTTCTGTAATTTCCTTAATACTGTTTTTTTTTTGTATTTGTTGTTAGGTCACTCTGGCTCTCATGGCCTCCATTGTATATAAGTAATTTTTAATGAATAGAATAGAAATATATTTATATGTCACACAGTAAACAACTTTACAAACACACAGATTAATATAAATATTTACTACACTAAATGTTTTCTGTCACAAACCATTGTAATGGTATACAATGCGTACCTTGCTCTGTTTGATGAGTGATATGGCGGTGACGAGTGTCTCTATAGCGGAAGCGTACTCTCCGGCTGCCGCGTCACTCACTGCGCGAGCGATGGCCGACGAGGAGACGGTGCGGTTGCGTGACATCACCTCCTCGAACTCAGCCTCGCTGATGGCGGGGTGCGGGGGGTGGACCGCGAGCGGGGGAGGGTGGTGCGCGCGCGCCTCGCCACCTACTGGGTACTGCTGATAGGGAATACATACATTTATTGTAACACATAAAATAACAAAAAATACTTGCATTTTGTTCGGTTTTAAATAAAATTATTAAGTGCTTAGTATATAAGTTCTGTGTTAGTATGTTACCTGTGGCGGTCGTCCATAAGGCTGCCTGGCGCCAGGCGGCGGGCCCTGGGCCGGCGGCGGCGCGCCGTGCGGCGGGTGACCGTACGGACCTCCCGGACCTGACGCAACGTGGGAAACCATATAAATTTTTACCATATTTGATCAGAAAATATGTACAGGGTTATGGGCTAAGGTGTACTAAGCCGAGAGAGGGTCACTGTACCCATCCTAACCCTTTGGCTTAATACACCCCTAGCCGATAACCCATTATACTAGCAGATTCATCGAATCCGGTTCCGCCTTACAAATCACTTAGCGTTCAAGATTATTATATACCAAAAAAGTAGTTTTGGAAATACAACAGTATCTCTTAATCTTATTTTAATATTAAACGCTGGTAATGTACAAACCTGGTGGTCCCGGCTGCGGCGCGGGTGGCGCTCCGGGCGCGGCCGCCGCGGGCGGCTGCTGGTTGAAGAATGCGGGGTTCACGTGCGGCGCGGGCGCGCCCGGACCCGGACCTACAGACATAGCTACCACAGATAATAAACACATTAATAAAGAACAACATGTTTTACTAAAACTTGGTTAACGCAACACTACACCAAAACAATTCAGATCAGAGTAATTTCACGTCGCGATTGTTTTTAAAGTAAGGTAAACGTTTATTGTTAAAGTAATTACACAAATTATTACAGTTAAAGCAATAAAAATTATATGATGATCAGGGTTACGGTTACGGAGGGTCCAAACTCGGCAGAGCCGGTCGGTTGAGTCCCGTGATAGAATTATTACATATAATAATTTACGAACGCGCTTAAAATGTACTGAATTGATGTAGGCGAACAAAATAAAAATAATTAAATGACACCAAATGAATATGATAATTAAATGACACAAATGAATATGATGATTAAATAACACAAAAAGAATATAATAACTGAATAACACAAAATCGAAATAATTTAATGAAATTGAAACAAATTACAATAAAACAGTCGTGCGACAGAAATAACGAAAACAAAATATAACAACACAAGTGATTAACGTTTCATTGAAAGGATGTGATCAGGCAATAATGTGGGAGGGGAGGAAAGGGTTTAGGACAGGAAGGATGAAGATGAGATGTGCAAGTAGACGGGAATCAATAATTTAAATGTGACTATTTTTAATTGATTGTGTTTCATGAAATAACATATCCATTCTATTTTTTTTTTTTCACGTTACGCTAAAATGATTAACTTAGTCCGATATATTGAATCTTTTGATCGAAATTTTAAATGATTTGATACTGTTAACACGCCTGCCTGCAAATTCGTTCAACGTCGACATACTGCCAAGCAAGGGAAAAAATGCGGTTTGTAACTCATGTTTAGTACTTTTAATAGCCCTGGGTTATGTTTATTAATTACCTGGGTGCTGAGGCATGGGGGCAGGACCACGCGGGGGCCCTTGCTGGTGCTGGTGCGGGGCCATCTGGTGCGGTGGCGGGCCCATGCCGCCACCTCCCGCCTGAAGGGAAACAAATACATTCAATAAGTAAAATAAATCAACATCTCACGCTAATATCTCCGGTCACTTGATATTCTTTTGTTATTTTAGATTAGGGGTCGCCAAATTGCGGACAACGATCCGCAGTCGGAAAGCCGACCTATTTTGTGCGGACCGCGAGAACAAAACTTATTGCAAGTCGCATTGTTCTAATTTAATAAGCGGTAGGGCTAAGCAACGAGCTAAAAAGCGAGAAAGACTTCGCGGATTGCGAAAGCGGTAGAGCAGCGGGGCGCGGTCGGAAACGCTGAATCAGGCTGCAGATGACGAGTATGTTAGTATCTCAGCATGCAAAGTAGTAACTAATATGTAATATAATATTTGAGCGTATCATTATTAAAATTTATTATCATACAGCATGAGGCGGGGGCATTTGATGCATCTGGTGTTGCGGCGGGCCGTACTGAGGCGCGGGCTGCGGGGGCATGTGTGGTCCACGGGGGCCCCATTCAGGTCCAGGGCGTGGGCCCGGCGGGCGCTGCATCTGCGGGGGCCCTTGGAACTGTGGGAGTAGTATAGTTATTATAATTTATTTCCTTTCCTTTACTAAAGAATTATAATTAAAGATATATTAGTGCCTCCTATTAAACCTCGATCTCGGCTTAAATACCAATTCCACCGTGCTAACTTTTCTGATCTGAATAACTCATTTTCAGAGCATGACTGGTCCTTTATTAATTCCGAAATTAACTTAGAAGATGCTATAAGGAAATTCTACTCAGTAATTAACAACGTTATTGATGATTTTATCCCAAAAGTACGCTCTGGTGGCACTAATGTATACCCTGTATGGTACAGTAGAGCTTTAATTAACGTAATTAAGGAAAAAAGTAAAGTGCATGCTGTTTGGAAAAAATTTAATAATCCTTCTGACTATGCTGATTTCTCAGAATTAAGTTAGAGACAGAAAATACTACAAGAAGAATGCTATACATCATATATAAATTTAGTCCAAGATAAAATAAAATCAAACCCTAAAACATTTTGGAGTTATGTAAAATCTAAACGTAAACATTCTACAAACTATCCCCAGCAGATGACACATGGTTATTGTTCTCTCTCTAGTCCTATTGACATATGTAATGCATTCAATGAATTTTTCAAAGCAAATTTAATTTGCTTTGACCTGACCCTTGTAATAATAATCCGTACACCGAAGATAGCTTACACTCAAATCTTATAAATTGCATAACAACAACGCCAAGTGAGGTCCATAAGCTGATTTGTAATCTTGACATAAACAAAGGCAAAGGCAATGATAATTTACCTACTATTCTTTTTGTAAATTGTGCAAAAACACTAGCTGTTCCTATCGCCCTACTGTTCAACAGATGTTTTGATGAAGGTTTGTTTCCGGATATTTGGAAACAAGCTCATGTCGTACCTATTCATAAAAAAGGCCTAAAAACATCGAAAGTAAACTATCGACCGATTTCAATACTTAACGTCCTCAGTAAGTTAATAGAAAAAGTTGTTCATACGCATATTTACCCGATAATATCATCAGCAATACCTTCTGAGCAGCATGGCTTTATGAAAGGACGTTCGACTGCTAACTAACTTGGGCGTTTTTATTGATTACGCAGCTACAAACATGGGTGGAGGCTCACAAGTTGATGTAGTCTATACAGACTTTGAGAAAGCTTTTCATCGGGTTGACCATATTATACTTCTACGCAAGCTCTATTCGCTGGGCATCCGAGGTAACCTGCTGAGATGGTTTGAGTCTTATTTGTGGAAGCGTTCTCAGGCTGTTGTTGTGGGAGGTTTTCGATAGAACTTCATTGAAATAACCTCAGGAGTCCCACAGGGTTCTATTTTAGGTCCACTTCTATATGCCTGTTATTTATATGATATTAAAAAATGTTTTCATTATGCAAGATTTCTTATGTATGCAGACGACACAAAAATATTTATGAAAATTAAACATCATTTAGATTGTAAAAGACTTCAAGATGATCTTGATAGGCTTGGAGATTACTATAAATTAAATTGTATTGGTGTCAACGTTAGTAAGTGCTGCTTTGTCTCTTTCACGCGTAAGAATAATATTATAAATCATATTTATCAAGTAAACGGAATAAATATCAATAAAGTTGAACAAGTTCGTGACTTATATGAATAGATAAAAAACTTACATTTTCAGATCACTGTGCATCAATTGTTAATAAAGCTTATAAGAGCTTGGGATTTGTCTTACGAGTGAGTAAACCTTTCTCAGATATTTTTTGTATAAAACTTCTCTACTATTCTTTTGTCAGAAGTATACTTGAATATTGCAGTACTATTTGGAACCCGCACTATATAACGTATACTAGAGATATTGAAAAAATTCAGTATAAATTTCTAAAACATTTAAATTACAGAAAATTCTATGTTTCCCATGATTATGAAGACTCTTGTAATTACCATAATTTTACAAGTCTTGAAAACCGCCGTACACTTTTAGACATGGCTTTTCTACATGGCATATGTAACGGATATATTGATTGCCCTGAACTGGTAACAAGGATATTATGTTTGAATGCGTCGATTATTCGAACTAGACACCAAATTGTTTGCTGTCTCACATTCATCTACGAAATATGCGCTTAACTCACTCGTTGGCAGACTTCATGGAGTTTACAATAAGAGATTTTACTCAACTGACTTATTTTTTGATAGTAAGGGAGTTTTAAAAAAAGATGTTGTTAAAATACTAGAGGACAATAAGTAGAGAAGAGGTACACATAGATTTTCTATTTATATCAGATATTTTGTTTCTTATTAATTACTTACTAGATGATTATTTTAATACTTATTAGTTACTTATCTTATTAATTAAGCACTAAGGTTTTGCAAACTACTTACGGGTTCTTTTATTTTTGTTAAAAATGTTTAAATTAGTTACATAAGTGAAACAGTATTTAAATTCTTACTTTGGCTGTCTGTTTTAAATGTTTTTTTCTATAAAATGTAAATCCATTATTGGTCATAAGGAAAACATGTTTATTAAGTTAATTTAATTTAAGGACTGTGGATTTTGTTCAATAAATAAATAAATAAAGGTATAAGACACTAAAGGTACACTTAAATTTATCTGTCATGATTTGTGTGTCTACAGTAAAGAATTCTTTCTATATGCTCCTTTTATTGTGCTAGTAATCACCTGCATGGGCGGCCTATGCGGCGGGGGCCCCTGGTGTGGCGGCGGGCCCTGGTGCTGCATGTGATGCGGCGGGGGTCCCTGGTGCGGGGCCATGTGATGCGGCGCGTGGTGCGGAGGCCCCTGCGGTGGGCCACGCATCTGGTGATGAGGGCCCGGAGGCCCACCTGGCATCATCATGCGGGGACCATTTGGTGGACCGTTCGGACCACCATAGAATTCTGCAACACGTTTACAAATTAACTAGCTACGCCCTGCGGTGTTACCTGCCTCAATACGTTAGCGCGTAATGTCTATTGTTCAAACATCACATTTATCATGAATTGTAAGGCCTAAGCATGCTTACATTGTATCAAATAAAGGTAAAAAGTTATTATACCTCCAGGGTGCGGTCCAGGCGGGCCGCCCTGGTGTGGACCTCTCATCCCCGGGTTAGGCCCAGGAGGCGTCGATCTGGTCTTAGATTGGCTCTCGAACTGGTTCAGTGCCTGTACAAAACAGTCACGGTATGAAAAATCTTTTATTCGCAACATGTTAATACGAGTTGCAAATTAGGATCGCACGCAGTCAGTCCTACACGTAATTATAGCAAATACGAAATTATATTAGTGGATTATTTGTTTGTCTTCTTCTCTGCAAATAAGTGACGGATCGAATTGATTTTTGCACAGATATAGTTTCATGTCCGGAGAGTGCCAATGGCTATTTTATTTCCGGTGGAATATAACACGCGAAGCCGCATGCAAAAGCTAGTGTAGTACAAATGTTTCAGTCTAGTATTAACGAGAAATAAAATGAGGCTCGCGTGCGCTTGTTTGTTGCAACAAGTTGTCGACGTGAAAAAATCGAACTAAATACAGCAGACTGAAAGAATGGCCGTTCGACTTTAGTGTTCATCTGCATTTTGATCTCCTGACAGGGTTTATCAGGATATGCTTATCCAAAGTTCGACTTTTCTACAGCTTTTTCTTTTTAACCTACCCAGTTTTTTATCACCTGAGAAGCCGTCATTTACTCACTCTCAACTTTTATCCAGAACAATGGGCTATGTAGGCGTCACCTTACAGAATAGGTCCAACCTATCCTTTTCTCACACTTAATGTGTGAGTATCTTTACTGATGTATGTAAATGTGGTTTTGTTATCCAGATCAATTTTAAAATACCTTGCTGCTTACTTTATTTCGACTCCATAGTAAGAAACCTCTCGTTTACGCCAATTTATGATTACTCTGCTATTTACCTGTTTAGTGGGCAAAGTGACAACGGGGTGTTGACCATGTATATCTTTCTTAGGCAGACGGTCCATCACCATTCTGAGGGACTGGTCTGAACCCAGAGAAATGACGCAGAACCCCTTGGACTGTCCATTTGCCCGATTCTCGAAGAACTTAACATCTTGGAAGTCCGAGACGCCGACGTCAGCAACTGCATTCGCTATATCTTGATCCGTTGCCCACTGTAAAAAACGTTAGGCGATTCTCAACCAACTGAAGACTACACGACTGCTTTCGCGATAAATGCATGCTTTGTTACATACCTCTTGTCACATTATATTGTCATCACAGTAATTTTGTTACTACCCGACCCTAACAGCAATAACGAAACGCGCCTAATAACGAGCTCGATTAATTAAACAAAAGGTCTAGTTTGGATTTTTAGTTAGTATAATATAACAATAACCCGACGCGATACTTAGAACTTTCTGGTTCCTAATTAGTGATTTTTACGGATTGATCTGTTTCTACTCTCATCTGCCGGTTTCCGCAACAGGAGATATTGGGATAAAAGAAAGAATTGTCTTTGTCATCATCATTTTATTTAAAATGTTTTGATATATCACAGATTTTAATACCAACATTATCTCTAATAGAGTTTAAATAAGGCAGTGCACAGACTGCAGAATCATATTACAAGACTGGGCAATAAGCACCTTCCAAACATATGAAGAAGGCTAAGACTAAGCTACACGATTTGTCAATTACAACTACTTGTGTTTTCGTTATAGTATATTTGTAATATTTTGCAAGAACACAGTTTTTTTAGTAAGAGAATAGAAATCAATGCAAACACTTGTGTAAATTATAACACTAATATTTATCAACGAAACATTCAAAGTCTACCCGAATTTAAGGACGATACATTTTGGACAAAGACCAAAAATACTATGATAATGTCGCTCACATAAAACCCTTACTTCCATATTTACATATCCACGAAATACAAACTATCGCAAAAAAGAGAAAAAAATATTTTACAGTTTCCATTTCTTTTTTCTCTAAGCCATGATTTTGTGGATACAATATATATTTCATACAAACGCAATTCACGTAATATTTGTTGATCCCACATTTTTAGCCGATATTTTTCAAGACGTAACTAAAAGCTATAATAAAAATGTTAATGACAAATTAAATTATAAGGAACATTGGAAAACAAAACGATTATTTCTGTGATTGATTGACAGACATGGTAAACGTTTATGTATATTCCAACAATAAAAATAACACCATTCAAATATGACTAACAAAAATAATATAAATTAGAATAGATACATTTCTACTTAACAAACAAGCTATATCTTACCTCTGCAAACCTGATAAATAAAAGATGTTAAGGAGTACACACACAGATATATCAGAGTATAATAATTCAGTAGAAAATATATCAAAATCAAATGAGACATCTTGAGACAAGCATATTCATATCAAGCAGTTAAAATTAAAATTGTATCTCTTTATGGAGTGCTATTTTTTATGTACAATGCCATAACTATGGCTCAGTTAAAGGAAGAAATTACAAAGAATATATTTAGCAGACAACTCAAGGTCAATGCAACAAATTCTCAGCTGCAAGAGAATACTGAAAGGGTCCAAACACAATGATTAAACACAATTGCTACAAGTAGTATCACTGCACATGTGAGATAGTATAGAAAGCAAACATCACTTGTGCTTTAAACAGCTTAACTCAAATTCTGAACCATTAAGTTGCAAAATAAAGTTTAGCAAAGCTTGTTAAACGACATTTTCCTATTTCAACAACTCTTTTGTAAATATCAAAAACTAGGATAATAGCACAAACATTTACAGAATTAGTGGTATGTTTTAAAAAAAATACGATTATTAATGATTCAGAATCGGAAGATACGACGGAATTTTCTGAGCGAATAATAGATGAAATCGACAGAAAAAGACGTCTACTTCGATCGTAGTTTGAAGTTTAGTGTTAAAGAGACCAAGTAGATTAGGCATTTTTCTACATTTTCTCGCACGTTACAGAGCATC
Organism: Ligdia adustata; assembly: GCA_947049295.1. Lineage (NCBI taxonomy): Eukaryota > Metazoa > Arthropoda > Insecta > Lepidoptera > Geometridae > Ligdia > Ligdia adustata. Next base: position 4,565,277 of record OX346233.1, read on the forward strand.
CCAGTTTATTTGATCTGACCCTTATGTAACTTATACCGTAGGTAACATAAAGTCATATTCAAATAAATGTTATGCCAAAGTAGAGTCGCCATTTGAATAAGACTGAGATAATAAATAAAAAAAAAACATAAAACCGAAAAAGTGCCTCGAACAGTTTCATTATTGTATGTAATTATTTATTAATAGCTTAGCTAATAAGATATGTAATATGAGAGTCAGTATACTTAGATCAACTATGTTAGTTTGAGTAGATACATAATAACTCATTTATCAACATTCATACAAAATCAATCATAACATCACCTTTCAATCAAGCCAAAACCAATATATTGTATTGGAAATCATATTAATTTTGATAATAGCAATAACAGGTCATGGTTGAGATATTTACATTCTAAGGCTATGGTTTGCACAGTTGGATATTTCCTATTAGTGCTATATGATAAATACACAAAAAAAAACTACAGGGATTATGTACTACTTCTCTACAAGTTAAAATAAAAAAATAAAAAATCTGCTTGGAGAACAAAGTTCTTGGTCACTTAAACAATTTTTAACAACTAATATGTTAACTCGTCACAGTATGACCTATATTTAATACCAATTGGGTGAGGAATATGACAGACACAAAATCGAAATAAATTATACAAAAATTATAAATAAGTTTTCACAATACCCTTCAATCAATACCATACATACTTAAAATAGCAATTTTTACACAACCCAACCAAATAATAATAATTAATACATATACAATACATAGTGGTTACTAAATATCTGTACAAACCACGCTATGTAAATATCTCTGCTTTATTAATAAAGGATTAAATTATGTTTAATAAAATTTTGTATACCTTTTACTAACGTAGGACTTAAAATGATACGAAATTGCTTTATTGATGAAATGTTGTTTACAAAAAAACTAAACTTTTGCATTATATTTATAACTATACTAAAAATAAATAGCAACTTCTTCGATATTTTTTTCAACAATTTGGTACCCCAAGGACTGTTCATTTCATATTATTATACGTACAAGTGATGCTTTTGTGCTGAACAACTAGCAGTAGACTGATTTATCAACAAATCCAGAAAACATTGAGCCAGCGCCACTTGACACTTTATCTCAAGAAGACTATCTACTTTAGATGAGTATAAGATTATCTTAGAATTATGGTAAAATGGTTTAGTAATACAACTGATGTGTGTAATTTTAAGCAAAAACATGTCAGTATGATAAACCATTACTTTATCATAATGTAAATTGATTACATATATGAGTTCATTTTTTTGTGTGGTTGTACAGACATGTTTTTATAATAATCAGCATATTGCAAAGTTCAGAGTTCTTTTTCAGCATTAAATACACAAATTTAATAAAAGAACTCGGAATTTTTGCAATACTCAGTAGACACTAGATTTCAAATATTTGTCATAATTATATCCCGTGTAAATGTTTATTTTTTATTTAAGTGTGCATACATTCTGAAATAATTCTATGGTAAAACCTTAATGAAGGCTTTGATTGTAATTACATCGATAGAAATTAATGTAAAAACAGAAAAATTTTACAGACAATACTTAACTAATAAACACAGCTCTAATTAATGGAAGTATTTTATAACTGAATAAAATAAACAAGTACGATTTTAATACTTAGAAATGTAATTGTCACGCTACAAATTCAGTAGTTTTGGCGTTAGTTAACAGAGAAAAATAACTCCTGATGCCTTTACTATACAATTTATATATTAATCTCTACTACACTAAGTCTCAAAGCTGGTCTATTACATGTTTTACTTATTCATGAGGCTTTACCATAAAATTAATTCTGACTTCAAAACAGCACAAGAACTAATGAGTTTGTATATACTTACTTCTCTATTCTATTTAACTTAAGTTCCTATCTTATTTACATCAACATGATAAAAACTAAATTGCAGCAAATTAATAATTTACTTACATAATATATCAAATAAATTTGTATCAAATGATATTAAATATTTAGTGTAATTTCTAATATTTTTAATTATAGTACATAAAAGAGTAACACAGTCTACTTTTTGCAGAGTTGTATGTAGGCATCTATTATAATATTTTTTTATAAAATGTTATTGTTTACAAGTTTTTAAAAGATTTAACAATTTGAATATTTAACTTCTGATCTACATGCCTGCTAAAGGGCATGGCACAAATGTAGCAAGGATGAGTTAAGTGAAATACTTAATATTACTATATTTTTTTAATATTTGAGCAATCTTAACAATTTTAATTTGATATTATACTCCATTTGTATTGATTAATAAAAAGATACATAAGAATGGCAATGCAAGTTTACCTCAAAATACTCATGGCTTTATTTTGAACTATGTAAATCATCTGCAATCAGCATAAGATTGTGTACAATGCAAAAATATATATCAACTTTTCAAAATGTTACTGTGTTGTTCATAATTATACAGTTGATGTAAATAAGTGCCATTTAATAATCAAATGAAACAAATCCTTGCAAAATTGCATATTTATTATTGACTGGCGTTTTTGTTCCAAACAATCACCAGCAACAGTAACTTTAGTAGCAATTACTCGCAAATTTTAGTACTCTCTTTATATAAGAACAAAGCTCCTATGCCATTTTAGTTTTGTAATTTTAGACAGATTATAGACCCGGCTTTGAATTTGTCTTTCAGAACTTGTCTGTCAAGAAACTTAAAGAATTTTATTATGATCGAAAAAAATATTTTTTTGTTTTAACACCAAACAACAATCATTGAGTTAGTTGACATTAACTGCAGATAAGATACATGTGATTCTTTTACGAATAATATCAATACCTCACATTTTAAAGTAGTTAAAGTTGTACCTTTATGACTTGTTTAAACAATAATATAATTTAGATGCGCTATTTCTAAGGCTCCATTGATATTACAATGCACAAATATCAGTGCTTAAATGACTGCAGAATTACATCAGACAACAATTCTGTTTAATTCATATGGTCATTACAGGTATGGTATTGGGCAATTCTTCAGAAAATAAAGTAATTGTTTAACTGCTATGTAACTATGTAGATGCCTCGACTGACTCATGTTATATATTTATTATGTGCTATAGTTACTTTGTTTCATTTGATTATAGAACACAACATATTTTATAACCATAAAATAGGTCTGTCAAGTTGGTAACATAACTGGAACCTTTCCCACAGTCCACAATACAAAAATATCAAATCATTGTACAAGAACTAACGAAAATAGAATTAAGGTTATTACTTACCTTAATTCTCTACTAACGTTAGAATTATAATAAATAAGTTACAGAAAATGACTAATATTACTGATTCCTGATCATCGAATTGTGGCAATAAGGAGTATGCATAATAAAAAATACTCTTCTTGTCACAATCAGCACATTAAGATCCCAGTTATGGCACTATGTAGATTAATAGGCTTTAGACAGCCTACAGTAAAGCAGGCTGCCGGAAAGTCTATGAATAGCATCATTTGCTGGCCATTACTGCGCCGTAATATATTGACTCTTTTACAATGACAGACTTATTTTCTTTAGAAATCCCGTATTTACCGATGTCAAGGTAAAAACAGAGATCAAAACAATAACAGATTCTATATTTACATTATAAACTAAATAGAACAGAATCATGTACGAACCCAGGTCAGGTTGCCGATGTAAAGTTGGAAGCGGCGGCCATGATGTCCGTGGCTTGGCCCGTTGTGGTACGATACGTTGCCGTTGGTCTCTTCGGGTGCATGCTGAGGTCCTGAGTTCTGCCGGCCGTCTCCGTCTTCAGGCTTTGCTGCCGGTGCGGCGATTACGTCGTCGTACAGGTCCACGTTCTCACCGCCAAACTCATCCTGAAAGACGCCGCAAACACCCGTCACAATCAAGATGCAAAATGAAGCAAAATGCTTCGGTACGCTAGAAGCAAACCTTAGCTTTTTAATTTACGATTATATGTAAATAATCAAAATTTGTTTCTACGTACCTGGCGATTAAAATCAGATTCAATATCATCGGCGTACAAATCTATATCCACACCGCCATCCGCCATTTTGCGAATATGCCGTAAAAAAACACCGAACGAAAACCTAAGCAAAAGTCAATACACATTCGGAACGGATACGGATGCAATAGAATAGTGATGTCCAAATATAAAATTATTCGGGTCGACGTGGTAGCATACAAATCGATAACGAATACTGCTTAACGATAATATTATTTTGCTTGTATGTTTGTATATTACCTTATTAATGTGACTATTAAGAATTAAAATAGTAAACGACATGGCACGTATTAAAAAGTATATACCTATCTTAGCCGACATTAAACGACATAATTTTTCAACCTAATTCTTGTTTCAGCACAAAATATAATAGTCACTGCCACACAGAAGGGCATAATTTCGCAAAATGGTTTGTCACGACATCAAATTTGTAGACAGCATTTGACGATTAAAATACATATCAATTTATTTTATAAAATCTTAAGGAAATACCTTTATAATAATAAAGACAACCTAGTAACAGAAAAGACATAAATATAGGTGAATAGTACACATCAATCTGTGTAAAAAGTTTTAGATACACTTGTGGGCCCTGCACTAGGTGTGAGACCTGTGTCTCAGGCACCCGCTATCGGATTATTTAGAGTAGTAATGATAGGTGCTTTTTTTGAAAATATTGGATATCAAGGTACTTAATTAAAATGTGGTGTAAAAGTGATTTTCATACTTTAAGTATGCGCGCGTGCTGAGTAATTCAAGTTTAGCAGAAGTTGTGTGATCGTGGTGATTGGTTTGTTGTACTGCTTAGAAGTTACGATTCTATGTGAACTAGGTTCTCTGTTTCATCATACTCGTAGGTTAGAGAGAGTATATATTTTAATAAATTCATCATGTTTAGGAAGAGCTCTGAGCGCTGCCAATGTAATTTTTGGTTGTACATTTGACGAACACACAGGCACTTGAGTGCATATACATATACTCGTATGTCATTTGTCGGGTAGGGGTAAGGTCTTTTGTTCATGACTTTTAGTACTGCTCTCTGCGCCCGGTCTTCTATCATTGCAGTCACCCCAGCTGCTCCGTTTTTAATGTATCATTCGATTGCAGTAAGGCACAACACTATACAAAAGGCATTCGTTGAGATACTATTTAACTCCAATTAATGATATTACATTTATAATTCCATTGCAGAAATAGATTTTTTGATTTATAAAATATCTATAATGTTTTTGAATACATATTGTTAATTTAATAGTACTTAATGAGTTTAAAAGTCACTTCACGTTGGGGCTTTGATGGCCGGACGAGCTTGGCAACATGGAAACCAACAAATGGAAAAAAAGAGTTATGAAACAATGATAGATGGCGCTGCTTCTGGTATATTCGTAAACTTAACCTGATTTGCAGTAGGTTTTATTGATAATTTAATGGTCTGTTGTCTGACTTACTTACAATCATTCTTTTTTTTCACTTTCAATTATACAAAAAAGGAAATAATAGAAATACAAACTGTACCTATTATTTTTGAAAGTTATGATTTGCGCCATCTACCTCAAGTTTCGGATATATTGCAAACTGTATTTATTTGTTGTTGTGAAGTGCTGCCATCTGCATAGATATCTAGAACGGCTACAGTCACAAAAGGCATGCGCGGGGACTGCGAGGTGAGAGGGGCGTCTACCCCTCGCCATTTTCCGTCAACTCAATCAAGTTTGCTTCTGTCAGTCGCTGTGTTTGTGTATGGTGTTGTGAAAAATTATCTGTGCCGATGAATATCAATGGGAAATCGTGCTGATTACGACTCAAAACGATGGGTCGGTTATTATTTGTGTTGCTCTAATGCATCTCGGGATCAGTGATGATGATCGAGTGATTGGTTTAGTGTTTGTGTTTTATGGTGGGCTCTCACAAGAACTGTGAGATCCTTTCGTTGGATTCCTCGTCAACAAGACGACGTCGGACCTCGAGCCAGGCAGGTGACCCACCATGTCGGCGAAAAACATACCAGGAGATAAGGTAAACATCCATATAATGGTTTGCAAGCGTTGGCTACCTTTTGGTTGTAAAGGTCATAAGTTTTTTTTTTCTATGACCGCTCCTTTCTCTTAAGGCGTGGACCTGCAAGTGAACCTACCCACAAGCAAAGTTTTATATCAATTAAATAATTTGAGTTCCATACAGAAAGATTTGTTTGTTGTTATACAGAATACCCTCATTGTTATTGTTCAATCACCATGTTTACCATGTATGGTATGCCCTGTAATTCTGGGATGTAAACAAAACTACTAAACATATGCAGAAATTATCAAGTATCTTGAAACTGAAATGTCACTTAATTCAGGACTTCTCCCAATCCTAAAACATTATGATAGAATAAAAAACTCCAAAGAAAGTTTGCCTACAAGTAGAGTACCTAATATGTATCTCTTCCTTATTTAGGTATGCTATTTGAAAATGACAAAAGCTGCATTTCATCATTAAAATTAAATTAATAATAGGTATATGAATTTAAGTTTGTTCTAATTTTCATCTGTTCTTATTATGTCTTCAGAACTATTTGGTTGATATCCTAAAAACTTATTATTATTACTGTAAAAATCATGCAATTGAATTTTCCTATTTAAATTAAATGAATATAGTTGGTGATTATTACATCATTAATATCAGGAAATAAAATTAAATTCATAGGTATTGATAAGTAATGGAATTAATAGCAATATCACAAAATAGGTACCTACCACTGAAAATAAATTTCTTAAATATACTTTTAATACTTAAAACAAATAAAACCATTACTTTGGTAAATGTTTCAATTATTGTTATTTACTCCTTGAGGTGGCCAGCTGCAGGACATGGTGAATACAGTTATTATTGCAGAGTTCTTAACTCATAATTGATCATAAAACAGCAAGTATTATACTACGTAGGGTTGGCACAGCATGTCTTCCCCTTTCATTCTACTTTATCAGCCATTACCTCTTCATTCACACTCCTTTCACACAACTCATTCGCATCTTCTTAAGAGAGTAGTTTGAGGAGTGATGATTAAGGACATCATAATTATTATTATAACAGTCATATGACTACTAGAATTTGATATCAATAGAGGTTACATTATTATAATCATCACTCTGAAGTTGGACTTGGTTACTCATTAATAGAGATGAGCCGAGTACTCGGTTCATACTCGGTACTTGGCATACTCAGCGGGTTTTTTGATACTTGTACTCGGCCAAATAACTTAGTTTGAATGTCGAGTATACTTTGTTTAAGAAAAACAATATATTTAGGCAGATATAATTAAACTGGGTTAGTAAAAAAGTATTCATTACAATTTAGAATATTTTTGACAATCTCAATTAATAAAATCAAAATTATGGTTATGAATGAGTAGTAAGGGCACAAAATTAAGAAAACAGTAATAAATTTACGTACACAAAATGGGAATCGATTGAACCGAGATACTTGACCTAGTACTAGGTTGAAAAAAAAATTAAGCCAAGTAAAACTCGGTACTTTTTACTCGGCAAAAGTGTTACTCGGCATTTCTCTACTCATTTATGTTCTTACTAAATGTTATGGGGGAGATGTAATACTGATAGTGAAGTTTGTACAAAGAGGAGAATAAGTGTTGGCTAGATTTAGATTTGTGGTACAGATGCCTTAGTAGTTTGGTAGGATCCAATAACATTTAACAGGTCTCAAAATTGTCAAGGCCTTTTTTGCGTACAGATATCCTCATTTTATACTGCTAAGCCTAGAGGACCCAGGATTTATGATCCGAGCCCAGTAACTGGGCTCGGAATTATAAATACTACTACTACTGCTAAATACTTGGATCATACTACTACAGTGCCTCATCCCCCAAGGAGTCCCATCCTTGACAAAGTAGGCACTTTGGAAAAGGAGAATTGTCAAGGCCTGCTGATGTATAATGGTCTTTAGTAAAAATCTCTTTTGTAATGCCATTACAACTCTCATAATTAATATCTTCCACAGTCTTGCTGTAGAAAGTAATGTATGCATGTATTTTGAGTTAGTGCAAATATGTAAACATATAGCAGAATGCTGTACAAGGACATGTAAATTAATTAATTTGGTTTATATGAGTATGTTACATATAATACATAGGTACCTAAGTTATTTTCAATGGTAGGTATTAACCCAAAATGTAAATTACTTCTGGGAATTTTCTGCACCAAAATAGTATGATCTGCAACTTTTGAATAAATAATTAAACAATATTTATGCTTTTCAACATCAGGGTTGGTATGGATAAACAATTTTTATTTAGTTAAATAATATAAAAAAAATAATTAATCTGATGTGTTTAATTTGCCTTTTTTTACACAGAAATTAAGAAATTATTATTTAATTTAAAGACTAGCTAGGGTTTACGTGTGTGAGAAATCAATATTAGTACTAAATTGCTTAAATAAAAAAAAAATAGGTATCCGGCCTTTTTGATTTCCATTCGGCTTCGAACATTCTTACCGATGTAGCAAAGTTTACAAAACACTGTGCGCGAATTCCCCTTTTCTTAGACACCCAAGTACGCGTTCCGTTCTACGTAAAAATATAGTAGAACTGTACATTAAAATGTAAAAATCATAAAATCGGATTTAATTACGATAAAATAAACCTTTGTTTTCCAAGTTTGACTTCACCTGCGGAGCGCATCTTGTATGACAGAAGTGTAACAACTCTACTGAGTGAACGCTTCTTTGAGCAATACACCCACGCAACTACTTCTGCTAAGTATCGACTACGCTCGATTCTTTACACAAATCACTCGATTTTCACCTCTAAACCTTTCTCGATAAAGCACAATACATGCAGACAGTTTCATCACTCTCGCGTCTACCGTAGATCAGACTTCATACTTGACCGCATCGAATAACTATAACTACTTATTACTCGTAGAGGCCGTACACACCAGTATCTTTAAAAACTAGGTCACACAAAGGTCAGAATGTAAATCGAGGCTTAAAACACCCGAATGCGGAGGTCCGTCGGTTATACAATAAGCCAAGAGCCACATTTTCGCGTTTGAAGGGGTAGAAGTGGTACTGCAGATTATACTGACGTAAATTGCCAAATTCGTGCCATTTGCTGGGGATTTTTCTTCCGATGTTACGGAAGTTTGGGAACGAAGAAGCTCACACTTATCTCGGCAAACCGCGAGACACATGGCGTATCTGTGAGAAATACAGTTAGTTATATCTGAATGAGAGGTCAAAAGGTATATTCCCGAAATCCCCATTGACCATCTCGTTTACCACCCGCAGTGGTCGATATCGCTCATTATTATTATCCTCTTAAATTCGTGAGAGCAGTGTTTGTTTGGAGACTGTTAAAACAAAGTCTGGGTAGGAGAAGATAAGCACTTAGTTAAGTCTGCTGCAACCTACATTGCAAGCACTAAGTACATTCCACAGTTTGCCGTATAACACAAACGTTTGTGGAGGTTGCGAAGCACCAACGAATGAGTAACTGTTGTGATGTTTTACATATGCATATTGCAATTAAATTCTTTTAATTTGATTTGTCTGTGCTCCCGTTTTCTTCAGACACTTTATGCGGAACTTAAACGCCTTTTCCGCCTTTAAGGTGATGAAATAGGGTCAATAAACACACATGTTCATTTTGTCTCGTGAACAACGGAGCTCTTACAAGCACCCTCGCTTTGTAGGCGCTTCAGTGAAACACCTTTTATTAGAGCACACGCTCAGCCACTTGGCTTGTTTTGCCTTCAACTCGACGTCTAAATTATCTGTCTAGAAACATGTCGGGCAACAAAAGAAATTGGATTTCGATGGAGTATAATTAAGAGACATTTGTCGTTCATTTTAACGACAAAGTAATAAGTAAACCAACATAAGAAGACTTAACGTTTGATGTCTTATAATGCTGTGTATTCGTTATTGCTCCCCCGACATTCAACGATTTGGGAGTTTCGCCTTTGTATTTCAGTTGGCGATGATTTCTTTTTATTGCGTTTGTTTCCTTTGTTCGAGTAACTCTCTACATCTACATGTTCTTGCCACTTCAGGTTTATTGCTGGCGAAAAAATATAAGGATCGTAAAGAAGGCAATAAAGCTACGGTGGGGCCGAAATAGTCTAAGGCTGTTTTTGAATGGCAGTGAGCGTCAAATGAAAGTTTGGACACGATTGAATATATGGCTTCTACGTGAATAGATATGATATCTATTATGTCTCCATTGTTGCGTTGTATCTTATATCAAACGGGTCGATGACTTTTTTATCATTGTTTTCTATAGTACTTACTTAATACAGTTCCTTTCACTCGCTATTGATAGATCTCGTACCGTAGTACCGAAAGTACGTGATAAGATAGAAAAGATGCCAGTAATGTTTGTGTTCTTCTTAAGTCTTAAAATTAATTTAACCTCGTTTTTTATTTGATCTTAACAAGCACTCAACAACGACCTTGAGCCGAGATTGAGCCAAAAAGCCTTTTTCGAGATTGCAGAACACCTCTTACAACACACCGAAGGCCCCTGAAAAATGGCTCTCGCAGCCACAATGTTATTGTTTTAGCTAAAGCCTCGACGGAAAAAGGATAAAATGAAGATCCCAAACTGCCATTGCTTTCGGCGAACAATTGTCCTTTGTTCCTCGCGTAATGATTATGAACCTCTTGTGAATTGTAGAAAAAATCTCATCACCAACCTCTATTATCTCGACCTCCATTCGGAATGACGGAACGGATCGCTATTTTATTGTCAACTGCACTTCGATGCACATCGCCATTAATTGTTTTTAAGTTTTTTTTCTATATTTGATTAATTGCTATCTCTTATTCAGAAAAGTTCTCCATTGTGTGTATTTTAGTTTCATGTAGAAGTGGGTTATTGGAGCAATTTTTTTACAACAACACAATAATCAAAGAAGACTTGAGCCCAGTAACATTTCTAGACACGGCGTCCACAAGCACTTAAGTCATTTTTTTCTCAAAATGCTAATAACTCACAGGGCTTTGCTTTTTATACATTCTATCGGCGGGAATAAGAAACCAAGTCATAGGGCTTCAAATGGCGAGCCGACAATCTTACGCACCATACAACTTATGTTTTTGTAACATTTCCAGCGCCAGTGAATAAGCACTTAAGTGGACGTAAGTAGTTTTGGTCGAAATAGTTTTAACTTTCGTTTTGACTTCAGACATCTGACTTGAGTGATTTGGGCCGTGAGATTCTCAAGTACCCTCTATATTTATTTTTATTGCTTAAATGCATAATACAGGGATTTTACCACACAAGGTGTGAAGGGTCCACTTGAAGATTTTGTTTCAAGCCACTATTATACATTTTTCTGTTCTCTACAGTGGTTGTGTTTTGCGATTTGTGATAATTTTATTTTGTTATTATGGAATCAAGAGGAAGAAAATTACTGAAGCTTGTTCTAAATCCAGAAAACACAAGTACTGGTGACCAAGGTACAACTACTACTGTTCAACCAAGGACGTCTCGGACGCGGGACCAGGAATCAATAACATCTGTTGAATCAAACAATGAATTTCCTGACGTGGCTAATCCAACAAAATCACCAACCAGCCCCAGTCTGCTTACAGAAGATATCACTGTTCGTAATAGATCAACGGATGATCAAAGTATATTCTTTGATCCTCAACCAAGTACATCTGGAACACACCAAACACATACAACTCTTGACGAAACACCAAGTGACTTTTCAAGTGATGACTCTGTGAATGACCCAACATACTCTTTACCTAACCTGACGTACACTGTACCAAGTAACGACCTACCTGCGGAAGATGTAGAACAGCCACAACAGCTACAAAAACAATCAGTACACAGCCGAAAAAGAAAACGAGAAAATAAATTGAAACGAAATCTTGGTCTTACGTATGTGACTGCTTCTGGGAAAAACATAGCAGAACGAAAAATGCAGGAATTACCAAATTGTCGAAATAAATGCCGGGAAAACATTAGTGATGTGCAACGTGCTATAATACATAAGGAATTTTGGAATCTTGGGTCTTATGATTTAAGAGCAGCCTTCGTTTCATCTCTGATCACTATCCATGAAAAACAAACAGAGCGACGTCGCGTCTCAGATCCTGATCATCAGAGATTTAGACAGTGCACCTACAGGTATCATTTGGACACTAACAGCCAAAAAATATCCGTATGTCAAGGTTGCTTTTTAAAAACGTTATCAATAACCGGTAATTTTGTGAAACTGATAGGGTTGAAAAAACGCAGCACTTCCAGTGGTATAATACAGCCAGATAAACGTGGAAAAAAGACCCCAACAAATAAACATTCAGATCTAAAGATTCAAGAAGTAATAAGTCATATTAATTCATTCCCGTTATACGAGAGCCACTACACAAGACGAAAAAGTAACCGAAAGTATTTACCATCACACTTAACAATTTCAATCATGTATTCTCTATATAAGACGTCTCATGAAAACCCCGTCAGTGACAAAATTTACCGAAGAGAGTTTCATAAATTAAACTTGAGTTTCAAAAAACCGAAGGCTGATACGTGCCACAACTGTGACGTCATTAAAATGAAGATAAGTATTGCAAACGACGAAACAGCAAAAACCACCCTTGAAACAGAACGCGAGTCACATTTGCTAGCAGCTGATATGGCTTATAATGAAAAAAAATGTGATAAAATGACTGCATCAACAGACAAAACTTTAAAGTGCCTGTCTTTTGATCTCCAACAGTGTCTACCTACTCCAGCTTTAGAGTCATCCGTAGCTTTTTATAAAAGGCAGCTATGGACATTCAATCTTACCGTGCACGACAATGCAACAGGGTTGTCTACACATTACATGTGGCATGAGGGTATCTCGGGTCGAGGTGCTAATCAAGTGGCATCTTGCTTATTCATTCATCTTAAAGAACTGCCTCAGGACATATCAGAAGTTATTTTATACTCTGATACATGTGGAGGTCAAAACAAAAATACTCACGTGGCCGCAATGTTTACGTACCTGATGACACTAAAGCCCTCGTTAAAAAAAATTCACCACAAATTTATGGTGCCAGGCCACACTCATATGGAAGTAGATTTAGATCACGCCATCATTGAAAAGAAAAAAAAGAAAACTGCTATTCAAGTATATCACCCGCATGACTGGATGCAATTAGTAAGGTCAAGCAGTAAAAAGTTTACAGTGCATGAAATGCAACAAGTGGAGTTTATGGACTTTGCGAGTCTGTTGAAAGGGCCACTAATAGCCCGAAAAAAAGACACTGATAGCAAGGACTTTAAATGGCATGATGTGAAGTGGCTGTGCTACGAATCGAATTTTGGTATAATAAAGTACAAAAACTCGCTGGTCAGAGATGAGGATTTTAAAGCTATTAACTTTAGAAGACATACACGAACCGGCGACACCATAAATTTTAATGTATCACCTATTACAACTGACCCAGTGCCAATAAGTGTCGAAAAAAAACGGGACATTATTTCCCTTTTACCTCTCGTTCCGGAATGTTTTCATCATTTTTATCAAAATCTTATAACAGCAACAGATGCTAGGAACGTAGACCCTGATTTACAAAGCTCGGAAGATACCGACTAATGTTTATTTTACTTTACGTGATTAGATTATTTTACTGAGTAAGTTATAGTACAGTTTAGTATAAATGAACATACAGTATGTGGGACTTTCGGTACATACTTATGTGTAAGAAACACGTAAGTCATATCTAATAAACAAAATTAATCTAAAGCTTCGACGGTCAACAAAACTTAAGTCAGACTATATTATGTACTAATAAACATAGGGCAATAAGATTTATTTAGTGTATAATAAGGTAGTAAGGGAGTAATAATAAATAATAAAAAAAACCCTGTCAGTACGTTTTTTTTACACCAGTCATTAAAAACATCGCCCTGTAAACTTTTCTATTTACTAGATTGTTGACTTAAGTGCTTATGGGTTCCGGGTCTAGATTTGTTTAGGCTTCTGTTACAAGTCTAGACTCGGTGGGCCTTGCTAGTATTGTTTGCCAGCTAACTAACACTTTCGTTTAACGTTGTGTACACTAACCCAAGCAATCCGAATGAAATAACTGCTCTGTAGAGTAATTAGGTTCATTTTAGCATGGTCGTATATGAAATAATTGTACTTACGGCATGATTTATTAAGTTTGTACGCATTGGCTTCAAGACATATATTTTTAACTGACTTCTGAAAAGGAGGTTCTCTATTTCGATTCATTTTTCGTTTGAAACGGTGGTGGTCCAATACACATTGTATCAAATTCGGTCTGATCGGTTATTGGTCTGTTTATATCAAAATAACTGCAAAATCTATCTGCAGAACTGGTGCAAAAAGTATTAGCATTCGACATTAGCACACAAGAATTAAATAATAGTACCTACTTACATTAGATTCTTGTAAATACCATAAATCCTACTTTTTCTTCTCTACTTCAAGCACCCACTTTACGGAAACTATTTGTGCCTGGAAACCGTCCTCGTGAATTTAGCGTTCGTTTGTGATCACTAAAAAGTATACTCCTAAACTTCTAGTTCATTACTTCCACCTGATAAAAGCTAGGTCACAGTGCCAGCAAATTTATCAGTAGGCTAAACGTCGGTTAACGATCTGCAATTATGATGAGACGAGTCTCGGCTCTCAGATCCGAACAATGGACAGTTAACTGTACGACAGCAGTTTCGTCACACAGTCAGTGCGATTGCCACATATTTTTTTGCGTAGTCAGTTGTTGGGATCGCGCGTCTCGCTTGATATCGGTTTTAAACTTTTTCTACTATTTGCCCGGCGGTACTACTTCAGGCGTTTTGAACACCAGGGCTTGTCTGCTTTTTGTATTGTGTTAAAATTGCATTGTTCCTTTGCGTTTTAAAACTCTTGAGTTTTCCTTGTTTTCCAAAACTTTATGTAAAGGCAATTAATTATTTGTACACTTGCTAAACGGCAAAATGGAAGCAGAATCTCAATTCAGCTCTCCAATTTATGTTAGCCAATTTCTTAGACAGACGCCTAGAACGTATTAGAAAAATAAATTTGTTTTATACGTCTGAAAGGTTTCTTATGTGTTAATAATTATTGTTAAATCAGTCTTCCTGCGGTATTAAAGTCGGTTGTCACTTTTTACAAAGCCAAAAGTTGGCCTCCACGCGTTCACCCATCTTCACTGTAGCGCCTAACTACTGATCCGATTTTAATAAATGACATCTTAATAGCTTCGTAAGAATGTCCCGGGTGACATAAGTTTTATCAAAAATGTACATATACTCGTATAGTATATTTAAAAACCTCGAAAAACTTTCGTTCTATTTAGACCCCATTTTTACTTAATTGTCTTGTTTTATAGTTGTTTTATGCTCTCAATACAACGTCAGATTATATTTTCTTTGCCTTCAGTCCAGCACAGCTAACATTTCTGTCCTATACTTTTGATACATCCATCTGTTGAATTTTCTCTGCCGCTCTATAGTCTAAAGTGTATTATTTCTAAATACTCCGCTCCAGTTTTTTTTACGCTTCATGGTGGTTTTCAAGGTGGTCGTTTATCGGGCTAATGGGTTTTAACGGATCTGCCGTTTCAAAATGGTTGATGTCTTGCAATCACGATTGTTTTCGGTATTTGACCTGAAAGCATCCACGGTTTTTGCGGTCAAGTTTGATGATTCATCCGATTAGTCATTTGGGGTATCGATTGTGCGTGTAATCGAATAATCGAATTGCCTTTAATTATTTCTAAATGCCTGTCAAATTACAGAATAAAAAAACATTCGTTCAATAGTAGACATGTAATTATGTATCTTAGCGAATGTTTTAGTTTTCACAATTTCAATCTAAATTAATTACCTTCAATAACTCGATCTACGAAAAATGTGCTTGATTCATATATTATTATGCTAACGGTTTCACCTGTAACTTGCCGATTTTATGATTTTCCTTGACAGTAATCATGACTCAGTGACGATAATTCGGCTAGTCACACTAACTAAACTAAAAGTTCTCAAGATTATATCCATCTCTTCTCAGTTATAGAAACAAAAAGAGAGGAGACAATTTTAGAACTGTCTGATTACTTACTTTGATATCAATCTACTTTTTATAGAAAATATAGTGGTTTTAATTTTAAGCACTTAAACTGTTGAGTTCTATATACTGTACATAGTGTAAACTATAAAAAACGTGATCACAGAATTATGAATGAAAAAATATATTATGATGATGATGTGTGTAAAGACTCACTGCAGTTAAGTAGTTGGTAAATACATCACAAATATTAAAATCAAATCTCAACCTAATAATTTAACGTCCTTATAAACTGTAATTTACAGAAGATTGCTGCCTACGAATACCTTTTGAGGCTTAATTTACGACTTTAATAATAATTCCTATTGTTTGTTGCGATGATTAATGTTTCCAGCAGACGCGAGGTAGGTTAAGTGAAGATTTTAGCGCAAATTATGTGGGTATGTAAATGTTCTGAATATACTGCACTAAGTATATAAAGTCACGATTTGTATAGTTTAACATACATAAGACCCAGTCTTACCTGTTTAGCACCAAAGGCAAATTACTCCAATATTATGTTTTTAATTTTGATCTCAATAAGTAAGTTTGTATAAGTTTACTACAAACAGGATTAAATTTTCCCTCGTGTCCGGGGGAGTGAAAAAACGAACCAACCGTGTTTAAAATATACTTCTCCTTGGATTCTTACTTACAAAACGCTTTATGCTAGCTTTTACTTTACGAACTGATAGATTGTTGAACTCGCTATCTGCTTCTCTATTTCCCTACAGCTATGGTCTGCCTATTTATATTACGTGTATACATATCGGTTTCTTATAGGCAAGCGTGCAATTCTTAGGCCACGTCGCTTTACGTCCAACGTCACGAGTAACCTATTTTTTTTAAAAAACTTACCTTACTCTTATCAATGTATCTACCTACGAGGGCGGAGTGATAAGTCTGGTAAAAATTAAACAATGAGTAATATTTATTTAAAAAATATTATTTATTTTTCAACGTAGTTTCCTTCTAACTCAATGCACTTCATCCAGAGTGTCTCTAACTTTTTGATCGTTAATAGGCGTTAGTTTCATGCATGATTGCTTCATTGGAGCTAAATCTTTTTCCTCCAAGCCATTTCTTTAAATTCGGAAACAGAAAGTGATCGCAAGGGGTTAAATCTGGCGAATATGGTGGATGAAAAAGCAACTCATAGCGTAACTCATGAAATTTGGCCATGGCAATCGCGCAGGTGCACTCTTGCGTTGTCTTGGTGAAAGAGGATTTTCTTCTTTGCCAAATGCGGTCGTTTTTCAGCTAAAATGCTGTGAAATGGTTCTAATAAATTGGCATAATAAGCGCCATTAATTGTTTCACCCTTCTCTAAGTAGTCAATATGGATAACTCCACGGGCATCCCAGAAAACTGTAGCCATAACTTTATTGGCCGATAAAACTGCTTTAGCCTTCTTCGGAGCTGGTTCACCCGCAGCAACCCACTGTTTCGATTGTTGTTTAGTTTCGGGTGTATGGTGGTGGATCCATGTTTCGTCTACTGTTACAAAACGTCGCAAGAATTCCGTCTTATTCCGTCGAAACAACGCCAAACCTGCTTCCGAAGTGGTCACACGCACGCGTTTTGATCAACATTCAGTAAACGCGGCACCCATCTCGCGGAGAGCTTCCTCATATCTAAACGTTGGTGTAAGATATTGCGCACACGTTCGTCTGAGATGCCTACTACCTCAACTATCTCGCGCACTTTTACTCTTCGGTCACTTAACACTATGTCATAGATTTTAGCGATCATTTCTGGAGTAGTAACCTCTACCGGGCGTCCTAGACGTTCGACATCACTTGTGCTTGTACGACCACATTTAAAATCAGTAAACCACTTATGAATCAATTTAATTGACGGAGCGGCGTCGCCGTAATATTTCAAGTCCTGTTTTGTTTCCGTAATAGTTTTTTTTTCTCAAAATGTAATGTTTACTTAACACACGAAATTCACTTTTCTCCATCTTTGCGAAAATGCGTTCAATTGTTTTTCTTTAATGGCTGTTAAAAAAAATAACCGGCGGTACTGGCTGAAATTTTCAATTTAGTCCTTCAAAAGAGTGTTTAACATGCGAGGTTTCATGCAATTTGCGATAACTTTATTCCAAAATATTTTTTTACCAGACTTATCACTCCGCCCTCGTATAACTGCCTTGCGTAGAAAAACTGCTGGTTGGTCCATGGTTTGCCGCCGCGTCGTGCTGTGACTATCTTGTAACGGGATCTAAGCTTATACGTACAGGTTACTTCCTTAGGTAGCTCTTTTCATAATCGAATACTTGGTTTGTCCTACCATTCGAGTTGACTGAACTTAGTAAGTACCTAAGAAACTGTATTGTATTGAAAAAGTTTTCTGTTATGCCTACACCAAAGCCTATAGAAACCATATTAATATCGTAGGTGATTCTTATGTCCCTGTCATGCAAAAAGTAAAATTGTAATTTAAAAAAACCCTTGACATTGTATGTGGCAGCTATCATAATGTAATAATACTCTACTAGTCAAGCCCTTTCATTCGACACCCATATTGAGGGAGTTGTGTAAGTTGTACGTCGCCATTTTATGGCGGCGCACAACTGCATGCATTAAATTTCATCAAATATAGCTAAAACATTCCCGTTTAATACACCTTTCCTACGAAAAAAACAAAATCATAATTGGTCCATCCGTTTGG
Organism: Ligdia adustata; assembly: GCA_947049295.1. Taxonomy (NCBI): domain Eukaryota; kingdom Metazoa; phylum Arthropoda; class Insecta; order Lepidoptera; family Geometridae; genus Ligdia; species Ligdia adustata. The sequence goes on from OX346233.1 coordinate 4,584,041, forward strand.
GAGTTCCGATTCCACTGACAGACACACAGACACGTCATTACTTATAACACCCTGTCGTTTTTGCGTCGGAGGTTAAAATATATAAAACATGCGTCTGTATATCATTATACAGGGTTATCAGCTAGGGGTGTATTAAGCCGAAAGGAGGTCACTGAGCCAAAAGGGGATCCTGTACCCCTTCCTGGTTCCTGGTCCTTTCACTATGGGACCAACTCAGATTAGAGCAAAAAAATTACCTGTTCCATACAAAAAGTTGATCGATCGTTGACAAAATATATTAAACAGCTGATTATTTTTTCTCGAATTCAGTTGGTCCCATAATGAAAGTTGTTCCTTAGAATGGGTACAGGAGACCCTTTTGGCTTATTACACCCCTAGCCGATAACCTTGTATACTGTGAGTATGCCAATGTAGAGTATACTAGTGGTTGTGTAGGTTATTGTCCAAATTTTCATTTAGAATTCTATATAATTATATATTTCTTCAATAAAACGTTATTTATAATCAGCATAATAATAGCATACGTAGTACTACTCTACAGTTAGTATTACTACAGCACAGCAGAAATAATCATACTTAACTACAACGTATTTATATACTGCCCACACAATATATAGATATCTCATTAGTACTCCTACAATACATATCTTTCGACACAAAGCTACATGGAGGCCAACGCGCCAGAATAACTTTTTTTTTTTGAGGCTTATACTTATTTTGATAGAGTTCGTTAAACCATTAAAATAGATCACAGTACCAAATGAATAGTAGGAAACGAACGGTAACGATGCCTCCGTATCACCTCGTCATCGTCACGCGTGGGTGTCACAATCGTGGTATGATACACAGCCTGTCACCTGATTCGTCATGTTACTAGCTTCTGAGGCTTGTATTTATTTTCTATTTCTATACAGCTCGGCATTTGATCTTTAGCTCGCACGACCACTGAAGTCAGATGCACTTTTGCCCTGGATAGAGCATACCTAGCCTAGTCTGGAATACTGTAGCTTCCGGAGGATAGTATTTAATCAACTTGCGGGCTGTACCTACAACCTAAGGCTGGCTAGGCTACCTAAGCTAGCGTTAGAAAACCTACCACAACGCTGGGTTGATTTTATCGGTTCTTCGAGATGTTTTCCGACATCATGTTTTTGCGACTTTCTTAAAATCGAACCTTACCTTACAACACGGCAATCGACCCCACTAATAATTATCGGTACAATATAATTTATAAGCCTCTATTATTACTCATAAGCAGCCCTAGAGATGTAGCTCGCTTCCGTGCCCTCAGACAAAACATTTCAGCGAGCGTCATTATTCGAGTCTGGCACATTTTTCGTTCGTCTGTCATGCAGTTTGAATATTTGTATGGTCTAGATGGTCAAGTTTGTCTAGAAACTTTATACTCGCGTATAGAAATTCTAATTTATTGATTTTTGTTATGTCGCGGAATTTCAATTCGAGAAGTACTTCTCCCAAAGAAGGGGAAATTTTCTACGGCGCCATTTGATAACAGATTTTAATAATAGCTAGTACAGGCACATGCTCAAGACGACATTAAGATTTCTAAATATGAGAAAAGTCTGTCAAGTGGTCGTCGTATTTTTGAAGTCAACCCTACGTAGTGGGATAAGGTCAGAAAGGTGATGATGTTTACCAAAAATACAGTGGTTTTAAAGTCGATATTTCGCAGAACTATACTAAAATACTTACTTGATTATTAAAATTATCATAATCGACAATTTTCGTTCTAGTCGTATTATGAACGCCAGATAGACACAAGGTTTATAACGATGACCCACGTTCGCCTATATTTACAATAATGCCGTAACAACTCGTGTAATACAGCCATTGCAAATTGAAGGATTGCGTACGAACGATGTGTCATCCGCGTTGTGAAACAGCTGTTATTGTTATGAACGGTATAAACTATTCATACCATTGATGAGTTTCTCTATTTGCGTACAACGCAACGGAAGTAGAAGGCACAGGCAAAAACGACTTGCGAAGCTTGGTATCTAGACGGTGTGTTTCCTAGGAATTCAAGGCTCTAGGCGCTTGGTAAGCCACCTACCTGCCTACGTTTTTAGCCTAAATCGATGTCAGGTAAATTTTCCTATAGATAAGTAGGTAATGATTCGAAAGCGAAAACCAATTTAAAATTGGCAGGCAATATGTATAATATATACATATTTCAGTTATTTTTATTTACAGTCTATTTTATCCAGCTATTTTGGTTGCTTAGGTATCAAGCATAGTATTGTCAGAGATTAGGGCTTGCCTTTTAGCTTTTTCATCCCCGCAAAAAATCAAGCCAATAACCACAGTTTTAAATAAGCAACTACGAACTCTTCAAAGAAGAATGACTAAAATTAATTTCCCCAACATCCTGCGCGAAATGGCGCCGTTTAATTTTTCCCTTTGTTTTTTTTTATCCCGCTGAGAAGATCCGGCCGAATTTCTCGGTTGTATTAAAAGAGTTTGCGTACCCGGATGTCCCGGGGGATGTTTCCCCTCTATTTAAGGGGAGGACGGCTCTTAAGTCTTAAGGTCCTGTTTTCACCTCACTCGATGTTCCCAGGCGACATTGACTTGGCGAAATGTGCGGTGCGTAACATTTTTTCTGTCTACTTAAGCCGGCTGTGGTTAATAGTATCTTCAGTGTTCCCAGAAGGCCTACCGTACTAAAATCGTACATCTTCCTGGGTAAAAAATAGCCTGTATCGCCAGGATGTTACATAGCAAGATACTTTAATTCCAAAATGTCCAGAATAAAAAAGGGGTTCGTCTCAAAATCCTTTTTGCATAACGTTTCATTCGCATAATGTCGCTTTGAATTTTTTTGCATGATTGCTTTTAAATTTCACTAAAATCCTGTTTTCAGGATATTGCTCTGTTATCTACTTAGTTAACTTTCTTTTCATTTCGAAGTACAATACCCTTTGTTATAGTAGATGAGCACAAAACTGCGGCAAGTATGTAAGTGATAAACTCACTTTGTATCTTCAACATTTCTTAGAAAGTCACTTGTTTCATTTTGTTTTACTTCCGAGAAACGTATATTTTGTAAGGATGCGGTCATAATGATAGTAAAAGTGAAACCAATTAGCTTAAGTTTTAAGTGATTTTCGTTCATTGCGTCTTTCTTCCTTTCTTGCGTAACTTTAAATCCTTTCATTCTCGAATGAAACCACTACAAAGTTTTCCGGTTTTGACCAGATATTAACTGGTTTTTAACTTAAGTTTGTAGTAATCGGTATAATTCCAATTTGATCAATCAACAAAATTAAACTTGAAATGTCCTTAATAATTGCACCTGGATGATATCGACTACTTGATGCAAGTAAACCTGCAGCCAAAGCTGACATGCGTTGGACCTCAAATTTTTACGAGTATATTTCGCACAGCCCCATCCTTCATTAGCGCTGTCATGATTTAGGTTTCTATCGGCCCTATAGATTTAGATGGTTTATGATGATGTCTCTCATAGAATGAATCTTCGTAGCATGGCTGCTTTCCATCTAAACAAGATTAGGGTATAACGCGTTTGACAGGCCGTTAATAAGAACGCTGCACCCTTGTTAGTTTTACACCCTCCCTCGTCTAATCTTACACATGCGTGTAAATACATCATGTCTAGCGTAGGTATTTTAACAATGGGGTGCTGATTTCATGTTGACAGAGTTTCGAGTTACAAGAGCACACAATTGCACTAATTGGTTTAACTTTACTGTGCAATGCAAATTTGTTTTTTAGGAAATACACTGACAGAGACTGAAGGGAATTAAATGAGATTAGGTTCAGAAGGATCGTAATAATTTATGACTTGATATGTGACTTTCTAAAATGGAACGAATGAAATGGCCAAATCTCATACTCCAAATTGATAAATGAATTACGTTAATGTCAAAACCACCGACCCCAAAGCTCAACCGCGTCTTATCATCAAAACGACTTCTGTACGATACCTGCGAGGTCACCTGTACAACTTAAAGCCACTAAAAGGATAACACATAGATTTTGTGTTAATTAACTCTAATCTGTTGAGCATTTATGATAAGTATATCTTTTGCAATATGATAAGTATATTACAGACTTTACAATCCTGCGTCATGCATATTTATTATCATTTCATTCCCCTCATATATTATTATCGAGATCAACGACCCGAAGCCAAAACACAACGTTCTATGTAGTGCGTATATACTCGTAGTTACGAGAAATTGTTAGAAAGATGTTTGCAATAGTTTGTCATCAGACTGGCTAGTATGATAGAATGGATATTTGAATTGAGTGTAAATGGTTTATTTTTATATTCTAAATGTCTGTCGTGTTTTAAATCTCTTCGAGTCATGTAATGATTTGAAAATAAATAATTTTATTTTCTATATTTCTCAACGTATTTACTTTTATCCTAGTTTTTACAAACTGCACTCTGAATGTGTGAGGGTCGAGAGAACGATCTTCACGCAGGTTATGGGCCCAGCACGCCTCCACTGCGCCAGTGAAAAATTAATGTAATGAATATAACAGTCAGCTAATATTAATTTTATCAAAGAAACTAAAATTTGTTTGATTCTGTATAATTATAAATTATTAAACAATGATTTATCATTTAATATTTAATTATTTTTAATAACAGCTATAGTATATTTTTTTTCGCTCAATAGGTTAGGTTAAAACATGTGGTTGGAAGACATGAATTTGTTGTTGAACTCAGACGTACCGCTAGAAAGACGTGCGTTAAATCACTAGGGCTTCCAAAGTAAACTCATACTACTTTAAATATTTATTTAAGTAAGAGAGAGTTTGTCGAAACATAAGTTGAAAGAAAGTATATTTTGTTGGCAATCTGTGCGATCTGTAGACGTTTTTTTCCATTAGGAGCCTGCTGGCAGTTCCTCTCATTCGGGCCATTACCCCTCAAATGGCTCGCGGTAGAATTCGCTGAATTCACGCGCGAGTCTGAATATTTTTTAAGGAATAACAAACAGTACCATACTTTTTTTATCTTCTTATATATAAAAATCAATTGCTGTTCGTTTGTCTCGCTAAAACTCGAGAACGGCAAGGCCGATATAGCTGATTTTGGTTTTGAAATGTTTGTGAGATTTCAATTGAGGTTAAAACATATATAGCTGTTAGGCGGTACGAAGTTCGCCGGGTCAGCTAGTATATAATATTATGTTATGTATATGACTGACGTCATTGTTAGCTTAAATGTTTTAGGTATTAAGTTACCGGTTTCATAAGTACTAATAAAAATTAACAGAGCTAATCACTTATTTAAATTATACGAATTTGGGACACTTCAAGCTCTAAAGGATACATTTTTTTTATAAGCTAAGCAATGCTGAATACAAAGCGACTCTTCTTATTGGCGTTGAAAATCATAAATATACACACACAGTAAGCATTTAACTGGTTTTATTCTCTATTAAAATTATAACTATTTAGCTTTAAATGGCACTCTTTATAAGCATGGTGGTAGGCGAAATTGCTCGCTTGGCTAGCTACCACCCTGTAAAATCTATCGCCAAACACCTAACGGTAGCGGTATATTCCAAACTAGGCATGCTCCATCTAGGGCTACAGTATTGCTGACTTCTGTGGTCGTCGTCAAATGCCTAACTGAATAAGATTTTTTTTTTTCATAAGCCACGAGTTTACAATGTGTTACACTAAGAAACTGTTAACTCTCCGATATTTTAAGCCGAATAGATTTGTAATGTGACATACTTAGCATAATTCTTCGATCAACAGCGAGGCTTGGCATTGAATCGGGCTTTTCAAATGTTTGTCTGACCCTGAACTGAATCCAGACAACTGAAAATTTGCACAACAAAAACTAGACTTGAACACGATATAAATCATAGCATGATAGTTATGAATCCTGAACCACTTTACAAAAATGTGAAATACATATAATAATAATAATATTCTAGTCTTGAGAAAATCTAACTTTATTTACCGCAAAATTCATAAGCTTTCCTCTATCTAAGCGTCTGGTCTCGTTCCGATCCCCCGGTAGTTATATGAATCCGATTACGTTCTTTGTGACCACATAATCCGATTAAATGTTCCATCTAAGATTTAGATATTGGTGAACCTGCTAGATATCATATCGGATTATCACATCGAACTATTTGAAACATCGATGGAAATCTTTTTCTAATATGTTTTCATAGAGGCTAGGCCCCGCAAAGTATTCTTTACAACCGTTTACGTTTGCCTGTCCAAAGGTTTTTCTAGCGAGTAAATTGAATACACTCTTGTAAATGTTTAGAGTGCTTGATTCAATAGAGTCGAGCGTGTAAAAGTGTACGATGGGGATCGTCTAGACAAGTCGTTGTATCGAGCTACAAAGTCGCCTTTGAACAGTTTCAACTAATTGACACGGGCCCTCGCCCCGAACTCGTCATGCGAACTCATTTGTCCGCCCCGGTGACTCATCGGAAGCCGAGGGATGTGTCCAGACAATCTACATTATTAATGAGGACACCAGATGACCGCCCGTAAACCCAACGATTCTAATATCCATGCTATTTACCCCAATGTGACATTGATCTATCCAACAAGTCATTGTTTCTAGTAAGATTCTAGTAATCATCATTGTTCTATCATAATAATGTACTCAGACAAAGCTGTTCGAAAAGATTAAGGTGACTTATCAAGTAACATAATGCTTCGCAAAGGGATATGCCAATAATCCCTCACTAATGTCTTTGGGGTTATTGTCCCCTACTTCCAATATGTGCCGTTCCAGGACCATTGAAGGTGCATTCTCAAGTGCAGGGGCAATAATCCCCTACAACTGTCGCGTGTCGGATCCTTGGGGTGTTGCGTAATTTTATTTCACCCTAGCATTCTTAAATCGCCTGGGAGTAAGTTTTGTGTGGTTTAATCTAAACTGTCTTGCAACTATTGCTTCCGTTGTAGGAACTCAGACATATACAGGAACTACATAAGGAACAAGAGTAAATAGTCTATTTCTTGCATTTACCAGATTAATTCTTTATAAATTGTTACTCTATATGTATAGTTATGTTAAATACAGGAACATCCAGGTCACCGGAATCAAATAAAGCACCGATTTATTGGTGCCTTCTGCTTCACAATCGTAGATCAAGCATAATGGCAACATAATTCGCGTCTAGTAGCCGACGCTGACGCGATTCGAATACGGCCAAGATGCGGGCCGATTGCGAGCGCCGATAAAGCGCGGGTAGTTGGAAGTTTTATGGAGCGGCCGGTAGCGTGGCCTGTTTGCTCGTTATCGCCGACAGGGGGCTTTAAATCAGGCGCCTTTTATTCTTACAGGCTTTTACCCAGACGCTTAAACGTATCAGCACTATCAGCATTACCTAATAGTCTGTGTGGTGGAATGCCAACGTGCTTAATTAGCTAGGAATCTACACAATTTCGTCTTTCATTCAGTTTTCCATTCCTCTGACAGTGCAGATATGACCATCGTTAGCCTTGGTAAGCAACACAGTGTCGAAGTTATAGCTTGAAAGCTTGCTAGTTTGAAAAGAAATTAGTATGTTAGAACAATGAAGTGGGTTTTTTTGAAATAATAGATCATCGTTCGCAAATTTCGCAATCACCTGGAAGACATTGAGGATTAAATTATTATCTGTAACTAGTAGTTTAACTTCCCAACGGCAACGTACGTAACAGTTAAGCATTAACCAAGAAAAAAGTCATTCAACTTTCTACCGATATCTGGCTGATCTAGTTCGTGCATTAGAAGACCTCGTTCAACCTGTCGTTAATGCAGCAACTTTGCTTTAACAGCGTTTATGATTTAATGAAACTTAAATTGTCGTCGTAAAATCGATACGGTTGATTTGCTACCGTGAACTCAAAGGAACGTGTTTCATTTGAAAGTTCAAGGATCGCGTCCTTTAGTAAATAAATATGTCTAATATCGTCTTTGTTTTGAAATGTCGGAGTTCAAACCGAAAACTTTCGTACTTATAATGTACTGTCTACTGACTCGGGATTGTAACATGTATCTACAATAAGTAATTGGACAACAGTGTAGACGTTGCTGAAGACATCGCAAACAAAATTACCTACACAACCCCATCGCAAGTCTTTCTCCAAGGACCCTAATTGACGGTGACGCGGTTCAAGCAGAATTTGTTACTGTATAAAATATTCAGAGAATACCTTCAGGCGAACTCCTTTGTCTTGGAAGGAAAATTTCCAAAGAACAAAGGCACTTGCGATACAATGATTGGCGCAGATGGTTGATTGAATTTCGGATAAGTACCAACCTTATTCAATTTTTAAATCGTGCAGCGCTCGGAGATTCGTAGGTCATGACATAAAAAGTTCGATACAATTGGCCAAGTTTGACTTATCACGATCGGCTTAGAATTCCAATCGCAATTATACTAAAACAGACTTTAAAAGAAAACTTCGCTATAGAAATGGCTCCCGAAGGAGTACTGATGCTATAATTCAAATGAAGGGGAAAATTGCGAGGGTTCTTTTGATTTTTGCAAAATAAGATTATGATAATGCTGACTTGAACGAAATGGATCACGTGCAGTCGCCATCCAGAGCAACTGAGGGTGAATCTTTGGAGATAATATAATAATCCTTGATTTATTATGCTAGTGAACGTCTCGCCGACCTTCCGAGACTGAGATCATGGAAAGAAAATAAACAAGAATAATCTTTGAAATTATAATATTAGTAGTCACAGATTGGTTTAATGTTTCTATGCAGTTTAAAATACATATTTACTTGTAAGAGCTCTTGTTTGTACTTTACGGTGTACGGGTAAAGATCTCATTAACTTGTCTAAAAATCCAAGTCCTATGTTTGTTATTGTTTCCGAAGGTAATCGAAATTATTTTTAGCCGAAAGAGTAAATCTTGTACAGTTGCAAACTGTTGCGTGATGTTATCAATTAACATGAAATAGGTTAAAATAGCTTTCGAAGATAAGTGCCTCAACCTGCAATTTGGCCAGCGTGGTAGACTATGGCTTACGACCCTTTCAGAGGGAAGCCCCGTGCAAAGCAGACTAGACCAGACCAATTTCTTAGTTCTACTAATTAGAACATAAGCTTACCGAATAGTCTTAAAGTGTCTTTGATTGCTATTTGAACATGAGTGAAGTTGGCCCTTCAATATGTTTATTAAAAACAATTTTGTTGTACCCTTGAAATCCATTGGCAGTACCGGATGAGCCGCGGATGTGGTGACAGCCAAAATAAATATTTTATGCTGTTATTAACCTACATACAGATACGATCCAGCTGATTTACGGTAAACAATAACTCGCACCCACACACAGACAGACGGACAACTGTATCAGTCATGGTTAACAGATAAAGCGTGATTCATTTTGAATTTATACAGTAAACTACGTCTGTACATAATGAGCTATTTATATGTTTCAGTATTTATATGTCTATTGTAGTAGAGTAGATGGCAATTTTTTTTTCTTAAATTCTTTTGCAGGGCTAATTTGTATAATAAGTCTAGAAGTTATTGACCGAACCGACCAAATACCTTGTATGTATGGATGTCGTACTAGCGTACAGGGGCCTTATTTTTGAAACGTTCGAACGAATTCATCACTCTATTGACGTTACTTACGAACGAAAAGAATGAGAATTCGTTCGTTCATAAGTGACGTCATTAGCAAGTGATGGTGGTAATGTTCGTAGTTAGTTTTGACAATATTTCGTATTCAGTATACAGGTTCGAAAAGTCATCGAGGATTTTTGATTGGGCGAGTATTTATCCCAAATGGCGGAAGTTTCGACGCAAAATACTTTTTTGAAAACTGTATTTTCAATCTATCTTCTTAATTCTACGAAAGTTTATAAGACGGTCCGTGTCTAATTCCGATGTGTTCCGTACATACAGTGGCTTTCACGTCTAAGGTACAATTACAAATCTCCGTGATAGATCCCACGCGGCTCCGACCACTAATAAATCTCGAAGGCACGCCTTACGGGAGGGATATTCTTACTGGATAGTCAAAATTTAGTGACGCTGGACGATGACATTCAGAAGATTTAGGAGCTACGAACAGTGTTCGATGACAGATGGATGATTTGTCCGCAGTCTTGTATTACTGTGACGACGGTATATCTCCTCGGTTTTTTGAGATATAAAAGTTATTATTATATCGCGATGAAATTAAATGCACGTATACAAGAAGGAAGAGAGTGGATTCCCCGTAGTCCCTGTACGTGATGTATCGACGAAAGAGAGTCCGCATGTGGCTTTATTGTCGATAAAACATCCAGGGACTTCTATTTACGGCGGTTTTTATAAAGGGGAACATGTGTCGATCGATGGTATTAAATGGAGAACGTGTGAGGCACCTGCTGCCGTTTGTTAGGAGCTGGGGAAAGACTGACTTGCTCGTTTCGAGTTACATCGACTTATTTGATAAGGGACGAGAGGCAGGTTGATTGTAATTTTTTTTTAATTATATATTTTATAAGTGTTTTTCTATTGAGCTTTCGCAATTTTGGTATTTTATGGAAACGTCTGCTAGCCTTGAATAATTATGGAATTAACTAAAAGAAACGCTCATGGCCTACACGCACAGTTGGTATGTAATTATTTAGATACTCATATATCAAATAGACATATAACACTCCTCAAAAAATTAAGTAAGTATGTACTTAAGTAATTGTATTAATTTTTTTCACCGCTTACAGGATGAGCCTGTATCATTTTAATTCTTAAATAGCATGAACTGAAGCGTATTGGCATTTCGACCAAATTAATAAAATTCTCATTCATAAAGAATTATTGAGGTACTTACTTATATGTACTTATTATATCTTGAGATTTTATCTATCGTCGACCGTTCAAAGTATTATCTATATGCAGTACGTCGATACAAGGACTTGCCTTACATCATAAAACAACAAAACTCGTATATAGGCCAACGGCTGAAAAAATATTCCTTTCGATGAGATCGAATCATCTTGGGAACTTTCCCTTTTTAAGTATTTCTTTCGGTCGGAGTCCATTTATTTTCGTCTTAAACATTGTAAATATCATCATAAATTCAATAATTTTTTTGCTCAGTCACATCGTCTTTTAGAAACTTGAATTAAATACTAATAAAAAAGTGTTCTAAGTACATTCATCTAATTTTGACTAAACTTATTAAGCCTTCAAATACGTAAGTAAATTATTGTAAATCTTAGTCTTACGTAAAGTATTTTTTAGATAAGTAAATTTACATTTACCTTTATATTCTTTACCTTGTTTCGTTTGAAAATAACCTTCATACTAATACTATATATTTTTATCTAAACGTTTCTATACATTTAAACCTAACATTTACTCCTAAGCCATAACATTGAAAGTAAAGTAATAAAAAATGTCCTTTCTAAACAATATTCTATTAACGAACACATTCAACGTTAAGGTTCCGTGGTCGTAAAGAGAATCCCCAAATCTCTACCTGTGCCGTGTAATTTATTCAGGAGATGCTTGATGAGGTGTATGCTATCACATAGAAACTATTAAACTTAGCAATTTAAGCATCTATTACATATGTACCACATTTCCTGGGCTACTATCAGTACCTACTTTCACGTGGGCTGGTTGGTTCAGAGTACTGAGAAAACTAAAAAGACTTGCCTCCCTTAGAATTATTTTTAAATAAGTGTTTACAATAAGTTAATGTTGATTTAATTTTAATAAGATGAAGTTAGATACTATTAGATAGATTTATTATTAACCTTACAAGTGGGAATAACTTTGTTAGGGATAAATGTATGAGGCCATTTTTATAAATATTATTTGTTCTATTTCCTGTTACAAATAAAAAAGAAAAGTGTCTAACTACTGGACTTTTATTAAGAAAAATTTAATGACTAGCTACTCCTTTTTTGCTGTGTTGGATTACCAATAGATCATTTAACATTAAAATTTAAAATATACAGATAATACAAATGCTACAACGTACTACTAGACGGAAGCGTAACCACTACACCATGTAATCTGTATTATCGCATAGCTCTAAACCTAATGTGGTAATTACCTAATCCAATTTCGATCGCGTCTTTCTCACCCCTTTTCCATTTCACGTTGCCACCTCATAACACATGTGGTGCTCATTACTGGATATGACATGTTACTTGCGTGTCGTTAGCCGATAATGAGTCGATCGCACAAATATGACAAAATAACAAGAGGATGAAGGAAATAACGCAATCAGAAGTCTGGACGAGGAGTTAAATAATTCAGAAAAAGAAGTTAAATGATTCAGAAAGGGAAGGAATTCAGAAAACTTGAGCACACAACAGATACAATCGTAAATTCTACAAAATTACTACCTAATATTGAATCTACAAGTGCGATATAGCGAATGGAAATTATATGCGAATGGAAAAGTGCACAATTTTTTAACTCAAACTTAAGTACGTTGCAAACAATCTTTATTGCTTACGAAATATATACCTACATATATTTCGTATATAATAACAATAACTTACTAGTAAAAACTACTTATTACATTTCTACTTTAAAATAGAGTTATATTTAAGTATACCAATAATGGATTTTAGAGCTTGGATGGATGCTGTACATCCGCAGAAGCAAATAATAATTATTCATTCTTTAGTAGAATTACATAAGTTCTTGAGTAGGTAAGTGCTGTATAATACGTATTACTTGCCGCGCCTATAATTATCATGTCCGATGCCACCGATGAGGAAAATCACTTTTAATTAAGCAATCAAAAGCTTTCCGTTAACAGTACATGACGTTGGATAAGGTGATTGGTGTACGATCAAACTACCTTCTGTGAATTGGGTTACATTCTAATCTAATAAATACGACTTGCGTATAGAAACTAAAGCGGCGACGTCAAATCGGCCTTGTCGGCTAAAATAAGCATACTGCAAACTCGCGTGGAATACTCATTTTAATAACATTTTCCTTGAATAGATCTCGGGAACAGTTTTTGAACATGCAAGACTCTGATGAACTATTTGGTTAACTTAAATTAAACCTTAATATACCTAAGAGTAGCAGCTATGATTTGTAGTATTTGTATACTACTGTATTATATTATAAAGCCCTTTTTACTAACGTTTTGCGTTGTCTTTCATACTTTATAATTTTCTCATTTATTTTTGTAAAAACCTGGTCAATATATACACACTAATTTTCTGATGATTTCGTTATACTTTTGGTGCTGAAAATATTACTTTTAAATGTATTAATTACCATTTTTATATCAAAATTTGTTTACCTACATATTGTTGACAACGTCAATAATTTTCATTTCACGGCATATCTTTCAAAAGTTGTATTTTTTTTTTCTATGAGAACGTGTAAGGTTTTAAGATAAATAGTCTAGTTTTACTTATATTTGTATTGGCCATTTATAATATTTAAAGCTATGAATATAGATTTTAGGAAACGGGCTCGCGACTATATAAGACGTCGCGAGGCATTCTACTAGACAGTTCTCATCAAGTTTTATTTCAACTACGTACTACGACCACACCCGGGCCAGGCAGGCCTGGGAATTCTGTTGGCGCGACCAGTTATATTTTTAAGTGAATTTTTCATCATGACTTCGTAAGTTCCATGGACTAAAAGAGGACATGGATAATGTGACATAGACACGTATACATTTGGATGGAGCATGCCTTAAAGTTAAGGTCGGTGCAAACTTGAAATATTATATTCATCGTTCCGATACTGTGAGCTGCCACCTTCGGATCTTCGAGCTGCCACCCTCATCTGAGAACTGCCACCTTCATCTGAGAACTGCCACCTTCATCTGAGAACTGCCACCTTCATCTGTGAACTACCTCCTTAGTCTGTGAACTACCCCCCCCCCCCTCAGTCTGTGAACTACCCCTCGGTCTGTGAACTACTCCCTCCGTCTGTGAACTGCCACCAGTGTATCGTGACCGGCCGTTTAAATTTAGCGCTCGTCAGTTCGGTGTATATAGGAGTAGTTTTAAGTTCGTTTAGTTATAAGGTAGTTTTTTAATTTTCATTTTTATACAGTTTGTAATTTGTATATTAAACATTCATTTGTACATATTTTTCTTCTTTCTTTTCCTCCAAAGTTAGGGTCCTACTGGTAGGGTCAGGTAGGAGCTGACTTCTCTCTTTTTTTTATTAATTATAGCCTTGCCCTATTTTTTTTGGATAAAAAGGGGTAACGTTATAGATTACGTATAAAAAATACACCTAGTTACTGCCGTGTATTGGCATCTAAAACGTTGCCTAGCTCTACACTTCATTGATTTTATTCTGTTGACGTTACTATTGCCTGTGTTTTTAAAAATTTCACACTTGCGTTTAGGTACAGCTCGTATTTTTTTTTCAAATCTTGGCGAAATTTGATATACGATTTCTACGAATATGACAACAGTTTTAGTTATGTCGGCGAAATTTGGGATTTATTTGAATTGTGCTTCTAGCAAATATCCTCCTTTTTAAACCCCGATGCAAAAACGGGTGGCCCGATTTTGTTTTTTTTGTTTGAAAGGTGTATTAGTCTGCTATGTCTGATGACAATCAGTCCAAGATGGCCGCCACAAAATAGCGAAGTACAAGTATTTTACTACCCTCTCAGTATGGATATCTAATAAAAAGCTTGACTGATAGAATATTATAAATACATTATAAATTCAAATCCAAGATGATGTTGCCACAAATGTCGAGGCTTTTTCAAAATATTCAATTTTACTTCTTAGGGAAGTAGTGCTACAGATACACCTTCTCAACAAGAATTCGCGAGTACAAAAAAAAAATTGTTCAATAGTCAATATTCATGTTCTATAAATATGAATCTAATAATTTGTACTGGCATGGCCTACACGTTGTTGTTAATGTAAGTTGATTAAAAGATATAATTGGAAATCTTTCAAAAATCTTCTGTAATGACAAAATCTAGTCTTGGAAATCGTAACATGTTGATAAGCATTAAAAGAACTTAATAAAAATGACTAATTGACTGGATTGACTGGAAATGTCTCGATTTCCGGCTTTGGAAAATAAAATATTTAAAGTTATTCTGTTTCATGTAAAACATTTCTTGAATTTAAATTTGCGAATGAGCCTGTAGATGTAATGGATATTTTGTTATCACTAAACATTGGCCCACTGCTTGTCAAAGGTGTTTCCTATATCTTTCTACAATTATTAATGAAAATCTTTGATCAGTTGAAGTAAATTATTGCAGCATATATGTTGGTTGTAAAACTGTTTTATCAACCAGGTCAAAAAAGTATTACAGCTTAATATCTTCTTCATTTTGGACTATAATTTTTTCTGTGTTTAAGGCAAGGTCACCTTTGTCATCATTGACTTATGTTATTCTTTACGCCTTGATATTGCTAATATTTTTGAAAGGCTAAAATTTTTAGTATCAATACAGTAGATAATTAGAAACTTACCGTTAGAAGTGCTCGGCGAGCGTGAAACTGTACTCGATACGATTATACCCTTGGATCGTTAGTGAGATTAAACGCGAAATGTACGCCTCTGTTGCAACACTGCAGGCCTTGGTATTCGTAGCCATTGTTGCTTAGTAGTTTATTGAAGTAAGTTGATTCGTTTGTCTTATTTGTGAATACAAATAAGTAGGTTCAATGCAAAAGCTCTTTATGTGAATGCTGGAGTGTACCATTTAACCGTGCTATAACATAACACACACAGGCGAAACTGTGTCTATTTTTGGTGCTAAGTTATATGAGGCCGCTCGCTCACAGCCGAGATCAAAATAAAGGTCAAGTAGATGGAGTCCTCTTTCGGCGCCCATGAAAGCAAACTGTTCTGGTTTATTACAGCCATATTATTCTATGCTAGGTATCTCAGAAGCTCTCGTGTTTTAAACTGGTCGAAATTAAGCAACGGATGATCCATGCATTATGTACACCGCGCTAAACACTAATACGTATATAGAGTTCAAGTGCTTAAAGATATGTACGTAGCGTGAAGTACTTTAATTATTAACTAATATAAACTTGAAACTACTAGCTATTCACTAAGATATCCAAGCATATGTATTACCTTATTGTAATTTGTGATAGCTATTTCCCAATGACTTTCTGTGTCATTATTGTTTGGGTGTAGAAAGTGATACTTTTCTTGACTCAGGAATTCATCTCCAGAACTTTTTTCTCATGTGGTCGGTCAGGCGGTCGCCAATACATATTTTATTGCCTAATTCATCCAGGTCCTTATCAGGACCTGGATGAATATCTATGGATGGACAATATCTTGTGAGCCTCCCTATGCAACACTTTAATACAGTACATGATATGTTAACTTGCACAAACCTAGGTACATGTCTTGTACGAGCTGTATCCATTACTTAAACACATAGACTTGCTTGGCGAGACATTGTTCTTTAAGTTTCTGTAGCTTACGTTTCTCAAATCCTAGTTATCTATTTCAAGGTCGAGTTTATAGTTAATGAGGAGCGAATACAAGCAACGGTAAATGAGAACATCAGAGTAGACAAACCTCCCAGGCAGTTATTGCCTACCAAAAACATTTCATAATCCATTGAAATCATTGATGTAATCTCACAAAATGTCTCAACTTGTGTTGCGTGACATTGTGAGACTGCGAATTGATTCGGTCTTTGTTGAAAGATGCTCTCAAAAGTTAAAGATATCTTTAATCATAAATATAATATCAAATGTCAATTATGTAAATTATCCTTTACTCTCACAAAAAAACCTTTTAAATTTTCCTTTATTCTTAATTACAAGAAAAGATTTACATAATAGGTTCCAAAGGCTTATTGCTTAGCATTCTATTCAACAACAATCAATAATTCATCATAATAGAAAAGGCAATTTACATTTCATTGACTAATATATTTATTCGTATAAGAAAATATCTCCCTAGCTATTAGCTATTATATCATAAGTAATGATTTCTCTCACGACTCGACTGAGTTTAGTCGTGATAACGGTTCTTAAGTCCAAAGCTACACGGAGAACGTCCATATGACTAGTATCTGGTAGTAAGCTGTAACTAAGTCCGTGGGTGGAACCCAGCGTGATTCTTATCATAGACCAGCGGAGCATGCATACCAAGTCAACACGACGGCGAGTCATGTTAAGTCGTGGGCAAGATTTACTGCTTTTGTTGACTTGAGGCTTCTGGTCTTAAAACAAGAAATAATATAAGTGATATGAGTTCCACGCTAGTACCAAAAGTCAGCGGGTGACGTTGGATGTAGGGAAGACTTTGGTAACCTGTAACTGAAAAAATATTATATATATAACTGATATCATTTTATTATCTTTGATGTCAATAAACATGTAAATCTAGAATACCGAAATAAATGACCCTAAGAGTACTTGGTTAACTCGTGTGGCGGCTTTCGTGAGTTTTTTGTCCGAAAAAATATATGAATAGGGTCTTATGACTTATGAACTGTGAAGAATGTTGTGACGTCATTCATGAAATACTTATGACTTATTACCATGGCCATGCAGATACTGTTTACTCGTTCAGTAAATTGCGAGTGGCGACTAAACCTTAATATCATTTTTATTGATGCGCTATCCATTATGTGAATCTACAAATTTCATTATTCATTCCAAAAACGTTTTCAAACAGCATTGCACTAAACGTCATGTTGTAACCGACCGCTAAGCTAAAAGTAAACGCCTAATTCTGACCGCACTCATTAAACCATCTGTTCTAGATAAACCAGCTCGTAACGTTTAATTAAAGCAAGATTGCATAACACTGCCACACGGTTTACTCACATTTGTTGATGGAACAGTCACCGCATCAAGTTTACCAAAACTGTTCACGTATACCTCTTATCTCGTCACTGGAAAGTTCAAAGTCGTGTCAACAGCGCTAAATTCTGTTGCATATATGTCGCTTTGTAATACGTAACATATCTCCCACTGTTGCGTTCCTTTGGTGTGAAAGTAGGTTTTGTCTTTGTGTAATTTGTGCCACAGTCACTGTTATTCGGTAACTCGGTTTTGTCAATGAGCTGGCTAGTCTACGCTCGGTATTCTTCTTTTGTCTTTATGATTAATACCCCAGTTTCTCAGTTCTGGATGATGAAACTAGTATTAGCCATAATGTTCAGGAACAAATTCCTTTACGAACCTCACATATTATAAACAGGGATTTTGTTACTATTGTTATATTAGCAAACAAGTTTAATTTATACTAAACTAAATAACAAGTTAAAACATTAGCTTAACAGGCTTTGCAGGAAGTCTGGTTTTGACGTCATCGTCATTCCGAAAATTAATTTCATGTTGTTTAGGTGATGGGTAGTGAGTTAATTAAAAGTGCCTTATTTTTGTTGCAGGTATCTATCGTGGAGGATTCTATAATTTTACGCTACTAAGTAGTAAGCACAGTTCACGAAGGATTTTGATAGGAAAGGTAATATACGATGCATTATATATTTTTATGCTTTGGGTTAACTTAAAGTATCAATGCTATTTTTGATATAGATTTGACCAATTTCAATTTAAAGAAAATCATGCAACATTTCAGTATTTTGTGCGATTACATAATCAACCTATGACGTCTCATCCCAAATAAAAATAAAACCACACCTCATCGCGATCTTATTCTTAACTTATCCTACTTATATATTTTCTTCCCGTCCTGAGCTGATAAACTTCCATACCAATATGGATTTGAATTGTGAACTTTAACCTTTGATACCGTACCATGTTATTATTTTCCCTATGAATCTGACACCTTGAATGGTGCATTGTTATTATTATAATTTACCTTTATCGTTAATGTGTGTAGGTTTATTAGTCTTTGTTGTCTTTGCACTTTGTTTCCAATTTTATATGGATACATTCAAATGTAAAGTGATATAAATGGGGAGATTTGAGTGTGAAACGTTACTTATTTACTCACCTTATGAAATAAGCTGTCATTAATCGTGTCTCAAATCTGTTCTGATGCTCTTATCTTGTTCTGTTTGTTGTTCTGCCTCGTGACGTTCTCAATCGGATAGAAAAGACATAAGATTTAAAAAATACAACTGATTAAATTCGGTAGGCGCCTATACAAATTATTCTGGTTTTGATTTAAACCCAATTATGATAATACGTATGTGACACTACATGATAAGTAAAACCTTTTCAAACAAATAAAAGATTCAAATCGGCTCAGGAGTATGTGGAATCTGGTAACATAAAAAGACTGACAAATTGAAAACCTCTTCCTTTTCTGAACACGGTTATGTTAAAAATGCTTAAATTTGTGACACGTTTATTAAATATAAGTTAGGTGTGCTCAGAAGCACTACCCAACCTCCCTAAATTAGAACCGCTATAGCTTCTAATCACGGAGCCGTGGTTAATAACGATTAGCCGCGATAAGCAGGTGCTGTAAATGTCAGTTATAGTCATCTAAGTAATAGCAGTAACGAACGGTATGAGCCGAAAATATTAGAGGTAAAGTATTTTACCTACGAGAAGCATGGTCTGCTTCTGTTTCGAAATATGAGTAGGTACACTACTTATGTTGGTTCCAATGTATACTTTCTTTTTGATTTATTAGATATTAGACAGGCATTGAAATAAGAAACATATATTTTAGTCTTATATTCTTCAGAATGTATTTTTTTTTTGTATCAGCTTTAAAAAGCTTGTTTTAAAATCAATTTAATATTTATTTAAATTACGATCTACCTTATGTATAAGTTACATCCAAAATATACTTTAAACGTAAAGTAGATAAAGTAAATCTATAATTTTCTATATCTATGTATATCTCTCTATTCCACATCTACTCAAAGTACAACGCAAGTTCAGTTCATAATGACTAAGCAAGACATCGGGTCAATCAATACATTCTGAAACACCCTTACGTTACCAAATCTCATCGGGGTGTTTGATTTGGGAGTTCCACTCTTATTGTCCGTATGATATACTAAAGTAACCTCAAATGTAATTGAAATAGCATTGAGTGTCCTCTAACAGGGATCATATTTTCTTTCGCGTTCATTGTTTTACTGCTAGCATATATTATCTGCTGCTAGTATATATTACCTCCCGACCAAGGACAACCACCTAGCCGATTTTATAAATATTCAGTTATCTTAATTTAATTTCGGTCTAATGTTTTTTTATAATGTTGCAAAAAATATCGTTGTCGTGAGGTCCACAGTTCGCGGAACTACTAGTGTATTAGCATATTAGTTATATTATGCAAAACTTTCAAATTTTCATCCTAAACTGACAGTCAGTTTAGAGGATTTTCATCCAATGTCACAGGGAAATAACGTTAACTACGATTAATTTTAGCCGTTGCGTCACGACAACTTTTCAGCAACCTGTCTATTCGATTTAGAATAATCGATACATCCAGTCGGAGTGGCATCACGCGAGCTCAATTAACTACCGACACATATTGCGACGGATGCGTTCGATAAATCGATATTCTTGCATTTTCCACTCGATTAACTATGCTGTGAAAAATTGCCGTCAAGAGACTCCAGTCTTGTCACGTTTCTTCGACGAGCTCTTGTGATAACTGTATACTACAGATACGCTGGAATTTTTTGATACTGTATTTGTGAAGATTTGAAACTGATTTCTTGTACTCTAATTTTTAGTACGCATTAATTATATTTAGTTGTTACTAATATTTATAAAAGTATATAATAAACTTTACAAAAAATTAATTATAACTAAACAGTTTGTTCAAACCCTTCTTTTTGGTCCACCATTACTATTTAAATCCTTCTGTATTTTAATGGTCTGTTTCAAGCATTCTTGACATTGATGCTATTTACATTTCTTTATTCTTCATTATTTCATCATTCGAAGATTAAGTTATCTATGCACAAAAAGAATGATTGAACTACGTGCTCTAGCCCTATTATTGTACTAAAGTTATTATATTATATGTACTCTTATCTTCTTTGATTCTGCCTATATTTCCGGAAAATGCGCCATAAACATGCTGTGTCTGCAATGTACAAGGAAATGGTTTCATAGCCCTATTCATAAAACGTTATGGTTCGTAAACTTGGCCGCATAGAGAAAACTGTAAATAGCATTGTTTTGGGGTAATGTTCGTAAACATTGCATTACTACAGATTATAAATAAATAATTACCAACTGACATCTTACCGTAGGTGAGATCATTACGCGTGCTTGAGTGTTGAGTAATCGTGAATGATTACGAAATAATTTGATAGTTTAAAATACTTTTACCTTATCATTATCACTTGCTAACATGGCTCTTGTATTTATAAATAGATGCTTAGCGATGATATTATAAATTATGAGGAACAGATAACATAAAAGGTATCCTACTTACCTCTACTTACTACCTACTTTTTGATATCCTACTTACCTCTACTTACTACCTACTTTTTGATGGAATATTGAGCTGGTTTTTCTTAAAAGAGTAGGGAATCGGCCAAATAATGCAAAGAAAGCGTTAGATTGTTTTGCTGTTTATTCGACAAAATCGTGATAACTAACGTTGTTATAAATAGTGAGTTTGGTAAATAACTATTTAAGTATTAGTCTGTTTAATATTGTTTAGTCTGTTTAAATACAACCCTGTAACAAAGTTGGTAATAATGCAGATGCAAAAGCTAACAAAGCACTCTAATCGTGAAACGTTATTTCGCTGGCAGATCAACCGGGAAATGCATTGCATCAATGGATTTTGCGATTTAGTACCAAACTGCGGATATTGAGAATGATCTCAATGAATAACGATTCGTAAAATTGCACACACTGCTAGATTACGATTACTTGAGTGTTGAAATTATTTGAATGATAGCTGAAATGCTTATATTTTAATCAGTTTTGTGGTTGTTAATTTCTTTGCGTAATATTTTATTATTTTCTGAACAGTTTATTAGAAAACAACTATTTTATAAAAATAGGGGTTCTGCATACTTTAAAACCAAATCTGAACTTCTAATGAATTCGCAGATGATTTAATTCAGTAAAGACCTATGATTACATATTAACATGATATCGGTATTGAAATTATAACTAACATCCAACATTAAAGCAAAGATCAAATTAAAAATAGAGATGTGTTTTGAAATAAAATAGTTATTAATTTTAAAAAAGGTAATTTCAAAACACATCTCTAATATATACTCTTCAAATCTTCTTATGTGTTATTGTAAAGCTTTTAAATTTTGTGTTGATGATGAAGTAATCACTGCATGCAATAACACTTCACTATAAAATTACCTGACTAATTCAACCAATCAACAAGTAGATCGCAAAATATAATCTGAAAGCGTTGTTATACAAGAACGAATCAATCGAAGAGCTCTTAAGGCTAAACATAAAACAAACCAATAAGTAGAAACTAGAAAGCGACAGTAACAAGCACTCTGCCGTAAATGATTGTCACCCTGAATTTCTTGTCCACTGTCCAATTCATGCGTGAATAATCACCGTGGCGTTTTAAGTCGACCATAATAAAGAAATAAAAAATAGATAATATTGTCTCATTAAATTAGTTACTGTCAGTGTCACTATAGAGAGAAGTGGTGTAGAGCATAGTCATAGGCCGAAAAGGTGACTGGCTTTTCCAAGGAGCAGGTTTCCTAAACGACGTTTTTCATTACCGTTTTTGCAAGTGATAACACAATATAAGTAAGCAGAAGTCAGTACCGGCATTTAAAACCATGACATTTTATTTGTAAGTCATCTGAGCTTTCGTACATGCACAATATTTAAAAAGGGGAAAAATATAAAACGATCGAAAAAAATCTTTATGACTCATACTGTTGTAATAACTTGAGCAGTATGAACAAAGCTTTTTTTTTGCGATTACGTTTTTTTTTTTTACCAAATATTCCTAACATACCTAAGCTAGGTCGCTCAAATATTATGTAGCTTCTCATTTTGTATTTAAAGTAACTCAAATGTTTGTTTTGTTTGTAAGTTGCTGTTGTGTTGATTTCTCGTCATTCGCGGTCGGTTGCACACTGAGCAATACGTAATTCTATATATTTTACACTTAAAATTTTAATTTACAGTCACTCGATTAAATACTACCCTTTAAAAAGAAGTTCCCGCCTGGTAGGTACTTTGCAAGGCTTCTTTTCTTTTTAGTGAAAGAGCCAGACCATGTAATAATTTTACAATCAATCTCGCGCATCCCCCGAGCAAGTATGACTTTGATAGATCACAGAGGCACTTTCAACGTCCTTTACGTCGTCGCTAATTGTGTGATCGATAAAGAATTATCCAGTTTTTACATCTATTTCTTTCGTAGCGTATGTTTATCGTACGATATAGCAGACAATTTTGCTTTGATATGTTGATATCTCATACGTTATTATGGTATATGTAATATTTTATGTTGTTATGTGCCAGAACAAAAATCCGTTGTCTTTTTAAAGAAAAAAAATCGTACTGCGATTGAAACCTAATAACTGCAAATAAATTTAGTTCTCCGAAAATCGGGTCAGAAAATCTTTATTTAGGAGAGTCAATCTAGAGTGCTTTGTTTTAATATTATCTTTAGTTAATATTATAAGTTTCCGAGCATTCCACGGTTTTAACTGCGCAGATTCCGACAAATTGTTTTATAATAATCGCTGCCCTGTGTCAGGTCCGAATTTGTCACTTTTTCTGACATCCATGCCGTGAAAAATGCGAATTATTGCGGCTTTAAGTGCACGTTCCAGTGTACCTTATCCACGCACAAAAAGTACAGAACAAATTGATTTTACTGAAAACTTTTTATAATATTATAGCCAGTAAGTAAATGATCAAACAGACCCTTTCCTGACGTACATTTTACTGTAACAGTGGAATAGAACCAAAAGAGTCAATACTCGTAACTTAAAAGATTTCTGAACCCCCCGTACCATAAAGTTCGACCTTCGGCCTTAAAATGGTCTAAATTGAGTTATTTCGTTCTTTTAAGGCACAAAGACCATCGTTACCATAACAACGAGCCGACACCTGGACACTGTAGATTGATATTCTGACCATCCGTTGAGGGTATATATGAAAAATTTGCATACAAATGTAACAAAGGACTAGAGGGACTCGCATAATAGCCAGACAGTTTTTTAATAACGCAGAGTTTTTTTAGGGAGCACGCTTTAGTTACTTGTTTTTAGAAACTTTCCCCTTTCGCGATTGTTAAACTTTATAACACTTGCTCGTAATCATAGAATGTTATAGCCTATTCATATCCATATTTCGTAAACAGTGATATAATAAAACATTATTTCTTCAAAGTGTAAGAAGTATCAATAGGCATTATTTGGTTCGTCTACTTGAACTGCGTAATTTGAGGCCGATAATGGGACATGAAGGATCGATCGCTGATCAACATAATCGATATATCGTCGGCACATCGAACCTCCTATCGATTATGTATCGTATCGATACGATGTCTGGGCATGAATATTGATAGTACTCGCGGATTTCACGTAATCTGCGCTACCGAATCCGCCGACTGATTGGAATTTGGCAAGGACCTCTGTTTGAATAGTTGTCCGGATAACGAACGGAAACTATTCTCACAATGACGTCCCTCACATATTTTATCGAGGTCCCTGACTGAGCGAAAAGTCGTCGGGTTCCTAATTGGTGGAAAGCTTGTAAATAATTTACCGCATCCGTGATCCAATGCGTTGACTGGAGGATTATTGACAAATGGTGTTAGAGTTTTGGTGTCGAATGCTCAACATCCGATCAGGATATTAAACCTGTTACTGACTGAACGGCGAAGATACAGTAAGTTAAGTTCATAAAAATGCATCGGCAGGCGCTCGGAAGCTAATTCAAAACCGTCTATAGGAAATAAGGCACGGTTCATTAACTATGTACAGCTTACGTAAGTTCCGCGGCCAGCTCACGCACTGGAGCAAAATGCGAAAGAGGACTTGAAACTACTTAATTCCGAGAGAAACGCATTTCTGTACGAGGGCAGGAGTCCAAATCCGAAACTACTCGCAAGCAGATCAGTGTAATGTGGTGCGCATACTACGCGGAACGCCTCATGAATACCGAACAGGGTCAGTACCTGCTGGCGGAAATAGGTCGAGAAACAAAAGACAGGGTTTATATCGTGCGCACCTTTGAAGGCTTTAATTTTGCTGATCATTACTCGTTTTCTGAAATGATAGAGCAAAGGATTTTGCCTTCTTAGTTACAAAACCATATTCCCTGTAGTTGATGTGAAATAAACAGTGTTGCTGATAACTAATGTACTAGTACTTATCAAATTCTTACGAGACTATTTCAGGTTTAACCGGACTCAAGTCGATTAAGATTGAAACTAGAAAAAGGTGCTTAAATATTCCGATATCACAAAGGTTCAAAATAATTATTTATTGTCACTACAAATACACAATTTTAAAGAAATAAATACACAGTGAGCTAAAGGCACGTAAGTAGATGATAATGAGTCAGAAATTCTGCAACACAACAAATAATGTTTCCGCAGTGTTGCTACCTCTAATTTCCATGATCCACGTTTCCTTGAGGGATCGGGAGCCACCATGACATTAATTACGTCACCGCACTGCTGTAAGCGATGCGTATTTGCATTCGCCTCGGTTACCTAGATTTCCCGTTACTTGTCGAGGGTGCCGGCTAAGTTATTACCCTCGGAGCCTTGTTGCTTCCGGTACAATAATGTTACCGCTTCATATTATGGATAAGAATCATATTATAGTAACATATCGATATTATTGTTTGGAAGTGAATTTATACAAATGATACTTGAAACATTTTACGCAAGTAATTTGATACTGCCAAAGTACTCTTATTGCACAATATTTTTATGCAGCATATCGATGTATTAATAAATTTAGGGTTCTCAACATATTTAGTGAGACGTCCATTTTCAGAGATACCTAAATTCTAAAGTCGTTAATTAAGCCGGTGGCGTATTTGATTCAGTTTACTTGTTCTGCACACGCCGCCTTGGTATGTCTCATCTGACAGAACACTAGATACCTTGAATAGAATGCACTTAGTCTGTAAACTCGAACGCTATTAAATACACACTACACAGTCCTCCTTGTTTATTTCCATTAAAGGATGAACATCTACCATGGTGGCAGCGGCAGCATTGAAATCCACCCATTCATTGTCCATTACAGGACTTTTGAAAACAACTGTGAGATTGTACAGCTCGGTCCCGCTTCCGCCGTTTGTTTACGAATGCATTATCAACTTGGTAAACTGTATTCCTCTGAGCATTTCCCCGCGTGTGACGTCTGTTCTAGAGTCCTGGACAAAGCGACGCTCCATTTAATGTTTTCAGACATTGCTGTTGCTGCGGGAATTTGGACACTGCCTTTAAAGTTGATCGTTGGAAAATGACGACAAGTTAAAAATGACGACTATGTTTAAAAACCTAGAACTTAATTCGCGAGTGTCTACTGACTACTGTTATCTAGGTAAGAATAATAACTATACTTTAGTTATCACTATCACGAAAGGTTTGAGACACTTACAAATGCATAATAAGAAATTTTTATCATTAACGTAAGGCTCAACTCGGTTAGTTTGTTAATTACATGTGTGAAGATTTCAGTGGCGATTGACCTTAATGTTGAGGCTTGTTTTGAAATTTGCAATTACCATATTCTTGCCAGAAATATCCAAACAGTTTAACTGTTACTAAAACAACATACTCGACATATCATCAGCAAGTCGTTTGTATCAAAGAGATCGTATTAATAAAGAAAACAAATACAGTCATCCTGAACATCAAAACCCTGTAACTTTGTGAGTGCAAAGTATACAAACAGCATTGAAAGTGGATCTACAAAGAGCAAACAAACTGTATCGTTGTTGGATAGCGAGAAATCGAGAATGGAGAATCGCAATGCGCTATATTCGGAAAACATACAGTACCCGCGTATGGCGTGTTATTTCTGCGTTATTGTCTGCGGGACGGCGAAACAAGAACTTGTAATCTAAATATTGCTTTCTGAAAATTATCTTTTTGGATGATCATGAACAAACCATGAAGCCCACGACAAGATTTCAATTTATTACGAGTACTCACAATTCAAAATTGTGTTTAATTAAAACAAGGCCATAACTTTTTAAATCTTGGTATGTCTTCTAAATTAAATCCCGAAATATAACATGATTACACGCATATTAATTAGCCGTTGAACCCGCAACTGATATTTCCACTTAAAACATTTCCAAACATATCGAAAACGGACAAGTACTTGTATCCGTATATTTTCTACCGCTAAGGTAATAAAATATTTGACTGCATTACGTCCGATAACAAGCCATTTGTTACATGGGAGCTTGTAAATTTTAACCCTTGCAAGTCTGATCAAGTCCGGAGAACCTAGGGGAGTAGGCCACTGGAGTCCAGAATGGTCCTTCGAGCAGGATTTAGGTGTAAATCGTTTACGCATTGTGCTTCTGACGCCTTGAGAATAATTTAGAGGGATAGTGATTCTATTTGTTGCTTTTCTGTTTTATTCGTATGGCTAACAAGAACATAAGTAATTACTTATTATGTCTTTACGTTTATTAACGCATGTTAATTAATATCTTGTTTTTGTTACTATGATTTTAGTGTAAAAAGGTAGTAACGGTAAGTTTTCTTTCGACATCGAGTGTTATTTGTCAACTCAAACATTATCATTAACGGCATCTGCATATTTTTGCGAAAAAGCTTCCGACCATCTGGCGTTAATGAACCCTGTATCAAATTACAAAACTCATAAAAAGATATTGTTATTATAATTTCCCCGTTGACCCTTTCGCGCTTGTTTATTGAAAGGTTATTCAGAAGTGGTTGCAAATTGTGGGCATTTTTCCTCCACCATGCCTTTTAGAACGTCGTAAAGGGAATCTCTCAGGAGCTGAAGATTAATGAGTTACTACGAAAATGGCCTTTGTATGGTACCCATGAATTAATTTGTCTGTCGGGCCATCAGCAGGTTGCGAACCGCAGGTCTCAGGTAGATTTATATTATGCATATCATTTGAATTAACAAAAAAAGATTCATAAATGTATGAAGCTCCGGACAGGACAGTGTACAATTGTACATGATACCATAAATACGTAGGGATTATTAATCTTTAATCCATCAACCAAATTTAAAATAACGTAACTTATCGCAGTGTACAAAATTAATTTCGAATCGTGATTTACGCGTTTTTATTCTGTTAATTTTGATAATCATGACGAGCGGTACAATTTAAAAACCAATGTGATCTTTGGAGTCAACCTAAGATACATAAATCTTTCAACTAAAATTCACAGAATTTAGATATTTTTGTACACAATGAAGGAGGCGACTAACGTATTTTTCATGAATACACGGTATTAACCACATCTTTAGGCATTTTTTGGTGAACGAACACCGTCCTGGCCGAAAATTAAACAAGTCTTTTAACTACTATAGTGTTACGGGTAGGCTGGGTTGTGTGATCTGTCTAATAGATGATTTCGAGATGATCAAGTTTGTACAACCTTTCTTAGGTATTTTACCTACGTCCGCATAGCAGTGACAGAATATAATCTATTTCTATTTTTTTTCTAAATTTGAAACATATATTTACATTATTAAGAACTTTCTGGACTTTCTTTTCTTTTTTTTTCATGAAAACTTCCATCTATTCGTCTTTAAAAATCCCTAATCTTATTCTAAAGTTGAAGAATCCAATTAGTCTAATTATTATTGCTTGACAAATCCTTACCGAAAGTTTAGCAATAACCGCTTTGAGGTAGGTACCTACCAAACAATTCGGAAAGTCAATTTATTTTTCCTAACTTCGTTTTTCTACCAAAACCGTGGAAACAAAGTGACTAAATTAATCTTCGCTACAATTAAAGTACACATTAATTGCTACAACTTGTGATAGTTATTTTAAAACACAGAAAATAGGTTTGCGTTTACTTTGACCCACCTGATGTGAAGAGCTAAAATCAGCTGCAGAAATATCAGCTTTTTCATACATTATGTCGACGACCGATCAACTTTTTGTATGGTACAGCAGAATTTTTTTTCTCGATTTCAGAGTTGGTCCCATAGTGAATGTTGTTCCTTAGGATGAGTATAGTCGCCTTCTTTCAGCTTATTACACATATAGCCGATAACCCTGTGTATATATATATATACTAGCTGACCTGGCGATCTTCGTACCGCCTTACAGTTATGTACGTTTCTCACCTTTTAAACCTTCCCTGGAGTACGACAAACATTTCAAGACCAAAATCAGCTAAATCGGCCCAGCCGTTCTTGAGTTTTTGCGAGACTAACGAACAGCAATTGATTTTTATATATAAGATATATATATATATATATATACTCGTATATATTATAGTTGGCCGAGATTAATTGCAAGTTTCATAAACTCATATAGTGTAGAAAAATTGCAAGGCCCTCACCTTGGTTGTGAAACCTCACCTTGGTTGTGAAACATGTATTTTATAAAACAAAATAAATTAAACACGCCTTAGTTTCGTATTAAAACTCGAGCCTGCTGCAAAAACAGTAAGTAAAACGCAAATAAAATGCAAATAAAGTTAAGAAACGCCAAAGAAGTTAGTAGTAGTCAAGACAGCCGAAGATTTAAATCAACCGCCACTCTGTAATCGATATTCCAATAATAATTTATTAGTCGATTAATGTTAAAGAGTCGTGTGGGGTGTGTTTGTGTCAGTGTCGCAGTATCGATTGCGACAGGTCGGGGGTCGCGGCACAAGGTCGAGCAATGTCGCTCGATGGACTATATACCACCGGGCGGTCGCTTTACCTGCATGCCAGTAGATGACGTATTGTGTTTACGGCTTTTACTTTGATAGGTATACTTCTAGGTCGGCTAAAGGGGAATTTTACTATCGGACTAAATGGGAATTCTAGAAAAAAGTTACAGGCTTAATAATTAAAGGCTTTTCAAAGAAAATGTTTAGCTTAATTTATCGGCCGTTGACACATTGTATGGAACAACGGATTTTTGTGATGTGACTCCACCATAATACTCGTACGAGTAACACTTACAAAACACTGTTTTCTTCTGATAATTTATTTTTATTTCATGACATTTGCTTCTGTCATTCATATTTTTCGTACTATGTGACTGTGCATATTTGCTTGACCTTGCACGACTATCAGGTCATGAAAGGGCAAGAAATGTATTCGATAAATCTATGACCCTTGTAATGTGACTTTGAAGTTTTGTTAATTTGCTTATAACAAAATCAAACCAAAGAGCTTTGACGGTGCCTTCGATATCCTTAGGCCAGAGACCTACATTTTAACCTCAAATATGAACCAGAGTGATCAAAACTCGACGTTTCCATATCACATGCTACCATTTATTCTGATTGAGTAGCGCGTCAACGTAAAGTGACGAAATGTACACGTAAAACAAGACAAGATCGAATAATTTTTAATACATTTTCGCTAAACCGCAATGATAAGGGTGTATCCTCCCATAATTGCAGAACCATTGGCTGAGGCTGCGCTTATGTTGTATGAAATGTTTATCACCTAAGCGTGTCAGCAATATATATGACGTTCAAATCTAGGTGACAAACGATGGGATTGTCGCACAAATGTCGGTAAAAGCCCCGAATTCAAATCATGAAAATAAAACCTGTACTGTTGATTGCTGCTTATCTTTACTAATTGTTTGGTAACACCAAAACAAGCCGTGCTACGAACGCAACAAATGACAGGAGAGCTACAAACTAGCAGTAAATTTCCCTTTTACATCGCAATCATCGCAGTCCAATTACAGTTCTAGGTTTCCTCGAGCAATTGTAACACAATTAGGTACTCCAGATAATTTGAAATAGAATCGATTGCTAGACACGTGGTCTACTGACCCTGACTGTACTACTCCTACTGTCCTATTATCAGCGAGGCTGGCATGGAAAGTGGATAAAGTGGTTTTTATCCACTTTTAAGGCACAAAGTGTGAAACTCTCGAAACGCCTCAAAGCAAATGTTGTTCTGTAATTTTAAATTAGCCGAATTCTTTTGTGGGTTACGTATACGTACCAAAACGGTATAAAGTGGACCTTATTACTATTATAAGATTTTAGTATCCATCCTCCTTCTCTCTACTAAACAATTGAAATGTTCACAGATAATTTATTTCAGTCAGCTGCCGCTATAATAACAAACACTAAAACAAATTAAATAAATATTTAGGCTCCCATACAACAAACGTGATTTTTTACCGTTATTTGCTCGCCAACAAGTGAAAATTTGAATTAATGTTCTATAGATAAAGTTACAGAAGTTGCCTTTGCGGGAGTCCGTCTCGCACTTGGCCGATGTTTTTGTCTTTGCCTTGCCCCGGGGATATAGGGCCATGGGCCATGGAAGCTAGCATCTTCTATTATATCAAGATTTATTTTGTTTGAAGAGTGTCTTGATCGAGAATATTCTTAACTAATAATAATAGTACTAACTATTATTATAGAAAATCAATGCCGCCGTATGTAGATAGAACCATGGTGTTT
Organism: Ligdia adustata; assembly: GCA_947049295.1. NCBI lineage: Eukaryota > Metazoa > Arthropoda > Insecta > Lepidoptera > Geometridae > Ligdia > Ligdia adustata. Next base: position 4,615,483 of record OX346233.1, read on the forward strand.
AATGCAAGGCATATTTAGAATTGGTAGTGTTTTTTTTACGTCAAAGTCGCACCTAAGCTCAAAGCTACGCAGTTAAAAACAGTATCGATTGCTGACCACATGATTTCATGACCTTGACTATACAGTCTCTAACTTCTAATGGCCTGCAATTAGAAGGCTTTACGTCACGGTTACCTAATGTGTGACATAACTTACCAGTTTGCAATGCGATAACCGGTTAGGAACTATTCGATGTAGTTCGATTTGATCGGCAGCGTTATTGGTCTTACCTACTGATGGTTTGAACACAAATACATTTGTGCACTTGTCTGGATTGATCTCATTGGGCTATATTTGTATATATGTATGTGGGTTTTGGCAGAAAAATCGGCTTTTTAATTTTAAATAAATGACAATAGACTTTGTTCATATTTTAATACATATTGGAAAATCTATCGAGCGTTATACAGTACTCGACAAACAACTTGGACCATTATCCTGGGGTGCACAGTGACGGTTTTTAGGTCTCTTTGGCGCGGGGTAGAGTGCAGGGCAAGGGTACTCGCCGAGACGAGATCTGTGATTCGTCAATAAGAAATGACCGTGCGCGAAAATATCCCCACTACGTTGATTTTAGTTCAAGAAGATTGCCGGCTACTATACATTAATTCAATCGTTACATGCTATTAAAGGCTATAATTACACACCACACATATTATGTACGTGACTAAAATATTTGCGCCACACTTATTGACCCGAAAACACATATATTATCTAAACCTAAAAATTCGAAAATCTCTTCCGGACGAGTATCGAGACCTATGAGTTATCTTATCCTATCGATGAGTTACATCCCTATTATTCCGTAACAATTTCAGTCAGTTCTTAGTGCGAGTTTTCTTACTGACTTAAACTCAGTTTTGTACGAAATGAAAACAGTTTTATTTAAAAAATTGTCGCGTGTTTGATTCACATTGTTTAAGAAAATGGGTTTTCACGTGTAACTGATTGTTGGGTCATTTCATTCCTGATGAAGTTCACCGAATGTGAACGAAACTATATTTGGACCTTTCCAAAAATCAGGTACGCGTGAAAACCTATTTTATTAAACAATGTGAATCAAAACAGCGTCTGTCTTGATTAGGTAGCAGGCAGGTGTCGTTACAACTTTTGGTCTTAATTTTTTACGTCTAGCCCCCTTTCGCAACGCGCGATAAGGATCTTCGTTCCAAAAATCTCGCACTAAGCAATCAGTATGACGTGCGTTTTATACTAAACTAGAATGCTCAGATTAAGCTGCAGTAGAGCATAGGATCGAATGAAGTAAATCTCCGTATATTCCCGAGATTTCATATTCCAGCTTTCGTTTTATTATTCACCGCGACATTGTGTTAAACCGGTAGGTGTTCAGCATATATATTATCACCTTTATATCTCCACCTAGTGAAGCTTCCTAAGTTTAGAAAGACATTTAAATATATCACATTCTAGAAATATTAAAATTAATTTATTTTTTCTCGCTCGTGTTGTATACGTAATACAAGAGCTTAATAGATATACGACCTGCGCCCGGCGGCGTTACTTTCGGAAATCTGAGTATCCCACGAGTACACTGCATTTTTATAAGATGAAAAGTAGCATGTAAGTTATTCCGGAACAAAGCTATCTTGCTGCCAAAATTCATCTAAATTCATTCAGCCGTTTGAGTGAGAAGGAGTAACAAACAAACAAATGCACACATAAACTTTCGCATTTAAAATATTAGTGTTATGTGATAATATATCTCATTATTTCATAAATACCTCTTAAATGGATGGTATTTATACGACCTGACATTTAGACTTTTCTACGAATAAAACTTGTTTAGACGACCGATTATTGTATGCCTATTTACAGCCTGGTGGCAGACGGACGGACAGTGAAGTCTCAGTAACGTGGCCCCGTTTTTACCCTTTGGGTACAGAACCCTAAAAATTCGTTAAGTTCGAAGTGAGCTAAGTAAAAATTCAGCAATCTTTAAATTCAACAATCTTGAGATACAGGGCTCATTACGAGTAGATCTCACGAACTTCCAAAAGGTAATATGCAACTTTGCAGTCGTAATTCACGTAAAGTTTCCCCATTCGTCGCTCACTAGACTGTTGTCAACAAACCGACATACATATTACTGGAAGGAATGCCCAGAATAGGAACGCCCGGGTGCCCCGTTTTTGAATTGGGTCAGAAGCTTCGTGGAATCCACGTTTCGCTATACATACACTGCGGATCGATGGACCAACCAGTCGGCAGACGAGTCGTCTCGCACGGCAATAAACCTCGAGGGACCTTTCACGAAAATTACTAATTACGATATTAAACTCGACTCCGAACTGAAATAAATTAACTTCAAAGGATCGGCGAACTGGTATTTACGGTTGCTAAGCATGCGAAATACTTATTGTTTTCGTTACGTTCATACCGCTTCGAAACTACCTGAGCTTCATAACCAAATGTTATAGTTTGCTAAATTTCCAGGGGTTCGAAAGGTTTTGCTGTGTTTGTTTTCCTGAAGTTTGAGGTTTGTTAAGTTTCCATTACTACGCTGAAGAGTATCTTCAGCTTACGTCGGCACTTAAGAGGGATTCCCAACTTATTACGAAACCTTTCTTTGGGAATTTAAGAGCTTAAATCGTCTTTCTTTCACATGCGAAATACTCTCAAGACAATCAGCTACTCGATTTCGTTCCAAGGAAATTCTTTAGTCTTCCTATGAATGTAATTTGTTATGCTTATCGTAAAGAAACCGTAGCATACTAAAAGCCAGTTGTAGGTCTGGTAAGCCATTTACTATTTAAGATTATGTGTTAATGTCGTTTAATATAAGTTTACCGGTAAGTAATATGCCTGTTGCCGCAGACTCGCTGCTGGACGTATATTAAAGAATCTATCGAATATACGAAACAGAGAAAATAATCACGTATTTCAGACTACGGTAAACATTTCGAACAGTTTTATCCGCAGATCTGTGTTCGGTGTTGTACCCTTGTTGGCGTTATCTCGCAGCCAATCTCTAAGATTGGCCGTCCCGATCGTTTGTCCATTTTTATGTCGCTTTATGTCTTCCGTATGCCTTTATATTTTAATAAAAACTGATTCTTTGTAACTGTAGAACGACAGTTTATGACTTTAGAAATTCATTTGGCATTGGATAATACCGATAACGAAACGTAAAATTGTAATTAGCATGTCATGAAAATGAGACTTAGATTTGAAGGCAAGCTAGAAATTCCCACCTGGTATTGCATTCTCATCAATCCTATTGCTAATAGGCTTGGCCAACTGAAAGTTCAAGCAATGATGACAACCACTTTCATGAATACCGTTAACACAAGCTAAATATAATTTGAATAATTTGCAGAAGTAACAGGTAAGTGTACATTACCTAGTACACATGACCTGGATAAAGATCTACAGATGATTTTCAATGAGGAGATAACATTTTCATTTATATGAAAGAGTATTGATTATATCTTCTTATTTTCTCATTCGGAAGAGCTCTGAATTTTATGGAAAGGATCTACTCTGGACTAATGCCATCACTGAAGCCTGTATACCTATATATTCTCTGCTCATTCCATAAAATGCAGTTTCAAATATGGAACTTATAATTAAAAGCTTTAGCTTGATCACTGTGTCAGGGACGCGCTAGTTAATTGTGTCAGTTCAGTTTTATTCCTTCGTTAGATTCTGTTTGGTATCACTGTATTGTACACGTTAATTTAGCGGCATTATTCCTAATGTGTGAAACACTCTTTGGTGGCATTGTATTCCGAGGTGTAAAAATAGGTGCCAGCTTGGCTTATGCCATGCGGTAACGGGTCTTTGTGTTGTAACTATTCTCGTTAAGATGCTTAAACATTTATTATATTTATGTTAATGCTTACGAGTACGAGTGCTTAGTTAATTAGATGAGTTTGTTTTAACTGTGTATTGAATCGCCTGTTATTGCTAGTTGCACAAAGTAGCGTTTAGTAGCAATACGTTAATACCGCTTGGCTATCACTTTTATGCACCACTTGCGGCGGTATGACGGAATAACTCGCATTTATTATTCAGATCTTATAAAAAATAACGAATAGGAGAGATGACAGATTTTATGGAACAGTTTGGAATTAAACCAGTAAAGTGCCTTAGAGTTTTTCAGAATGGCATACTGATTGTACTAACTGTACTTCACACTTGTTCAGCCCTCGGCAAAATCGCTTCGTAAACAACTCTTTTCGGGAATCCGATCAATCGATAGTTTTGATTGCTTTCTCGCTACGTATATTGCTTGCTTCTTTGTACATACGATAAAAAATAAATACGATATAAATGAAAACCAATGATTATTGTCATTTTGACCAATTTCGGCAATTACAATAATTGGTTTTCATTTAGTTATTCCGTAAAAACCTAAGCATAAATATACTAAAACCTTTAAATAGACGAACCTAGTGCATTCAATATGAGGCTCAGTCTGTTTGTGGCCTAATTCATTTAAAATGAGTTGTATGACGCAAACAATATAGCAGCAACCTTTTAAACCAAATGTCGAATTTCAATTTCTATTACAGACAAGACTATCTAAATCCACGCATCTTCATCTTTAACAATCAAATTCTACGCATTAACTGGAATATTCAAAAAGGAATTAATGAGCAGCTAGCTCATTATATCCAATTGTACGGATGGCTTATACGAGTATATCTGTCAACGCCCACACTCTACGACTTATAACTTTGAATGTATATCATCGCAACCTATTATGTGTATGTATTATAGATAATGTTCTTATTCAGAATTGTCACAAATAAAACGCATTCACTGCTAGAAGTGTACGCGTAGAAAAGCCCCACGGCATGGGGCTAAGTGTACATTGGATCAGAAGCTTTAATGATTATCTAAGTACTGCTAAACTTTTTTGGGTCTCTGATCTCTTCGTAATAGTATACGAATCTAAGAAGCGACCTGCTTTCCATCTAGTCTCCTCGTAGTAGTACTTGCTATTGTGAGTCGCTTGACATGCGCATGCAAGTCTTGTGAGATTACAAAGCATATGCCTAGCATATGCCCGACTGAATATTTCTAGAAAAATGTGTTAGACAACTATACAAACATATCACCACTTGTATGTAAGTAACTGGTTTGCATCAATTCAATAATATACTCACATCTCTAGGAAATCTCAGTCCACGAGTTAATGGGTCAGTCTCATCTATATTTGGCTGGCAATCAGGCCATCGGGCCAGCAAAGCCGTAGACGTAATATTATTAAAATGCGACGATTGATTGATAACAAGCGAGGCATTCGGATACGAGGCCGTAAAACTGTCCGCAGAACTTTTGATGAAAGCAACGATGATTAAAAATGTATCAGATTTATCGAAGCGCGGTGATCGTTTTGGGTGTTGCTGAAATTAAATCGAAGATTTAATGTTGTCGTTAGAATAAAGATGTCATCAACGAAACTGAACTGAGCGGACGCAATGACCTGATTCTAATTAGCTGTAAATACAGATGTTTCCCGTTCTTGTTATATCTCAGAAATTGGAATTATTTATTTTAGATATTCACTGCGCCCTTTTTCTCCTTTATCTCTAGTTGACAAAAAAATCTTGTTTGCCATTTATGTTATGATATGGATTGTATGCCTTTCGTTTTCTAATAATACAAATAGTGCCCCAACGGTGCCATATTGTCCCGCTTTTTATCCAATAGAAATGGGCAGTTTGGAAACTTACCTCTACTATCAATACGACAGGAACAAAAAAGAAATCCCTGTTTACTATTTCTACTAGTGAGCAGCCAAGTGACTGCATTATCCAATTCTGACAGACCTCCGTTGATTGAGTTTCTATAAAATGAAGTAAAGAAATTTGCTAGGCACAATAATTAAGTACGGGTCAGGTTACGTTGGTGTGTAGCATTTTAGTTATTTTCCCATAACGATCTGTTTGTATTTACGCTCGTATTGTTTTGTTGCTGGTATTGTGGAAGCGGAAACCCACATCGGAGTTCTTTTATAATGAAGTTTGTCGCTGGTTTGAATACAAATTGGTTTATTTCGACAGAATAGTCGAAGGTTCATGACGTATCCTTTGTGTTGTTAGTTACGGAAGTTTAAGATTGTGACGACAATTTATTTCAATAAGAAATTGAAGACTGATCCAGGCCCTCTTAAGTACTTTGTTATAGAAATTTCTTATTGTTTTAAAAAAAACTTCTAATCTATAGCACATAATAAATAAATATTTTTTTAAGTATGACAATACCTACTACATTTCGAATTTAATCGCATTATTAATTTCATAATTTTCCGAAACATACAACGTTAAACCGTTGCGTGAAATTGTACTCGTCTCTTTTGTACGATGTTGTAAGTTTAAATTGGATCCGTCGGATTGTTACACAATGGATTCGCCTTTATGAATAGCTTTACGTTCTTAATTTCCGCTGTAAAATATTGTATTTAATTAAAATGGCTTTCAATATCTCTACCTGTTGAGATTCTATTGCAGCGCTTCCACAGTTCTCATTTTGCCTCAAAGTTTTTATCTGGATTGTAAACTCTTAAGCTGGGTTGGATAGAATTCTCAACTTTTTTCCATTTAAAGGTTTATCTGACAGGCTATGTTTGTATGTAACGTAGGTACATATAAAAGGGCCTTAATATGTTGTTGTAGCTGATTAATAACAATAATATATATTCTTATAAACATAATCTAGCTGGGCTCCGCCGATTTCTAATTTTGTATAGCCTACGTAATTTATTTACCTGCTTATTTATTTAGTATCAGTCGTAAAAATTACTAATATTCATTATGGACCTTTACGATCTATATACATTTGTATTATACAAAATATGAATTTTAGTGATAATGAAGCTTTCTAACGATGAAAGAATTTTTCAAGTCTGTCCAGTAGTTTTTGAGTTAATTCGTTACATACGAAAATAAAAATCTTTTTCTCATTATAATATTAGTTTAGATGTAAAAGTAGTCGTTCTATTCTTGTCGCATATACTCGTACTTAAATCTATAATGTATAGAAATAACCCTCATCTAATGTACACACTTACACTCACAGGTAAAAAAAAAACCGCTTATTTTTATACTTCTTGCATTTCATTCTGATCCCGAATATGGTATTATGGTGTGTAGCTTACTTTTTTCGCGATTAAATTAAGGTTTGGTAGGTACTTATCTCACTGACAATTATCTTATAAAAGGCCAAGTGGGAGTCGGACACGCGCGCGAAGGGTTTCGTGCCATTATCTAAAAAGTAAACAACATGAGTTCAAGTTTCTACCTGTTGTCGATATTGATATCGAGCTAAAAACAGCAAATAAAATAAATTTGTTGTATGGGACAAACATAATAAAATAAATTTAACTTAAATATTTATGTTATTATGTTTGTAGTATTTGTTATTAACGCGGCAACAGTGAAACATTAAGAAAGACTTTTAATTAAGGAAAAAATATAGTTTAGGACTTTTATTGTGTACAGCTCCTAAAAGTAAATCTGCCTTAAAGTTCTTGAGTTTCACTCCGATTACTAGTATAGTTAAGCCTCTGCCCTATTTTACCAGCCACCCTCAGCAGAAGATATTAATTCTGTCGTGCCTACTGCCAGATGAACAAATCCCAGACTGAGTTAAATTAAGCGGCTAACATAAAGCTGACGATAAAGACACATTTACTCCGAGTGTTAACTAAAGATCTTTATTCAGAAAATAAACTTTGCTGTCTTAATGACTTAATAAGTCGTAGTATAATATTTATTTATTAGACACAAAATGTTACAACGTAAAATATGTGAAGCCTCTAACTTCCGCACTAGTTGCAAGAACTGTGTCGCGGAAACCAGCGTCTTCAAATTTGGGTGTTATTTACAATTATGCCTTTGTACTTTAAAACAATATACTCATATAGATAAAACTATTATAATAATGCACTGTTGTTATATGTTATCAAAATTGTACTAAACAAACAAAGAAATATATATATATATATATTGAAATGTTATACAGTATCTTTAAAGTGTTACAGTATCTACCTATTTATTGAAATGTAGCTGTATCGTTAACGCACTATAAGAAATATTTTATTGCATACACATAATTTATAATAAAGTAATATGGTATATAAACACATACTATGCATGAATCACTACAATTATAAATATAAAAATAAATAAAAACGACGCTAATTGAATAACAACTTAAAATTTAAATGTAACTTATCGCTCGTCAATGGTTGCACTGCCTAACACTACGCGTTATACGCGTTATACGCGTGTTAAGTATGGGTTAGAAAGAGAGACACGTATATTTATAAAGCTCTTTCAGCAATATCAAATGCAATTAATTATGGCATAGAACAATCGGCCAAAAGTCAGTCGGACTCGCGCACTAAAGGTTCCGTACGATTATCTTATTCTTCAAAAACATTACATATATAAAAATGCACAAGTCTCTCTGCGCATTTTTTCTGCCGTAAAAAGTTGTGAAATCGAATGTAAACCAAGTCGGTTAATTATGTTATCAATATCGAGCAAAAACGGCACAAATAACACGTTTATTGTATGGGAGCCCCTTAAATATTAAAGTTATTCTATGTTTATTGCTGATGCTATATTTGTTACAAGTTGCCTACGTTAGTTGCTTGTGATTAGTTATATACGTTGAAGACGTCAGCCGAACAATAAGGGCTGTAATAACCAAAACTAAGTAGTAGAGTGTTAAAAAAAGACTTGAGATGAAATCTACCACATTGATTAACTTATCTATTATGACCAAAACCAGAACAGACAATGAAAGTGCGTACTCCGCCTTAAACACGACCAAATCAGCTATTATATCTTAGTAAAGTACGTCGCAGATTCGCGACCTCAAAATACATAAAATAACAGTTTGCACCTAATTTCCCTCGACAGACATTGAAGTTTGGATATGGCCGGATATGTCTGTTGGATTGAATTTTGTAATATTCTCAAGCTTTGAGTTCGTATACATTTTGAAGTCCAGGTTTACACCAATTTAGTTTTTGAAAGAAGCAAGTTAAGGTTTTAACAAAAGTTGTGAATATAGTGATGTTCTCTTACTCCAAATTCTATGCTCATCGAGGTCGATTTTTAATTACGGCTGATATTGCTTTGACCAGTATTGTCTGGCAGACAATGAAATACAGGTTTTCATGCGGTTGACCGAAATTGTTGTATTTCAGTTTAATAATTGCACTCCTTGCAGTTTTAATATTGGCGTTGTGCTTTGTATTGGCTCGAACGAGATCTTGAACTCTTTATATTAAAAGGCTTGTTGACTGAAACGAGTCGTTTTGTTGTGGTGTAAATTTAACAACTTGTGAATAAGTATTTCTACATTTTAAAAGTTCGAGTTTACTGAAATCGGACCTTCACACACTGAATGCGGGATGTTCCTTTGTTATCCTATGACAATCCTTCATCCAAAGCAGGCAGTATTCGCTGGACGCGTAACGTACTAAACCAAATGCTACATTTGTCAGATTTAGTGCTCACTCTCCGCCTTATCAGTTTATGTAGCTGTAGAGAATAGAGATGAGATATTCAGTATCTGTCCATAGTCAGTTGTTATACTCGTATTACAAGACGCGTGTGTTTCATTTTCCAATAACGCGTGAAATACTAACTATTCTGTGTCGTCTTTCAGAGGTCTCGTTTGAGGTTTGAGATTGGATATCGATTGAGCTGGCTTCCAGTGTTAAATTAGATTTTGGGACTTCACCTTCCGAGATATTGTAAAGAATAGTCAGTCTATTTATGTTTTCGTTTTGGTCACCGTTGTATTGGTGTTTTTTTACTTGTTTATTTAGATTATGAACTTCTACAAGATTATTAGTAAATATTAAAAATGTTTAAAAAAATATAAGTCTAAGCTTGGTAAACTTAGGTAATTGAGCGAAACGACTAAAACGTCTTTGCTATGACTTCTTTCGTCTGTCAGTTTGTATCTTTGTATGTATAGATGTTTGTCCGCAAGAAATTTCGTACTTGCGTTAGGTTTTAGTCGCCGATGAATTTCGATTTGGTTTCAAAAAGGTGAAGGTTTGTTGAAAATGCAAAAACCACGACGATTTTATAAAAGCAGATTATATTACTCGTGTAACAAGATATAAAATAATGCGGCAACACACGAATTGAAAATGTTAGTTTCATTATACTGCCGCATGATACTTTTTACATTTTTGGAGCCCTAGAGCAACGAATACTTAGTACAGTTTTCTAAAAACTCTATGGTTATTGTTTTGAGTTTTCTTTCTGTCTTGAGTAATTATTTGTGTTTCCTTTGGAAAAACCTCATCATTAACTTAATGCCTTAGGATTACCAATTACAAATAATTACACTATGTTAAAATACTAATGAATTAAACGTTGAAAGGGTTTAAATAAATCAGCCATAATGATGCCTTTGTTATTAGTCATCGATCATTTAATGATAGAACCATCACCTATATTCAGAATGTTAGGTCATGTAGTACAGCCATCTGTCAAATTAATGTATGAAATGATATATCGAATATGTAAATATACGAGCGTCTTGTACTATAGAGTCCGTCATTTATGTCAATTTAAGTCTCATAACATCGATGTCGTAATGGTTTGATTGAGTCATCTCATCACAAACACCCTCGAGTTCAATCGACCAAATTAGATTCTTGCCTAATAGAGATATCGTAGCTAGATGTGATTTTGCTGCAAAATAGTGCAAGTGATCTGAATGAAAATCTTAATTGCTCGACTTTAAAACAGTAAAAATATAGCCTATTAATTCAGTTGTGTGTGCATAGGGGTAGTCAGACCCTTTGCTTCGACTCTGGCTATTTTTATTTTCTTATGACTGTCAATATGAATGAATTAATTAATTCTTTACTAAAGATACACAAACATCATATATATATATATATATACAGGAAAAATCATTAGTTACATCGAGTGATACAATATATGTGATTTTATGATTTTAGATATATACATAAGGTCGTATTTTAACAAAACATATTATACAGGTTCTATATATTGTTAGAAGTTTTAGTTGGAGGGTGTTTTAACTGGGGTAAACTTTACTGGCCAATTTCAATATTATCAAATAATATATTAGCAGCAGCAGGTACTTTCAATAATAATCCTACAGGTCTATGAAAAACTCAGTCAAGAGACTTTTCACTCATGACAACTTTTCACAGAATACTACGGGTATAGTTGAACTCGTGAAAGTATAATTCAGACAAGTAACAAATTGATTAAGGCGAGCATGTCAGCTCATATAATGAGTGCAGAATTTGCTGTCATGAATACTGATTCGAACCAGATTTCATTTGAACAAATGCTAACCTAAGTTCAGGGACATATCACTTATGTGTGGCCCACGCGTTGCGGGCTCCCATCTAATCGAACCGATTGCTCTGGGCGTGACAAATTGGACATCACTATATTGATTGACAACTGAGTGTTGGACATCGGAGTGGTGGTTCGCTGATTTGGTTACAATTTGCGGCACGGGAGCGGTACAGTTACTTTAGAGAGCGTTTTGTTTTTGTAGAAACGGTTTTGTTGGGAATTGGAATCCGAGCCATGAATATTGTTTTGTCACTCTATAACTTTTTTAAATATTTATTGACCGACTATGTAGTTTAATATTAGTCGCTGAGAAAGTGTTTTGAGCGAATATTTTCTTTTTTCTAATAGAGGTATAAATTCAAGTACGATAAGGTTTGCCTAAATTAATTTTTATACTTAATTAATGAATCTCAAATGATCAAATTGAATGGGAATTGAATTCTTCATTGGATTTTTGTCGCCTTGAATATTTCTATTTAGATTACTTTTGATCCTTTTACAAAGCTCTTGATATCAACTCGAAACTTCACAACGAACATTTATTTAATATTTATTTTCAAATGGTGTTAAAATCCAATTTTACAAGTACTACGACCCCGTTTCATTCACGTTACATGAAAGAGTCGTTACCCCGGCGTCCTAGACGGCTTCCAATTGCTCTTGGGAACTCAGTTTTAATACACCTTAACGATATTTAAATCAATTCAAGCCTAACTCTGTCTCTACTAAGATTTATGAGCAATTTACACAATCCCAGTCCAGATTAAAGCTGCTGTAGTGCTTTTTTAGTCTAGGCTGTAAGTGGCAGCTGCTAAGTTATTGATAATATACCTACTGATGTTCATTTTGTTACTCTTGTATTTCATGATTGTGGTCGCTTTATTTTTGATATATAAATTATATAATTGTATTTACTAGTACCTAGATCTGCGATCTTTTTATCATACTTTTTAATAAAAATCGGTCAGTTAACTACGGCGCCTTTTACCCGATCATTACAATAACAACAGAGCTAGCGAAGTGTATCGCTTTCCCTCTGACATTTTTTGTATGTTGACGTGTCTCTCTGTGTGTGTGTCTGCTGTGGCATCGTAGCTCCCAAACGGATGGACGGATTTTGATTTTCTTGTATGAAAGGTGTATTAGTCGGTAGTATTCTAAGCTATATTTTATGAAAATCGGTCCTAGATGGCCGCCCGCAAAATCGCGAAGTAAAATTTTTATTCACAACTCCCTCATTATGGGTTGACAGGTAGAATACTATACATTACGATAATTTCAAATCAACTCTAAAGATAACTGCATCAACAAATGTCGCGGGTTTCTCAAAACTGACAAACAGACAAGTAAAATTGAATGTATGTTTTCTGTTGAAATTTAGTTCTCGCGTAGAGGCCGTAGTTTTCATCCTGGCGCAACGTGTGTTGGCACTCGTATGGGTTCGGTGATTGTTGTTTTTACCTAATCGAAAAAAATATTGTGTTCCCCAGGTTGATACTCTACTGTATAGTATACTGAGACTAGAGACATACCACGACACATCTAAAGGCGGCCACTATTAGCTTGCAACAACTAACTAACGGTATAAATAAAAAGTGCGAATTTACTTAACAATAAAATTCTACTGCCTATAGTAACATAGTTCTTACTATTATGTATTCTGTGACCGAATGTTTAAAATGTGAATATGTGCACTTTCCCATGTCACATTTCCATCAATGTGGATCAATATAACCGATGTCCCATGCTCGTGGTGTCTACGTGACGTGAAAATTTAATGCCAAGGGGGAAAAACTATCGAAAAATACTCATGTTACGTGTACTCGTGAGAATTGTTATTTTTTTTCGAAGGTCGAAGGTTAACGTAAATGCGTGGTATGTTATACATTTGATATTTTCCTACTCGCTTACCGAAAAAGAGGTTTTTAATTTGTCGTAATCTTTCTTTTATGTACCTTCGTTGCCCCGATGTTTCTACACCTGGACAAATTAGAAAAGGTTTTATTTTTGTTCGAAAGGGTGTGGGTCACAAAATGACCATTACATTATTAGAATCCTAAACTGGCAAAACAACCGTAATGAAACCTCGGAAATACAATTTACCCGGGTTTCACTCAAGTACTTAATAATTTTTCTGTTAAACTTAAACATTCAGTCACAGACGTTTATCTCAGTAGTTGTCATATTTCAGCTATAATAGCCTGCGATGAAAGTGAATTTGTCAATGAGGAAAATTAAAACAGACCTGCATAATGATTGCACTTGCTAATTGCATGTTGAATATCAATGCAAGCGTCACAACTTTCGTTCTCGTCCATGTATGTACCGATTACATTTCTATCAGACCAGTCAGATCAGACCTTACTTTTGAAAGTTGCTATAGCTAAATTTTTATTATTCTTTTTATATTAATTTAAATCGACACTTTATGAAAATTTAGAAAATTTGTTCAGCCTGATTACCAGTATAGACTAACGAACGAAAGATGACAGCAAATTTTGCCAGACATGAAGCAGAGGCCAATTATATTTTTTTATTACTAAATACTTGACACTATAAATATAGTATTAATCGAATATTAAAACAGCAATACCGACGCGCGTATCCAACTGGCGTGTTGGTGATGCGGTTGTTGTGTTTTGAATATTTGTAATATGTTTTAGTGTCACTCGGCTCATTACTCGTAGTTTCTGCATGTAGTCTACTCGTGATTGTAGCTAAGTACTATTATTGTAACGGATGCTGTACCTGTGTAATGATACTTGTTCCTATATGTTATGTGTATAGTATTGACGAAAAAACATTGAATTAACATCATTGGGTGAAATTGAACTTTTAAATTACAACTTATCTATAAGTTTCTTTCTTCTGCCTGTACTAGAATTTTACATGAACCTGTTTTAAACTAACCGATTCTTAGTTATTATCATACTTGTCATACTTGATATTCATTCGAACATGAATATGTACTCAAGTCTTGAAGATTGCATAGTGTGTCAACAATCACTCGCATGATTTAGAGAACTTCCAATTTTCACTTGTTTCTCCATTTCGTTTACGAGTTTTTTTTTATCAGTCTCGGATATAAACGTTGTACGATTGCAACAATTTGCCTCGCGCCGCCTGATCGGAATGGTCGTCGGTGAATTGTGGTTCGGCGTTACCTTTCTCTTATTGTGTCCGGTGCGCGAAACTTTCATCGGTTTCACGTAACCCAATTTGATGTTTATTACTGCAATTCGCAGTTTTGAAACTCTTAGCGGTTTCCGTTTGGGTCGTTCTCGCACTTTTCTATTAGTAATGGTTTGGAATTGATTTTTATTGGTTTTAGGGGCTTTGTCACACTTTAAATTAAATATTAAAAGTTATATACATAAAAGATATATTATTTGCTAAAGATTACTGTTTGTATAGTAGGAAATACATACATTGCGTTATTAATACGCATGCTTTCAAAAGCGGTACATTTATATTATAGCTTAACTAATTTGTCCATTTCATATTATATAGTTTCCAATTTATTTTGGTACCTCTGAGTTTATTAGTCATTTTCTGCAGAACAAGGAAACAAAAGTTACAATAATGGTTATTATAAATTCCCTTAAGGCGAATTCCAACCTGTTTGCCCTTTTAAAGGTAGGATAAGGGACGAAATAAATGACAAGGGTTTATTCGAAAAATACTGTTTCAGAATTTTATCGAGATGAAATTTTTACAAAACATTGGGATCAGTACATTATAAGAGTTATACTAATTGTATGTTGTATGTTTTTAATTTATCCTCAGTGTACAGAATGGTTGTTATTTATTAATGCACAGTTAACACTATTGTGGTATTTTAGCTCCTACTTATGTTTGATTGGTTATTTTTACCTGAAACATTTTCTGCTTGCCACAGTACTATTATTTGTTCTGTGGTAATCTTCAATGATAAGGGCAATTTTTCCTCATTTGTACATTATTTTCTTTAAAAGACCTATCCACACCTTCTCAGGTCGTATTGTACTTGCTGAACTGTTGACATAAAAATTTACCATACACATGCACGTAATACTTAAAGAAGTGACAACCGAATACAACTCGGCAGGCGCCTATACATTTTTTTTCTTCTAATTTACAATCCAAAGTACTGTAAAGTCCCGGCTTATTTTGGCAAATCTAAATATTTTTAAAATCGGTCCTAGCTTTGCAAGGAATATTTTCCAAGCTGAAAATAAGTTTTGTAGTATTTGTAATGCTCACTCATTTTATTTCCTAGACAGAAGCATAATCGTAACTCGTTCTTGCAGTAAAAGGATTCTGTAAGCAGACACGCTGAGTGGTTTCCTCTACAGCAATATCTTTGTGCAAATGTAGGGGCTTTGACTATATATATGTTTAGATTAGATGGAGAGACGAGTTCCAATGAAACGTGTGCGTGAAAACTACGTAATACTCTGCGCTGCGTCACTCTGCTTGTCGTAGTTATGCATAATGACACCAGTGAATACACGGTTTTAATTAAAATTGGGTTTTACAATTACAAGAAACAATAAAAAAATATGACGCGAAACAAAACATTAGAGGTGAACTGTTCACCTCCCATTTCTATGCGTTTAATGCTTTAAGTGTCTATCCAGACGAGTTAATAATCAAATGTAGGTTGTATCGCATGTCATCTCTCGTACTTACGTGTCGCTCTTTTTGTTTGCTATTCAATAATACGTGGTGTGCTTAGTCGCTGTTACTATGTATATTTGCGATATATTCTATTCTCCGTGTTTAGTCAAAAGCGTCTTGAAAGTTTTTTTTATGTTCTGTGTTGAAGAATTCTGCTATATGATGAGCTAAATGATCTTTTTAAAGTGAAGTGAGATCAGAAGACTGAATATAGTAATTACATGTATGGCTTTTTCTACGTTATCTATGTTTGATTAGTCGTTTCGTTTGGCCATATGGAAAATGGCTCTGATTGTTGATTTTAAGAAAGCAGATGTTGTGTATAAATATATATATTTTAATTTAATTAATTAAAATTAACTTGCTTAGTATGAGACAAGAATGTAATGGTTTAAACTTTAATTCTCTGTTTACAAATTTCGCAGTTCGCAGATGAGTTTGTTGCTCCAATTTTCCTACATAATAAATACCTGAACGTATAATGTCCTAGAGTCAATTAAATACATTGTCTTTTAACTAAAATTAAACTCTTAGATACAATGTAGCTTTTATGTATATATATATATATATACTTAGATTTCATAAGTGCCAGCGACCGTTTGGTATGCGGATGTCAGGTCTTCGATTATTTGCTTCAACGAGTCTTTCCGCTTTACGGCTCCTGTCGTAAAAATGTGTTCTATAGCTTCTACGTTTCCATTTCGGTAGACTGTTAATATGTAGGCGGCTTGGGTGGGAGTATCTGTATTTACTGGTAAGCTATATTATTTCCTTTTTAATATGAATCAGCCATGAGATCTATTTTGTAAGTTACGAACATAAACTTAACAAATAACTACCGCTCTGTGAAGACCGCATATGGATTAAACAAAATTTTGACAGAACTTGCGGTTGATAGTATTGTTTTTTTTTTGACACGCACTATAATTCATACTTGAAGAAGAAAATCTGGTGCAGGTAATAGGTCTGTAATGCGATAGTCGTTAATATGGAAGTCTCGAAATGACCCTATACATGATGTACTGAATCAAAATCTTGATAGAGGCTGATACCGCAGAGCCAAAAATGATAGGTTTCAAAACATGTATTTCAGCAATATGTGATAACCTTTGGAACGTATCGAATTTGAATGCAGGAAGACACGATTATTCGCTCACTCTCAAAAAGCTCATATTTTACAAAAGTCAATGATAAGAGTGATCAATGATATCTACCTGATACGTTAGGCCCGGATATTAACTTAAACCACCGAGATGTTTTGAATGGTGAACATGTTTGCTCTCCTTGTCACACCTTGTAGGTGATCTTCAAACAATAAACTGGCCGAACTTTTGTCGTGAACAAAAACACTAAAGCAATCCATCGAACCAAAACATATTAATCGCAATATACGAGTACGTACCTATATGTTTGGTTTGGAAACAATTTCCCGGGCTAACAGTCCCCTGGCTGGTGGATGGTGGATTTAATTACGTACAGCACCGGACTACAATAAATCGCCGCAGGACACGAATGTTTCGTATCGCCTGCTTGGACAGCAACATAAACTGCTTGCTCTGGTAGAGTAAATAGCGAAGTTTGGAATATCGTCTACGCATCATCATTTACAGACTGTACTGGCCTGTTGTTAGTTTTTACTATAGTTTGAGATACAATAACAGCAATTCGGCGAGCTACACTTTCTAAACTAATAGTTTTTTTAAATAAAACCTGTTCCTTTCTCACACATGGAAACAAATTGAGAAGTGAACATTTTAGAGTTGTCAAAAATATAGGTTACTTTTAAGCTTAACCTACCCGAATAGATGTCAGTATCTGCCAATTAATATCGATTATTGTGAGCAATACTTGCTTCACTCGCCTAATAAAATCATATGTACGTAAACTGGCATACTAAGTTATGTATACAAAGAGAAAATTGTTACCTTGGAATTAAATATGGTAATTGCTGATAGTGAATATCACCCAGAAACCAAGATCTGTGAAGTGACCTGCAAATTAATTAGCATTGCAGATGCATCTGTTATAGTCACAACAAGTAATTTTGAAGCTATCACGTATCCAATAATTCACACAAGAAGTCGCTCAAGCTTATATGTGTATGTGATTGAGTTGCATTGGATTCAATATCTAGATCTAAAGGAGGTACATGCCAACAGTCATCTTTAGTGCAATTTAATGTCTCTGGATTTCAATTACCTCCCTAAGCAATCCTGACTCATCGACTTTTCTTAGTAAACTTATATACCTATTATAAGGACACTAGACGTGGGATATCAATACCACGTCTCGTGTCCTTTCACGAGCCAGGATTTAATTACGTGTGTGGGACAATAAATCGCCACAGGGCTTCACCAGCGTGCACTAGGCTCTATCCACCCTATGTAGCTCGCTGCGTACAAAAATATCGAAGTACGTATGTATGTGGAGATAATAATTTTGGTGTACGTACAGCACTTGATTAACACCTGTGTTTGTTTCATGCACTACCAGTATTGTGACATACAGTGACATTTACTAACGGTGACATAAATAACTTTTTTTTTTTTTTTCTCTTGTAAATAGTATATCGCTGGCCAGTCGGGAACTGTAGGAGAAAATAGTTAGTAGTGATTTATAGTGTAATTGTATTTTTCTTTATTTTAATAACTGTACTTACTTAATACAAGTGTGTTATTTGCAGTGTTTACTTAGGTACGTGTCTTAAGCATTCCAGACACGACTGGCAGGTGGATGGCTAGTGATAAAGTAGTTAACTACTTAGTTGTCAGTAGAATCCTTACATTTGTATTTATCTTTACATACACATACCCATAAATACACCTGTTATTACTATGTCGTATTCTAGTGATAATGAAAGCTCTCTTTATGCTACTTGTTCCTCATCTGAGGAGAGTACGGACAGTTTTTGCAGCTTGCCAACGCTGTCTGACTCAATACAAACATTCATTCATGATGTTCCAAAAAAATTTAACGTGTTTCACATTAATGCCCAGAGTATTACGGCACATTTTTCAGAAATTCTTGCATCTTTCGTAAATCCTAATATTCATGCTATACTAGTATCGGAAACTTGGCTAAAACCCGCCATTACTTCAAATAGTGTATTATTACCAGGTTTTCGACTCATAAGAAATGATCGCATTGGACAGGGTGGTGGCGGTGTCGCTATTTATCTCCGATCTCACATTCCCTATAATATTATCAGCAAATCAGCACAGCCGCCTCCATCCGATGCTGGCGAGCATCTCTTTATTGAAGTCATCCTGCATCACACTAAAATACTTCTTGGTGTTTATTACCCTCGTAATCTTTACGTTAATTACTTTCAATCTCTTGAGCTTCTTCTTGAAAATCTCTCTCCTTCCTATGATCACACCATTCTAATGGGCGATTTCAATACTTGTCTATTGAAAAATGACCTTAGATCTTCAAAACTTCTCTCTTTGGCTACGGCGTGTAATTTAACCATTCTTCCGCTTAATGCGACTCACAATTTTCCGAATTGTGTTCCTTCTCTTCTAGATTTGATACTAATTTCTTCACCAGCACACGTCGTTAAGCATGGCCAGTGTGCGGCAGACGCCATCTCTCACCATGATCTGATTTATCTTTCGTATAAAGTCCGTCCACCTAAAGCCAAACCAAAAATTCTTTTGCAGCGTAGCTTTGGTAGTATGTGCATTGATAGCCTTCGTAAAGACGCTCAAGAACTTAACTGGTCTGCTGTGATAAATGCGGTCAGTATGGATGAAAAAATTGTTGAGTTTAATAGCATATTGATGAAACTTTATGACACTCATGCTCCTATTCGGCCAGTCAAAATGAAGCATGCTCCTGCACCTTGGCTCACTGATGAAATACGTGAGCTCATGCATAAAAAACTCGTAGCCAAGGTGAAGCTAAAGTGTCACCAGTCGAATGAAAATAGGGATAAATATATTAATCGCCGTAATGTCTGCAATAGAGCGTGTAGGGATGCACAGCGCCGCCATATTCACAAATCTGTAGAGGATGAAGATCCTGGAAAAGTCTGGAAATTTCTCAAGTCATTAGGAGTCGGTAAATCTCGTGAAGACACTATTCCAAAAATTGTAAACCTTGATCTACTGAATCAACATTTCTCCTCTTCTACTATGTTTGATGGGCCCATAAAGACGGCTACCCTACAGCATCTTTCTACCATGATACCTCCTGATATTGACCATTTCGAGTTTAATCAATTTTCCGCTTGTGATGTTAAAAAGTGTATAGAGTCCATCTCGTCCAACGTTGTCGGTAGTGATAGTATTAGTCGCAAAATGATCATGCCAATTCTTGACGAAGTCATGCCTGTTGTCCAATATATCCTTAACCATTCCATTTCTTCGGGCACCTTTCCGGTAGCATGGAAAGAAGCTCAGGTAACTCCAATTCCTAAGAAATCCAATCCTTCTTCCTTCTCCGAATATCGTCCTATTTCTATCCTTCCTTTTCTCTCGAAAGTTTTAGAAAAGCTAGTCCATCAGCAACTCTCCTCTTTCCTTGTCAAAAATCACCTCCTTAACCCACTCCAATCTGGTTTTCGCCAAGGCCATAGCACAGTTACAGCTCTCACAAAAATCACTGATGACATTCGTGCAGGTATGGGCAATTGTCAGCTTACTGTGCTGTCACTGCTCGATTTTAGCAATGCTTTTAATAATGTTGATTTCGACGTCTTGTTGACTCTTTTGCGCACTCTTAACATATCTCCAACGGTAGTTGATTGGTTTCGTAGTTACTTATTCGGCCGCCGGCAACGCGTTCGCATTGATGAGTCATTCTCGTCATGGTGCGATATCTCTGCCGGTGTGCCGCAGGGTGGCGTGCTATCTCCTCTTCTTTTTGCGATATTTATAAACTCAATCTCTCAGAATTTAACTTCTTCCTATCACCTCTATGCAGACGATTTACAGATCTATACTCAGGCCTCATTTGAGCAACTGAATGAGGCGATTAACGTGACTAATTCTGATCTTCAACGGATTCGGGACTGGAGTAAGTCGTACGGTCTCACGGTTAATCCGTCTAAAACTCAATGTATTATCATAGGAAGTTCCCGTATGATTTCTAAAATCGACATGAGCCGCATTCCTCAAATATTTTTTGATGGAGTTCCAATTAAAATTAGCGAGACTGTCAAAAATCTTGGAATAACCATGGATAAAACACTTTCCTGGAATCCACAGCTTGCAGAAGTCAGTCGCAAAATCTTTGCGTCTGCAGCTTCCTTAAGAAGACTGCGTAATTTTCTTTCGATTACTACCAAAACTGCACTTGTGAAATCGCTCCTTCTTCCCATATTGGATTACGCAGATGCTTGCTATTTAGATTTAACCGAAGAGCAGCTCAACAAGCTTGAGCGTTTACAGAATTTTTGCATTAGGTTTGTATTTGGGTTACGCAAATATGACCACATCTCCGAATACCGTAATAGGCTCAAATGGTTACCTATTCGTCTTCGCCGTAATTCTCATATTCTGTCTTTTCTTTATAAAATAATATTCAATCCCACCACTCCTTCGTATTTAAAAGATAATTTTGTCTTTGTGACTGCTTCTCATTCTATTTCTTTAAGACCTTCACGAGATCTTCGCCTTATGCTGCCAGCTTCCACCTCAACCAACTCTTTTTTTCAAGCATCATTTACTGTGCAAGCTATCCTGCTATGGAACATGTTACCCCTGTCAATCAGGCAGGCTAAATCTCTATATATATTTAAAAATTTGTTGAAAAATCATTATCTCTCCGTAAATTAAACCGAACATTTATTTACGAATGATTATTGCGAGTATGACATGTATGTATAGGTATGTATTAACTATGTATGTTGATTAATTTTAAATTTTTTTTTTTCTTATTGTTTTTTTGCGGTACAATATTTGTACTTGTATTTTTTTTTTCTGTTTTTTCTATTGATGCATCACCGACGTGACTATTCTCACTTAGTCCGATCCATCCCAAGGTTGCCTGGAAGAAATTGCTTTAGGCGATAAGGCCGCCCAATGTACTACCGATGTTTTGTTCTTGCCTGTATCTTATTGTTTATTTTGTTTTTGGTGTGCAATAAAGAAATATTGTATTGTATTGTATTGTATTGTTATATGTCACACACAAAAATGAAAACTAAAAAAAAAGTAACTACTTCTCTTTAACGTGCCTCAAGGTACTGATTTAGAGTTGTGTTACTCATACGTGAGGCGCCTCAAATGTCCCATGCAAAGTAATAAATTGTCCCATCGCCTCAAACATACATTTTGTACCGCTACAAACTCTTTGTACCGCTACTAACTCTTTGACGTAGTTCGTGTAGTTGTTCACTCACGCTCAAAGAAGAGTAGCTTCTAAGAAAGAGTAAGGGAATGCGCGTGTTGCGTAGTAGCTTGGTTTTGAACTATTCTGTCCTGCTCACACTTTTCATGCTTGAACAAGACTAAAAGCGAATGAAACGATATATGTGACATTTTTGAAGTTTCGGAGACACTTCGTGTTGATATGTGGTTTGAATGTTTGCGCTGTTTTCAATTTTGATATAAATTGTTATTTTCAAATATTGTTAACCTTTTTTTTCTACTTTGATATCACTATATTGTATTTATTGATAATAAACGTGTTTAAACGCGAGTGCATGACTTCATTGCATTTTAACTTTTTTAACTATGTGTTTGCCTTGATTTTTATAAAATATCTTATCTGAGATGGGTATGTTTTATGAATGAGGAGGCTTGACGAAAAAAAACTAATATGTATTTATTTTTAAACTATAATATGTAAAATAATTTTACCTAGATAACTGAGAATATTTTGCACTGCATAAAGTATATAATTTTGTTAAATATAAGTTTTTATTTTCCACAATTATATGTTACTCAAATAACATAACATTTCAACGTCATGTTAGTTCAGTAAACTACTTTTCTTATGAAATAACCTCATCTAGCTCATAACTCAAAAACACGATATGGCTTCAATTTGTATGTAGGTACTTCCCGTTTTAGGACCACCTCAAATGAGGTGGTACATCGTCCTACTTCATTTCTCAAAATGAGCAGCTCATACAAACTCATAATATTTGTGTGTCTTACCCAACGCTATACTGATTCGAAGTTTTTTTAATATTCCAAAAAGTGGCAATGCTACAATGTGGTTACAAATCTAATAGTAACTTTAAGCTACGTTAGTGTACGTTGTGTCTGAACAACACTACAAAACAATCAGCAATTCAATTCAATTGGCTGTTTGCATTTGGTGGATTATATCTCTTGTAGTAATTGCTCGAGCACGTTTAATTGTAAATCCATCGATTTGCTATCTAGCTTATGGAATTGTGTTGCGTAATTATTAATTATATTTAAGCACTGCTGATTTGATTAACTACAAAGATCTCAACGATTAATGATATACAACTAAGCTCACCTTCGTTGTAGATCATCTATTGGCATGCTTTAAAAGCAAATAAAGAAATCAGAACATCGAACTGAGTAATTGGTTTTTACAAAATGTTATCAGTAGGTATTCAATTTCGTTAAAACAATTAAGCAGATTCATACCCCATTATTTCGCAATAATCGCACAATTTTGTAACGGCCCAGGGCAAACGAAGCTCGGATAATGCAGATTCCTGTTTATGCGACCGCCGATTTATTGCTTTTTGTGGTATTGTCGCGCGCCACCGTTAAATTGATTAATGCGACCTCCGATTCAATAATCGCTACATTTCGTTTTCGCACTTTTTAGTGAATATACTACTCGCATATCTATAGATTTATTATAGTAGATGAGCAGTCTCTACTTACCCAAAGCTGAAAACATGATGACTTCCGCAGCGGCAGCAAATATACAGTAAGATGATACTTATAATGTAGGTTTTGTTGGTCACAACGTCTATGTTGAGTAGCATTACTCGGACTGCATCCGAGATAGTTTTTTTATAGAGGTAGTGCAAACAATGGACATACTATATCTTCCTCATATATTTTCCGTCCTTCTTGATTGTCTTATAAGAATAATAATATAGGACCACATCCACACAAAGGTCATCAAGTCCCAAACTAGGTAAAGCCTGTGCTATGGTAACCTGATGATGCCAGAAATACATACTTATATATATATAATAAACACCCAGCCACAGGTCAAACAGACATGTTCATGCACACAAATGTTTGACCTGTCCGGGGTCGAACCCGGGACCAGCGGCGCCGAAGGCAGGGTTGCTACCGACTGCGCCAACCTTACAGTAAAAATAAAATTAGCTCATTCAATTGTACTAAACTAGCATTACTTTTTTCTAACCGCTTTATAAAAAAAAACGCTCCCGACCGCTTTAAATTATTCACATAGTTACCAAGCGACCGGACGGTTAGCTAACAAATTAATCGATGTGGACAAATTCCTTATTGGGGTCACCGGGGACCGGGAGTAATCTAAATTCTTAACGTTGTTTGCGTTCGGTTCTGGCTTCTGCTCCTAGGGGCGTAGGCTGATTACTCCAGCCATACTCGCACCATATTATGATACCTCCCCCAATAGGCTTATTGGAAAGCCCACTTGAGTGGCACCTCCAATTTATATCAAGGCCGATACTTGTGTTTCGTTTACAGTAGATGGTACTGGATGATTTTATTACAGGAAAGCGATTAAATTTGAACAATTTCAATCGGTAGAAGAACCAAGATAGTTATCTAGTTTGGTAAAGGTTCAGAAAAGCTTGTCAGTTGATTCCATTTAATTAAAATTGTCTAACAAAATGTGTGTGTGTGTGAAAATTTAATATATAACCCGACTCATGTTAATGTTTTATGTTCATGTTAACTTTAATTCATTTAGTTGCATCAAAGGAAGAACTTAGTTTTGTTGAGTCAGTCAGAAGTTAAAACATACAGCGCATCAAACAAACATGTAACAAGTGGTGGGTTTTGCTAACAATCTCAGTGCATCGCTCTTGCTTCCCAGACGTCTGTGTTTACTCTTCTCTAACTGAATTTCTTGCTCCCGGGCGAAAATTAAAACGGAATCAAACATCACAAGTTTTTCGCCCATTCAAACGCAATTTTAGTCCAAGAACTGCAATTAAGTGAGACCTCTTTTTGCAAGATTTACACCGTGGCTAAGTTTAACGCTGACAATTTTCATTCTTGAAATGAAAAGGAACCTGGTTCAGCTAGTGACTGTGTAATCTTGTGTAGAAGAAAAACTTTGTTAACTGATGGCACTCGTAGTTGTGGTGTCAGCCGTTAAGTCCAAATTTTTCTTATTTAACATAACACATATATCAGTCACATTAAGTCCTAAACATACCCCAATAACTCTGAACTCTATCAGAGAAGTACTCGTATTGTCCAGGACAGTGCACCGTCGGGCTCCATGCCAAACCGTAAATTATGACTATTGCGTTGAAATCGCTTAGTGTCCTTGAACGGGCTTTTATACAAATTTGACTGCATTACATTAATCCTTCTATAGCTAAGAGTATTTTGCAGTGAGCTATAAATTTATTTAGCCTGGCATTGAAATATTTAATATTCATTTCCTTTGCCAACAATTTTAGTGTGTCTCTTCTTGGTTCGCTATTATCTACGTGAGTTTTTTAACTAAGAAATATATCTAGTAACTTTTTGCAAGGCTGCATAAGCAAAATATGTATGCGTTTTTATGTATGTTTCGTCAGTTTGTATTTAATTAGATGTTTGTTCTCATCAATTTGCAAACTGAAAACACTTGACAGAAATTCCTGCATATATATCGGTCCGGATTGGCTAGCACCGTTAAATGTACCAGTAGTCACATTCAAAGAAATGTAAAGCGGTCGTTGTCCGCGTTGTAACGCGAGGATTGGAGTTCCAATGGGAATGAATGCTAATGCGGGGTGTTGTTAGTTTCTACGGATTTCAACCAGATTTCCTTGGGTATTTGCTTTTATAATCAACATATATTATCTCGTTTAAATGGGCTGAAAATTATTTTTGCCTCTGCCACAGTTAAACTTTTTTCATTTTTGAGCAAACTTAAATTGGTCCTACTTTATTTATTTATGTATTCTTTCTTTTGTCTTATCTGTCAAGTTCAGGTCGTTTTAGTTTTTTTATCTAGCGAACATTTTTGGTAAGTGATAAGCAAGCTGGTTATTATTTCTTCTGTGCTATAATGGTAAGCAGTTACCGACTCCTAGAACACCTCCAACACCAACACCTCGGGTGTAACGGTGCAGTGCCGACCCTCGGAGATATTTCTATAGTAAACATGTCGTGGTGCATTGCAGTGCGATGTTACGTATATCACTGTCCCGCATGATTGCACAGCCAGTGGTCCACAGATAAGGCTGTGCCGGACACCAGACGTTACGGATTTAGGCGCCTGTTATCTATAGAATATCGTCTTCATTACACCTATACTGCAACTGCAAAGCTTGACAGAAAATTTAGTGACATCTGTCTGGTTAAAATTGAAGAGTTGCATTTTTCTTAAGCCTTTGTATGCGTAATAAAATAGCAACTAGCAGGTTACAAGTGACATCGATATTAGTTCGATACTAGTAAATTTAGTTCCGTAAGACAGGCAGAGAAATCAAGATTCGAGAAATCAAATGAACAAATAAAAACTATCGCATTATGACGCGTCTGAGGCTGTAAAAGATTTATTTAAAATCATATTGTATTTAAAATACGGTTTGTCTCATACAATCTGCGTTAAATAACTCTTCAATCTTATATGTATTACAAACTACAGCAGCAGTTTCAACAAAAGCTCCCGGTGTTTACGTCCAGGTTCGTTGTCCGCGACACTGTGTTCGCTCACCGGGTTCGGTTGGACGACCGCACACTGAGCCCAGATAAAGTTGTTAGCGCGCGTTGTCAGTGACAATTCGTGTCCAAACCACAAGAGTATCCTACCTACATCTGCAAAAAACTAGTTATGAATGAAATCAATCTACAACTACATTATGAACTGAATAAATTTAAAGAAAAAGAAAAAGTTTAGAAACCGAGCTTGAAGTTGGTTGCTTTTTTCAGTTTCAGTGTTTTAGGCCTTCATTACATCCTGCGTTTCTTATCTTTAAATTAATCAAATTTTGTAACAAAAATAGACACCGAAAATTTTACAGTAAAATATAAACTTGTAATTCTTGTACTGTCACATTTTCGGCCCTTGTCCACCGTATACCTCCTCAAACTACGTGCGTGTACTATGCAAAAATATTTCTTCAGATGTAATGTTACCATTAACTCTAGCTTTATGTATTGGCTATAAGTTTTAGATACGATTCTCTTGAACTACAAATTGACATTTCTATTGAGGTTATCGATTGCTTGTTGCCTGAAATTAGTTAAAAGATATTTTGGATCCGCACTTTATCTTTAACATATTACTCACCTTAGCTTCGTCCAGTAATTATGATTCTAATTAAATAATAAAAGTTTATGACTTGCTCTGTTCGCAAGTCTGCTGGTTGATACTTTCCTGATGGGCACACAGCTGGAAGCGTGGATATGAATTCAATACCTTTAAAAATTGATACACTTTACAAGCAAAATTACGTTTTTTGTTTAACGTAGCGTATTTTACTAAATGTGGTCCACTCTCATTTTTGAGAATAGGTCTTTTTTAATAGGACGTGTGAGCACTACCCTTATCCAGGTTTGGAATCGGCGACGTAAATATTTTTCTAATAGTGAATGAAATAGATAAGCACTTTAATAAATACAATAAAAATTTGTTTTTTTCTTTGTGCGCGCAATTCTAACTACGATATTTACTTTGTTTCAGGTATGGAATACGTGTAGATGCATGCAAATTTGAAGTCATGAAGATACAAAACTATGACGGTAATAAAATATAGAGAATACCGAATGGAAACATTATAGATTTCACATAAAACGGTGCGGACGCCCGCCGGCGACCGTTCCCGGGATAAAACCACAATAAATAATGATAAAATTGTAGGAGCTGTACTGAGAACTTCGATATGAAACTGTAACTGTAGCGAAGATAACTGACCCGAATAAACAATAAGCTTCCCTGATAAAAATAACTACTTCGATATAAAATAGTAGTTGCCAAAAAAAGGCAAAATTTTGCTGACCTCCATAGTCAAATAGGTCATCGTGATTATTATAGATTTTAGATGAAGACTCATGTAAACCTTTATTTATATAACGAGTATTATTTTATTGAAGCCCTTTTGGTTTTATATATATCGAAGTCCCGACAATAGATGTCCAGTCAATTTACCACGGACTCCTGACTTATATTCGATACGGGCACCACAGTACCTATCTAATTTAGTTCTTGATTCAATAGCCGAGGTCAGGCGGGGTCGCGATAGGAATCCCGACTGGTTTTCTCACTCGCTTCATTGATGTCTGGTCTAGCTGAACAATTTATTGTTGTACATATTTGATAGTTTTCTATTTACTCTGTAGATGAATTCTAAGCTAACTCTTGAATTGCATTGCATGACATACAACTTGCAAAATTGTCGTTGTTGGTGTAGCTAAGATTAAAGTATCTTACGTAGGTAACAGTGGTTCTGGGAGCTGTTATACCTTACGTCTCGAGATCTTACTTCGTTATGAGGTTTAAACTTAAAATGTATATTATATAGACTGATATTTGCTAAGCATCAACGTAGAGCCCACCCGCTGAATAAAGAGGCATGAAATTTTTATGCAGTGTTCATTATAAGGCTAATAATCTTAGTATATCAATCTAAAGGGTTTAAAAGTTGAAACTGCATTATACAGGGGTCGGCACTCGAAGTGTTACCAATTCAAAATGCTGTAATTTTGACAATTTTGTTTCTTTTTATTTATAAACTTCAATATATAAAAAAAAAAACATTTAAAATTAAAAAGAAAAAAATATTGTTCGATGTGGCCACCTTTAGCGCGGATAACAAGCATCGAGTCTGTCCGAGAAGGCTTCACACGCTGCACGAATGTGGTCTGCTGATATTTTGTTCCATTCTCGGCGAAGAGCAATCTATAAGGCGTCGACTGTCTCATATTTTTTTGCTGACAATTTGGCCTCTAGAATTGACCATATGGGAAAATCCATTGGGTTTAAGTCCGGCGAATATGGTGGCCATTGTTGCGAAGAAATGAAGCTCGGAACTTTTTCTTGCAAAAAAATTTGGGTTTCACGGGCTTTGTGGGATGGTGCTGAGTCTTGCTGAAACGTCCAATGGTTTCTACCGAATTTCTTACGTGCCCAAGGTAACAAAGCATCGTTAAAATCTTTTCACGGTAGATTTGCTGGTTTATCTTTGCACAATGAAAACGAGAGGTGAACGTCCCGTAGCAGTTACCGCGGCCCAAACCATCACTGATGCTGGTGCTTGCTTTCGCAGAGCAATTCGTTGGTCTAAATTGTCGTTTGATTTAGACTTTAACCATACGCGATCATTTTGTTTGTTCACATATTGCTGAACCGTAAAAATTTTTTCATCGGAAAATACCAAATTTTCAAGCTTGCTATCAACGTGCAACTGCTTTAACTCCTTAGCTCTTTCTAGGCGAACTGCCTTTTGTGCAAGTGTCAAGTCTTGCACTTTTTGTATTTTGTAAGGCTTCAGTTGTAGTTTATTTTTTAATATGCGTCCTATGCTCCGACATTAGGCAGATACATTAAGACTTTTCGCCAATTTAACTGCGATTTGTCGTGGATTTCGTTCAATTCTAGCCTTTACCTTTCGAACCATTTCTGATGATGTTGCTGTTGTTGGATGTCCACCTCCATGGCGTTTCTTGATGCTACCCGTATCATTGTAACGCGTGATGGTCCGATACACAAACATTTTATTCAGATGTAAATGTCGTAGCGCATTAACAATGGCTGGTTGCGATTTTCCAGCCAAATACAAAGTAATGACACTGTGGCGTTTGAATTCCATCTGGATAACTTTTTTTAGCAGCGACGAAAAACAATGAGCTTCTGTATGTTTAGGAACAATACAATAGACTTACGACTGTGAAAAAATGGGCGCCATATTGTAAACAGTTTGGTTGCTATACCAACTTAAAGTTGGTAACACTTCGAGTGCCTACCCCTGTATTTAATTATATGTCGCGTGAAACGCCACGGGTGGTACTTAGCTAATACTCGTACTATATCATTTTAACCCTCGTACGTTTTGTCATTTAGAAAAAAAACAAAGCTGAATTGATATAAAATCCCGGTTATTATCGAACTTGCTTACAAAATTTCACAAAAACGGCTGAGACAAACATCGATATTATTTTTCCTCAAGCTGTAATAATCGGTAACGATCGGTCTATTAATAGTTCATTATACAACCATTATCAATTTTAGAGTTCCATTCTCTTTTATTGGACATTTAGACATGTAGTCGTAATTCAGATTTAAATATTTTATTGCTATCAATATCTTTGTATCTGCATATATTCCGAAGCGTTGTTGTCATCTGATTGAAGTCCCAACACAATATTTGTAGTGGTAGATTTCTCTACAAATAAAATATAAATGAAGTGAGATATGTATGAATAGTAACGGTATTTTTAACTAGCCGGTTTAAGTCGAAAAATTTTTATTGTCCGAACATCAGAAAAGTTTATTTTTGTATTATTATACTAGTACTTTCTTTTCTTTTACCTTTTCGTTCTTTCTTTTTTTGCGTTATATTTGGTTTCGTGGGACAAAGGTTGCCTATGGCACTATCCGGACCTTGAACTATCTCTGGCCAAAAAAACAAGTCTATCAGTTACTCACTTGCGGAGGAGGAGAGGGACAAACAAACTTTTGCCAAAATATCAGTGGGTTTTATTTATTCGCACCTGTAAATCGGGGAAACTGTTATTTTTTTATGCATGTCATACAACATACCAACTTATATCTACACCGCTTGCTAAGAAGGCAACTAAACAGCAGCCGTGATATTACAGCTTCATCGTCTATTAAGCTTGCCTTGGGAA
This sequence comes from Ligdia adustata, assembly GCA_947049295.1. Classification (NCBI taxonomy): domain Eukaryota; kingdom Metazoa; phylum Arthropoda; class Insecta; order Lepidoptera; family Geometridae; genus Ligdia; species Ligdia adustata. Next base: position 4,646,468 of record OX346233.1, read on the forward strand.
CTTTTAATGGTGATATTAAAGTACTTTTTAAATAGTTTTCCTCGATCGACGTCTAGGCGGAAGTTGTATCGTGTAAGTTTCAGGTGTAAAGTCCGGGATACAGAACTTGCTGGCCGACTTGAATCTCAGACTCAGATATTTTATCGTTAGCCTTTCAACATAAAATTAAATTTAAATATGGTGTGTAAAATAGAATATTTTTTATATTTGGATACAGATATTACTTGCGCAAACGCCATAAACAAAGTCATTAGTATGTACTGCCATTAAATAAGATTTTTGCCAGCGCCAGACGCGTATTGCCTGTATACTGTGAACGCGATGGTTTAGCCAAAGAGTTATTCCCTTTGTGGACAAAGGTTTAAGCTTATTTTCGGATGACCTCTGTCCTGTTTACAAAATTATCACAGAACATGTCTTGACATGTTGCTCGTTGATACGACCATCCCCCACGTCTTTATTAACGTTAATTTATTGCATCGCATTAACGTCATGTCAGCTTTAGGTTGATAGTTAATTTGAATGTTTTGTTGAGAATTGTGCCTGCTTGTTTTTAATCATATTTTAATCCAAAAATGTTATAATTTAATGTATTAAATCGCTCAATAGAAAGCAAACTAATGAAACATTCGACGGCACAAGAGAAAGTTAAATGTTTACACAATACACATCCGTCATCTCGCAAGATTGTGAAAAACGTGCTGTAAACTCTAGTATACGATAATATGTAACGGATTATATATGTAGGTAGCTCAAATTATTTGTACAAATATGGGCCACAATAACATTTTACAACCGTTATCGCGTTCAGTGGTGACCGTACTATTCAATTATCATAATACAATACCGTATACGTGAGACCGGTTTTAAAATTATAGCGTGATATTGAATGTGGATTGGCGGACACGTTCAGCGGTGGCGAAGGGTCAACGTGCTCTGACTCAGTTCGCCAGGCTTCACCTCACCACTAACTGACCGGTGCCTGTCTATGTGTGTTTAAAGTGGCAAATATATGGCGCAGACGCCGAGACTTACCTACTCGTAATATCACTGCGTGTGATGCCCCTGCGCAGACTACTCTAATTTTATGAGCTTTCAGTTTGACATACATTCAATGAAGTTTTGAACAAAGGAGTCGACATTAACTCACATAATGTCATTGACGGAGTATAGCAAAATCTCAGTACAAGTACAATCGTCGACAAAGGATTCATACTTTAGAGGAGTTAAGAGAATTCGTGTAATTGAATGATTCTCCATAAAATTACTGACCGATATCAGTAGGTACTCAACATTAATAAGACCGCTAGGAACGATTCCCTGAACTAAGTATTACTTTTCTACCGACTTCCAAGAAGGAGTTGGTACTTGAGTACCTTATATACTTAATACTTTTTATTTATTTATTTTTATGTACCTTATTTTTCAGAGACGGCTGGACAGGAAAATTTATTTTTTTTTATTCAAAGGGTATCTCGGGGGTCCAATTAAAATTTTATAAAAATCAGTCAAGAGGTTGGATTTTCAAAAATGGAAATAATTGAAAATTTTTAAAGCTCCCGCCGTATAAGTACTTATATTTTTTAAGACTTAGAATGTCACGAATGTGTGGATTCGTTGACTTGGTTCCATTGTTCATCAAACAAAGAAACTAAATCAATGACATTATATGTCCACACTATACCGAGGTTCTGACTCTCGCAGACCCAAATTTAATTAAACACACGTCAAAGGGCGATACGGAGCGGGCGATGGGTGTCGAATATTTGACACACCTGCGGGAATCCACCGCATTCATATAAGTACCTGACTGAAATGAATATAGAATGTGTAGTCTCATGTAGAGAAGATAATCCCTACGTGTTTGTAGATAAGCCTTAACTGCTGTAGAACTCTTGAACCTTGTATATTTTTATAATTAAAATGTAAAGAATTGAGAGAGATAGAGTTTTTAATTTCGCGTGTCTGATATTTATTCTTTATAAAACATTGTTTAGTAATTCATATTAGTAATAATGTATGTTACGTTTACATACGGAATGATTTTGCACAGCTTAGTATATCGTAGTATCGAGTATTTAGAATAAGGGTTTCTTTGTACCTTCTTAAAGGCTAAAAATATAAATATTTAAGAGGAAATAAACCTACCAGCCGGACATCATTGACACGATGATAAAGAAGGCGTAAAGGAGTAAGTAAAAACATACACACAAACTTTCTCATGTATAATAGGCACTAGTGTGATAAATAGCCTTGAATTATTTTAAGTTTCATTGTAAAACAAATATCGTTATAGCGATAATCTTTACAGCACTAAAAGTCTCGCTCTTATCAGCTGTCACGAGTCTGAAAGTCACGAACAACTTAAACACAAATGTTTAATACGGCTCACCTGAAACTCTGATGATGGACTACGGTTTAGAGATTTTACGATAGATTGTAACTTACTTAAACTACTTTCATCAAAATGATATCTTTGTTTTGTATTATGTATGATTTTATTAATACAAACACTAAATTATAAATGTGCACAGAGAAAATAAAAACCTTTTTGCATATACCGCGATGTTTTGTTGCTATTAAACAACTAAATAAACAGTATGAATTCCGTAGAAAAAATAAATTTGCTTCCGACATACAATTTGTAGCTACTAGCTGTAGATGGCATAAAATGTTCACTGATACAAACTATGTCCTACTGTTTCACTGCGCCACTGGTTGAGCGATCTAGTTGACAAGTGGGAAAGAAACCATGTCAGTTCCAAAAAATCGTAAAATTATGCTAAAACTTTGCTTAATTAGTTACTCAAGTATAAAATTTATCGAAAATACGATATCTAAGAAACGGCTAGTCAATAGGAAGGACAATCAAGTTTTAAATACATACAAAGTTTACATTTAGAAGGTTTTGCGTTTTATTAACTTCAGTGTCTTTGTTTATTGTATATCGAGAGTCCGACTATTCTGCTCCAATAAGGATATGAAAAAGACCTACGAATTCTAATACGTATAGACTTCACATTTTCGTGACACTCGTTTTACGAAACCTACAAATAAATTTTCTGTTTTCCGACTAATATAGTATTGCTTGATACATTCCGTCCGTAGCTTTGTAAAGCGACGGCGCATGAATGCGGCAATGTTGTTGGCATTGCGACGGACCATCGCCCGTGGCTTGGTGGTAAAACTGTTGAGTGAACACACAAAAAAATATTCACCGTTCTGTGGTTCAGAAAGCTATTCCGAGCCTCCGATTCAATGCTGGTGCAAATATTCGGATTTTTGGGCGCATAGTTTACGTGTTAGAATTCTCGTTTCCTGTTAGCTGCGGTTTCTGCGGTAGCTTTTCATTCTAATATGTTAGACAACGCACTTCTAGTCATTTCTGAAAACCACTTGCTGTAAGATTGTTATTCGACAAGCAGTCGTGATCATCAGTCACACGGCAGCACGCAGTTGTTTAACTGTCTGTGATTTCGATGATATATATATAACCAGGTGAAAAAAATTGCCTTCAAGTCAAGCGTTAGTACCTTGTATATATTCTGTGGGATTGTCATGTAAACGTCGCGTCGCCGTCGTTGCCCCGTCTTCCACACCAAGGTTTGTCATTCGACCCAAATCCACAAAAATATTCACGCGCTAAAACGTCTAGGTACTGAAACCGTCAACACAGATTTCTGTTAATATTTTAACTTGTGAAATTCTTCCTAATTCGCGGTTCTAACCCACGTCACCTGTTCTCGTTTCTTTACCGCAAATAATTGACATGGGAACAAGGGTATACTACGAGTACATCTGCAATGTCGTATGTAGGCCATAGCTTAATTTGTATAAAACTGCTGTAAAAATAGTTTCACCATTATCCTCTGGCTCTCATCGATAAAGCTTCATAGTCATAGATAAGGTATTATGGGTAGGGATTCGTATTTTCCTTGACTGCTGCATTATTTTGAGCAATGCGACATTTTAATGCCTTGTTTAATAAACACGTCGCAATATTGAGCGTCTTTTGTCTTTTTGTCTTCAATTAATGAGACACATTTTATTTCGGATTAAACGAGACAAGTTAAGACGTTATTGGTTTTTTATCATTTTGTTAGTAAAAACAACGCAATCTAGTTAACACAATGATGGCAATCTGCTTGTATACGCAAGTATTTTCACCGTGTTTACCACGTCACTGGTGTAAACAACGAGATATTATTACGGAACCGGGGGATGATGCGTGCGCCTATAATGAATGATATTTGTGAAATATTGACAGATGAGTCAGCATTCCTATGCGGCGTGTAGCGAAGGCAACGCTGTACTGTTCTGTAACAAGTAGGTACAGAAATAGAAAACATCACTTACACGCCGCGAGGTTACTTGTGAGTAAAAAGTGGCCTTGTGGTAATTTTACGTTACATGAAACCTGGAAATGTCCTTAAATAGTGCGAGTTATCATTAATTATTTTATTTATTAACATGAGGCAGAGACATTAATGAAGCAAGGGATCATTGTGTAGAGATGTCCTCAGACGAAACCCGCAGCTGATCCCGCTACGAACCGATTCCACATTTGAACAGTTTTACTGATCCCGCTGTAATATTTCGTTATTTGTCAAGTCACGGAGTCGATTAAAAAATATACAGTACTTTGTTTTTCTGTGAAACTTGCGATGACAATAATTTATACAAGCCTTTAAAATACTATAAATTGTACAATGAGAAAATAGGTAAAAAAAAACAATCCCTAAATATGTCAGTGTACTAAGTCAGTAGGTAAACAATTAAAGGAACTACATAATTATATAAAGCCAAGCCAACCTTCTCCTTTTCTGTCCTGCTATGAAAGTTATTTGACTAACACGGAATAGGCTCATAACTTATGTTTACCACCCGAAGTGTTATAATTACACAGCTTTAACGTATAGCGTATAACTAAGGCATATAAATTTAAAACAAAGCCCCCATAACGGTGGCAGCATTTCACACTAACGATTTGGCAACCCACCGCCAAATCGGATTTGAAATTTTTCAGTTTTTGAACTGAAAAATTTCAACTCACAAAGTTGCCGAGAGAAATTCAGTTTTTGAACTGAAAAATTTCAACTCACAAAGTTGCCGAGAGAAATTTTAATATAAACGAGCGAACTTGTGCAGGAGGTATCCAATAAATAAACGATAATGAATCAAGCGGGACTTGACAGTGGAATACTTAAAACGAACGTTTAAATTACAAATACCTTCGCATTGAGGTGTCCTAGATAAATTATAAAAGCGAACCGGAGTTTTCAAAGCTCATAGATAAGAAAGAATGATTATTGCGTATAGCTTGAATGTCTTATGTAGAATTAGTAAAAAATACTCGTAAGTACATATTTTCCTTAGGTATCTTACACAAAGGAAGCACAGAAGAAATTAAAACTTTAGCTGAAATTTTACTTTTGATTGAATGTAGTGTGCCCTGTCGGTAGTAGAAATCATTTAATGTAGAACTGATTAGAAGTACTTTCATGTAAGCTAGTGGACAAATACTGGGCTCTCAAGCAGAAGGTCGTGATTTAAATCTGCCTTTCGTTCAGGTAAAGATTAAAAATAATTACCACCTTGAAAGAAAACATCGCAAGGAATCCTGATTGTTGGGGAAGCTTTTAAAGATAAACGTAATTGCCATCACTCTCTTATACAGGAGACCCGTACCCAGGAGTTTATATACGCAAGTAAGTACACTAAAGTATACGCAGTACGAGTATTCTAAATTCTCATTTGAGTCCTTCATCTTTATCAACATAATTTCCGTGTTACAGTTAGAGATTGTAACTTCGTAGCTCATCTCAACAATGAAACTTCGGCGATAAGACAAAACAAGGTTTCAGTGAACCTGCCTAATTATGCGTCACTAGGAAACCGTTAAAACTTTCAAACACCGCTTAAATACTTTGCGATGTATTAAAGTTTATAATTCGCAACGGTTTTAGAAATTCAAATTTAGAACAAGAATCTAATAAAAGCGAAAGTGTAGCGCGCATCCATGGCGTAAGAAATACTTCTTAGTAAGTGGCTCTCATGAATAAACATGAACCTTGAACATTGTTGTTGGATACTGGCGTTACATCATGTACATACTCGTATGTAAATTTTACAACGCATTCTCTAAAATCCAAACAAACGTTGTCCACTTGTCTTTTTACGAGTTTGCTTTGCTTTCGTGTTTCTGTTTCAGTCTTAGTACATTATCTAGCTACTCTACGAGTATAGGGTATCTAGCTATTGGTGCTAGTGAAAATAACAGCAACTATGCACCAACTATTTTCAAATATATACTAACTATCTATGAATAATAATACCGAAAAAAAAGAAAAAACAACTCAAATAAAATCCACGTACGAAATTAATGTTTGATTCCACCTTTGATAAAAGAAATGAACAAAAACACTTCACACGATCCTTCCCACTCTTGTTCTAACAAAAGTAGTAACGGTAATTTCCTTCGGCCCTTTGAAGCATCTGAAACAAACGGTTTCGTAAGTGGAGAGATAAAGATGAAGAACGTTAATTGCTATTGGAGATACACGTCGGCAGATAGAATCATCAGGCGATTTGTGAACCTACCTAGAGATACGATTAGGTAGAAATAAGGATAAATGTTACTGGCAACAAGCTCTCAGGGACGGATTGACCATTAGGTAGAGTAGGCAACTGCCTAGGGGCCCCACATCAACTAAGGCGTACGGACTAAATAAATTTAAATGCGTCATAGAACATTCGGTATCCTCAATTTCAATGGTATTTTATTCTTGCCTTTTGCGCAACTTTATAATTACAGATCAAAATCTTCTATTATAAAAAGTAGAATTAATTATATTATGTGCCCCAAAAGTTAGCGGCCTTGATTTAGCTAAGCCGTCCCTGCAAGACGAAAGATTCTGCTGACGTATGAAATGGAGGATCAGCGGATTATTTTCTAGCATTGGAATTAACGGATTAGTGTTGATACGGCAATAATGAGTTTGTTATTTATGCTGGTTGTAACGTAAGATGTTCATTTGCTGGTATTACAATTACGAGTACATGGTACGAAGGAGAAATATTTTTAGGTGCAAACAAGGAAAAAGTAAGCGCTTTTCATATTGAAAACATTGATTTGATAAGATTTTACTTTTAACTATTGCACACTTATATCCTTCGTTGTAAAAGTAATTAAATTTTTGCTACGTAGCTTAGTTATTATTAGCTAGTTAATAAATCATAGTGGACGATAAAAAGGTATTTCCCCTTCATTGTAAATGAATTGTGTTATGTGAGCTGGCAGGTAAGATAAATAGGCGATTGTCACAAATGATTATGATATCAAATAAAATAGTTATGTATGATATGCAAATGCTTTTGCGTCCAGCCAGATCGTAACTTGGAAACCTTGTAACTATATAATTTCATATCATTATATCGTATTTGAAAAAATAAACTAAATAAATGTGATATGTCACACTTGAGTTGAACGTATTGGCTCAAATATAGGTTCCCCTTTTATGGTTACCATTGCCACAAAAATAATATTCGATTTTGTAAAAAGGTTGTTAGAAATTAGAATTATAGACATACTTCTATTACAAATAAATAATTCATCATCGTATGGAGGGAGGCGCATAAAAGAGTAAGCCCTGACTGACTAACTTACTGGCAAAATCAACGCAAAGCCTAAACCGCTGAACCTAGAGACATGAAATTCGGAGGGTGTATTAAGAAAGGGTTTTTACAAATTCAACCCCTAATGTGGTTACAAATTCAAATGGGGTGCAAAAATTGAAACTTATTTATATACAATGTTAGCTGTTTTAGTGATCTGGTGTAATGATAAACCCGTTGTTAAAGAGAAAGTTTGTAGAATTCTGGCAACATTACCACGTTGAAACATTTAAATGCTTAGTGCTAATATTTATCCATTTATATATTGTATAGTTGTGTGGAACACTCGGAGCGATCAAGGATTACGCTGACGTATGGACGAGTGCAGAATTAGCTGGGGATTTTACTAACAATGCCTGGGAAATGGGTCAAACGAAGGTCGGACTCGTGGATCTGTTGAATTGCAAACTGCACCAAGCGGCTATTTGCTAATAACTTATCTATATGAGAGGATTATGCTGAAACTGGATTAAATTTAGACAGATTAACCAGAACGTGCCTGATAATTGTTTATATAGTGTTTTGATTAGATGACTGTCTAAAATCAGTGTCATATAGAGTTTATCGGTTGGGAAGTACTAAGCCGACCTCATGACGAACTTTCACTGTGGTGTCAAACCGAAAGACGAGAATAAAAATGGGTTTTATTTCGACAAAATGTATGGAGCAACTGTTTTTATTTCATTGGCGTCATTATATTACAAAAAAAATTAATTCCCGACGCAATAACGACGGGGTGTTATAAGTTTGACGTGTATGTGTGTGTGTGTGTGTGTGTGTGTGTGTCTGCTGTAGCATCGTAGCTCCTAAACGGATGGACCGATATTGATTTTTTTGTATGAAATGTGCGTGCATTAGTCGGGAGTGTTCATAGCTATATTTGATAAAAATCGGTCGTAAATAACCGCCACCTTAAAATGGCGAAATACACATTTTTTCACAACTAGCTCAATATGGGTATGAAATGAAAGGGCTTGGCTAGTGGATTGCTATACATTATAATCATTTCAAATCCAAAATGATTGCTATATCAACTGCCGAGGCTATTTTCTAAATTTTCTATTTTACCTGATATTAATAACTCCGTAGCTACAGTCATACACATGGAAAGTAATATTGGTAATTTATTAAATTTTGTTGTTTTGTTTAAAGTCTCAATATAAATTGTAGTCTCGAGGTCAATAGTTCGCTGTACTACTAGTTAATTATGACTTAATAAGCTTCCTCCCAAATGAACCATCTTCACGTCAAGTTGTAGCGTTTAAGTTAATGGTCTAAGTTACGAAGTAAGTCGTTAATACTTTTCCGTGGAGAGGCTTTGTTGATGCCTTCCTGTGAATTCTGACTTTATATTTATGCATGAGCTTACATAATTTCATTTTCAACGTTGAAATTTGTTGTTGCATTCGTAAAGTTTTAATTTGATTTCGTTTCGAAAGTAAATATGCTTGTGGGAATGGAAGCAATGGATATTTGTAATACTCGTATCATAATCTCATATTCATAATCATAATATTTCATGATATATTACAATTAAGTTTATTATTAACAAAATATTTCCAACAACCATATGAAAAGAAAAAGTTATAGTATCTATGTTTGCAAGTTCTTTAAGTTACACTATCTATTATATTGCCTGCATCACCATCTAGCTGACAATAAACCTAAGTTGTCAACCAACCCATATTTTAATGCAAATTTCATTATAATTTGCCTGGAAGAAATTTTTCGCGATCAGACCACCACTTTTGGCACAAGATGTACCTTTTTTTTTGTGTGAGTACTATAAAGTGTTTATCTATCCATCGTGCAGATTTTTTGATCCCACTCGATTTAAACCGCTTGTTTGTGTTACAAAGTGGACCTGGCACGAACAAGAGGTCGATTTAACCGTCGATTTATCAATATCGGATGTTCAACGTCCCGTTTGCGCGATACAGCGAAGGTCACCCGGTGGCCGGCTCGGCCTTAATCCGGAATTTACGATACTTTCATTATTAACGCTATACATATATATGAAATATCCTCTTATCGGCTTAATGCCACATACGCTTTTCCCAAAACGCTGCTGAGTGCGGAAAAATTCTGGTGTTCAATCGATAATGAAATAAGCCTTGCTTCATCGTCTGTGAAATAGTAAGATCTGTATTTATTTGAATTTTGTACTATTTCGTTTTATAATTAGAATAGGCGAACATACATTATACATTACAATTATTTTGAATTCATACAAGTTATCGTTCTATCAAGTAAAGTAATTTCTTAAACATACACAACTTCAGTAAATCCCGCTAGTGACCATAGAACGTGTCAGAAATAAGTAACAAAATAGAGCCTTTTAATAAAGAGTGTTTAATCTTACTTGAGCTGGTAATTTTCCCATCAACTCTTCGTCCGCAGGAATTAACGGTCATGTCTCGTAAACATTCAGATTCAACTCTTCCGTGAGTTCACAACACGTCTCCGAACCATTCCATGAACCTGTTTTTAACTTCTTGCTAAACTTTCAGTTAAAATAAATTTATTTAACGTGTCACGTATTTAGCGATACGTTTACATAACATTAAATAATATGTTAATCTTACAAAATAGATGATTTATTAATGGAAGATCCCCATTGAGTCGAAGCTTTGAATGTTTTACTCATTTTCAATTATTCACAATTAACAATAGTTTAATATTATATTAGAGAGAGACAGAGAGATATAGAGAAGACCGAGAAGTATACGCTTTCTATAAAACAAGAATTTTGAAATCGTTTATGAGAAATCTGGAAATTAAAAAACACGCATAAATAAAAGAAGACTTCGGCGAATGAACGGCGAGAACTTGCTCCCTATTGAAGTCGCTTAAAAATATAGTTCTATTTATCCACGCGTTACATTTACGAGGTTAGAAGTATTCAGTTACATATTATTGATATTGTCATCTTCTTACATCATACAGCCATCATAGCTTAGACATAATTATACTGTTATGTGTATTATATAAGAAAACAGTAGCATTTATCTTATTTCTAAGTCGATAATTTTTTGTACAACTAGAGTTTTAATTACGAATAATTTTCCGAACTTGTAATTGTGTGACTTGTGATATAAGAAAGAGTACAACATTGAGGCAGATTTTTCTTTTCGGAGAAGAAGTCTTTTTTATCGTTGCATTCAGCATGTTATTGTAAAATATTGAAACCAACCGGTAAATAGAGCCGCAGCTAACTTCCTTCATTTTTGAGTAATATACTACCTTAATGAAAATCCTCAACGACTATTATATTCTATTTTCGTCAGATATATTATGGGGAACAATCACATAAGAATTCTGAACATAAATAATTCGATGAAGTAGTTTCTTTGTTTTATAAATTGTATAGTCTCAATTAAAGTTATGTTGCGAGGTCAACAGTTCCCAGAACCTAACTGTTACTTGTTGAATTCAAAACTACAATTTATGTAAAATTGTATTTTGTACGTACCTAATTTTATCTTTTGTGTAAGTTCGTTTTGCGAGATGCGATGGTAGGGCGACAAAGGCGCTTGTTACCCTCCAGCAATTAGAGACGGGTTCAGGCGGCCCTCATTCAGCTCTGGAACAAAGACTTATCCGGGTCAGCCCTGATTAGACACGAGACGTATGCAACGACTAGTGTTGCCATGCTGACTCATGTGAAACATTCTTTAGGCCTAGAAAATACTTATTGAATAAGCGAGCCAAGCATCTCTGTTACGGGGCTGGCAATTTTTTATTTCGTTTCTCAGCTAGGAAGTATATTTGCATGTTGGTGTAGTAGTCGCGAGGTCGATTGTTCGCGGAACCACTATTTGGTAAATTATTCTTATATATCAGTTTTGGTGTTTTAACTATCTGACTAGTCATAGTGCTGGTTTCCGTAATAGGTACAGTCATTTGACTAGGGAGGGAAACAGAGGCTTCTCCACCTACTCTGCATAAATGTTTGTGTCAATGAATACATTGATATGTATAATACAATTTATTAATTGATCACCAAAACCAGCAACGTTTAGCCTGGTCTTGTCTTGGGTGCCCGTAGAGTGACTTATGCAACTGAGCACTACCTTTGGTCGGGTGATAGTTAAATTGTAGGCTGCAGAGGTTTGTCCTAAGATAACACACTCCGCCAATAAGAAAAAAGCCTTTGGAACAGAAAAATTATATTCTAAAACGTGCTTGCTCTTTAACAGTAATTCTGTGCAATGTATCTAATTTTCCATAATGTTAATAAAACATCCTTACCATTAGGCGCTTATTACAAGATCATGTTATGTAAATGCGGCTAGCATTCTTATCTCATTTTATTTCAACAGCTATGAATCTTGTAACCAACGCTTGTCACACTTCTATTGACCTAAGTAGGTCAATAGATCCGTCCGTCATACATTACTCGTAGTCTTACGGACAGAGCTTTACGAAAACCACAGCCTAAATGTTGTTAGTGTAACTAATCATAATATATATTATATTAATGTGTAGATTATTTCGTCACTGCTAACGCTGTAAAGTATCCAAATGCATTCAAATGATGTAAAGTAAAAGTAGTTTGTTTATCTATTGCGAATTAAAACGAAACGAAAATTATAATGTATGTATATATTTTTCATTTTCATTTTTCCAAGTAGTCGTAAATAATAAACGACATATTACAAATTCGTATTTTTGTAACATTGCAAATTGATTCGGTGTTAAATATTTTCACGCCAAGTAACTGCTTTTTGTTCCATTAAGCATAATCTGGTTCACTGATCTGACCATTGACATAAAAAATGATTCATATCAAGTTTTTTTATGTTCATAAAGTCTTTCACTTAATATTTTATGTGCGAGAAAATGGTTTCTTTGGTCCGTTATCTTTCATAATATGTAAAAGTGTTACGCCAACGCTAACTAAATTACTTTGCAGTTTTTATTCCATAACACCAAAATCTACTACTGTATATTATAGTTTTATTACATTTGGGGATGCTCGGTGGTAGCAAGATTTTTATGATATTCTCATAACTTTACGAGTAAATCTAAAAATACATCTCTCTCCCGATCTGTTTGCTTTTACGTTTTCAATTTCCGTTCTACGTATATAAAGTTTTCTGAAGAAGAGGACTCATATCTTGTTTGCTTTAACTGATTTCCGAGACTGTGTTTCTGATATCTTGTTGTTCTTTTGCTTTCAGGTAATTTTCGAGAAATATGATAAGGGGAGCGAGTTAATTTCAATGGAAAACATCCAAATGATCACCGTGACCGTGCACTACTGCAGTATCAGAGGTGTAGTCAGCAGATTTTATTTTGTTGGGTGTTCGGTAATCATTCAATTTAGAAAGAAGTAGGCCTATCAACATCTAACATTGTTCTTTGTATTCTGAAAACAGCTTCGATGCTTAAATTAATACGTAATTTTATAAAACTTACGTTGGCATGCTGTAAGAAGGAAAAGTTTGCAAAACTATTTCATAAAGAAGAAATAATGTACCGAACAACCCTAATATAAAGAACTCATATTTTACAGTCGTCTATTTAAGATATAAGAATAGCTCCTTTATAACTGCATACTGTGGGCCAGAATTACCAGCTCTTTGTAATAATCCCGCAGACAATCCTAGTAATCCCCACTGCGGCTTGCGCTTATTTGATTAATTGACTAATTTAGTTCAACTCCTGCGTTGCTATTAATATCTTTTTATGTACCACAGTTCACAGGACAGTTAAATGATATTCTCATAACATATGAACGGCTTGAAGCTAAATTTTGATCACGGATTAAGTATGCGATACTTTAGAGGAATTGTAATTTAAAAGAAAAATAGTGAAGAAGAGACTAAGCCAGTAAGTAAAGTCCGGAGATTCTCCGGTCTTCACTTACTGGCTTCGTCTCGTGTCGCTGGCGTACCAGCCATTCTGTAAGCCTGTTTCCCCTGTACTACTACGATACGTGACCGAATCGTATTTATTGTAGCTCGTGAAGACAAAAATTAAGTCTGTATGCGAATAAAACTGTATCAAAATACTTGTGTTAACACCCAGGGCAGAGTGCTAACAGAAATACGGACACAGCAAAACTGTAAGGACTCTTTATAATTACTCCTGAATCTTGAGAACTTAACGGATGATTATGAGTTGTTATGCATCTCCGGACTTCATTTCCTGGCTTCGTGTTACTGGCGAAGCCATTCTGTAAGCTGTTTAGCTGAAGCGCCACGGTACGTGACCATAACGCAATTATTGCAGCTCCAGATATCATATCCCTCATATTCGTGGGCGTGTTTGCGTTTAATTAAATTGCACTATATAGGAGGGTAGGGGAGGGTATAGAGTTTATGGTTCAGTAGGAATGAAGGTTAGCTTGTGCGTTTTATTATACTTACTGATTTTGGTTTAGAAGCTTTTTGAGGTCTACCATTATTCAGTTTTTCTCATGAAATGTATGACAACTGATTGAAATGACCAATATTTTTCGATGATCATGGCCAACATTAATAATAATGTGTAAATGAGAATATTAAAGACGAAAATTGTCATTTACAAAGCGATTGTTCAGTAAGCTTGAGTCTTCATCGCTAACGTAAATGTAGTGGGTGCATTTTAGCATACTTAATTTGAAGTTGATATATTCCACATAAAGTCGAGTTGGATTACGGTTGTCAAAGTTTCGGTGAAACATTATTTACGTGACATCATTTATATTACAAATTACAATAAAGCTTATTGGCAAAATAAATGTTATTGCCTTACATATTGAACTATTTGTGTACCTGTACCTTTTAAAAGCTAAATGTTTTTTTTTAATCTAATCATCTTTATCTATCTTTATCTAAGTAACAGTTTTTATCCATGTGCCTACTTGTACAACTACATGAATAATATTGCGATCTAATCCTATCACAACAAGCAAGTTTTTATTGCTCTTTATCTGTCTGACCAAAAAGTGCCCTATGCATTCTCCAACCCAAACAAACATCGTAGAATGGTTTCCCACAATTGTCTGTCACAATTTTTATTCTCCTTATCAGTCGATCTGTTTACTTGTCGAGTGGTGTCGTAGCGATTGAAGCGATAACGCGTTTTATTTCAACCCCGTGACTATTCCGAAGCCATCTCTTTGTAAGGGCGTGTAGATTTCTTCCATTGTCGTTATATGGCTTACCGATAATATCAACGTCTTTATCTGTGATGTTTCTGTGTTTTCTTATACGCACCTATGTTGTATTTGAAGCGAATTTTAAATGACTCAAAGGCGTGGCTTTAATCGAGTAATTATTTTAACTTTCTACACGTTTTTCTTATAATTGTTCTTACATCGTTAACGTCAACATTTAAGACATCTACGAGTATAGACCGCCAACTTGTCCATACAATATGATATAGCTCTTTTTACCTTTTATTGTTGTCTGATTTCAGTGCTTTTTTTTCACATAGCTAACACATTATTTCCTAGGCTTTGATGTTTTCCTTTTTTCTGTCTTTAATATCGCTTAAAGTTATAAGTAGAAAACTTATAACTTTAAGCGATATTAAGCAGTCATATTTTGCCGCTGATACGTTGCCTATTAAAATAATTTATTATGAAGAATTCAATAACTTTTTTAAAATAATATAACGTGTATAGATCATAGTGAAGCGATTGACACCAATACCAAAAAATTGTGAAAAGAGGCAGGCCCCGGAACGAAAACAGTGAAGGTTCGGCGATCCTCTTAAGCATCATGTCCTAGAGTCATCATTTTAGTTAGGAAGTTTTGAATAAAATAATCGTTCATTTTCTACGGCATTAAATAATTTCACAATTTTGTATTATTTGAATATTTCAGATTTGCAAAACATTTTTAATAATATGTATCTGATATACCTTTTAATAGGGCAAGTGCCTATATTAACGTAAACAAAATGACTACAATAACAAAAAAAAAAACAGAAAGATTCAATCCAAATGCTTCAACCCACCACCAAAGGGCAGCGTGCCGAGAATACTAGCCGCATTACCCCACTAAATGGCAATGCTTATACGTTGGGCCAGATAAAACCCGGCATTCAGGTCACGCGTCGAATCGATCAAATGCTCGATAAGTTTTGAAAAATAAGATGAGCTTTAATGTATTGAAATTCATGTTAATATCATAACGACAAATGGACCAAATACCATTTCAATCTGATTAGTAGTCGGTAAATGACATCTTAATAACTGTTCAAAGTGGTCGTTTAATTTAGTTTGTATTTTAGGCTTCATTGACATTTGGCCCCGACCTTGTTTGGTTATGCATTTTATCGACTATATGTAATTATATCGTCCGTATACATTTATGTGATGTACCTATGTACATGTATGTGTCGCATTACCTTCAATTTACTATCGTCAAATTGAAACTTTTTTCAGTGTTGACAGTACAAGCATGTTTATACTTAGCGAGACACGTACCGGGCCGCTAGTTATGTATGTATGAAATGTCGCCCCCTATCAGTGGAAACTAAAATTGCTTACATTGATCAGTTTCGTTTGATTATCGTCGTCTTCATCAATTGACTTTTATTTAAGCCTGTAGTGTTTTACTATTCCTGCCTATAAAGTGACTGCTTATTTTAAAATAATATATATATATAAAAACATGGTTTTGAGTTTTCGAGACAACAAAACAATTCAATAACTTTTCTTCAAATCATCATGTACACTATCCTTATAGTGTACATGATAATTGACAACAAAACAGATTGCTATGTATTGGTATCTTGTATACATTACAAAGCAATCTGTTTTGTATTGTGTAGCTGAGATTTGTCTTATTAGCGATTCTAGTTTTATGTATCTTAAACCAGAATATGCTTGGAACACTATTACGTAAAGCTAATTCAAGTAGAGCTCCACATAAAGGTCTAACGCCACGGAATTGATTCGCATCAGAGCGAAGGAAACTCTAGATCAAAGGAGTTAAATTCCATTAAGTGTTTGCGAAACTATCTCCCGGCAGGCAACTGGGAGACTGGACGGAGTACGGACACACTGAGGGATTAACGAGTTCTTTGCGATGGAGATCACGTCTAGTTACTAACACTATTTCTTTCAAATGCATGTTTTGAGCCGAGGAAGCCAGTCCTAAAGGGCCAAGCTTTTTTATTCTTAGTGTCGTTATACACGTTGATCATATACTTACTTGTATACGTTAGAATTGGAAACAACTTGCTTTTAATATGTCTTCTTCTTTGCTTAGCGGGAGTAGCTTGCACTCGATATCCTATCATAACAATAATTTAAGTAATTTAACCATCAACAGATCCGATTTGATGGTAGCGTTCAGTTGTAGACGCAACTCCACGTCCACCTATCCAAGAGCTCATCGATGCTGGTTTTAATGATGCGTTAGGACCGCTTTGCTGAACTATGACCGCTTTGTTATTATACGTATTGAACCTTCAACCGACGAATAATGAGATGGAGGTCTTGTCAGCCACATGGTGTTGGTCTACACTTTAGGTAAACGTGTTGATCAAACCAAAACAGTATGTATTTCTAGTATGGCATAATGCTAATCAATCTTCAATATAATAAGATGAAAAATACCTTATATAGTAATATGTTCGACGTTAAAACCGGTTTAAGTTCCATACAAGCTCATAGCGACATTACCTAAATTCTCATCATGATCCCTGAAATTTCCATATCAGCGCATTAGCCCCACCATAAAACTAAATTCCGTTCCATTTCAATATCGGGACCGAGGACGCCGTTAGAACTTATCGGCCGTATGTGGCTCCAGAACAGCCATATTGAAGTTTAATGCAGCTTCCAAACGCTATATCATTGTTCTTGATGATGTCACCATTTTCTCTGTTCTATAGTATTTTTGGTAAAGTAGAGCTTGTCGTACAGTTTATGTGTAAGAGGTATACCTAATGATAACTGGAACTCCTCGAGTTTACTGTTTATGAATAAACCGTAGCTTTTCCCCATTTGTTTCTGTGGCATCCAGTTTAACCGAGATTGTAAAAAAATTAAGTCTCTACGAGTAACGTATCACCAGCTTTTTTTAGTTTAGTCGTACTTTCCGATTATTAACACCATCCAAGCCCAACCAAATTGAAGATTTATGTCAGAAGGTAGTAGCAACTCAAAAACTTGTGGCCACCGGTATAGAGATTTGCATATTAGCCTCGAGTTAGAGTTAGAGAGTATCGTATAAGTTACGAGAGAGTTGTAACACAAGTTAGCTACGTGTGAATCCTCACGCGTCGCAGGAAACTTGGTAGTGCTATTCCGTATCCTTACCGCTTCGGTATCTGTTATTTGGATCGAATTAGACGTTACACGTGTCCTCTAGTTTTGGGAGTAGGTCATTCGCCGATTACAATACTACTTTATAAAGCACGAGAATCAAACAGGCAAGTAGGCTGTTTACAATATGTAATGATCAAATCAGTCAATCAGAATACTATGAGATGTTTTAAATGTGCTTTTGGGTTTTTGTTAAATTTACGAATAATCTTCATCTCAACACCTACTAATGCGTAGGATGAAAAATAAAGAATTCCGCAAATCGGACAGAAAACGGTGGCGACATGACAGAACTGTGAAACACCGGAAATCTTTTTCTTTCGCTTTTCTCGAAGGACTTGAGAAATTCTGATAATAGGAAGTAATCGAGGCTAAAGTAGGCGTCCCTGTCAACATTTCATAGAGCCTAGCTGACATAGACGTATTTGATATAGTCACGTCACTTTATAATTCCTCGTTGTAGATAGTCTTCTCGTCTGTCTCGTCCACAGCGAAGTGCATTTGAATTTGAAGACGAATTGGGTCAAAATCTATAAATACTAGTAACATTTTACGTGCAAATATTAATATTTTACTGCTTCTTTACCTAAAAGTTCTAGAATTAGGTCAGTATATGAGAGTCTCTCAAAAATATCGAATAGAAGATTTACGTCGATATTCCAATTTCCAATTTGAAAAATGTGCTAAGTTTCATCAACATTAAAGTACCGATTTCGTTTTGAATTTAGATGATCTTTTCCTGTCCCACTTTTGAGAATGGGGCCATAAAATTTCGTCCTGGCTCGTTCGTGTCAGCTAGTTTACTATGAACGTGCGTGCCGCGCGCGTGACTAACCCTACCCCAGGCCGGAGGAAAAAGCTAGCCCGTTATATCGACTACGAACAAGTATTTCCTCGCGGCCATTAGCCTAATGAACGGATGAAAGTGTTCGCCCGACGTGCCATTACGTGTAATGTAAATGTGTGCGAGGCTTAGCCGTGACTTCAGATTGCCGCTCGTGCTTAATGCCGTGTGTCATGTCTCGGAGCATTAGGAGGCAATTGGGGAAGACAGGGCGTGTGTGACTTATTTGCTGGCAAGTGTTCTTACTGTAAAAATTATTGAGTACAACATTTTAATGGTAGTTGAACATTTCGTTTTTTCAGCGTTCTACCCAGCAGCTCTAAGACAGGTAGGTACAAAAACGATGAAATGTTGTTTATCAGTTTTTAGAAATCACAGACTATTTTATGCCGTTTAATATATTAGCAGGCTTATTTCTTCGATTAGACTAAATAAAAACATTATTTTGCGTTATATCTCTTACACAACTACCATAACAACACGAACGACATCACTATTGAAGTTCCAGATGGTATTTTTAGAAATTGATACTTGTAAAGAAATAGGTTCCAAAACTAAATTACAATGTTCAACACTTCTCGTGGTGGTTTAGAAAATAGATGGGTACCGACTACTTATGACACTACCAAACCGCAACAGTAGGGCGTCCAAAGCTTACAGATTAATAAACCAACTCAGCATTCTCTTTTCACCGTAATCTTTCCCACTAGCGGTAAAAGCCACAAAAAGTGCCATCCCCCACATTAGCCCTATGACAAATTTCAGTCACGACTTCGCCCCAGGCCCGGACCCCTAGGGGATAGGGGGAGGGGTAGCTATTAATTCTTTAATCAACCCGCGCGCGGGTCATTGGCGAAACGAATTAGAAGGAGCGAGATAACCGCCGACGAGGCGACATTTGTATCCGGAATGGGATAAAACAACTGAATGGGATGCGGCCGAGATAAAACGCAGATGTTGGTCCTTCGAGCCGGGTCGGTTTCCTTCAATCTCTACATGAATATTGCTATAAAGATTCTCTGAGCACGTGCCGCAAGCTTTATTAGAAGGAATGGCGAGATTTTTACAGATAAGGATCGATGAGGTTACGTAGCTTATGGAGCTTACTGGATAAACTTACACAATCTACGTGAATACGCGCTAGATGATGGTAAATGAAGGTCACAGATTTTGGTAAAACTAGGAGATTTTAGAGGTATAAATGACAATGTTAACAACGCGTTCAATTTTGATGTGTTAACGCTTTGTGAAAATTTAATAATTAGTGTTTTACTAATATTACGAGTTACTGAAATATTCGCAGTGACATTTCGACCTCATAATCGTAAACTATTACAGAAGCCGCAACAATTAATTCTAAATGTATGTAATAAACAATCACAGTACAGTTTAACTAGTACACTAATAGAGCGACTTAATGACCCGAATGCAAATAACGCTAGTTATCATCCAATAATACAACAATTTTCACAGCTTGTATACTCATATGAATAAATAAAAATTGAATGCACCGAGACGTGCAATGCCTTCAGAAGCAATTTCCCATTAAAATCGTCTACGCTAAATTTAATTTTTATGTTCCCACAATGGTTGTCTTAAAAGGTTGCTTTTTAGCGATAAGTCCGCCTTTTGATAAATACGATGGTATCAATCAATTATCAGCTCTGAATTCCTAAGCCGTTGATAGTCGTAATATAATATTTATAATTTGCGTTACATTTTAATCAGCATGCATCAATCGGCATGCCCTTGGGGTGGTCTCGTTGAATTATAATTAGTTACAAAACGGTTCCCTTCAAAGGGCTGAAGGGATGCTATTAACTGGATATATTAGGCAAACGTGTTTCATATTAAAAGGCGACACGCCTTCTCGGTAAACGCTATAAATTTTAACACAGAACGCAAGGTGGTAATGATTATTTTTGAGGCAGTAAAAATGTTAAATGAACTCATTTTTAGCATACTGAATTTAGAAATGCGGGTTTCTATTGATAAATTTTTTATTTTACTGACGAACAATTCGCTTATGATACGAGTATTATCGTGGTCTAGGTAGTTTTGCAATAATTCTGGTAAATATACATACCTAAATATTTTTTTTATGTTTTTCTTCCACTCAGTGCCTTTGTATATCAAATTAAATTTGCTTGTATTATTTATTGATCCTATTTTAATCAAGATCTGTAAGGACTATGTGTTTTAAAAAATAAAATATTAATTTAATGTAATATTAATTCTCCCAATCAAAAATCCCATCAGCCATTCCTAACTTATCTAAGTCAGTTTCTTGCCATTCCTATCTTAGTAACTAAATCTACTAACACCTAATTTATTCTACTATTATTTTCTTTTGACATATTTGCCTTAATCTGGTTTTATTTATCTCTGTTAATTAGGTTTCTCATGAAAATGTTAGTATCTAAACAGTGTAATAACTTAACGGCTTAATAAACGGCTATGAGATTACCTTTATAATAGCATTTTCACTCATAAATTACAACTTTTCTTTAGTTTAAAAGTCATATATTCGATAGAGAATAGAAAATTTTGAAACCTTGTGAGGTTTCCTTGAAAAAGAAGTACTCTAAAGATAAAAAAATAGCATAGCAAAACAAAAATATATTGTATAATTTATCTTTTTTATTTGAAGGTAATCTGAATTCGTATTTTTTATAAGATACGAGTAAGAGGGTTTGATTGAATTTAAAAAGTAGAACGAAAGTTATACCTACGTAATATTAAAAAGTAAATGGACTAGACGCAACAAAAACAGCTTTTAAAGTTCACAAACATTTTAGGTTTATAGCGGCAACAAAAATAACAAGTTCGGCTATAAAATCTAAACTTCTATACAATATCGTAAAAAAGATCGTTACATTAAAGGTAAAGCTTCGACACTTTTGGAAGTAATATTTATAAAGGTTTATATATTACGCCGCTACAAGCAAGTAATTTTATTACCTCAATCATATAAGAAAATCTTTAAGCGCTTTATATTTTTGCGGACGATATTTTATGTTTTGAAGAAAGATAACGGTAAACACTTCACAACAATTATTACCATAATGCTACTCTATTCTAGAGATATCGTAGGAATTCAGGCGCATGAAGTATATGGAAATATGGCTATGAATTATGGCTGCTAGTATCTTGAATGAATTATTGTAACCTAATGCAAACCAAACAAAAAATACCTAGAAGTAAATTTACAAAAAGTGGAAGTACTTTAGGTGACCTTATCGCCTAAAGCGATTTCTTCCAGGATTCTTTGTACGGGAGCTGTCTTTGACCGAGATAGGACTAAATTGACTACCAACGATATCTTCATCATCATCAACACTCTAGACTATTGGGTACTAAAGGGACCCAATTATTCGCGTCCACGTCGAAGTCACACACTGTGCCATACAAACTCGTATTATTTATGAATCCTATCCACAAACAAAGAGCCCGCAGCGTGTCAAGTGGGCTGAACTGAACACGTCGATGATTTATGCCCGTTCGGGTGTATCCACGATGAGAGTCGCTTTACTCTCTGCTATATCTCTATAATTGCACGTCTGTATACTGTATCGATCGATATATCTTTTATGGCATCACTGATACTCGTACTGTACATTACGTGTATGTTCTTTTTGAAGCTTTTCCGGTGAGTGACTGTTAAGATCCAATCGAGTAGTTTTAAGAAAATAATATGGGGCATCTTTTATTATTTTGAGCTTCCATGAGAGAGAGATCTATAAATAGTTGTGTCCAAAGTGGAGATTCTCAAGAGAAGAAGGAGAAGACCTCCTCTCCTCTTATCTCAAATTTTATCGCGCCCTCCTGGGCCCATAATGAACTGTAATTATGTATTGTTATCTTTATACTATTATGGACGTAATAAACACTGAAACTGATTCAGTGCTCTTTGTGACGATGACGGAAAAAAATAAGGTAAGATCTGATTGACGCATATACTGCTCTTTATTTGCGGTTATCATTGATTCAGTGTCCCCTGTTAGCGATACACATTGTAATCGTTGATCCAATTCAATATGTTCACAATATATTACTAATTACTATTTTACTGCATATATTTGTGCAATTCGCCCTGAGTTGTCGCTGTTGGTTCTATAGGTCACACTCTAATCGACTATCTGAATCGATACAAACAGCCTATCTCATTCGTGGCGCACCCTACTCGATGTTTTATGAGGTTGTTTTGTTACGAGGCGCGTTGTGATTGACCTATCCAACGGTATTACTGTTCGCAACACCAATAAGCAATTTTCTGAACGTGTAATCCGTATTTGATGTGATGGCTATGTATAAAGCTGTCCTAGACTGATCCAAGAATTGGAAATATGATGTTGACTGCAATAGATTGAAGAACTGATTTGCAGAAAGTAACAACGAGGCTATGAATATATGATAGAGGGGTTTGTTAATAGACATAACCTTCGTAATTATGTAAAACTTCGTGAGTTTGTCACTTTAGTAAAAATATGTCATGGACACACTTAGGTTGGAGCAGACACGATTTTTTTGTGTGCAAAAGATGACTATGCTCAAGCACTATTACATCAATAAAAACTAAGACAACGTATGTAACGACGACATTGTGTGATTGTAGAGTGTAAATAGACATCCAGATCCGAAACAGGTCGAGGACGGTTAAAACTTCCGTCTCCTATAAATTACTTGCGCTTCATCATTCGGCTCTTCAGCCAAAACTCCTTGTAGCGTCAAGAGCTACATCCATTTGCGAAGTTTGTTCGACAAGACTCGATACGGCTCGTATCGAATCAATGCTCAAGTTGTTGGCAGAACATCCACACGGATTGATGTTACGGATGCGGACCTAACTTTAAAACGCTTGGGAGCTGTACAGTGACAAATGAAGACTAAGTGCCTAGACAAAGTATCACATATATCTTATCAACTTTATTTTATTTTTTAGTACTCTTTACCACGGGTATAAGTATACATCCATAACAATACAAAATGTATGTATAACTAACTATTTTATAGATGACTAATCTTGCAAGTTATTCGTAGTTCCGCGCATTGTCGAACTCGAGACCATGATATTTCTTGCGACATTGTAAAAAAGACGACAACCACTTAACCGATTTATACTTGTTCAAAATCTCGTACACGATTTTTCGTTAATATTGTGTGAAAACTACGGCCTGACTGCGAGTACGTAAATTCTAGGAAAAACTATGGAATAACGAACTACTGACGAGCAAAAATTGTTTGACCCGAAGCAGAGACACTTCGCCGTGAAGCTAAAGACTAAATACGAGTACTACCAGATCGATAAAAATTACAAATTCATTTGAAGCAGATAAAGTTTGTCTTCTTCAAAGAGTTTTGCAAGTGTTCACGTAACCATTCCAGACTTGTTGATATAACATCTTATTCAATATTGATGCATGTTGCCAACTCTCAGGCTCTCGAGCTCCCACAGCTTCAAGAAGGAAAATCTGACGTAGTTACAGATACAGTTTGTTTTAGTGATTTGTGTCTAAACAATTCTTGATCAAAAGGAATTCAATTAAGTTTTGGCTCCGGACTGTTTCATGATAGGGTTGTTGTTGTTGATAACAGACTGTGATAAGTACCTACAATTAATAGACGAAGGGACAATTTAAGCGAAGTTTAAATACCTGAGCAATTTTAAGTCTTTTCTGCTTCGATAATTTACATTCATGAAAAAAACAGAACAGATGCTACGATTACATTACGTAATTTAATTCTCCCATCCCCATTGAGCAATTGGACCAGAGATAATGCACTTCAAGACACTGCCGATTATATTAGGTGGAGGTTCCACCGACTCATACCGAACGCTTTGTACTAACTTTTATTGTGCTAATTGCTAGTTTGTGGAAGTCGCTATGCGTTTATCTATTTCCAAATAGGTATAATCTGGCTTTCTTCTTGATTCCTACCTTTTTTCCGGTTTCTTCTAGCAAGCAACATTTTAGTCCGGATCGTCACTTTACATCAGCCAAGAAGCAAATTAAATCAATATTTTTAATAAAATAATGAACGCTATAGCCTGTTCTCTATTAATAAAAATGTTAATAAGGCTTAATGAGTTACCTGCCAGAAGGTAATAAATATCATCTCTATCCAATGCAACTCTAGCGACAACCGTTGTATCTACGTATGAATAAAATGAATGTACGATTGTACGGTGAAATGAACAACGCTAATACGGATAAACAGGACCAGACACTATTGTTGCACTACCGCAGTTCATGCATCCGTAATTTTACGTACTTCTAAAGCCTACATATAATAGAAGGTTTGTTTTCACTCAATGCTTTTTTAGGATGCGGTTTCCTTTTCATTAATAAGTATTTCTTTCCTGATTTTAATGTAGTCGATATAATATGGTAGTATTTATGTTAATTTGAATATAGGCAATCGCAACCACTATTCTACACTAATAGTAAAATACAAATAAGAGAAATATTCGTATTCCCTGAAGCGATATTACTGCCTCAACCTCTGGGTGGATCGGACTAACCGATTAATAAAAAAATAAATTTTAAAGGAGTTTCCACAGGACCATATTTCTGTCATAGACCATATTTATTATATTAGGTCCTAGGTATGCAGCACTAGTACCACGGTGAAACTTGTACTCGTAAATAACGCGATATTTCAAGTTTTTCATTTTGTAAACTGCGTGACGCAAAGAAAAAACCAAACGAGGACAAAACAAATGAATTACGGTTTTCTAAATACAAATGTATGAATAAATAGCTGTATAAATTTGAAATTTGAATCCCTAACCAAAGAAGAGATATTTGAGATCAAAGTGGTCAGTACGACAAAACGCCAATTTCATATGAAAGGACCTAATATTTTGTGTCGTGGCATGAATAAATGCAAAGAGTATTTCTTTAAAAAATGTCTCATACTAAATAGCTTACACTACACGCCGTAGACTAAAATAGTAAATTCCTACTTTTGATTAGTTGCGACATATACCATATAATATTTTTGATCACAGTAGTCTAGACAAGTCGTGGCAACCCCAACCCCACTGCCTTTTACACGCGTCTTTGCCTGTGTACTTGTTGTTTTGTTATTTTTCTTATATTGTACGTCGACTGTTCGCTTCCATTGTCTCATTATAGTGCTGCGTTTGAAGGAAATATTGACGGGTCTTACGAGGACAAAGAACTTGTGGTAGTGGAAAACGATGATAATATTACTGAGGGGTAGCTTTTACGTGTAATTGTCATATTTTTCCTCAAAGAATGGTAATGATACAAAGATGTTTGGGGAGAGCAAGAAGTAAAATGGTATAGCGTTCTTCATAGGATCTATTGTCATATCATAGCGGTTCATATTTCATTGTTGGTTATTTAAATCCAAATATGTCATCTGTATTGATCAAGTTTCAAATACAGATTACAGATCTACGATCCTCCATTTCCCTACTATGTCACCTTGTAGCCGATGTGATAAAAGACTAGACAAGTTCTGAACTAAAGTTTGCGATAATAGAAAAGTGCATAAAATATCTAAAGAAATTCACTTAATCTCTACCTACTTAATCACTTAATTAACTCGATGTCACATTGTTGGCTACTCATATTCATAGGTACCAAACTGACCTTAATGTCATTTGGGGAGTAGGTACCAAATACTTTAAAATCTGCGGTTTGTTAAATATGATAAGCTAAGAATGGTAGAGTCTTGCAATTAAATTTTAAGGTTATACAAATAAAAACTTAATACGCATGTTATTAAATAAATTATTCACTTGATAAAAAATTACATTTCTGTCCATGTGCCTAAAATGCTGGCTGCGTTGCCCCGCTGGATCGCCAGACTTATCTTTTACTTATAATTCCTTTTTTCAGTCAGTCAGTCACCAACATCAGTCAGCGATGCGACAGCTTTACTCTTTAAGTTAATGATAGCAAACGCTCGAGATTTAATTCAGTTTGTCCCATGTTTTCGAGCAGTAATTTTTACAGCGTGTCCTAAACCCAATTTAGCCGTGAATCCAGCGCTTCGCTTCTCTATTTTGTCTCTCATACATTATTCAGAATTATTCCGAGTGAATAACGGCTTGCGGCATTAATGTGGACTTCGTTGGAAATTACAACTTGTTTGTTGCTGTGTTCTTCTTTAGCCACATGAATTTGTAGTGCTACATTATTTGGAACTATTCGAGTTGTCTTTTGTACATGTGATGTAATTGTAATTTATGTGGAGTTGGAGGATGAAAATTTAAAAATATATTAGTGTGTGGAAAGTCATCACTGTATTGTAATTGTCTACTAAGCTTATATTATACGATTATTTCTATAGCTTTAGATCTTATGACAGTAGAATTAAAATGATAACGTAAAACTACTACTGAAGGCGTACCGTTCAATAAGAGAATATCTCGGGTAAAATAATACAATACATAAGATAGTGCGTATAGCTACTACTAAGCAGTGATACTACTCGTACATCCATGTCATGCGATACGGCACGTAAGGCCGCCGGCAGTATGCGATATTTTACTATTCTAGCGTATTAAATTGCAAAATTATTACATAGAAGATTAGATTAAGTTTAAACGTCAGTGTGCAATCTATATATCAGTGTTATAAATATATATTGATATAACTAGCAGTAAATTATTCTATTTACAAATAAGTACTTGCTTTAGAATTAAATATGTATATAGCTGCTACTTTATCGAGTATTAGGTAGTATGATGTTACTTTAGCGAGTATTAGGTATTACTAACTTGATCATCAAAGTTTTTGATATAAAACTCGACAAACTACTAGAGATTCCCTAGAAACTAAACTTACTGTTTGTTTCTTTAGTTCGCCAGCACCGAGTTCTGAGACGTGTCACGTACTCCAGACATTGAAACTTTACAAAAGTGGCGAGCAGATAAAATTCGTGATCGCTTTTTCTCAGTCACGATTTTTTCCTTTAAATTATTCCCCCCACGTCGTACTCGACTATAAACAATTAATTTCTTTAATCAACTGTTCCCGACGACGATGCGACGTCCAGAAATAAAATGTTGACTGGACTCTAAATTTCTCCCCTTTTTATTTGCCAGAGACTTATTCGAGGGAATTCCCCGAGATTATAGCTCGTAAAATTTAGTTTTATGCTTTTAAAAGTATTTAATTTCTGGATGTTCGTCATTTTAAGGTGCAATAAACGAATTAGAATAATAAATTTAACAACTGTCGTGAAAACTCTGCTTGTTAGTTGCGTTGTTGTGATTTCTAAGGCTATTTAATTTCGACGAACAAGTTTTATTTTATAACAAACTGCAGTCGTATAATCTTGCGACGTAGAAGATTTCATTTAGTGATCCAGTAAAATTATAGTTTTAAAGTCTGATGAGACTGAATATTATAAATAGCGTAATATCTTAGTTTACGAAATCGTGATAAACATTTCGGTTCGTATACTTTCCTGTTATATAGTTTTTTTAATTCGACGATACAAAAATGTGTTATGTATGTCCACAATATTTCTGTGTGCAAACAATAAAGAGTTTTCTATCCATCTACATTTGATAGTTGATTTTGCATAATATGCATATTTCGAATGTCTTTTGTATAAATGTTCAGATTAATAAAACTGCAACGTTTTTATTTCTAATTAAAGTATGTTTTAATTACAATCAAGGTTGGTCTTATGACAGAGGGTCCTGCGCTTCCATATATATTTCAAATACAGTAGAATAAATACTTTAATGATGATCTTAGGAATCAAATTAGATTTTTACGTATTTGTACACTCATTTAGTCTTACATACTTTGAACGTACTAATGACTAGTTCTTGTTAAGTTATCGGTGAAGTTATATTATCAGTACGTACAAACCACGATTACCAGTGCGGGTAGCCCAGATACGGTGCAATCACAATCATTAAGCTAACTGTGAGGGTAACGTTATGGTTAAAGTCGGTTAAAGTTGACGCGACGCAAAAATAAAGCCAATAGCGTGTCCAAAGAAACGGGAAATATAACAAAGAAGACTTGCAGTAATTATAAATAGAGTTCAGTAAGGGATACCTCACTTGTTGAACACTATAATAAATAGGTGGGGCGCAGCTACTCCCTCTTAAAGCAAAAAAAAGGTGCCGTAAAAATCATTAAAACTAGCAGCTGGCGATGCCCTAGGTGTTCAGATTAAGGTTTGCTAGAGTCTTTCATCAGAAAAGAAGAGATAAAAAGTTTTATTACGGATATATATTTAGATAAAGGGCTAGACTGATTCACGAGTAAACTTTTGGAATGGCTTGTCCAATCCTGATTACACTAACGGCAACTAAATCAGACCATCCTATGATAGTATGCATGTGCACTCACTTAATCTACGATATAGGACTAAAACTACGAGTAACTACAGCGTAGTTAACGTTTTTTAGTTATATTTATTTTTTCTTATTTCTCACCGATATCTGAACTTATTTAGAAAATTATTTTGTTGTATGAAAAAGTATACTCTTCTTGCGGATGCCATATAAAATTTATCAACATCAATCCAGTATATTGGTGTATTTTTTTATATAATGTATTATTTTTCGTGATTTACCGTAAGCTTCGGTAGTAGTAGTAGTTCGGTGGTAGTTTGACTCGCTGTAGGAGCCTTCGCGTTTCCAAAAGTATGCGGTTCTAATCGTGCGAGAATCTTCACTTCTTCTTGAAGAAACTGTAAATCTAACACTTTATGATTCGCATGTATCCTGTTGTTATATTCCCAGAAATAGTGATCGCTTCTCACCTACCCTACATCCAGGAAGTAACGGTCGCAGACGACAGTAGCCGCTGACTGACCCACCGTCAGTCACATCGGAACTGTGCTTGGCTTCCTTTGCCAGGCTTATTTATACTACTACAGTAGTACTACTATTCACAAGCTTATTTATACTACTTTGCAACGTAAACGATTGCTTTGCCGAACGATTTGTGCGTGGTTCAACAATTTTTTAAGGTTTGCTGGAAAGTAATTTTCTGATGACGTCTATCATTTTCTAAGATATAAAGTAAACTCTTAGTGTTAATCCCTAACTCTAATCTAAGTTCTAAATTGTTTTGGTTCCAAATTTGATACAAATCGTTCAATGTATTGTGCATGAAGGAGGAACAATTAACCACATACTAATCAGAATCATAATTTTGAATTTGAATTTGAATTAAGCAGCAACCAACCTCAACAAGCAGAACTATCAACCTCACCTAAAGCATAGATCCGAATGACATTCTATTTAATTTTCTTACGACTGCGAAAGTCTTTAAAAACACCGCGTTTTTGAGTAAGCTTACTCGTATAATAAAACGCATTTAGTCCCGGCGGGCGGACCATAAAGTTTCAATGCCGAATATACTAACTGTAGCCAGCGCGGCCACAGATAGTGCCAGCAACTACATGTCGTCAGCAAACTGTCCAAAGCTCGTTCGACAGATTTGTGGAGCAGCATTTTGTAACTCGCGCAGTTTTTTTGCACAGTTGCATTTCCTTGTACCGCTGTCACTACTGCTAAACAGCTACAAAGTTTGTCGTTGAAAACTGTACGAAACTACCACACACAACTTGTAGTTTAAAAAAAACGAATTTCTAGGCAGAGGCAAATAAAATGCAAAAAATTACAATAGCAAGAGAGAAAACGGCGAATCCATAACTAACGAACCGAAATGAGAAAACTAAAGCTTTCCTCTCTAATATTGGCTTGAATTAGAAACGCAGACAGAGCTTCTTTTGTCGTCTTATTGGTGTCTCGATGGCGGGTCAACAAGCCATCGCGTGGATACTACAGATACAAAGCAAATGGCACATTCGTATGCTAATATGATATTTATATCCGATGCAATGTAAGTTGGTACCTACTCGAACTGGTAGTGCCGTTTATCTCCCAACGCGTGGTTTAGTATGCAGGCTGCACTCTGCAGAAGCGCTGTCACGCTCCGCTAACACAACATGCAATAATCTGCATAAATAAAACGCATAATCTGTTTGTTTGCGAACGCCACTGAATTCCAATTGCTTGTTTCTATTTATCCTTATATAGCGCGGTGATTGGCTCTGGCTGTATTCTGTAAAAACAATATTTTCTTTTATTCTTTTGTTATTGCCAACTTCAAAAAGATGAAAGTATACCACTATGTTATTGGGGAAAATAATTAAAACACGCGTTAGAAAACGTTAAAAATACACAGAAATAAAAGTACTCACGTAACCTAATTTAGCCTTACACAAAAAAGAAACTTAACGACATATCTAACAGACTAGGTTACCACGGGCTCAAGTTAAATTAAAACCTCAGGGAACGTTCTCTAGATGACTACGCAGAGTCTGTTATAAAAGCTTTCATACTTTATTGTTTCCGCGACGATAGAGTGGAGAGCAGAAATGAAAAGTGTTTCATGAATATTTAAACTTAGCTTTACTCGAAAATTTTGTGCAAGGAGAACGTCGCGACGCATCGTGAAAAATGTATGTCACAGCTTAAAACTTTTTTCATAACCTGAATAGAAAGGAAAATTCCTATACATAACAATAACATTAGGAACTATGATGATGATGATCAACATCCACTGCTGTCATCACGAGTTGAATCGATGCACTAATATACGAGTACATATGGCCGACTGTAGTCTTGCCTTTTAAATGTAATCTAATATCTTGCAGCGTATGCTCACTCATTCGTTCTTGTTTTTTAAAATCGTATTACGTTCACGTCTCGCTTTCATATCGGACTGTGGATCGCTTTCCGAACGTTCGTCGACGGCATTACAAATATAGAGAGCGGGAATTGAATTTGAAATGCTTATTTTAAAATGTCCCTCGATAATAGGACCACTAACCGAACGCCGAGCTTTCGAGATGTGTGAAAGGAAGAATTTTTCAGTGAGATTTGTGAAAATTGCGCTGCGATCGAGATTTTGCGAGAAGTAGGAAGTAGTTACCTATATACTCGTACTTACCGTATTTCTCTGCTGCTTGTCTATTTTTCGCTATTTCTGATTGACAATTAAAATATTACAGTGATATTTTCTTGTTTGTTACAGGTAAATGAAAAAGAAGTGCAATAGAATCGGTATTATCACGTCCACCATTTAATTTAGAAAAACGAAGCTGAAACTTGTTTTCATAATATGAAATGATGTTTCTTGTTTTGTCATCTGAATAATATTCGAAATTTTTATCACTTAGTTACAAAATAATACTATATTTTTTTAATACTAGAAAAAAACTCAATGTAAAATATTAAAAAATTCGACCCCAGGTCAGGCATACATTTCTGAGTTTTTCACTTATATGTGCAGGAAATAAGTAATTACAATTTGCAATACATATAATTTGACTACATGACTTTGCGGTGAAGGAAATTATAATGAAGAAAGCTGCGTTTTGCAGAGAGCTATAATATTTCGCAAATAAGTGAAATCACACCAACCTACCCATTGGAGGAGAGTCGCACCCAGAGAGTCGTGGGACGTATATACAATACAATATAAATTTCGAATAAATTAGTAGATCTTTGCTATGTCAGATATTCAAATATGTGCAGTATTCGTGTTCTCTTGTAACCTATAATTTAACATATTGAGTTTATATGTTCAACTGTGACACTTATGTTCATGTTACTAGTGACACTAGTTTGAAGTTATGGTCCTTCGAGCCGGATGCATCTCCAATGTCCCGAGTGCCACTAACAAGCAGTAATTGAACTAATTGCTGCCGATGTAAATTTAATCTGCGCAATACTCCTATATTTAGATAAGTGATGGCAATTATACGCTTGTGACGAGTTGTAAGCTAGATAGAATACTCTTAGGTACTAGGTATGTACATGGTGTTGTTGATGAAATATTTACGATAAGTGTTGTTCATTGACTTACGAACTCTTTAGTGTAGAACTATATAAAACATTAAATGCATATATTAAATTTTACGAAATACACAAATTTGTAGTTAAATCAGGTTAAACATAGAAATTCGGAATTTCTTCGCTCTACTTCTGACTTCCGCAGGCGATCATCGCTTGTTTCCAGAGGACCTTAGTTATTAAAGTCTATGTATATGATGTGATGAGACGGAAGTGTGGTACTTACTGAACACAAAACTAAACAAACTCATATATTTTGTAACTTGTTTGCTCACCTTGCATAGCTTTATTTATTTCATAGTACATAAAACGAAAATAGTAGCTGATCGATAGCTTCCAAACAACAAAGTACCCGAACAACATTAATGGCGATCGATTCGTCTAATTAATCGTCTACACTAGACGTGTAGCCGAATGGCCGACAGAGTGACGTATGGACACGAAAAACGGCACTTTAACAAAAACTAAGTATACATTATTTAAATCAAAAATTAAATTAAAGTAGTACTATATTATCTACTATTGGCAACAAGCTGTAGAAATCAAAGATTCGTAATAAGTTGGACGAGTGAAGAGTATTTGAAATTAAACCAAGATCAAACGAAATCAGCTTTTCGTGGTGAAATGGTTACCAAATCCATTGACTTATGTTGGTTTAAGTGGAAAAGTTTGCTTACAGCTTTCTCATCTAAACAAAAAGTAATAGGTGGCCGTGTCGAGGTGAAAACATCCCAGGAACCTCACGCTTCCAGTATATTTCACGTCGGGGTAAAAAATGTGTTTGCCTAACATTCGCCTTGCCTCCTCCTCTTTTATATTACTCTCTGACTTAGACAAAATGTAAATGGACTGTTTTCTTTATATTAAAAAGAAGTGGAAATGAGCTCGTTTGGATTGTGGTTTTATTTTAAATTCCCTTGAGACTGGCTCAAAAGGTTGAGAATGAAAGGAAATGCTCCATTGGAATGACTTTCCTTAATGTAAAAATATTGTGATTCTCAAATAAATTCCAAGATACAATTTAGGTGTAATGAGAGAATATTTATAATTTTGCTTGACAAAATAATGAATTCACGATTGCAAGCCATAACCTACCAATTAGACTTTCCTATTGACAGCACTAGCACTTCAAAAATCTGGACTATTATTTTTGGACTATAAAGCTGCGCTTTATAGCCATAGACCAGCGTATCATTATTCCCTTTAAGTAAAACTATTTATAGCTTGCTTTAGTGCATGGCATTAGAGACAAGGAAGACTAATCTGAGAATCGTGAAAGCGTCTGGAACGCCAAACAAATGGCTAATAGTAGTTGACGGAATTCTGAGTATTCGACGCGACCGTTTGTGAATGCGACTCTCAGAAGTGTTTAATGTATGTGGAATAAATTCTGTGTGAGCTTTAGTTATCTTTGATCTGACTACGGAAGACAATTTCACTTTAGGGCATTCTGCGAATATACAGGGTTCTGTACTTGATAACACAAATGACATTGATTGTCATTCAGTAATAAAAGTCATTCAGTTACTGAACTGAAGAAATCAAAGAATGAACCGATCAAAGGCTAAATGTGGCAACCCTTGCCTGGCTACCACATCTTTGGAACCGATATTCGTTGATTCGTGACTCTACTGTCTCTACTACCTGTCCCTCAGCTGTCCCTGTCAAAAGTTATATACAACTAGTATTTCTGTCTGTGAACTGATCTCGAAACCACAATATTTATGCATTTTCTATTTTAAAGAGGGGTGTCTTAAAAAAATGCTTATTGCCGATTTCTTTCATAATTAGAAATTTTTATGGTAGTGTTCCGTATGTTCTTACCAAATATTATTAAATGTTCTTACCAAATATTAGTAAATGGCGCTGTAGCATTTGTAGCACTTGTTTCATTTTAAGGGAAATATTCAAACCCTCCAATCTAGACAGAGACACTTTGATCTTTCGGTCAAGTATATATGATAAGAGTACCATGAGAGTGTATGGGTTTATCTGTGCAATCGATCGATTTCGCAATTTCCTCTACTCGGGCGGCTCGAAAACTCGAATTTCTCGCTAGCACAGTAACCGAGACGTAATTAAAAATACCAGTGTCAATTACAACCGTCCATGGAATGGGGTCGCCGACAATTCGATTTTTAACGCCGGCTGCGCTGACGAAGGCTTCGGTTCCGACTAGAAGTCGTTTCTATTGTATTGCGCTAAAGAATAGTCAGAGGAAGTCTAATTGACCTTTTCTAAAATATATTTAATAATTTATTGATAAATATAAAAATACATAGGCTCAAATTTCGTTTCTGCCCAGCTACAAAGCTGTTTATAGGCAGTAGTTCTTTCTTTTCTAATATTACAGTTAATCTTATTGTGGTGTTTATTTACTACATTATAGAATCAATACCATTTATTCGTACTTTTTTCACGCGCTAGATATTATGTAACGTATCTTACCAACAATCTTCATAAACCAAAACAATGTTTTCTCCTCACGGCAGAATTTCTCGCGTATCTTCGTCTTGGGTACAAGGGTCACGTACATTTCCTCAATTTTCTCAGCAGCCTTACGACCTCAATTAGCAGCCGAAGGTCGTCGTTGCAAGAAATCTGAACGATCGATTTCTTGTACCTACCGATGTCGTAGCGCACAACACTGTAGTGGCTTCCTCGCGGAATCAACTGATGGCAAATTTGTTGAGGCGATAGTGGTTTTTTCAGTCCTTAAATAGTTCAATACCGCCGAGCAAAAACTGGTACAACTCAGCGTATGCTACTTACTTGTTGCTTCTGTGGTCATCGCATTTTTTTCTATTCACCTATTCTGTCCCAATACTGTTACGTCAGTTCTCAAATTTTAATCAAAGTAAAGATAGGTTAAGCAATATTAACAATTTACCGTTGTGAACTTTGGTGTGGATTGGATTTCTGAAAAAAAGGTTCACTTTTCATATACTGTGGCAAATTTCGTAATAAATACCGTAGCGCGGTAAATTACAGACGTCCCCCGAGAACCGTGGCACCATACTGCTGAATGACACGGTATCTTTCCTAATAAATACAAAGAGGAAAACGCTCCTGTCAAATTGGAATCAAATTACTTGCCTTTATTCCTTTGTAATGAACTCTGTTACTGAGCAATGAGGCATACTCATACTCATACTCTTTTATGGCTTTATGGTGCTGTAAGTTATCGATATGATGACGCATTACAAAACGCTTTTGTAGTAAGAACCCATACAAAGGTAAAGCCTTTTAAGTTTCTGTTATGTGTTTATACTCAAGTTTTGTATATAAATATGTTGATATTCATCTACACTAATACTCGTATTATAGAGAGGAAAGATTTATATTTTTGTATGTAACGAATAAAATCAATAAATAGTGGACCGATTTAAAAAAAAATCTATCACCATTAGGAAGCTACATTATCCATGAGTAACATAATCTATATTAATTACAAAAAAAAATTAGAAATCCTTACAAATTCCTACGAAAACCAACCCAAGTTGTAAATGTTTTACAATATTATAGAACATACCAATATCTACAAAAACTCCGCAAGACCATATGACCATATGTCCTATTGTAGTCATGTCACTATAACTACTTTTATTAAAAAGTTGAAAGAGATGCCTTTGAATACAGAACCCTAAAATGTCCACCTGTACAAAGCAGGGACGGGCCGCTAGTTATTCATAAAATGTGAAAAAGTGAGTAAGTAAGCTCATCAATCGCCTTCTTATAATTAGACCGATAAGCTTCTGTTTATCGCAGGACTTAATGACTGTCGGACCTTTAATAAGAAAGAGAATATTAATAATGTCTCAAAGCCTCTGCAATAAATCATCTATAATCGCCGCGTAAACTACTTCGGAGAATTCGCCGTCTCATTGATTGTAATGAAAATATCAATATCCTCCTATAATAGAGCTCATCCCATTATTAGTTATAAACTAGTTAGAACATTTTTATTTCCATGTTGCAAAAGTGTATATTTGAAGTAATTTAAAATTGAGCGCGGAATATGCCTGCTCTGGCACAACATCTTAAAAGCACCACAAATTCTGTATAGACGTACCATAATTTCGAATTCAATTCCGTAAAGAACTCGTAGCTCGTTACCTCGGTATGCACAGTTCCCATCTCGCCGCATTGAAATCCAATTTGGTATGCT
The DNA here is from genome assembly GCA_947049295.1 of Ligdia adustata. Classification (NCBI taxonomy): domain Eukaryota; kingdom Metazoa; phylum Arthropoda; class Insecta; order Lepidoptera; family Geometridae; genus Ligdia; species Ligdia adustata. The sequence continues at coordinate 4,683,294 of OX346233.1, forward strand.
CTCGACATACACTCCCAATTCTTACATTGCGATTACTGGGGGCCAAGTGTCGGGAGACAGGGGCGCATGTGACATTCCCCGGCCATTAGTACAAGTACGGTGACGTCACATCAGCAGACCGTGTCTGAGAGTAGCGGGAGCGGCGCCAACTAGGCCACTGGAGCTCTTGGACGTTCCACATTATAAAGCAATGTTGAATGCTCTGACCCTCAAACGTATGAGTGCTAGGGAAGGGCCGACTCAGCAGCTGACGCGGCGCTACCGAAGGTAAAGCCCGGTTTGATATATTGTTATTAGTGTTTGCTTTTGCTGCCAAGGAAGTCAATGTGCGAAAGATTTTCCTTGTTGATGCTTATTGTAGCTAAAACGGTATCAGATTTTTTTACTATACGTATTTACCAAAATTGTATCGTATCTAATAATAAATAACGTCAGATCGCATACGTAATACTCGCTGACCTTTAAAGACTCGTAGTTTGATTTTGATTGACCTTTGATATATCAAAGCTCAGATTCCGGAAGACTTGACAAGCCACGCGGATACAAATTGGCTAAGATTCGTATTCACAAAGCTATCAATCATGAGCCCTCTCCTCCCAACCTCCGTCATGTTATCTTGGCCTGCGAAGGGTTTTATATGTCCGGCGTATGGGAATAATTGGGAGCTCTTGTTTAACTTCCATGTTTTATCGTGGTCTGTGTGTGGAAGACTATAATGTATGTATACTTTGCAAAATTAATGGGTTTTTTTTTCAGGGAGTTTTATTCAGACCTTTCAGTTTTGATATTTATTTTTATAGATATTGAAGCCAAATAGATACATTATCAAGCCAAAACCAAGAGAGAGAGAGAAATAAATAGAGAGGATTTATAAAGCACTGGCCTTTATACCTAGTGGGTATTCTGTATATTGTTGAACAAAACATCGCAAGGAAATTGGTTGTCCGAAAAGGCTAGGTTATCAATGATAGGTGAAGTCTCTAATCCTCGATTTAGCCATATTGGTAAAGTATGGCTTACACTACCAGCACAATAGACGAGATGCATACGTATAGGAGATATAATATTCATCCTATAAACTATTTACTTTTATATTTTAGGGTTCCTATTCATCCTCTGGATCCCTCATTAGTATACGGTCGCTTATTTCCCGTCCAAGATCTGGAACTCCGGTTTCCGGAACGAGTTCGAATAGTTCGGAAGCGGTTTCTTTTGTGAAATTTATAGACGAAATCCGTTCAATATAGTAATAGAATTGTAAAGATATGAATTATTTGTTAACATTATGCGTTGTATCTTATAGGTCTTCTTATTGAGATAATATTATTATTTAGAACACATAGTTTTTGTACTAAAATATTTTTAATTATTAATTTATAATTATTAATACATTATATATAAAGTATTAATTCATAATTATTCAAACATTTAATTGAATTCATTTAAATTGAAAAAAATTGTATAGGATAAATTTATATGCGCTGTAGGGTACCCTAGAGAAAATAGTAATCACTGTCTGTTATTATCTAATTCCGATTACCAAATCAATTACAAAAATCGTAGTTGTTTCCTGTAGACGTTTTATGATATTACTTTTAACGCGAGAAACTACAATGCAATTTTACTTTTAATCATCTTAAAACATTATTTTTTCTAGCTATTAAAAATCTTGAAACCAATGATATTAAAGGATGCACTTTACCAAAAACTGTCTGTTATTGCAATCACGTGGTAGATGCTCCTTAGTAATTCTGTGCACGTTTTCACACCACCGTTCTCCTCAGTACCAATACCTCGCCCAATGTGTAAAATATAAGTAAACTTCAACTACCCGTTCGTTGCACTAGGACTGGGACGTGCTTGGTTTGCGTCAATAAACATAGTCAATTCTAATACAGTTGTAAAGTATGAGTTACTTTATACTTTTTTATGTTATTTTCTATCGCCTTCAAAAATAGAGGAGGTAATCTAAAAATTAAAATAGAGGAGAATTTCGACTTTATGTTTTTTTTCAGTTTGTTTCTGTTTTCTCAGATAAGATTGAACCGATTTGGTTCATCTCGAGCATCACATTTCAATTTTATTAAAATCGATTCAGAGGTTTGATTTTGACATCAAGATGACTAAAAAATATCAATCGGCGCCTGTCGTAATGAAAGTCGCTAATCAACTGTTCTTAATTAAGTTTTCTCGATATTTTATTTCTTTCTTAAATCTTGATATTACATAAAATTCGCAAACACTTGCACAATTCTTCAGAATGTCCCAAGGAACTTTGTAATACTAGTGGCCCAGTGATCCGCAATGCAGGCACTTCGACACGTGTCGTTCGCAGACTAATGTATTCATTCTAGATTTCAATGTATGGGCAAAACGGCAAAATTTATAATTTTAATTTATTGCTGCTATGTGATACCTATATACGAGTATATTAAAATACACGACTCTCCCTCCCCCCCCCCGCACTCCGTTTCACCCCTCCCCCCCTTGAAAAGTGTCCCATTTTACAGATTTTCTCAATTTTCAGGAAAACTATACAAGCTAGGACAAAATGGTCAAAGACGGAATTATTTATGATTATATTACCTACAAATAAGTACTAACACTCATTTCGATACCATTTATAGTTTCCAAGCTATGGTGCATCAAAGATGACTAAAAATTGATAACCAGCAAATATGAGAATGTCGTAGTGGTTGGGCAAGACATAGATCTGTTGGTTCTTTTACTGGGTCTTACTCCACTACATAAGAATATATACTTGCTGAAAGAGGGCCAAGGGAGTGTAAACAAGAGACTTTATAGCACCCGAAGCTTAATAGAAGGAAATGTGGTCGAAAATTGCAGGGAATCGATCCTCTTTCTGCATGCCATATGTGGTTGCGATACTACTTCAGCATTCTACGGCAAAGGAAAAGTTCAGTCTATTCTGCTTGGTAAAAAGATCGACTTGCAAGATACGATAAACGTTTTCAATAACCCGGATGCCTCACACGAACAGGTAAAAGAAGCGGGAGAAAGATATATTCTCGCCTTGTATGGGGCTAAGCAAAGCGAGAAAAGTTTAAACGAGTTACGATACGTCCATTTCAACAGATATGTTGGTCTGACGAACAATACGGTGATATTATCAAAGTTACCACCTTCATCAGGAGAGCTTTTCAGCATTCAATGCGTACTTTTCATCAAGTACAATTATGGCGAGGAAACGAATTGAACCCAGAAAACTGGGGTTGGAAAAATAATAATAACTTTTTATCACCCATATATACCACAAAATCACCAGCTCCACAGTCGATACTCAAAATAGTATCGTGCAGCTGCAGAAAAGGCTGCCGAAAAAGATGTGGATGTGTCAAAGCTGGATTGCGTTGTTCCACCATGTGCAACCATTGCCAGGGCCTTAGTTGTTTCAACAAGTCTTTAGAAGATAATGATGATGATACTGATTTTTGTTAGATATTAAGTACTTACTATATAAAAAATAAATAAAAAATGTTTATTTTGTTTAGATAAACGCATTTCTTGTAAAAAATAATAAATATTGTTGTTGCTTTTCTATGTTATGTTTTATTTCCGCTAAGCGCACATTTTTAGTAAACTTTGATGCACCATAGCTTGGAAACTATAAATCGTATCAAAATGAATGTTAGGACTTATTGGTAGGCAGTTTATTGACAAATAATTCTGTCGTTGACCATTTTGTCCTAGCTTGTATAGTTTTCCTGAAAATTGAGAAAATCTGTAAAATGGGACACTTTTCAAGGGGGGGAGGGGTGAAACGGAGTGCGGGGGGGGGGGGGGGGGGAGGGAGAGTCGTGTATTTTAATATACTCGTATATAGGTATCACATAGCAGCAATAAATTAAAATTATAAATTTTGCCGCAAAAAAATTTAGAATGAATACATTAGACGGCGCGGCGTTAGTGTTTGATTCCTTGGTTTAGCAACAACGTCGAACGTTTCTAGAAGATGCTCGAATGTTCTGGAAATTTTACTCGTTTATTCTTCAGATGTTATACGTACAACTTTCCTGTGGTGTGGTACTTCGAACTAATTTTGTTAATTATGTTGTGTAAATATTATTCATGAAATGTGAGTAGTTATAAGATTTTCTGCTTTTTTTATCCGATTGCAACTTCAGTGTCAATTACTGACTTGCAAAATTAAATGGAATTTACTGTTGCGTTAACGCAACTGTTGCTTGAAAACTTTCACGTTAAAGATGTTTCTATTTTCGCTTATTATAGTTTCGAGTATACAAGAAGCTTCCTTATTAATCAACAACAACACTTGATGTATAATTACAACATAATTAATTAACCATATATATATATATATCTATTGTTATGTTATTGCAGTCTCATGAGGAAACCAAACAATCAGTCAGGTATCCGGGTTGAATGTTAAGTTAAATTAATCTTTATTAAGGATAATATCCTTGACCCATATTGCGTACTGATTAGTCGCACTGTGTCGTACTGTGACGTCACATCCGTAAAAGGTAGGGAGGGAGAGACCCCCCCACCGACAACGCTTAGGGGTGGAAGCTGCCAGAGCATAAGTTATGCCGCCGAAATCATAGACAAAAGAAAGCGGTAGGTAGCTTTTATGTGAAAATAAATGGTCGTCAGCTCCGCTTCTCTTTGTTCCCCATTTACCACGCTCTCGTCACCGGACTGGAAGTGATAGGACACATTGAATTCCGCACACAATTGAAAACGCGACCAGAGTTGCGAACCATCCAGTGTCACATAATTTTTTGGGCTTATAAAGTGAGCGGAACGATAAAAACTTATGTTTCTGATGATTTCATAAACTGAATATATTGTTAGAGTGGAATGCAATAGTAAGACTTACTTTGCCGTTTTTGTTATAGTCAGATAAGGGCCAGAAGATGATAATACATGATTATAAGTTGAAATTGCACTGAAAAGAGGTCATTATTCATCATTGACAAACAATTTTTAGTATGCAAACTGGTCTACGACTAAAATAGATAACTGTTTCATTCATTTTGCTTGCGGCCGAATATTCTTTTTCTATGAAACTGCGATTAGTTTGTTGTTGAAATCCGGTTTTGGCACATAGTGAAAGTTGTTCGTCAACCCAATGTCACATTTCAGCTTGGTAAATCACTAATCGATAACTCTTGTTTATGTAAGGATCATCGATGAGTTAAGTCTGAATGCTATGAGTAAAATTAAACTCTGGCGTTCAAAAATTCAAATTTAACTTCAATAGACGTATAAAAGGAACGTGTGGAATTTACAAGATTTTTAAGAAAAGTAATTTTCTAAAAGTAAAACTTGTTTTAGTATAGTATGAATGTTTTGGGATCTTAGGTTTTGATATTTTTCATGATATTATTTTGATGTTCTTTCAGTTTTATCTCCTCGTAACGTGGTCTCTGCCCACGCACCTACGCATTGTTTGTGTAATTATAAAGAATCATTGGGCTGTTGCCAGTTTAATGGCTCCTAGCTTTGGCCTATTGCTGTTTGTTTATGTTTTTTTTTAAATCGGATCGATCGTCTCCCTTTGTTGAAGTACATTTTTCTTTGATCTTTTGTTTGTTATTTCAAACATTTGTCAAAGATAAACGCTAAATTCTTTATAATAAATTTTCTGCAGAAAAACAATATGCAGAACATTAGTTAATATCACTACTAGTAGTTCAAATATAATTAATTATTATTTATCAAATAATAATTGCATCTATTGTAGTATTTGTATTATACTACTGTATTATATTGTAAAGCCTTTTTTACTAACGTTTTGAGTTGTCTTTCATACTTTATAATTTTTTCATATATCTTTGTAAAAACCTGGTCAATATATCCGCAATAATTTTCTGATGATTTCGTTATACTTTTGGTGCTGAAAATATTACTTTTAAATGTATTAATTGCCGTTTTTATATTAAAACTTGTTTGTTTACATATTGTTGACAACGTCAATAATTTTCATTTCACGTCATATCTTTCAAAAGTTGTATTTTTTTCTATGAGAACGTGTAAGGTTTTATGTTAAATAGTCTAGTTTTACTTATTTTTGTATTGGCCATTTATAATATTTAAATTTAAAAATATAGATTTTAGGAAACGGGCTCGCGACTATATAAGACGTCGCGAGGCATTCTTCAGGACAGTTCTGCTCAAGTTTTCTTTTAACTACGTACTACGGCCACACCCGGGCCAGGCAGGCCTGGGAATTCTGTTGGCGCGACCAGTTTTATTTTAAAGTGAATTTTTCATCAAACCATCAAAAGTTCTCAGGAATATAAGGGAATGTGGATAATGTGACATAAACACACAGTATACATTTGGATGGATGGAGCATTCCTTAAAATTAAGGTCGGTGCACCCTGAAATATTCTATTCATCGTTCCGATACTGGAGCTGCCACCTTCGGATCTTCGAATATTTTAATCTTTTTTGCAGTTTGTAATTAGTAAATTAAATATTCATTTGTACATATTTTCTTCTTTCTTTTCCTTCAAAGTTAGGGTCCTACTGGTATGGTCAGGTAGGAGCTAATTTCTTCTTTTTTTCTTTATATTAATTATAACCTTGCCCCTTTGGATAAAAGGGGTAACGTTATAGTTTGGCGCCCAGCAAAAAAGGAACCCTTTTAAATTCAAAATTGATACTTGCACAAGTAGGCTCATATTTATTCTCGTTTCGGCTTTATTTCACAATTTTTTTTGATTACCAGATATTACTCAAACTTAGCACACTTCTCAGTACACTTACAAAATATACTGCACCCCACACACTTGCACACTACTTACCCGATTACCCAAGAGTAATCAACACCCATTCTCCTCTTGTTAGTGTTTTTAAAACCACTTGTGGTCACTTATAAGTGGGGGTTTGGCATACTATACGGCGTGCTGTAGGAGAGTATCCTACAGTAGACGTTCACACAGACTCTTAATACATTTTAAGAGCTGAACTCTTACATTCATACATCACTTAAAATTTTTGAACTTAACTTATTCGGTTATTATTGACTTATTTTTTTTAGTTTACGATTTGATTGATTGTGTAAATTAACTTTGATTAGTTTTCATTTAGGTGTTGATCCTAACTTATTATATTTCCTGATAGATTAAGTGGCTGGTTTAATTTTTTTTTTTTTACCATGGCTAGGCCAATAAAATATGCTTATCTTAATATTTCGCTTGTATTTATACTGGAGGACCCTAACGGTATTAGAGGAAAATGGCATATTAAGGATTTAAAAACATAATTTGTAAATATTTTGTAAATAAATATGTAAATACTTTACAAGGAAACCAAACCATTTCGGCTTATTTTTTTTAAACCATTTTTATTTTCAATAAGTGACTTAGTGGCTTATAGCCATGTATAATATTACAATAGGTGATGAGCACCATTGTGATATATATTTTATTGTTATTTAACGAATTGCGTATTTTTTAACGTATTTCGTCATTTGACTTTTAGGTCAATGTTGTCCTCAAATGGGATTTTAACGGAGCGGTATCCAACTCTTAAAATAAGCCTCTGTATTATATCTTTATTTCTTTTAATGGGTTTTCAAAAAGGTGCGGATAACGACACCTAATTAAAAAAAATAAGCCTACGTTATATTAAATAAATATTTCCTTGTGGAGTATGCGTCATCGAATGTGAACCATATCCCCTATGTATGTTAGTATGTGAGTGATAGTGTTGCTGAAAGTTTGTGATAGTTGTGTGTGAAAGAGCAAGGTCTTATTTTCTAACCTTCAAAATTTTCAATGGAGTTGAAAATTTTTCAGGGGTTGTCGGGGAAATGTAGTATTTGTATTATACTACTGTATTATATTGTAAAGCCTTTTTTACTAACGTTTTGAGTTGTCTTTCATACTTTATAATTTTTTCATATATCTTTGTAAAAACCTGGTCAATATATCCGCAATAATTTTCTGATGATTTCGTTATACTTTTGGTGCTGAAAATATTACTTTTAAATGTATTAATTGCCGTTTTTATATTAAAACTTGTTTGTTTACATATTGTTGACAACGTCAATAATTTTCATTTCACGTCATATCTTTCAAAAGTTGTATTTTTTTCTATGAGAACGTGTAAGGTTTTATGTTAAATAGTCTAGTTTTACTTATTTTTGTATTGGCCATTTATAATATTTAAATTTAAAAATATAGATTTTAGGAAACGGGCTCGCGACTATATAAGACGTCGCGAGGCATTCTTCAGGACAGTTCTGCTCAAGTTTTCTTTTAACTACGTACTACGGCCACACCCGGGCCAGGCAGGCCTGGGAATTCTGTTGGCGCGACCAGTTTTATTTTAAAGTGAATTTTTCATCAAACCATCACAAGTTCTCAGGAATATAAGGGAATGTGGATAATGAGACATAGACACACAGTATACATTTGGATGGATGGAGCATTCCTTAAAGTTAAGGTCGGTGCAACCTGAAATATTATTCATCGTTCCGATACTGGAGCTGCCACCTTCGGATCTTCGAGCTGCCACCCTCATCTGTGAATTGCCACCTTCATCTGAGGACTGTCACCTTCATCTGAGAACTACCTCTCGGTCTATGAACTACTCCCTCCGTCTGTGATCTACCACCAGAGTATTGTGACCGGCCGTTTAAAATAGGAGTAATTTTAAGTTCTTTAGTTATAAGGTAGTATTTTAATTTTAATCTTTTTTGCAGTTTGTAATTAGTAAATTAAATATTCATTTGTACATATTTTCTTCTTTCTTTTCCTTCAAAGTTAGGGTCCTACTGGTATGGTCAGGTAGGAGCTAATTTCTTCTTTTTTTCTTTATATTAATTATAACCTTGCCCCTTTGGATAAAAGGGGTAACGTTATACTATATTATATATCTATATATAACACACTATTTATGTTTTGATAAATAAATAAAATATGAGGTACATTATCTATTACAATCGTAAAGCATTTGTCTCTACCAAATTTTGTTCTTACGTTGTATTCTAAAATATCATAATTTTCTCGAGCTATACTTGAAATGTTTCGGTTCATAGATTGTTTCTCTGTCACATTAGTTAAACGTTGCCTCACTTTACCGACATTGTCGTCTTGTACTAGATTATCTCGTATATTATTTGGCACTTAACCTATTTTATAAATGAAAATGGGTTCGTTTTGTTTCAAATCGTTTTCTTGTTTGGATTAAAATTGGATGGCATAAAGAGCCAATAGTTTGACAGATGGTAAGCTGATACCTGAGACCTTGTTATTAGTAGTTTTAGTAACAAAAGAAATTGTTATTAAAAAAAAACTTAGTAGATCCTTCGACAACAAATCAATCTTCATTCATTACCACCATTGTTCTTATTATATGTATAAAAACTTATCAATTTTCTTTGAGATACAAAATAATTGATGGAGTTGGAGAACTTTGGTAATGTAACGGTAACGGTCAACCCGTTACCGTTACCAACGGGTAAAGGTTTTTTCATCCCACCATCTCGGAAAGAGTATTTTTGCTAATCGATATCTGAGTCCAAAAGCGGTTTTTATTCGCTAGAGTATAAAGTAAATTTGAATTTGGAATATCGTGTGCACTAAGTTGGTGAATTAAAAACCTCTTTCAACCTATTTACTTATTTACTCTATGGTGCCGAATTCATCATACAACCTTTTTTTTTGTTAAAAACTCAGACTCGAAACCTTTTTGCTGTACTTTTTTTTTAATTTGTTTTGCGCGCTCCATTATCTTTTCACGTCATATTGTTAAAACCGTATGTTAAAAATAATTAAGAAACTAAAAAGAGTGATTAATTTTTTTATTTGTATGTAGTCATTTCCTCGCTGAGGTGGGATGAAAAGTTACGTGTTGCACTCTAGTGCAAAAATTTTTTACCTTGTACTCTTTTAATTTCCTCGCTGACGCTCAGGATTCTAATTTTTGAATCCTTCGCTTGCTCGGTCATCAAAAGTAAGCACGCGGTTATAAAGCAACTTTTTACTCTTGTATAACTAATAACTATTTTTTGAAGAAGTTTAGTTAATTGAGGACGAGGTATTTGTAGGACAGTCTGTGTGACTGTGACCGAAAAAATAAACCAATATATTCTGTTCTGATTCACCTACTTGAATTATTATTGAGAATTACATGCAAAGTTCTGTAACTGCCCACTTATATTTTCTCTGTTGGTCTGTATTCCTTAATTATAACTCTTTCATTTTGACAATAATCGTCTTGTCACAAAAAATTTCGACATGCCTATTGAGGAGATGTTTCGATTCTTTTTTATACATATCCGCGGCTATCTCCTGTTTAGACAATTGTACTGCTTTATTTACAGCATAAAAGATTCCACATATGAAGCGTCTACTTATTCAAAATATATCTGATATTACTACTTACTGTTGTACTGATATCCTCCATAATCGTCAGTGATGGCGAAGATAAACGGAATCTAAGAACCTTAAAAACAACACAAACTCCCCGCCAGCTTCCGTATCGCGATAGCGGAACTTTGAAACTTTCCAGTTTACTTATCGTTGAGCGAAGATGCGACGTTGAGTCTTTGAGATTATACGTTTGTAATTTCAGAATTTGCTGTAGAAAATCGATGTTTTCAAGATTTTCTATTCTGGCATAGCAGAGATGATTTGCTACTTGAGGCCTTTGTAAGCACACAATTTAAAATAAAAATCATGAAATGGAAATTGCAAATAATTTGATCCACAGCTTTTGTATTTTCATCATTTCCTCATAGTTTTACTTTTTTCAGAGTTCTCTTTTAAAAAGTTCTGCTGACTTGTATTTTTAGGTTTTCCTGGAAAAGGGTTTGCATACGATCAATTCTTATTTCAAAAACCCTGACTTCGCGGAAGTAAGCCATGGTGAGTAAGCCATAGCATTAGGAGGTATCGATTCCCGTCGGTACTGAAGTAATTTGCATATACTTTTTTCACCAAACGCTACCTTGACCTGTATCGACTATTCGAGTGTTCGCAGTTAAGCATGTTTCTACTCAGGACTTTCTATTGTTCCGGATCAATAGCGAAAATTATAATCCTGAATCTATGAATTTAGTTTGATAGCAACTTTTTTGGAACTACAAATTAAAGAACAGTTTTAAAAATATAGCTACGTTTATTTCACATAAGGAGACGACAGAGGTAATGGCAAACTTAGAAATGTAGTTAGGAAATCGGTTGCAATAATCAAATGCTATGACAACTTCACCTATATTTAGTTTAAAATCATCTTCTTAAATCACAATAGTTCATCACCTAATGATTATCACAGAGTAGTATTGTCATTCAACTCTTCGGCTAGCGTAGTTACGACAACCGTATCGTCACAAACAGAAACACGTCACCGCCATTAAAAAACCACAAGCCATGAACTTGGCACTTCCTACAAGGCCACCATACACATTTCAATAGTTAACAACTTTCCCCGAATCGTTTAGCTGCCATATGCCACTGAAAGTAGCAGTAGTGTGGTGACTGGTGACGTAACACACCTGCGTCGCCGTAACGATTTATACGTCTAGACTCGACACGACTCACCTAATGAAACTGCTATTGTATGTGTGTTACCATTTTTCACCAGTTCTGGTTTTTTAACGCATTTAAGAATATTAATTATACGAGCAAATGATTTTATTATAGTTCACCAAAAGGTGAGCGTTTCTGAATCAGGTCGAGCAAAGATTCGTTTGTCTGTCGAAAATATCTGTTAAATGTTGGTACTTAAGGATAGGACTCGTATTTTCCAATGAAGTTGAAGTGGAGACCAAACTTGGTGTAAGTACGAGTTTGAAGAAGCGTAAAAAAATTAGGCTTCGGGTATTCTCATTTGCGGGTTGTGTGGTTTTCTGTGGCATCATAGTTCCTATACGGCTGGATCGATTTCTATGTTTTTTATTTGTTTGAAAGTTCGGGTAAAAAACGTGTCAGGGGTTGCTTGCGGTTGTACACACGTAACAAGTAAAAATGTAAATTTTGAAAAACCCCCGACATTTGTAATTATCATAGTGTATAGTGGTCTACTAGTCAAGCCCTTTCTTTTGATATCCATATTGAGGAAGTTGTGAAATAATTTGTAATCCGATATTTTGTTGCGGCTGCTTAAAAACTCATAACACCCGTCGTTTTTGCGTCGAGGGTTAAAAAGAAGGAGTACGGGCGCTGTAGAATCCGCGTCGGTCAGCTGTTCGCAGAACTAGTAAGTAATATGAAAACTAAGAACACTCAAGTGATTAGAAAGCAGTGCTCCCGTTCGGTATGAATAAATTTTCATATGGATTTTCAGTCTTCACTCATTAGTTCACTGTTCCAATGTTTGTTCACACCGGATTAGAGCGCTATGAGGTCAGCTGCTCAACCGTCACATGCTTCCGACTCCGACCTCGGTTTTCACAAAAATATAATAAAGAGCCAATTACGTTTTTAGCCACTTTAATATAAAGCGAGCCTCTTTCTGACATCTACGGGCTCGGCAAGAGTAATTGCTTGCCGTGTTGTTATGTATTTTTGTTTCGTTTTCGTGATTTGGTTTGTTAGAGTTTTACTATATATGGGAATGTTAGTGTACACTTTATTTGCAACCTTGAAAGGTAGCGGTGACCTTTTGCCATCGCTAAAATTCAATTACAATCTAACCCAGCCACAGATATTAGGTCCCAAGAAAAGACTAATCATGCCCCTTAGATATACAGTTCTGTAGTCAATACAATTGCAATATAGGTAGATACAGCCAAATGAAACTACAAGCTACTGTCAAGCTATCAAGCTATAAGGTGCTGACTGTAGAGGCGCAGGCAGCTGCAAGCTAACCGGTGACGTCACAGTTCTCAAACAATCGTTTACGTCGCTAAATTGAAATTTCCATCTATCAGCGTCATTTGTCATTATTGTTCTCTCGTCGCTCGGACCTATTGAGCAAGTCTTCTCGTAAACTAAAAGCTTAGCATCTAACCGGCGACCCTTCATAAATTTTGCCGGCTGGGCGGCCCTGTCATTTTCTTACTTATCTTTTGTTTGGAGAAAAAGTGTTTTTCGAAAGGTTCGTATACTGAACTTTGAACACTATTCTGTTGAAAAATCTTTTCCAGTTGTTAGAACCGGCCCCATTGCTTAGAAGCTTGGTATTTAGTACTTATCTATTTTTACGGATTTCACAAAAAAGAGGAGGTGCTGAACTCGGCTGGTATTTCTTTTTGTTTGTCTCCTCGTTTTCCAAAGTGTCTGAACTTATTTGAAAGGTGTACCATGTACTTAATCCCATTTTAATTAAAATTGGTTCCTTAGTTTGTTTTAATTAGTAAAATTATAGGCGTTTGCCAAATTAGAGTCAGGAATCACAGTTTTTTATAAGACTGCGTAATTAAGTCTCTTTGTGAAATCGATAGGAATGAGTACAGAATTGATTTACAAACATGTCTTATTAAACGTTTTTGAAATAAATCTATCTATCTTCCATGTATAAAAATGAATTGCTTTTCGTTTGTCTTGCTTAAACTCGAGAATGGCTGCACCGTTACAAATTTCGCCGGGTCAGCTAGTTCATTTATGAAAATACACTACTTACATATACAGGAGAGGCACTCGAAGTGTTACCAACTTTAAGTTGCTATAGCAACCAAACTGTTTACAATATGGCGCCCATTTTTTCACAGTCGTAAGTCTATTGTATTGTTCCTAAACATACAGAAGCTCATTGTTTTTCGTCGCTGCTAAAAAAAGTTATCCAGATGGAATTCAAACGCCACAGTGTCATTACTTTGTATTTGGCTGGAAAATCGCAACCAGCCATTGTTAATGCGCTACGACATTTACATCTGAATAAAATGTTTGTGTATCGGACCATCATGCGTTACAATGATAAGGGTAGCATCAAGAAACGCCATGGAGGTGGACATCAAACAACAGCAACATCATCAGAAATGGTTCGAAAGGTAAAGGCTAGAATTAAACGAAATCCACGACAAAGCGCAGTTAAATTGGCGAAAAGTCTTAATGTATCTGCCCGGAGCATAGGACGCATATTAAAAAATAAACTACAACTGAAGCCTTACAAAATACAAAAAGTGCAAGACTTGACACTTGCACAAAAGGCAGTTCGCCTAAAAAGAGCTAAGGAGTTAAAGCAGTTGCACGTTGATAGCAAGCTTGAAAATTTGGTATTTTCCGATGAAAAAATTTTTACGGTTCAGCAATATGTGAACAAACAAAATGATCGCGTATGGTTAAAGTCTAAATCAAACGACAATTTAGACCAACGAATTGCTCTGCGAAAGCAAGCACCAGCATCAGTGATGGTTTGGGCCGCGGTAACTGCTACGGGACGTTCATCTCTCGTTTTCATTGAGCAGGGTGCAAAGATAAACCAGCAAATCTACCGTGAAAAGATTTTAAACGATGCTTTGTTACCTTGGACACGTAAGAAATTCGGTAGAAACCATTGGACGTTTCAGCAAGACTCGGCACCATCCCACAAAGCCCGTGTAACCCAAATTTTTTTGCAAGAAAAATTTCCGAGCTTCATTTCTTCGCAACAATGGCCACCATATTCGCCGGACTTAAACCCAATGGATTTTTCCATATGGTCAATTCTAGAGGCCAAAGTGTCAGCAAAAAAATATGAGACAGTCGACGCCTTATAGATTGCTCTTCGCCGAGAATGGAACAAAATTTCAGCAGACCACATTCGTGCAGCGTGTGAAGCCTTCTCGGACAGACTCGATGCTGTTATCCGCGCTAAAGGTGACCACATCGAACAATATTTTTTTCTTTTTAATTTTAAATGTTTTTTTTCTAAATATTGAAGTTTATAAATAAAAAGAAACAAAATTGTCAAAATTACAGCATTTTGAATTGGTAACACTTCGAATGCCGACCCCTGTAAAATAACTTCTCTGCTTTTTTAACCTTTCTACTCCCAGCATAATTAACGATCAACATTAAATAAACCGCTCGCCTATTCAAGAACGAGTAGCAAGAGTTAATTAAAAGCCTTCGTGTTTTCAGAAGTCAGAATTTAAATGCTAGACCTTAAGGAATTATATTGGGAGGCATGTATAAGTAGATACCGGTATTTTCACACCGCATTCGTTATCCGCAGTGCACTTGAGCCTATGGATTTAAGGGAGATCTGTAGTTTTACTATAATCTTCTGATTTGCTGTAAGACGTATTTTCGAATTTAAACTAATTAATAATTGTCGAAAGCGTTGCATGACAGAACTGTGAAAAGACATAAATATCACATAAGAATAATGATTCATGAAGTCACGCTTTCGTTGGTGTCAGCGTGGTAGAAAAATCCAAAAAGCTTAGTTACCCTATATTATTTCACACCAGATGCCTTTATTCATCATGTCACCAGCATGATAAATAAAGGCATCTGGTGGTGAAACGTAAAAACATCCCTGACTTCTTTTTTTCACGTTCCAACCGAATTAGTTTCGTTAGTTTAGCAACACCGATTTCTTGGCCTTCGTCCAATGAATAGTTCTGCTGACGTTTCAGTGCCATAGGCCGACAACATGATGTTTTGCTCCATTCGAAGCAGAATTGTGTAAACAAACAATGCTAGTTTGATCCCTATTGGTCTCTAGGTTATCTACCTAAAGTAAGTGTTATGTAATATAGACCCTGGAGCTGGAATTACGGGACCCTAATTTAAAAGATGTGATTCTTTTCGAAAGAAATCCTGATATGTTATCATGAAACTGTTGGCGAGGCCCTGTTCACGATCTCAGAGCTATTCAGGGGGTTTTAGGGCGAGCTACTTACTACACCTAAATTAAGAAGATATTGAGATACCTTATTTCGTAGATGTACCTACTCTGTTCTTGACTCTCTTTTTACAGAGTTCAAAAAGTAGGAGGTTCTTAATTGGTTGGAATTATTTTTCTAAGGCATGTCCGACATCTCCGTGGCACTTGTGACGGTTTGGTTTATATTTCGTTTGAAGAGTATATTTTCAGTTGGTTTGATATTAATTTTAGCAAAATCGGTCCATTAGTTTAGTGTAAATTTGAATAGCTGTAATATTTGTTTACTTGTGCCAAGTACTAACTAGTTTGATACAATTTTTACACATAATTATGGTTATACATACCTACTTTGATACATTTTGAAATCGTTCACATAATATTTGTCTCTTCATTCATCGCACTGCTGTTTGAAAATCCGCAGCACTCCAATTCATATTTAATACGGACATCAATTATTGTTTCGAGGTTCGCACATCCAAGGTCAGTCGCTGCAGCATTTCGTTTGCCAAGTGCGGTGGAATTTTCAACAGTTTTTGTCTGCATTTGATATATTTTTACAGCATAATATGTAAATGTAACTTGAGTATAACAGCTATAAATACAAATTATATTTTCTCTGTCATTGGGCTCAAAAAAAACTCAAAGAGAAGAATTGATATGTCTCGTTACAACAGTAACCTAAGGGTAAAAGAAAGGAGTTTCATTTACAGAGGTCCAACGCACTTTGTATGCCGCTAATCTTACGCACCTCGTGTAATTGGATATTCTGAATGTAGTCCTTGTGTACTATGTCATCGGTTGTTCTGTTCAATATCGGACTTTTTTGACACGAGTTTAATAGTTTCGCCTGTGTCCTTGGAAAGGGATCTTTGAACGTGGTATTTACCTCCTTATAAAATTTATAATTTAGAACCTGGCACATGACATAATAATGCAATAATTTTTCTACTATTTAGTTTAGTTATATTTAAATACCTTTTTAAAAATAACCATTATCATATCCCTCATAGTTCCGTAACTCTACGGCAAAGGGTATATGACGGATAAATCCATTTACTTTATCTAATATAATATTAAAATTTGATAGACAACCATTTTCACCTGAGCAGACAACGCAATAAATATTCCTCTTAGTTATTCAGCAACACCCGCTCGCATCTGAAAATGGTACTTAAATTGTAGAAAATAAAAATATTGGTTCACCCTCCTCAGGAACCGTCTGTTTGGATAGCGCAGACGATAAATAATCGCGACCCCCGAAGGAAAACAATGCATCCCTCACTTTCGGGTTGAAATGGAAGACAAATATTGGCACGACGTGTTGCAAAATAATCAATTTTACGGCCAAAATGTTGTCCAAATGGATATATAAAAGGCACAAAATCTTTTGTGTTCTTTGCGAGGATAAGGTATTTGTGCTCTAGAGGTAATTTAATTATTGTGATTTGCATAATGAAAGACTGATGCATGAATGTGAGTCTAGATGTTGTGACAGCCTTTAGATAAGAATACCCTACGTTTGGTCCAAACTTTATTTTATCCATTTATGGTAAAATTCTATATTGTTGGCATGGCAATATTAATTCCAAATATAATTTGAATACTGCAGCATTCGCTACAAAGATCGTGAAAAGCTTTAAGGCAAATATTCACATTGAAAGGGTAACCAAAAATCCAGCGGAAACACAAAAGAAAAGCATAAAAATTTTGCCCCGCGGTGTGGGTACAAGAACGAAAATACCTACACCCGGTGGCGGGAAAAATGAAATATAGCCAACGCTAGACGCCCTCCCTAGCGAGAACGGATGGGTCTGTGATGTTCTTAGCAATGCACCATATCGTAGGTACGCCTTTTTTAGATTCTCCGATCCTCATATTGAAGTGTTCCTTTTAGTTTTTTAGCATTATCAGAATGATTATCAAGATATTGCATATTTTTAAAGTTATTACGAGTACTTAATATTAAATTAGGCTCTGCCTGATGCAAGTATAATAAATTCATGAAGGCCTTTATTAAATTGTTTTAACACAACAGTTATGTTAAAATGTAAATGTTTTTAATTATCTCAGGTATTCATTAATGTATTTATAAAGTTATTATTATATTTCAAAAATATTACCCTTCTTTTTGGGCAGTCGGGTAAAAACACGAGTGCATTACTTAATGAAATACCTTTATCGCTTTAGTCTAGTTACGTAATTTCGAGAAGTAATTCAGTGGGCCCTGTGGCGCAACGGATAACGCGTCTGACTACGGATCAGAAGATTCCAGGTTCGAATCCTGGCAGGGTCGCATGTTTTTTTTTGTTTATTTTGTCCACGTGTAATTTATGCTTACACGGTAAATATATACCGCCACATTCTGTACAGTTAGTCTCATTATTATGTATGGATGGTATAACATTTAAAAACCTTAATCAAATTTCAATCAATGGCACAGTTTACTCAACTAATTTAAGATGAATTTGTGTACACTAGTTTAGATCGTAATTATCTCGCAGTAATGTAAGGCAAGCAAGCGGTTCATTAGGTATGCATAAGGGCGGCTCCACACTGGCGCACCGCACCGCGCCCGCGCCGCGATTCGATGTAAAGTTACACGACGTTTCGGCAACGCTCAACTCGCCTCGCCCCGCTCCATTCCATCGTAACATTTACATACATATTAATGCGGCAAGGATGAGCTCCGACAACTAAACCTTGCTCTGCGGCTTTGTCATGTTAATCCGCGCCACCGTAAACATCGAATTTGAAAGGTCACAGAATCAGCACTACCTAATTAATTAGCCAGAACGCATTCGCCGCGAGTTTCTTAAACTGAATATAGATATGAAGTTAGAAAAGTATTTTCAATTTGTTGATTGGAAAGTGGCATGTACATACGTACCTACTGCGCAGCTTGCACTCGCAAATGGAGCTCTGGAGTGAGTGAAATAAATGAATTTGCATTGAAAAGTTAGGAATCTAAATATGTTGCATGCATGAATTGGTCCACGTTTTGTAGTTACTCAATCAAATGCAAAAGAATTTTGTATATTTGAATTTTTATACATGATTAATGATCTGTGTACATTAATTATGTATGAAAGCGTTTATATTAATTTTATTATGTATACATATTAGTTTGATTGCCTACATCTTTCGTGTAAGAGCTAAACGGAGGCAAGATTTAAGTTTAGCAATTTGCTATTTCATATAGATTGATTTACGTAAACTCGTAGCAGAGAAGATATGACATATTTAGAAAATGGATTATAAGTAGATTTTACTAATTTAATGTTTTTTTTCAATATATCGACTTTTATAAATTAAGGAATGAAAACTTAGTCACATGTGACGTTTGAGCAGATCAGACCTCCAATTCACATCGCCCCACGACCCTATAGATGTAAAATAAATAAATGTATAAAGGTCAAGGACTCAAGTGAACACTGTGAAATATTAATACTACCCGCGGTTTATCGCGAGAAGCCTACTTCTCTTCTAAAACATGTGGGTCGAGTGGCTCCCTTGACCTGATTCTGTGGACCTGTTGCTGTGCTTTTATAAAGGGGATCCATAAAAAAACATTAGCTTAGGTACAAAGATAATCTTACTCAGTGGAGTTATAGCACTGTTTAAAAATTCAGTATTTAGTAGATTGGTTGAAAACTACGACACGTACGAGAGTACCGGCATTCAGAGAAACATACAGATTTGCAGACGAAAGAACAATTTGTCCTGACTCGATGCAGTAACTCTCGCTCCTTCTGCTAATGTGCGCTATGCATAACTGAGTTACAAAATAAGGCTACAAAGTTTCGGCTATTTCTAAGCAAGAATTTTTGATCACAAAGCTTAAAACTGTAGATTAAACGAAATTGTTTTGTTTATTCCAGATCAACCTCCGTCTGATCCTGGTGTCCGGCAAGACGAAGGAGTTCACATTCAGTCCAGTCGACTCGGCGGGGGACATAGCCATGCACGTGTACGACAACTGGCCTGAAGGTATCTACAATTTTCCTTGAATATACTATACATACATAACATAATTTTATTACACTATCGACGCTTTATGACGACTTTACATAGTGCCGTGGCTGTCGCTGGTAACAGGGTTATTAGACGCGAAACGCCTTATAAACAAGATAATAGGTAAGCAAGTTTTGTTTTACATATTCGGTATTCGACTAATCAAGCTTTCTTTTATTTGATACCCATATTGAGGGGGTTGTAAAAAAAATATGTTGGATTGCGCGTCCACCAAAAGTTTGCATGTTTTTTATAAATTAGATAACATATACGCCCTTTTTTCACGTCAAGGAAGTTAACATAATGAATATAAAAAACTTGTGTGCTTTGAATTTAATATGTTCATGTGTCGCGTCAATGTACCTACTTAGTCTGATATGACCAAAAATGTAGAGCTTTATTGTTAATTGAGCTATTACTGACAAACTTTTGTAACATGAGAGCTACAAGTTTTATTGGTCTTTATCGATCAACAAGCAATTTACTCTGTTCAACTTAGCGACAACATAAAAATAAAAGTAAAACAATGAGCTTTGTAGGTAGATTGAATATATTTATTTATATGTCCGTATAAAGGAGAACACCAAAACCAAGGGCGTACATAAAAATCAATGGCAAGGTAGTCGCATTCTACTATTACGTAAAACTGTAGAAGGTTACATTAACACGTAATATCTGTACTGATTTTTCGTACAAATGTTTCCTCTATATCCTCTCTGGTTTTTGACATCACAGTAAATATTTTTACTATATATATACAATCACCACCATTGTTCATAGTATAAAACAATTCTACAAATTTAGAGCTTTAAAACCGTTTTGCTATAAAGTCTATAACATAATTATTGTAGAATAGTCTGAATAGAGAGCTTCACTTTGTACTTTAAAACCAGCTCTGCTGAGTTTTCGAAAACTTTATAAATACCGGAGTTCAATGATTCCTAGAAAATGTCAGTCAGTCAGGACTTACTCCTTTATATATATAGATTCCTCACCGGAAGAATTTAATGTATAAAAAAATATGTTTTACTATCATAGCGAATTTTCACATTAATAAACATTGAAAATAATAGTACAGTCATAGAAAACAATTTCAATTAAATACCTCTTCAAAGGATTTTTTAAACATAATCTTATTTTAAGTTTCTTTGTAGCTAAGTTTGTTTAAGTCAAACATTTTATTACAGTATGTACCGCTTCTTTATTTATGTTTTTTTGTACAAATAATCTTTACTCTTACAAGCACTCAAAACATTTGTAGTAGATATACAATGAGAAGGAGAGGTATGACTCAAATAAATAAAGTAGGTATGCAAAGAATACCAAAGTGTAAAACAATTAACATATAATTAAACGTTTAAGTGCTGCCCCTGTTTTGTTGTGAAGCCGGTAGTGTTTGGTAGTCGTTTTATAACCGAGGTTGAGGTCGACTTAACACAATTTTATCGAATTAATTTATGTTAATCGAACCTTGGCTCTTCATTACATGAACCTTTATTTTTTTTAACTTGCTATTTTACGAATAGTGGACGCTGTGAGTTTTTGTTATACATAGTTGGTATTTAACGGATGCTTGAAAGTTCTGGCAGAACATGAGCCGCCTCGTTGTCGCCTCTGTAAACTCTGTATACAATTCAGTTTGCAAAACTCTATAAAATCAACGGAAAAAGTGATAAATATATTGCGATTGTGTAATATAATAGTTACTCGTATCTCTTATAGTAGGTATTCTCTTTATTTTTGAATCGGCAAATTATCTTTGTGCAATTGTTATATTGCGATTTTTTTCTTTGAAAATGGAAACACGTAAAAATCGCGTGGGTTTCAGAGATTAATACAATGGCTGTCATAGAAAAAAACCTCTTTTACGAGCTGGGCGGGCTATTTTTATTATGGGTATAAAACACCATAGACGCAATCTAAATTGCAAAAATACTCGTAACGTTATTATTTACGCGATACGTAACGGTCGATAAATATCCGATGCGGGGGTGATCATCGAGGGGGTGCAATGGGGTGTGCCTTTACCGACGGCTCGTGGAAATCAGTTATGCCATTGTCAAATAAAGCGATTTTCCATATACGTAATGAATATTGGTCGCTTTGAAGATCTTTGGATCGTTAGCTTTTTTCATATTGTTTGTTTTGTCGTACTGAAATAATTTAGTTACAATGTAAGTCAAACATATTTATTACACATTTTAAATTGTTGTGTTTTGTACTTTATTGTAAAAAATATCTTGTGAGATAACTTATAAAAGATTTGTTATCTTTACCAAACCTACACGTAAATGAACTGCTTTACTAAGTAATATCGGTCATTTCTATATTTTGCGAGACATGAGCGTCCAAGCACGAAATCAGAGGAAATGTCGTATTTATATGAGTTATTCCGTCTAATCTCACACTTATCTCATAATATTAGTGAATTACTTGGCTTGCCCTCGTCACTGTATAAAACTTGTACACAATCGTAATTTGCTGGATGAGAATGGAATATATTTAGTCACCCAAATTCGTCGTTTTCGGCGATTAGATATCCACAAACAACCTAACTTTAATAACTGATCATTTCACGTTGATTTTTGTCCTTATTATGTCATAATTTACTGAAATTCTTTTGTAGAACGAATGCAATGTAATATTATTGAAACGAGTTGATTAAAGACACGGATCATATCGAAAATATAAACTCTGATATGAACATCGAGCAACAATCGACGCTCTTTTATCGTAAAACTGCCACGTTTAGTGTTCAAAAGCCTCCGCAAGATCAAATCACACAGTCGAATGGTTCCCATTCTCGGTGGTAAAATCCAAAATCCCTGTAAAAGTACCTGCAGGGGTTCTCCTGCAAAGAAGTTGAGTGATTCATCACACATAACAATACATTTATGTGCATAAAATAACCCCGAAATGCACATTCCTTTATGTAAATGTAACTGTTATTCCATAACTCTGTTACTTAGCTATTCTTCTCAGATTCCTTATTTCGCCAGATATGCGGAGGAATTCCCGGGGCTTGATGTTATGCTAATTTTATTATGTTTTTGTCGGTTTCTTTCGTTCGCCGGCTCCGACTCTGGCTCCGGGCTCACCGTTCGTGCGAGCAATTGAAAATGAAAGAGAAATTACGTTTCGATTGTTGCCGCTAAATCAAAGCTTTTTTACTTTTACGGAAACTCCCAATTCCTAATTGCTTTTAATTAGCTTGTTTTGTGATAAATATTTTAGTAAAGCATCTTTTTGTTGTTGTTTGTTTCGGCAGTTCCTGAACATCTATTTTCTCAATTCCTGAAATGAATTGTTTAACTAAATAAAATAGTATTTTGAGAAGCTATTTTGAAAGTTGATCCAGTTAACTAACGGTGTAAAAATAAATAATTATGAGAATATTAAACACCCATTGGGCCACGAGTAATAAACTAAACATCGAATTGCTCTGGAACAAAAATATACGGATACGGATGCCACGTAAATAAATTATATCTGTCAATATTTGTTTTTTCTCCAAACATCGATGAAACATGTGTTAGGTCAGTCGACCTACCTACTAGTGCGTCAGCAGAGCGCGTTGAAAAATATATTCGGATGCGACCTCGGCCGGTGTAGGGCGTTACGCGAGGTTAGTTACCCGCCTGCGTATCGGTCTGTCGCGGTGTATGCGCGCCTTTAGATTCACTAACGAAAGCAATAGGCTAAGCAAAAATGTTGGATTAACAATTCGGTCAAGTCAAAAAATAATAATACAGCTAACGTGAAGTGACAAAACGAAACGATGCTTGCCTTGAGGCCTTGATACCCGAGAAAAAATATTTTTCTAAAGTATTCATATAGAAATTTGTGTTCGAAATTCCAATGATTGTTAAATATTAAAATATACTGTTAATTGTCTTGTATATTTTAGTTTTTTTTTAAATACGTGCGGTGCGAATAATTCTGATAATCCTTTTAATCCTTGCCAGCTTCAAAAAAATCCAGTAGGTAATTCTAAGATCGTAGGACCGACGACGCCGAATTTACAGAGAAACTAGAATTCATTAGACGAATAAATTAAGCACATAGCGTTAACGTTAGTATAGCGCATATGAGCGCATCGCGTCAGTTTCGTTGGGCCAGTTGGTATATGATAGAACTCGCGATAGCGTGATGTGTCGTGCCTAAACTACTGTATACAGTTGCAATAGCAACCTAACGGTACCCATTATAAATTTGGTAAGCCTGGCTTGCGATAGCAATCAGGTTGGCCTAGCATTTTACGCGGAAGGTATTGAGTTAAGGTTCATCACACGCCCGCTAGGGGCGCTGCTCAAGTTTCTCTACATTTATCTGCTAATGATTATTGGTACTATAAGAATGTTCAATTTATGGTAGGCTAGATAAATTACATTCTTAAAATTGTACTTAAAATGATTTTTAAATCAGTCTTGTCTACTTCGTAATAGCTATTTATCATCTCTTATCAGTGTGGGGACAAACATGAGACGCTACGAATAGGACGTCATTACTGACTCACATTATCAGTACTATTTAGTTGATCTCTATAAATGGAAGACTGTTGTTTCTATTATTAGATACTTAAACAACCAACTCTACAATTGAAACCGAACGAAACATACACGAAAGTGAGTAAAAATATAAACTCTACATATGCAGGGTTTTCTCGAACACTAGCTTTTTGAGACGGTCTTTCTTCAAATTAGTGGCTTTTGAAGCAAGCGAAAACTTACTAGGTTTCCATGGGTTTCTTTATTATGGAACAGCGCCATCTATCGGCTGTCGCTTCTACTCGTAAAAGGCTGAATAAATATCGCGTTTGTGTTTGTTGACTCATCACAGTGTGTGTGAGTTGGCGCGCTCATGATAGCAATCGACATTTACGGCGCGCCTGTCGAGAGCCTCCATAGCTCAGGGGTTAGAGCACTGGTCTTGTAAACCAGGGGTCGAGAGTTCAAATCTCTCTGGGGGCATTTAAGGTTTTTTGCTGCTTATAATTTTGAGTGTTGGATTGTCGTTTCATAAATCTTATGTTTTGGTGAATTTTGTTCAGGAACAGCAGGAAAGTGACCACGATGTCAACAGTTAGCGGAACTTCTATTTTAGTCTTCGTGTTTCAGACTTGCTTAGTAATTTTGTTAACTACTATATTCATGTAATGTTATTATTAATCCTGACTGTTTGTTTTATTTTAAACCTACATCAAAAAGGAGAAAGTTGTACATTTTTCGAAATATTTTTTGATCGATTTGAATATATATATTTTTGTTGGTACGAATATCTATTTCTATATTTTTTACAATAAAATTGTAAATGTGTTTCTTTTGCTTTAGTGTGTAAATAAATTAAAC
This sequence comes from Ligdia adustata, assembly GCA_947049295.1. Taxonomy (NCBI): domain Eukaryota; kingdom Metazoa; phylum Arthropoda; class Insecta; order Lepidoptera; family Geometridae; genus Ligdia; species Ligdia adustata. Next base: position 4,708,406 of record OX346233.1, read on the forward strand.
GCAGTTTTTAACGGTCTAATCTTATTTTTTATAACCTTGAAAAAAGTGAAAACCGTTTTGAACTTTAAGTCGGATTTCGCCTTTTTTGTATAATTATATGTATATGATGTGGTTTATAATAATGTGTGATCTGGTGTGGGCTTCCAGCGGACTGGGCGGCGGAGTGCGTGTCCCGCGCGGAGATCCTGCGGCTCATCTACCAGGGTCGGTTCCTGCACAGCTCCGTGACGCTGGGCGCGCTCGGCCTGCCGCTCGGACGCACCACCGTCATGCACCTCGTGCCGCGCGAGCACCTGCCTGAGCCTAACTCACACGGTACGACACACTACCACCACTCACCACTATTCTCTTTCACTCTTGCTCAAGGGATTTTCTCGCAATCATCGGCAAACCACTTGAGACAAATCTTGACTGCAGTTACGATTTAGGACTCTTTGGCGGATCTTGTTATACCATTTCTTTCTCTCTCAGTCTGTACTTAAGGATTTGCTCTATTTACAATCACCGGAAAACAAATTGAGTCATTGAGGTTTCTCGCGTTCGCTGAAAAAATGGCGTCTCTGTCCGTGTATTTGTCGCAAAACTAGTGATTCTGCAAGTTTTAATGTGTGATATTAGTGGATTATTAACTATTTATGTCATGTTTATTTACACAAGTGTGGGCAAGCGACATAAAGACGGAATAACGTGCTTTTCGTGTCCGCGGGAAAACACCATAAACCCTGGTAGTCTCCGCCGCTTTACGCGGGTGATATACTCGTACATGATGATATTTTAACTTGACCACGATAACTTATTACTTGATATTTGACTTAACTTGATTGATTAATAACTTGAAAATTGGTAAACTTTTGATAGAGTCCATCGATCCCAAAGAGCGTTGGACTCTTAAAAACTCCTACTTAAAGTAAGTTTTATTTTTTTAAGGGTAGGGAAGGTGTTGTCAAATTGGTTCTCATCCCGGTTCTATCTCTTGCCTTTAAGGTAAGCTGTGTAAAGATGGACGGCTGGGATTATAGGTAGGTTACTCAGCAAAATTTTCATGTAATTTAAATATTGACTCTAATGTATTTATTGCAATCATTGAGATCATAATTTCATCCAAAGTCAAACTTTTTTGTTTAAACTAATTAAAAAAATACTTACAACCTACCTATTATGTCTACAGTCATTAAATGGATGGAAGAGATATATACTCGTAATAAATATTTGTTTGTCAAAATGAATCGCAAAGTTTCATTAAAGTAGGTTGGTTTAAATATTTTGATATGCCAAAGCTCAAGGATAGGCAGTGATTATTATTTGTATATTTTTCAGAAGTCCGATGGAGCTAACAAATATAATAACCTACCCGTTGTCCCAACCTTCCTCCTTCCTTTTCAATAGTAAGTCTTGATCATGCCCGTCCACAACATACTCGTATCCATAGTACTTGAGTTTTCATTTGTATTGTATTTAAAACTAACATTTTACTATGTATTTACCAGCTATTATTTTACAATGTTACCTCTCGCCCTCTGTTTAGACTATACATGAACCTAAGCACTGTATACCACTTGATTATATAAATTTGCCAATACCATAAGTTTGTCAATTTAGTTCTATGACTATTAATTTATACCAGAAAACGGTATTGTGACGCTCGAAGTGAAGTTGGACCTATAGATTTCATTCTATTGGATTTGTAGCATACCATCATACAGTAATTTGTATAATTGTTAGCTAATGTTATTGTTTTTATTATTTCCAGATCAACGACAGAAGAGTAAAGGTGGTTCCAGCAGTTGTTGTTCAGCATCCTGCTGCATATTGTAATGCCCCTCGTGGCAGCGAGAGGGAGCTGTACAAGCGGCGTGCACGTGCGAGAGGGATGCTAGACCACAGACTCTTATTGTGTTCACAGTGTAGAAACCAGGATAACGTGCGCCCTTCGACTTACTCGGACCCGGCACTTGTGATGTTTTCCAATTGAACATATTGGTCATGTTCAAATTGTATTCATTATCCCTTCGTATGAGTAGATTCGTTGACAATACTTTACAAATCTTTGCACAATCATAAAATAATTGGTTAAAGCGCACACGAACGAAAAGGTTCGTTTGAGAATATCGCAAGTAAAGCATCTCTTTAGCAGCCGATTGGAGATTCGATTATTTAAATTCTGGATAGGTTGTTTGTAAATCTCCGCATAAGTCATAGATACATACTCGTAGATACTGTTAGCAATGAGCCATCGATCTGTTTTTATATAGACGGATATATCAGATTCATACACGAAATTAAAAGTAAAACACCAACAGCTATATCGATAAGCGCGTCTCAACTTTAAGTATTTTGTCTTGTTTTAGCGCGTGTTTTTCTGCGTCGAATGAAACATGACAAAAGACTCTCAAACTTGCGACGCGTTTATTAATAAAGCGACTATTGTTTAATACAGCATATCAGGACGACTCCACTCTATCCAGAAACTTGCAATGATTTAGTATTATTTAGGCCATGAATTTAAAGATATTTATTATATAAAAAAAAAGGTTAAATGACAAATTAAATATAGTGAAATGGCAATGAGTGTAAGTATAATATTACTTTCGTTTGCGATGTAAATACATAGTATATTTGACGTTAAGGGGATGACTACATTTTGTGATAAGTTCATGCAATATCGGATCATTGATGTTAGAAGCGTATCGCTGCGCGGGTTCTTTAGATATTTGGAATATTTGACTCCTAGAACAAAACGATTACTTTGTGAAATGATACATTAGAAAGCAACACGACTGGGTTACACACATTATTAGAAAATATTAAACTTATAGCGTTAATGCACTAGAGTAAAATTGAAAATGTCTCGCTTATAAAGTCGTACATATACATACATACATGCCTACATTTAATATAGACGGCACATTTTATAATAATTTGGTAATATTTTACTGGTTTATTTTATTATGACGTGTTACCAGTTCATGAACACTTTTGTAAATACGAATAGAACTTTCTATATATATTTTATTAGATCGATCACTAGTTGTTAGCGGCCGTCGGCGATGACTATATTTCTTTTATTTTGGCAATTATGTAGTTATAAAATTATACTTATTATTATTTTTTTATATTGGCTTAAGGATTTGTCATGATTTAACGACATTATTTCGGCTTAGCCTTAATTTTTTTTTCGGTTGTAAGCATAAAATTATTTCACTTAAAATAATTTAGAAACTTTTAAAACCCTTAGCATTGTTTGTGAGATGCAAAATTTATTTGTGATAGTACAAAATATGATCCTTCAAGTGAAAATTAAGTACTCAGACTCACTCTAGCAGTATTATGTAAACATTGACCCACGAGAAGAGTATATAAATTATCTTGCCATTGAAAATTACACATTTATAACGAAAATATAACAATCTGCAGGAAGATATGTAAACGGGGGGCTTAACAGGAGTCTTACAGAAATGATAATCACGCATTCAATAATTATGTTTGGCAACGTGAACAGTACTACTACCGCTAGTAGTAATGTTCACGTTGTTCACTTGTAAGGAATCATTTATTTGCATATAACTGTAAATTACTTTTCGATAATAACATGCGTGAAACTCCTGCTAAGCCCCTCAATATTAAGGACAGGAGCACTATAAATTGAACAATATCTAGTAATGCATGAGAAACAAGATGGCTGCCGCTGTAAGAATGAACTATAGACATTATTTTGGTTGGTCTGTTTATTTTGATGTATGTATTTTGTTAAGTTGTGTAAAATATCTTAGTTTATAAATAAATTTAATGATTCAACATAATTTGCATGTTTTATTTTCTTTCGCTTTTTATCGTTATTTTCTGCTTAGATTTGTTTGAAATCAATAAATAGCTCATACTGAAGTTTATTAGCATATTTGTGATATATACATACGAGTTTTAATATTTGAATATGGATAATTTACATATTAATTAATGCAATGTCATTTAGAAATTTTTTAATAATGATAATAAATGTTATAAAAATAAAACAATTCAAATAACGAAAATTATTCACTCGCCATAATATTAACTTTAAATTAAACAAAAAGTATAGAGATAGGAAAGCTTTTTGTAAACTTTCAGTATGTAATATAGGCGGTAGGTTTCGCGGTAAGTGATAACTTAGGCCACATAGATCGGTGTCTTTACAATATTACTAGAATACTTAACTAACTCTAACCAATCCCCGTGTCGGCTTTCTATACACATGAATGACCTGAAAATAAGAGCAAGCAAAGCAATGGCGTAGATATTTGACAGCGTTGAAGCGGAACTATCAAATATCGACGCCATTTTTAGCTTGCTCTTGTTTTCACCTCTTTCAAGCTTAACTTTAGCCGATTTGGGGGCAGTACTAAATGTTTGTACCACACGCTGCGATGTCTTATAAATATTTAGTAGATTAATCGCCATCATTATAGTATATCTCGAGTTAAAGGAAAGGTTTAATCGAGTGACCTGAAGAAAATTCAGGTTGTCTTTAAAGGGCGCGTCTGCAAAAAACACGTCTTAGAACCTTGAACAAATTTAAAGATTCAGGACAACGTATGACGTTACCAAAAATATATTTAGGTAATAGATTAGTCTACAGATACGCGGTGCAATATTAAAAAAAAAAAATTGACTTACGGCATAAATCATGTCAGTCCTATAGTCACAAAAAAAAGTTAATTTTGATAAGTAATATATTTCTAAGTCGATTTTTATAAAATTTATAGGAGAAAATCATAACCCTTTCGAACAATAAACATATTTTTTTTAAAACATTCTAGCTATGAGTATCTCTGAGAAGTCAGAGAACATACGAGTACATAAAAAAGGCTCTGACGACTTGACAACTTTCACATTATTCTTAACAGACTACAGTCTGTTAAATCTGTGTGATTGGGTAAAAACGTCAAAATCGACATTTTCTAAATCATAAATTTAATATGATTTCTTTCAAATAAGCACATTTTAAAAATGTTACCGCGTTTCTGTAATCCAATCTGTTAAGCAATCGTTCTACTTTTTTATCGTCAGTAATATTTCAATTGTTTAACTTTTGTCAAAGTTGTTAATACTAATTTACTTTAGACGCGGACACGCTCCAGACAAGCGTGTTTATAATAATTCAGTATTTAATTCAATTATTTTTTGAAAAAATGGCTTCAATCATTTTGAGAAGAACGTAATAAATACCGAAAAAATAATCACCAATGGTACAATAATTATAATTATATTTAACGTGATGGTTTTGTTTGTCTAAAAACTTGGATGAAGTGAAAAATAGGATATCAACTACGATGTTACTAGTATTTTCATGTTGATGTCCGTAGCAGTTTTTTCACATATATCTTATATATCTTTCATAATTGTGACAAAATGAAAATACGAATGCATCAGTTTCTATCCCTTATGAATAAGGAGGTCAGTTTAATTAGGATATGCAATCATTTTAAAATAAATTAATAACTTAACGATCACATACGCACAACATTAGACAACAATTATAAAATCTTATTATGTGTGCGTGTAATCTTCATTGTTATATCTGTATTGTCATGGTCATATCACATGATAGGTCAGAAACGAAACATCTAAGTAATTAATATTGGCAAAAATACTCATGTTTTAGCTGGAATCCGTTACTCCTGGCTGCTGCTGGTTCAGGTAGCGTTTTCAACCGAATTTGAAAACTTTACACCATATATATGAGCTCACCAGCTATATCAAAGTTCAGAAAAATCTAGATTCTAGTTTAAATGCGATTATTTTTCCTATATACGAGAATTGCTTTATACAATACAATACAATGCTTTTCGTAATTCGAGTTGAAAAGTTTTAGAATCCGGTCAAAATAATCTACGTGAATCAGTACGCTTTTCGAAGTCAGGAATCATCTTTAGGAAGAGCTCTGAGTGTCTCCGACTCTGGAGGGCCAGAATTAGCCTCGCAGAGGATACATTAATTCGTGCTAAGTATGTCTCACTCTCACGAACATTTTAAAGAACAATAATAATCGGAATACTTGTTCAACACAATATTCATCAAACGAATGAAAGGGAAATTGTGTACAACCAAATACTTCTATATAGAAATCTTTGGTACAAGATAGATAAACTTTTAAATATGAACGTGGCATCTAGCTGTGGTCAAATCGAATTGTAAATATTTGTCAAATCTTTAATATAGATGATTACAAGTAGTAATATAAATATTTAGCTTGAAGTGGATATCTCGATTCTGTTGTGTTTGTTGACATTCGACGACTGCGTACTCGTAGCAGGTATTGTGAATGCAAAGCAAAAAAGATATAGTGGACAGTATTAAACCTGATGTGAAATACAGATTGTCGCGGTAAATCAATCAATTGCTGTTCGTTTGTCTGATTTAGTTGATTTTGGTTTTGAAATGTTTGGGGAAGTTCAGGGAAGGCTGAGTAACAGTGAGAAACGTACATAACTGTAAGGCGGTACACAGTTCGTTGAATCAGCTAGTCATAACTTTATATATAAAATAAAAATAACTAAGAATTAAAAAAAGTTACCCACTCATTAAATTTCTCTGTAACTGTAATTCTGTAAATTTTTGGAGTAGAGTTTAATCCAAGTTTAAATTTATACAAATAAATGCTCAAATAAAGGCCAAAAACCATGCTTGGTCAATGCTATGACTACATATTATGTTTATAAAAGAAATGATACATTAGTGTAAAAACCGCGAACTACTTTAATAGTCTTATTTCGTTACAACTACAAGAGAACTTCATACGTTAAAACGAGACAACGAAATACAACTTAAAAGCGAGAGGGACAAAGTACCATCCTCACAGAATAGAGTAGATATGTCAACACACACAACAGCAACATTTTCTGTAATATTTACTCGTACTTATATAAAATATTAGGTGTCACTGTATAACAGGTGTTTAACTACGTACGTACATAATCTATATACTTGTTAATATTAATTGATAGTTATAACGATGTTGATTGATTCTATTTTGTGTTCGTTTAGCTTGAGGTTTGTTCATTATGTAATGCAGCTTTTATTTTATATATTAATTTAGGGTTGGATAATAATTTAACGAACTATATAAGGAATTTCGGCAGAAAAAACTCGGGTCTACTGTGTAAGTCTTAGGAGATAGAACCCGCATCTGCTGCAGGTTATTGTTTAGGAGTATACTAAGCCGAAAGAGAGTCACTGTACTCATCGTGAACAACTTTTACTGCAAGTATCTCCCGTATGATTTGAGACACTGTTTAAAATAAAGCATTTTTAACTATAACGTCGATCTAAAGACGTAGCGTCAGTTACAATTAAATGTAAAATTTTTGATTTCTTTAGTAGTCTAACGCGTGTTTGTTCCATTTTGTGGACAGTACCGACTCATTTCTTCCCTGATTAAATTTATCGAATGTGAACTATAGCTGGAGCTTTCCAACAATCAGGTGCGCGTGAAAACCCGTGTTCTTAAAAAATGTTACAATTTTGATTTGGAATCTAATTCAAAAGCTCAAATTTAATTTTGATGTGCTGTTTCGACTATAGTCTAATCATTAGAGTCAGGCTAGTTGCGGTCAAGTGCAAGGGCTGTCGGCTTACTACACTCCTATCAATAACTGAAAACTAAGATGTGGACAATATGAAACCATAACTCCGTTTATTTAAATAATGGACCGTCAAAATAAGTTGTAGATGTGAAATAAATTGAATTTTTCATTGCATTTTTTAGTTGTGAATATATCGCGAACATTTGTGTAGATAGCGTGACAACAGTTTTCTAATTATAGTAAATTATTCGACACTATAGGTTGTAAATTGTTTGGACGAGTTGAGTTTCGATGGGGTCAAATAAAACTTTAAGAATGTATTGATTTTTATTATTTCGTATCAACCCCCAGCGTCCCCCTGCTGACTGCGCAATAGCTCTTTATGAAGGAGTCAGGGAAGTTAATTATTTACTAATAATTATTAATGTTTAGTTATAATTTCATTTTTTTTTTCGCTATCCATTATTTGAGATAAAATCTATATATATATAACGTGTAACAGAAAGGTGTGACTATGCCTAAGGGTGTTAGTGAACCCATTGGAGAACAAATTTATCAAAAAAATATATATTATATTCTCCTTACAAAACTTATTCACGTCAAGTTGTATGGTTGACGAAATTTTTTTTTTAATTTTGCTAAATTTTGTTCCACAATGGGTTCTCTTTAATGGGCAGATTAACACTGTTAAGAATTAACACACTTCTGTTACATGTTGTATATGTACAGGGACACTTGTAATTAACTTTAAAAAATTCCCACAAAATTTATTGCTATTCCATTTAAACAAATCACTCAAACAACTGCTTTTGTTCATTCGTATTTTTAAAGTCCTTGATTAAAAGCTTAAAATAAAGCCTAATAAAGATTACTTATGGTAATCAGTATTCGCCTTAAGAGGTTGCTAGTTGATTACCCAGTGACCCTGCATACATTCATATGGCGTATTATTGTAAACGATATTTCGAGAAACACCCGAAAACTACCGGAAGATTTAAAGGACATCGATGATAACTATCTAGTTTGGATTAAATTTTTTGAGATAATTAGCTGCAGTTACTCAACAATTCTTTCTTCGTTTCTTATATTGCGGGACTTTAAGACGTTGATTGTGCTATTAATTTATTTCCTAGGACATCCAACACGTTGCAATCACAATAAAATATATATAATAAGATACATACAGACAATTAACGTATCAAATTTAGAACTACTTTTTAGTAAAATCCGCACACATATTATAAATGCAGAAATATGTTTGTTGGTTTCCTTGTCCGTTTTCTCTTTTGCAAACAAATGACGGATCTAAAGATTGCTGTATTTTAATGCTACGGGCAAAAGCTAGTATGTTAATAAACGTTAACATGTTAAATAAATGACAAGACAAGTATATGAATACATAAAAAGGTTTATTAATGTCACGTGTATATAAAATACCAGTTGAGTAGGAAGAGGTTCCTGTCGAGCGCTAGCTCCGCGGCGCTCAGTTGCTTCAGCTGTCGCTCCACGGAGGCGAGCACCGCGCGCTCCGGCGGGGTCAGCGTCTCCTCCACCTGGGGACAGGTGGCAACAACAATGATTTACTAGTCATGTTTACATTGAATAAAATAAAAATAGTCGGCAGTTTTTTTTGTTATTTTGATTTGCACCACTGTATAGGACTGACTTTGATACAATTTTTATGTTACAGACTAAAAAGTATATTTTTAAAGAAAATGGGAAATGTTTAGAATATAACAATGATGAATGTCCGTCGAACCCGATGCCCGAAGCAGTGCGAGCGCGATACGTAATCGTCGCTGTGTTCTTCGCGACGAGTGACGTAGTCGTGTAGAGCATGACGCTCTCGGGAATTTCACGAACGCGTCGGTCACCAGCTGACTTCTTTTTGTTGTTGCGGACTGTTGCGCGACGTGTTGTTACTCACGTCTACAATGTTCTCTTCGGGCTCGAGTCGAGCGCGCATGCCGTGCACTATGCTGCGCACGCGGCGCTGCTTGTGCAGCAGTCGCGCGTGCGCGGCACGGGAGTGTTGCGCGCGCGACATCGTGTTGTGAAGCGACCGGTAGCACATCTCCTGCGCAGTGCGCGCCGCCTACGAACACAGCAATATGTAGATTCGGGTACAGATTATTTACCATGAAATATTTCCTAACATTTCAATGTGTTCGCGAACGCACTGCGCCCCCGCTCCGCGCACTCACAGCGTCCACGCTCCGCGCACTCACAGCGTGCAGTGCGTGCGTTTGTTCTCCACGAACGCTTTGAGTGCGCGCGCAGTATGCACATATCTTAGCTAATCTGTATCAAATTGTAACGAACTCAATAATGTCAACCAAAAAAACCCACAAAACCTGACTGACCAGCCGACCGCATGTTATGATTATCGTATATGCAGTTCGGCTAATATATTATTTATAATATTAGCCAAACTGGCTATATAACTGGGATAATTCGTGTACATGAAATCGATATATTAGACATACTTTCCTGGTCCGTCAATTACAACCCCCTAAAAATCAGTTCAAGTCACGTACCAATCAATATTGAACAGTTAGGATTGTTTAACGTAACATTTGATTGCCAGAAAGGCTTTTATTGTACAAATTCAGGTCGGCATATTATAAATAAGCTCGGGTACAAAATTTATAATAGTAATACGTGTAGAATATGCAGTTTGTAAAATCATATAAACTAAGAGCCTTATGAATTTAAAGTCGTAACATTAAGTCGGCTATAGTACCCGGCAAACAACTAGACCTAGCGCGAGACGTGTCGTACTGCTCGCACTTACCAAACTACCCGTGAGAGTGAAAGGGACGATGCCGCCATCTTGGTTCTAGTTATTAGCCGCGTACTATAAATGTTGAGCGCCTTTTGTCTAATTTTAGCACAAGACTATTAAGATTTGATTTTTGTACTAAATAAAACTTACATCGTGTAGTTTAATATGGTACAAGTATATCGCTTTGGCCATTCCTCCCGACGAAGCAGCTTTTCTCATCGGCTGGAAGAATTAAAAACAAAAATAATTAGTCTTGTTCTAGTAATAGTGAAAACAAATAAACTCCAGGTCAGCAGAAATTGAACGAGCTACTACTGTAACAGGCATGTTGTCGGCGAATATTGAATAAATATATAGATAGATCGCTCGTATAAATCCAATATTCAGATGCGAAATAATTCGCCGGTGAATTTAATGTGATTAAATTTAATACACAGAGTGTGGTGGACAAACAAGAAAGAAAAAAAAATTGTACGGTTGGTACCATCTGTCAAACGGTCATCAGTAAATTAGAATTACGAGAGGTTTATACTAATCGTTTACAAAAATGAATATTAATATAACCTTCGTAAATGGCGTATTTTGATTTTTTTACTCGACTGCGAAAGGGCTATGTTTTTTGAGAGTATGTATGTATATTTCTTTGGCACGCCCTAAAGCCTAAACAACTTGTCGTATTTTATGTGAGTGGTGTCAATAGATTCGTCTTCACCTGCAGATGGTCATATGCTATACGTGTACTAGCTGCATCCCGCGATTTCACTTGTCTAAAGTTCTTGGAGTCGGTTTTTTTGAAGTCACTTTTAACTACTCTATAGCCATTAAGATGACAGAAGATACATTCATCGTATGACGTATAGATACTGAACCTACCTGCACGCTGATGAAATGTTGTTCTAATAGTTTGTATGTGAGCTCTTTGCACTCTTTATTCAATAACATCGCACATTTCTGTATCACATCCTCTTCTATGTACTTCTTATCTCTAATTAACCTGGAAAGTAGAAATAAGATAGATAGATCAACGCTTTATTGTAGACACATAAAACATATAAAATTACATGTAGTGCCACAAGTGGCGGTCTTATCGCTAAAAGCGATCTCTTTCAGGCAACCTTTGGATGGAGACTTTGTATTAGACAATGGTGTGTTTATAAGTTATTTATAACCATAAAAAGATCCATGGAATTTTGATATGTATTTAAATAATTTTTAATTACTTTTAGGTTTAAACAAAACAAAGTTCAGGCGCAGAATGTGATGCATGCATCCTCTCGCTCGCACTTCAGATTTCAGGATTCCGTACCCAAAGGATCAAAACGGAACCCTATTACTAAGACTTCGCTGTGCGCCCGTTCGTCTATCCGTCACCATGTTGTCTCTCATGCACCGTGATAGTTAAACAGTTGATATCTTCACAGATGATGCATTTCTGTTGCCGCTAGTACAACAAATACTCAAAACAGAATGAAATAAATATATATAGCGGGGGCTCCCATACAACAAACGTGTTTTTTGCCGTTTTTATTCGAAATTAATAACGGCAACAGGTAGACGGATGTACTAATGTATGTTGTGTAGAGAATACTCGTACTATACCCCATAACACACCCGCAGAGCAGCTAAGCCACAATTATAAATAGATCATTATCAGAACAATTACTTTGGGAAGCGCACAAGAAAGTGTATTGTGCCTAAATTGTGCAATAGTTACGACATACCATCCGATACTCAGTTTAAAAATAAACCTGCCTATAAAAAATTGAAAATATCTGAAAAAAATGTTCCTAGAATCAATTAAGTAAGTATTAAATAACGACTGTATATGTAATAGCTATCATAATTATAATATAGTAAATAAACACCACAATAAGATTAACTGCAATATTAGATAAGAGAGAGCTACTGCCTACAAACTGCTTTGCAGTTTGGCAGAAACGAAATTTGAGCTCATGTATTTTTATATTTATCAATAAACTAGCTGTCCCGGCGAACTTCGTACCGCCTAACAGTTATGTATGTTTCTCATCGTTTAAACCTTCCCTGGAGTACGACAAACATTCCAAGACCAAAATCAGCTAAATCGGTCCAGCCGTTCCCGATTTTAGCGAGACTAACGAACAGCAATTGATTTTTATATATCAATAAATTATTTAAAAAAAAATACGCGAATCCAACTAGCACTTAGCCGAATTTTAATTGTACTATTTCAAAAAACGTGGGGCATCATGTTGAGAAGAATGTAACATTTTTTTACGAATATATTAGACTAGCTGTGCCCCGCGATTCCACTTGAGAAGTTTCCCATTGGATTATCGAGATAATGGGGAACTACTTTATTTAAAGCTAGTTAAAAATTATCCTATGTCCTTTCTCGGGGTCCAATCTACGTGTGTACCAAATTTCATCCGGATCTGGAGACTGACAGACAGACAGAGTTACTTTCGCATTTATATTATTTTATTATATATTATATTATTTACCTGAATATCCTGGCGGCCTTGGAGCCGAGTCGCTCTGTGACGACGTGGTCCAACACCGCGTATGTAAGTTGTTCCGCCGCGTGCTTGGCTCGCACCACGTACTGACCGCCGCCCGCGTCACCGCTCCGCATCACGAAACCGCACCCGCTCTCCTCTGGAATACATCGACACAACAAACTTGAAGAAGTTCTATTTAGTAACTTTCTGACCGTAGATCGTCTGTTTTCTGTTGTCTGTATTTATTTATTTTTTTGCTTTGTTATGTAACAATAAATTTTAGGTACATAAATATTTTACCGTGACAAAATGTATATACATTACTTCTTTATTTTTCTCTCTCTTCCGTTGTTATTCGTTTGTTTATAGTATTATAAATTTTGATTAGTTAATATTCTTTATTGTATACTCCGTCCTATACTGTATTTATTTTGTAAATTGTTGGAAGAGAGTCTCATAGAGGCGCTAGTGCTGCGTTCAGTTTACTTCACTGCGGGCTAAACGTCATCGGCAACGAGTGTCAACTTCACTGCGGAATAGCGGCTTGGTGTAATACAGACGTGTGCGCTGTGCGCGGACTAGAATATTCGATTAAAAATTGTGAATCATTTCAATGAAGCTGTTTTTTAATTAGTTCTTCTTCTGATATAGGTTTCCTTATAAAATTGTCTTCATCTTAAGTATGCCACTTGTGACACTACATGTAAGATTTCTCTTGTATATTTGATGTTTGTGTGCTGCAATAAAGAGTTCATTCATTCACGACCTCATTGACTAAGGGTTGTTCGGGTGCGGAGGTCAAGCGGTTTATTGAAAGATAGGCAAAACATTGAAAGACAAAGACGGGAGACAGCCGCTGCGCAGCCATTTAATAATGAAGACTTATAGAAAATCAGTCATTTCGGGAAAAAATCTTTTTGAAGTTCGTACGTTATATATATCTGTACTTTTTGACATTCAGACCAAACAAACCAGAAACAATCTTGGAAATAACTAAAATTTGTGGTTGTGTCCTGTTAAATTTGATAATAAATATATTACAAATCACAAAATATAGGTACAACTAACAAGGTAAATATATTTTTTTAAATTTTTATTTGTTTTTTGTTTTGCATTTGGATTATCTGTAGATGTTAGGTAATGTTTCTGATATATTTTTACTGTTGTTGCAGTTAGTCATTGTGTTTGTGATAATAAAGCTATTAATATAAGTTGTTCATATTATCACTCGAAATTCCAATGTTATCAAAAGGTAAAGTAAAACAATTTTTTTCAGCAACAAAATTTTTATATACTCCACTATAAAACTAAACGAATATAAAAAGAACACGCGACCCTGCCAGGATTCGAACCTGGAATCTTCTGATCCGTAGTCAGACGCGTTATCCATTGCGCCACAGGGCCGATAGCAAGCTCACCGAAACTAACCGTCGCGTCATGTAGGTTATGCCACGTGGCAATAACCACTACTAGCTTTTTTTATATTGTAAACTAACGGCCCGTTCTAGCTTCGAACCCGGGAAGTATTTTATAGATATATATATATATATATTATACTAGCGGCGCCCCGCTCTAGATATTTGATCATCCCAGGGGTACACTTCAATTTTCCTTTATTTTTATAGTCGATAGGCTTGCGCGTGACCGCAATTCACTTGATGTAAAGTAACGATGCGGATGTAGCACGCTTGCCTAGAAGAAACCGATTCACTCGCGATTTGAAGAGACCGAGATTATAGCTATCGGGAAATAGAGAACTTGGCAGTGAATTCCACAACCTGGCAGTTCGCACAATAAATGTAGTGAAAGTAGTGATAATCTTAGACATAAACTATCTTCTTCCTAAATTTCATCCAAATACGTTAAGCCGTTTGAGCGTGAAGAAGGAACAAACAAACACACACATACAAACCTTCGCCTTTATAATATTAGTGTGATGATGTATCTACAATATTATAGAAAATTTTTGGTTCTACGATCAATACTTTCCGCAGCGCATGCGATGAAATACATTTCACGACAAATGTTTTTACACCTTGGAATGGTTTTAGTGGGTTTTCTAAGGACCTCAATTTTTTAAGTAATAAATATGTCTCTTTATAATATTAGTGTAAAAAGAGTCAGGCCCCGGAATGAAAATTGTATCAGAAACACGAAAGCAGTGAAGGGGTCGGTGATCCTCAATCTCACCTAGTATTTTGAGATACTGTTCGAAGTGTTGATGCAGGGCGGCGGGTCGACGCGCGCTCTCTGCGGTGCGCATGTCTACCACCGAGGTGGGGTTGGAGGTGGGAGCCCACGCGGCGGACGTCGCGTACATTTGTTGCAACAATAGACGCATTAATTCACCAGCTGTAACAAACAATATATTCAAATTCAAGTCATTTAATCACCGAAATAGGGTAATGTACAGATCTTACACAATTTAACAGTTCTGCTTATTTTGCCTTAGCTAGGCATGTAAATATGTTTAAAAGTTAAGCTTAATAAAGTTATTTCGATTGTCAATTAAAATGTCAAATTTAAAAAATATGTTATTGTATGTACGTACTAAATAAGAAATAAGTGAAATAAGTTATAATATTTACCATTTTCATCAATTCTCCTAGTGACTGCGGTTATCATGACCTCATCTCTAAAATCCTGGTGAAATCTGTCGTAGTTCACTTTCCAGTACACCTCTGAAATATAATAAATATAGTTAGACCATTACTAGATGCTAAGTAGCTCGTAGTCACTTCGAGATTCGGTAGACCCAGGTTCGATTCCCGGTCGTGGCAAGTGCTCGAGCGATGTGTTTGAATACACGTCTCGGGGGACAAGTGTGACGTGAATAAGTGTGTGAATGTTGCATGGTAACCTCGACACAGAAAGCATAATGGCGAGCTTGAGTACGAAAGGTTACGTATTTATTTAATTTATTAATTACCGAGTATACTAGTAGCTATAACGCGCGGCGTTGCTCACGACCTAACATGAATTCCTTTAGGGGTTAAGAATCCAAAAATCCTTTCTTAATCCCTACACCTTTAAATGAATACACCCTCGCTCGGTCGCCAAGGCTCGCTCAGATAGTCCATGTTTAAAAATATTCGTATCGAATCAGAAATGCTTACAATGAATTCTGAATCAGTATGCAAGAGTTGGTTATTATACAATAATAGTGAACTTATCACAATTCTAAAGACGGAAAGTCCGCAGTCTTAGGTTAAAGGTCTACAAGACCTATGATATATATATATAATTATTACATTAAATATCAACATACGCTTTAATTTAGCTAAACAAGTGTAGGTATTCTGGAAATATAATATTTTCTATGGAACACCTAGATAAAAAAAGCCATTAAACAGTAAGTAAGAACTGGAAACGTCTCAAAAACTGAAACATATTAAATAAATGCATTCTATTGATTAGTAGTTGAATAGTTGACATAAGAAATGAGGTTTTGGTTTTATTTTATTAAAATGTTTGTGACATTAAAGCTATATTATATTCACTGGCTCATCATCAGGACGAAAATGAACTGAATGAAAAATGTAGAATTATTACAAAATATTTTAATTGTCACAAGAATGCTTTTGAGTGGTTCTGACGTAGTATAATTCTTTTACACTTTTATTCCTTCACGAAGATTCTGATAACTATTGTTTGATTGATATTTATCGCTGTTTACTCTGACAGATATACCGAGACCACATAAGCTTTTAAGTGAGTATGTAAACAATACATAGATATGAGATGATTTCAAATTGACTGCGTATATTTTTACTACGCAGTTAGCATCATATTACATATAACATGTTTCACTTAAAAACACATTTTTTTTACTTTTTTGGATTCTAAAACCTGGGAAATATCTGGTCTCATGCGTAATCGCGTGTCGTCACCGTGACCTAGTTTAGCACCGGGACGGTGCAGCGACTTAGGGTGACTATGAGTTTCGCGTTTACTTTGCATGACCAAATTTAAGTTTTTACAATATTTTTGTACTACAGTGGGTTAAACAAAATAACACAGGTATTTTATATTTCAGTGTACTAAATATATGCACTCAATTTAGAATCTAAAATTAAGAAAATAAGTTTGCAACTACTTAAAAACTTACTATCAGTATCATCAACTTTCAAAGTGCTAGCAGCTTGTAGCAAGGCTCTGGTGTCGAGGTCTGGCACGATGGTAGCCACGGGTACCATTGTCGGCACCTCGCTGCCTTCCTTCAGCTCCGCAACGGGTGCTTGCTGAATATATGCTGCCGTCACCAGGCTGATAAATGTGTCTTTCAGGCTTACTATGGTGATTTTTTTCTCCTGGAATGTCATTTTAGGGTAATGTGACTTAAGATTTGATATGAAATTAAATTTATTAGTAACTTAATTCCTCTTATCAGACTATCAGATCAGTCATCAGTTTGTTCTTGTTGTGTTGTCCTTATCATGTCCTTGACTGGTACCTATGAGGCATCACATATGATCTAAATAATTGAGAAATTATTTAGATTTAAGTATGAATTACATTGAGATTCATTTATCTGTTTAAATATTCGTTTCTTTGAAATTATAATTTTATTTAAGCAGTGTTTACCTATTATGTATATACAACTTAGTATATAACACTCTGCCAGGTTCTAAGTGTTAATAAAGTGATATTAAGCAAATTGTTTTGTAAGAAATATACATAAAATAAATATGTAATTTGAACATTAGTAGTGCATTGGGCAGCCTTATCACCTAAAGTGATTTCTCACCTTATCATCCTTGTATTTATTAGCTATAGAGACTAGCAGAACAGTAGCTGTGCATGTAGCTTGTTGTAATAATTCTTCTATGATGAGCTCAGCTTCTGTACCATACTTGCTCTTTATTTGTAAGAGATACCTGGAGAGTAAAGCTTCTAGTTCACTATACGGGAGTGATGAGATTTGCCCTTGATATCTTAACAAGGCTTGGGGTAAGATAGACTTTTGCATTATTTTTAGTATAGTTTTTTAAAACATTGCTGGAAATTCTGTAAGATTGTACTAGTTGCAAGTGACATTTCAATAACCTGCATTAATTATTAAAATCATCAGTTTGGAGTCTTTTTTAAGGCAAGTTATATAAAATATTGAACAAGTGCGAGTCGGACTCGAGCACTAAGGGTTCCCTAACATTATCTGTATAACATTATTAATAACGAGCAAAAACTGCAATAAAATAAGAATTGTTGAATGGGGGTCGCATCAATATTTATTCTATTCTGTTTTTAGTATTTGTTGTTATAGTGGCCACCAACATACTTCATCTGTGACAATTTTAAGGGTCATGCTTACATGGTTCATTAGAAACCACCTGGTAACACATGGGCAGAAGGATGAGCAGATAGTTAAGTCTTAGTAATAGGGTCCCGTTTTTATTTTTTAAGTACGGAACCCTATAAAAGACAGAACAGCTTTAGCAAGATTTTACTTATTTTCAAAAGTCATTAAAATCGCCCAGTATAGGCAGAATTACTGACTTAAAAGTAAGAGGCCAGTATTAATACATATTTTTTAAAGTATTAGTAAGTACCTTGGATATCTGACGAGCAATAAAACATTTTCAGGAACTAGCTTGTAATCTGCTATGAGTTCATTCACAGATGGCTCAAATGTTATCAAATCAAATTTTAGCAGGGTTCGAAGACTTTCAATCACCTGAAATAATAATATTCATGTCTTTAGCAGCTCCTCGTTGCACGATATTTCAAATAAGAGCATTCTATGTAACCTTACACATGGAACATAACCTAATATAGGTGATGGTAAAACGTAAGTACCTGTCTACGAAGAAGCCCGGTGGACTTCACAATGTGTGCTATAGGTTTACTACCGTAACTGAAAAGATCGTCACCAACTTTCTGCACTATTCCACCGAAGTATCGCTCCAGAATAACAGAAACTACACGACCCAACTGACGAGACATTTTTACGGCATTTATGATATATTCACGAAAAATAGAGATAATGTAAAGGATTGTGAATAAAAAGGATACTATGAATTTGTTTGTTAAGATTCATGATAGTACTTAAATAGAAAAATATTCCATAATATATACCGGTGCTTATTGTTTTGTTTACATATTTTTGACAATCATTCATATTGACTTGTTTTTTCTTTCTTGATTGGCCACCACACTCTGTGTATTGTGCCAGTTTTCAAGTTCTTGACAATCATAATGAATATTTAATTGATATCACTGTTTTGCCTCTCTGGATATGGCGGCATATTATTAGTACATTCACCAATGTCTAGTATAAAGTGCATTGACAATTGGAGATTTCGGAAATAAGAGGTCAACGTGATGGAATCTCTTTTATTATTATTTATGTATGTTCACAAGTTATTAAGATTTTGCAAGACTGATTAAAAAAATCTATTGTTTATTAGGGTTTGTACAAGTACTTAGCAATTAATCGCATAGTTTATATTTGAATCCATCTGGCAGTTCATTTACGCCAATTATTGTTAAAATATTTATTTATTTCATTTAACTACATACATAGATATATTAATGTTTTATTTGAAACACACAAAACATAACAATACAAAATAATAATTTTATATGTAGAATGTAAAATTATTATTTATGAATAATTTTACAAGCGCTAAAAGCGGCCTTACCGTTATAAGCGATAGACATAAATAACAAATAGATACCATTTTGCCTTACAAACGAAAGTCAGTTTCCACAAAAAAAGTGACTACCGAGATCCCTTACGGTAGACGCCGCGCCAATAGAATACTCAGTTGTTTCGAAATAAAAATCAAATTTTACGACCGATTTTGGTAAAATTAAAATGGAACTATATTGTATGTATACCTACGCTTTTAAATAAAAAAAGAATTTTTCAAATCTGTCCGCCAGTCTCCGAGAAATTAAGTAACAAACGTAAAAAATTAAATATACTTACACTGAAAATAAGTACCACGTCTTTTTGTAAGTCGGTAGAAATTAGTATTACTTGTCTTTGATTTTTGCTTGGAGTAATAGCAAAGTTTTTTAATCCGATCGTAAACGCAATCAGGACGGTTCAGAATAAGCAGACAGGAACTTAATTTTCCTTGAACTATTAAGACAGGTCAGTGTAAGAGACTAGACTGATAAGAATAGAAATGAACGCTCTATGTTACAATTTTTTTTATGTTTAATGTACGGAAATCTCGGTACGCGACACCAACTCGCGCTTGGCTACTTTTTTTTGTTTACATTGTTGACCTACTTACCGAGTGAGGTGAGACGTCGGGGACCGAGTGACAAAAAATTAGATTAAGGAATTAAATTAGGGAAGGTATTAGGGAATTCCCCAATATCAACTGGCTTACTTCTGTGCTGCCGTTTTTATCTGTTACAAGAGTTGATGCATTAAGGGCCATTGTAGATTAGAGGCATGCGCCCTCTCGCTCGCACTATCAGGCTTTGATTTAATAGTCACTATATTTATAAAAGAAATAAATATGAATAATATCCATATATACTTACTTTAATATCCATGTATATTACTGTACTCATTATCAACTCAATATTCAAGTCATAATAAATTGTGTAGTCGTTGCTCAATCGTGATAAGACAGCTGTGATTTGTTTTGTTAGTTTACTTACTCATCGCGTCGGAATATTGAAGTAGTACATTTATTAGGTCAGTCAGGCAAGGTGCACATTAATCAAAGAGTGAATGTGCACATCGTAATAGTAATTTATTTAGTGATTTAGTCTCAGTGTTAAAAATGAATATAGAAAGTGCTGCAATAAATATACTCAAGCGTGGCGTTGAGCTGGATACAAAGAAACGATATACAGAGGCACTAGTATGCTATCAAGAAGGTCTCCAAATATTGGTGGACAAGATGAAAGGTAAACAATAATAGTACAACACATAGAATTAAGAACTACTTACTAAACGCATCCAAATCGTGGTTATTTTTAGTTTTGGAAAGGTAAGGTGCTGATTAAATCGGTAATGTTACTGATAATGAATATTATTTATTCATAATCAGTAACATTATGAATAAATAATATTCATAATGTTACTGATACGGTTTTATGATTATTCTAACGCTGACACTGAGGCTCTCTAATCCACCCCATCTTATGGAAAGTCTTTTTCTGGGACTGAGACCTCTCAGGAGAGATGCTTGTCAGTCCAATTATTTTAAGAGATCAAAATTACTGAAAATTTAATCAGGCAGCTGCCAAATAATAGACTATGTATGTTGAAAGGGTTACTTGATTTAGGCTTTGGTTCACTGATTAAAAAAAGCGTCTTAATAAAGTCTGGCAAAATTTGCTTTTATCTGTAACTATGTAGGTTTGTGTGTTTGATAGTACT
The DNA here is from genome assembly GCA_947049295.1 of Ligdia adustata. Taxonomy (NCBI): domain Eukaryota; kingdom Metazoa; phylum Arthropoda; class Insecta; order Lepidoptera; family Geometridae; genus Ligdia; species Ligdia adustata. The sequence goes on from OX346233.1 coordinate 4,729,577, forward strand.
TGCTACTGATCTTAGTTATTATCCAATCATACCTGATATAATACTTATTGCAATATAACTGATTTTTACAACACAGTTATATAGAAAAAAAAACTACAACATATGGTATTAAAAATTATAATTAAATTTAAGGTGAGCCTGATGAAGCAACAAGATTATACCTACGAAAAAAAGTATCAGAGTATATGAACCGAGCAGAGACTATCAAGAAACTGGTTCTGCAGCAGAAAGAAGCTGGTCAGTTTCACGAACAAGTCCATATAGAGAATAACTCAACAGGGCACAGTTACAAGACACTGTTCGGAAGGTTTCTAGACGAAGATGTGGAGTTTGTTGTGGTTGAAGATCCATATATTAGGAATTTTCATCAGGTTTGTATTTACTGTAAGTTTGCTATATCATTGAATTATTTTTAAAATGCTGACTGTCATGTACTGAACTAGAAAGAAACCTGAGAAAAGAGTCTTGTGATGTCAACCTAGCAAGTGATTTGTAGTTAATCGGAATTTACATAAGTTTTTTTTACAATTTCAGTCATATTTTTACATTATGCAAAGAAATATACATAATTAAAATGTAAGCTCATAGCATCATTTACTACAACAATCTGATGCCTGGCTAATTCAGCTATCAATATTTTCAAGGCTAACTTTCAGCAAATTGATATGCCTGAATTGTCAAGAAACTGGGCATTTATCTCTGAAAAGAATGCAAAAAAATGTTAGCTGGAAGTTCTGAATTGAAATTTTTGATATTTTTTCCAGTGTCAGAACTTTCTACGTCTCTGCGAGTTACTGACTAGATCATGCTGCAGTCTCCAAAATGTAGAGCTCATTACTTCTAAAGACGGCAAGTCGGAGGGTGACCAGAGAGAGTGGTTTCGAAATCTGGCTGACGACCTGGCCAAATACAAAGTCAGATTAAATGTCAAATACTCTGAGACACTGCACGATAGACAGATTACGTAAGTTATAACATTTGATCCTAGTAGTTTATTCAGGCTAGTTTATCTGGAAATATTTGCAATGTATTTTTAGTCAGTCAAAAATATGCAGGATTATCAGTAAGGGGTGTAAAAAGCCAAAAGAAGGTCACTCTATTCATCATTACGGGAACAACCCTGAATTCCATAAAAAACAAAAGGTGATTAGATAAAGTTTATCGGTTGTCGTAAAAAAGTATGAAACACCTGATTTCTTTTTGTCAAATTCAGAGTTGGTCTCATTGTAAAGGTCATTTATTTATTAGGTAAAGTGTTTTTTTCCGCTTAGCACACACCTAACCGATAACCTTGTATAAAAACATTTAAAAAATAATATGAAAACTGAAAAGTATTTCCTCTGAAGTGTTGTTATAAAGAAGTCTCAGTAGTTGCATTATGTAACTTGATAGTGCAGCCATTAGGAGCATGCCAGTTATAGGCACTTCGACATAATCATCATCAGCATGTATTCTTTCACTGCTGGACAAGTATGCTACCAAGTTATGTCTCCAGCTGGTTCCATCCAGTACATGCCTGCTGCCTTCTATCATCTGAATTTTGATTGCATAAACACCTTTTTCTCTATTTCAGTCTAAGTTCTGGTTGGATAATCAAGATAGGTCGTGGATTAGACTTCTACAAAGCCCCCGAGCACAAGTTCTGCCTCGGAGTCTATGATATGGACCTTCGGCCGTGCCATGAAACCACTGTGGACATAGTGCATTCTAAGAATGTCAAACAGTCTTATGGATGACAGCATATGTTGCTGATATTTGTAAGGGTAAAATTAGACAAGATTTACAAGATCTATTGTGTTTTTTTAAATTTATAAGTTGACTTCATTATTTGGATGTTTTGCCTTATCGCTGATGGTTCATGACCACATTCATCTATATGACCACAATCACTGTAATGTATTTAAAATGTGGAATTAAATTTTGAAAATAAACAGGATATAATATGAGCAAGGGTTAGCGTGGGCCGTGGATAAATATGTGTTAGAATATTCGGAAGGCAACAATTTGAAATTCGATTATAAATATACTGCTAATTAAAACACTATACAGTACAAATATATCTGAAAACAAATTTATGTCATTTTGCCTCCTTTAACATTAGCCTTTAAAGTTGTCTAGTTTTTCCTGAGGTTAAATGGCCCATGCTATGCCTGCTGGAATATCTTATTAAATACTCCGCAAAACTAGATAATGTTTTAGCTAGAAGTAGTTAAGTATTTTTATCGAATTAACACAACAGTTCAATGAGTAATATAATTTATTTTTAAACATTTAACAATGTTGCTGATTACCTGAGCATTTCATAGTTACATTAATGAAGGAGTAGTCAAAATTCATTGAAAACACTAAAAAATATTGACTCCTAGCTTCCACGTTTATTTTATTGAGAAATAGATTTTAAGGTACGAAATACTTACAAGGTGCTAAAGAAAGACTGCCTTATTAATTAAACGCGTCTCAATATTGAGATTGTTTTATTTGGTTTTAGCGCGCGACGTTCTCTATCGGATTAAACGAGATAAAAAATGATCCAAGTTGAGACAGACGCGTTAATTAATAAGACTATAAAGTTTATAAATATGTACTAATTCAAACATTGGTGGTACGAATGCTTACGTTAAATAATTTCTTAGAACTAATATAAGGTTACTAGAAAGATGTTCTAGGACTAGCGATAATAATTTCGTATGGCCTCTGATATACGATATTGTAAAGTATAAAATGTATAGGCTTATTTACAAAGCGTCTTAGGATATGATGTATTATACAATAACACTTTTATACGAAAAAGCGGAATGTATGGCATTTCATTACGTGAAAACAATTCGTTTTACATTTTGGTGGTAAAATTGCTTGCGGTACATAATTAATGCATAAATATTTCATTGAAAAAAACGTGAGAATATGTGAACATAATATTTCATTTAAAAAAAGATTTTTATATACCTCTAATTGAGTAAATAAGTACTTGTTTCATCTATATTTATTTTAGTCCACATTGAAGCGAACATTCGTCAAAACAAATTAAATACAACAATGAAAACATAATTTTTTGCTTACAATTGTTTTGTTATGTAAATATTTTATTTTATGCCAACGACAGTAAATACAGTTCTTGCCAAACATACATTTTTAATTTCGAGTAACAAAGGTTGATATTTTAAGAATTATCAGTTTAGATCAGACACTGAATTCAAACAATACTCAAAGTGGAATATACTATACGAGTATCTTGCATCAACCACGTGTTTGGAGTTCATTTTAACTTTTAAATTCTCAATAAAAACTTGGCATATCGTCCTTACTGTTTCAGTATTAGACGTAACTCTCTTGTTTAGCGGAAAACTTCATGAGTGATTCCATTAGATGCGGTCTGATCATTTCGTCGACGTCACTCTGATGCTCTTTGAAAGCTTCCGGGCAGTGTTTGTAAATAGTTCGTAGAGCTTTCAGGCAATGTATGAGCGTTTGATCAGGGTTGGAGTCCACGTGGGGCCGAGTTCTCTGCGCCCTAACTAGACGGATAAGGTGAGGAACAGCCTCCAACTGGACAATCTGGTGAGCCACGTCTGGAATTACGCATAATCTGTAGGAAGAAAAATGAGGATTAAGATATTTATCAACATGTTTTTGTTGTGGTACCTGTAGACGTTTTGGGTTTTGTGTAAACGTTCTGGGACAGGAGCGGTGTAATTGACAGGGACAGATATATTATTCTCTGTCTAAAGCCTTTTCCAAAACTAGACAGATAAATATTATATATATACAGAGAAATATGATATCATCCTTAGTGTAGATTAAATTTTTAGATTAAGTTAGTCAAATTTAGATATTTTGTCGCTAAATTCTACAGGTACTCTGAGACGTTTAGCTTTCTTAAAAATTATAAGTTGAGAAAAGAGCAGATATTATGGCGTGCGAGAAAGAGACAACAGTACCTCGATATAGCCTCAGTAGCGTGTAGATGTAACCTGGCCTGCGCGCGCAGCTCGGCGGGGCGCGGCGCGGGCGCGGGCGGGGAGCGGGTGAAGCACACCAGCGCCACGTGCGGGGACAGGAGAGAGGAGAGCAGATATACGCAGCGTGGGATGCGGGAGAGAGATGCCAAGAGGGACGCGGTTTGTTCCTGTAAAATAGAATTAGGTATATTACAATTTAGCGCAGATATCCGCCAGTTTTCATTCACTCACTTGAAAATTCCGATTCTAGATCTATTATCAGCATCTTCATTTTGCTAACCTCTGAACGCGTAACTATATTGTAAGTATTTATTAAAAAAATATTCTACACTATTATGGATTCTTTTTTAGTAACATCCACTGACCTGAATTATCAAGTACGCTGGACTTTAGATTGTCAACGTGACAATGAATCCAAATGGATTCATGTTTTCAGCCATTTGGGCTCTGATGGTAGCATTATTGATGGTACTTATATAATATGAGTTTTTGTTCTCGGTACCTACTCACACCAGGCGTTTCAAATCGACACTAAACAACTGTCCAAGTGAATATTTAGTGCATATAATACATGTTAGTGGTGGCATCTTACAACGGAGAATGTAATTTACGGTCTGATCGCCACTTTTTAATTTTCTCTGTTATTTCTAGCCATCTATACAAATTGGGTCAATCCAATAAATAATTCTTTCTTATACTCACTTGTAAAAACACTGAAATGTTAGGGCCGCGTCGTTTCACAGCCTCCAGAAGCTTCTCCACAGTTTTATGCTTAGTGATGACTTCCACAATATCGGAGCTTCCTTCATCTTTCCTCTCCAGTTCGAGCTCTCGCACCAGATTCACTAAACACGCCGTGCATAGGAGTAGTAGCTGACAGCATTCTGTCCGAGACAGGATACCTGCAGAACACAACATAGAAAATCAAATAAACTATTTGGTGTTCGCATCACAGATAATTCGTGTAGTTTTCGTAAAATACACGTATTTAGGAAATTAATTAAGTACCGCCATTTATGTTTTGCGGAAGTAGGCGCTACCCGCATTTGCAACGAAACCAAAAGATGCGCCTAACTACTAACTATAGATGGCAAGTCATCAATGGTTTCACTACTCAGCAGTAGATGTCGCTACTCTTGTTTTCTTTTGACACAAAAGTTGAACTTTGCAGTCAGGACACGAAAGTGGCTTTACTAATGATAGCAAGCGGATGGGACGAGAATTAAAAATATTCTAGACTAAAAAGTAGCCTATTTGTTCATCAATCCAGGGTCTAAGCTATATCCGTACTAAATTTCATCTAAATCCGTTCATTGGTTTTTGCATGAAAGAGTAACAAACATGCATATTACAAACTTTCGCGTCTATAATATTAGTAAGAAGTAGGATAAAATAATTGATACGAAGACAATTTGACAGATAGGAGTAGTTTGAGGCCAACTAATAACTGATCAAGATTAAGACAAAAACAGTTGTCAAAGGTCAAGAAGAACAAAGAATAAACTTACCAGTAATATTTTCAACGATGGTGTTCAGGTAAAGATGCAGCTGAGTGAGGTCGTAGTGCCCTCGCAGCCAGGGCGCGGTGATCTGAGTGAGGACTGTGATCGCTTCCCGCATCTGAGGCTCGGGGTTCGACTTGTCTGATAGAATGTCCGAAAGGATTTCTATACCACCCCCCTGTTGGCAAAATTTAAAACATTAATGTAATTAACGAGGTTAGAACTATAAAAATAACCTGTTGACTTACACTAAGTAACTTGATTTTCGGGTCAGTTTGAATGTTTTTTTATTTTTATTTTTGAGTGGTAGAGTGCTGAAGTTTGACTTAGTTTTAGAACTAAGTTCAATGGTATGGTAATAACAACATTTCACATTAGGATTTCTGCTGTGACGGAGATGCATGCAACATTGACAATCACACGCCCAGAAAGGAAGACTTTTCAACCTAATATACAACGTGTAACAGAAAGGTGAGACAATAATTAAAAGTGTTAGTCTACCAGTCACGTGGTCAGTCACAAAATTGGTCACGTGACCAATTTTCGTATGGAGAATCTAATATTTTTTCTCGAATTTTGCAAAATGTTGTTGAACAATGGGTTCATTTTGACTGGTAGACTAACACTTTTAATTATTGTCACACCTTTCTGTTACACGTTGTATAAAATTGTCCAATAAAAATACAATGGGTATTAACTTCCTGTATGGGAATGATCCTACTACAATCAACAATATGTTATAAGTAGCATATCTAGTAACATAAAAATTACCTCTTCGAACTGCTTGACAGCATCGCCTGTGACGCAAACAGTGGCCAACGCTCTCAGCGATAAAGCTTTGATGGAGCTCTTCTTGCTCTCTATAATGGCCGTCAAGAGAGCCCTGGGGACTCCGCAGTCTACGAACGGGAGCTCTGTTATCTCCTTTAGTATCTTGGAACATTTGTCGTGGATTTTAGCTTCCTGGCCTTCACTGAGCATGGCGAGGTGACCGATGGAGGTGAGGGTGCTTTTGAGGATCAGGTCTGAAGGTGGTTCTTCAATTATCGACACCAGGGTCTGGAAGAGATTTTATTATTTTTGACCGACTTTAAAAAAGGAGGGTGTTTTCAATTTATAGGAATCTTTTTTAATGTAATGTGTACCGATTTCTCAGACACTAGACCTAATTAAAATCGGTTCAGTAGTTAGTCAAAATAACTAAAAATGTGTAAATTAAATTCTTGGTTCATAAATTCTGTGAGAAAAACACTAAATGCGAGTTTTTAACTGACTTCAAAAGTCAGGAGGTAAATTTAGGTTACAAATGTGTAAAAGTATTTTTTTGCCTATAATTGCCTTTAATTAAAATTTTTGTGTAATATTTCTTAGTGCCACCAAATCTAGAAAAGTCGTAAACTGTAATTTTGGTTTGACGCAGGCGCGCCTCTCAGAAGAAAAAATACTACGATTTAACTATGGCTATAGGCTCATAAATGGAATTATATAAGTTCCCTAGTAGTCCCCGAAGTTACCTTCATTTGCTGGACCAGCACAGCCTTAGTGGTTTCCATGAAGATGCCGATCAGCGTGTCGAGGTGCTTCTCAACCAGTTTCCACTCTGTGTTACTTTCATTCAGTTCTACCTTTACGTCCTCTCCTACATCGATGAGCTTTTGAAGGTATATCTGTAGGGATTTTTTTATTCTAAAAGGAAAATGAGAAGTACATGTTTAGAGATTTGTAGATTCGTATAAAACTGCTTATGAAAATAATTAATATTTATAAAAACTATTATTGATAAAATTTGGCATTTTAGCATAGAGTTTCGCAGTACCTACTAACTACAAGGAAATGTTATAATTTCACTTTGTCCGTCCGTCTGTTTGTCTGCACTAGTAACCATTACAGTTATTATATGCTAAGTGGAAATGATTTTTTAACATTTTGCCTGCTTTAACATTTCAAAACTTTTTTGAAATCAAAGCAAGGTATCGTGGGACACTATTTCTTGATCTACGATCGAATCTTGAAAATAGAAACTGTAAGACAGATTACAATTTTTCCAGGCTGCAAGCCCTACACTCGTTCATTAGTTATAATCCAGTAAATGTGCTCACTTGTCCCATCTCTCGGGAGTCTCTCCCGGCGGCTTGGTGTTGAGCGTGATGCTGTGAGCCAGCACGAACTCGTTGATATTGGCTACCAACAAACACACCTGCTCCTCACTCGTCATTGATTCTTCCATTTGTCTGCAAATAAAAATTAATATATTACGATTCAACATAATCCCAGTCGTAAAACTAGGAATATTTTCAAGTAAGGAGACGTTATGGCATTGTGCTCTTCGGCAACTCTTCGGCAACAAAAGCTAAATAAAAAACAATCCTCTAATTGAGGGCACACACTAAAGTAAATAACCACTTTCCAGTTATCCACTTCCTCTGCCAAATCAATGCATCTGGAGTAAAAACCTGTTACATACATAAAAGTAGGTAACAGCGAATGTCTTCATTAGCATAAGTTACTGTTAACTTACTTTACGTAATCGTCAAGCATGATTAATTGCTAATTTGATGGAAACTGGTTCCTATTTCCTATATTTATCTCATAACTCCCAATAATTATTTCATATCGATGTATCTCTTACAAACTGGTCTTCCCTGGTTGTTACATAAACGAGTATTTATAAAGCTATAAATTTTAGCATATTTAATAGGCTGTACTTACTTTTTGTTACTTTCGTTTCATTATTGTAAACATCGGCTGGCTCCTAAACTTTTGAATTCTTGTCACTGTTTCATTGATAACTTTAATAATAAAAGTCGGAGTAATGTTACTTAGTGTTCTGCGTTTTGATTTGAGTTTGTCAGATATTCAGTTTTTTTTTTGAACAGAACATTATGTATGCTCCAAATAAAAACTGAAGATGTGACCAATATGATGAGAAGTAATACTTATCAATGCGCGTCATCAGTGTAGTATAAGTTATTTCTGTCATTTAGGACTTAGATTTTAGCACTCACCTCAACACATCGCTATACTGGTGAACGATAATCTGTCCATGTGTCTGCACCTTCTTTATGTTCCCGGTAATAGTGGCCGAGCTGGCTGATACCATCGCCTTTATCTCAGCGCCTAGAGGCTTGCTCTGCAGTGTGGTCATGCACTCGTTCTCGCAAGAACTGACAAGATCACACAGCCAATACTGGACCGGTTCTGGTTTTCTTTCACAAAGACGCTCCAGGCAGGTCTGGTCTATGCTCCTCTCGCGGTATAAGATTTCATTTTGATTGTTGAGGACGATTCTAAAAAAAGAAGTTACATTTAACTAAATAAAAACAGATTCTGGACACCGAGCTCCGGTGGCGCTTAATGTCCGGCAGTGGACGAATACGGCTGAAGATACTGATTCTATTAAATGCTAAGTAACTTAAGCTAAGTAAGCCTTTTGGCTAGTCGGAAAATCTATGAACAGGTTATGTGCGTATTTCGTATCCAAATAGTTCTAAATAACTAAGAGAGAACATACCCATTAAAATTCTCGAGTAAATTGACTCTTCGAGATATCTTCTTGTCGCTCTTTGGACAGCCGTTCATATATTCATGAGGAGCTAGCATTTTTGGAGTGGAACTGCAACCAAAGTTCATCTGAACATCCGCAAATATGTCGTCATCTTTTAATTTTTCTCTTTTAGAGTCATGTCTCAAATCTTTGTCCGTTTTGAAATCTGATGCGTTAGGCTGTTTGTCTTGAAATTGTGGAGGTGGTGTTAGTCCCCTTTCTTTTAAATGAGTTTCGTTCTCATTCTCGTCTTTGGCTTTCAAGTTTAAGTCACTTTCGGTAGCGACTAGTCTTTCGTTGTAATGTGGAATCAACATTTCTTGTTGTGGATAAGTTACGACCACCCAAGAGCTCTGCTCTTCAGTCCTAGGCAATCCCAGGGAAGGTACTCTGCTTCCGTTTAGGGTACCTCCAGCGTGGCTGTCGACTGGTAAAGGTTTCTCTTTTTTCGAGAATAATTTGAACGTATCTTTTCTGTCTGGTTTAATTCCTGTACGGTGTTTACCTTTGGGGCCGACTTTCTTCTGTGGTTTTAAGTGAAGACTGTCCATGATATTTTTAGCTAAAATAGCTTTTGCTGGTTTGTGTACCTCCTCTTTGTCATATACTTCTACAGCATCATCTTCGTCTATATATCCTAGAGAATGGTACCCGTCTTGGATATCCAAAATTTGTTGGTCAAGCCTTTGTCCTTCAAAGTTCAATGATTTGTTTAGCCTATTTCTTTGGAAAACTGGAGTAGTCGAGATGGGTTCTTCGTTTTCTTGTGAAAAACTGCGCTTGTAAATTCCTTTTGCAATGGAAGATCTTTCTACTGGAGTGTACGTAATATTAGATATTGGCGTTCGGTTTCTGGGCTGATTGTTTACTGCTATTTCACTGTTATCTGCTAATTTGATATATTCGAAGCTTTCACTCATCTCCATTTTGTTTTTACTCGTCTCCAAATCTTTAACTTTAGCTATTTTGATACCTTTGGCGCTCTCATTTTCCGACGAAGATATAAAAGACTTCTCAGGATATTTCTTAGATGGACTTATAACATTAAGGTTTTTACTAGGTACTTCTTTGGTATTTTGTATTGCACTTTTATCTGGAATAAGTTTTCTATTTACAGGTTTAGGTGGCGTTACAGGTTTATTTACTTTATCTTTCACCTTTTCGTTAATGTTAACATTGTTAGTTATGTTCAACTTAGTTTTGTTAAGCTTTTCATTATTTACATTCTTAGACTTTGGTTCCATATTATCATAATCATCTTTCTTATCCTTGAGTAATTCCATGTGTTCTTCATCATGATGGATTTCATAGTACATTTGCAAATCGTAGGGAGTCTGTATAACACTACTGCTACGATTTCGTGGTTTCGGAGTTGGTACACCATTACTGGTAGCATCAGAATTTTTTGGACTGTCAACAACATCTCTTTGTGGCGTATTTTGAAAATCAATTGCTTGTTTAACTGTGACATTTTCATTGTTATTTGAATCACTGCTATTAGATGAATTCTTTGAATCATTGCTGTCGGGAGAGGCAAAATACTGAGAAGGAGGCGGTGAACTATCTGAATCGGAGAATCCGGAATCTTGGCTTTTGTGGCTTCCGGGACTGCCGTGCCGCAGAGGCCACTGGTTTATCGGTACGGCAGGTTGCGCAATGTTATCAGTGCTATTGTTTCTTTGTGCCTCGGGCTGATTGGCAATCCAATGAGGCAGCTGCGGTTCCCATTCAGCGTCCTCCCTCACGCGATTATTCTTAGGCTGTGCAACTGGGCTTCCTAGGGTCGGCGGCTCATCACCCCACCAGACCTTGCTGCGAGTTCGTTGAAAATTTGACATCCTGCAACAAAACAAATCAATACGTTAATCGTGAGAAGCCGAGGTGTCGGGTATAATGATCGACGAATGACGTAATTTTTCTGATTATTATGAAGAGTTTGGGAGGCGCATGTGCCGTCTTGCGTGACACAGTGGTTGGCTAAATTAGTATCTACCTATAAAGTTTGTACTTTTTGTTTGATTGTCATGGGAATTCACGGCCTTTGTGTGTTGATTGCTTAGCCGGTAGCTGACATTGAAATTGACAAAAAATAAAGCTCTACGTTTACGTGGATAAATGAGGTGCGTCAGAAAATTCCGTTTAACATAACTGCTCCTAGCGAACCAATTGCTAGTTTTCTTAAAAAAACGTACCTAAATATACAGAAATTACAGAAGACTAGCTCTAAACACGCGTGTTCCATCTTGAACCAAACTGTTACACTGAGATTTATTTGAGAAGCTTTCAAAAAACTTAACAACAATAGAGGCCTTAAAGTTCACCAGGGTCGCGCAGATGTTCGAAACCGTTGCAAGGCTATTGTGACGAATGCAAGGGCTCGAAATGACCGTGATTTTAGCCCCCTCTGGAGTTGCGTAGTGAACATTTGAGAACAAAACGGCGGAGGTTGACAGAATCGACGAAATCATAAAACATCTTTGAAACAAAATCCTATTGGTCCAAAAACCACGAAACGAAGGATACACGTGCGTTTAACAACTTTACCGGCAGTGTTTCAATTTATATTTCGTTTACGTTTTCTGAAATAGAAATGTTGATAGTAACATATTATGTCACTATATACTATACATGTGTCAATCTAGTAAGACTATTTATCATAATACACCTAATTGTGTTTACAGCGTGCTAATTGGAATTAATTATTTAGATAAAAAAAAATAGTATTACCTGTAGTTATACGAGTATTGAGAGTGCAATAAAGAAAAATGTTCTTTGTAGCACACAGCAATAATATCTGCTAGAAACTTTAGAGTTCGTTCAATTAGCAGTATTGTTCTCAGTCGTTCTAAGCACATAGCATACCTACTCTTAAACCCGGTCATCGTGGTTTGCGGTTGTCCATGAGTCAATCCTGAATCATATTGTATCGTAACAACTTAAATAAATAGCGCATTAGAACGGCCCGTATTGCGCTTCTAACATAGTTTTATTGTTCAATTATTAAACCCAAGTATTACAATTCACTAGCGTACCTACAGCTTAGCCGATCGTCGCCCGCTACACACGCACTGCATTACCAAGGTTTTACAATAATAGAAATCACAATGTAAATAATGTAATGAAAACTATATAACTATTTAGATAAGTCTTCAGATTTAATTTTTTAAGTAAATAATAATCCAAATGTAACAAGACTTGCCTGTAACGATCGTTATTTAAAAGCCAATAAACATGTTTTATTCTTATTCATACAAAATTTTAATAATGCTACCTACTAAAACTGATTACTTTATCCATGGATAACAATACAGTTTAGGACATTTAAGGGAAATATATACTTTGTGTACGAATACATGACATTGGCAAAGGTTGTGTTTCTTATGCGTTGTTGCACCTTCATGCTAAAACGACTGGACAAATACGATTGAAGTTTAGTATAATAGACCCTATAACCTACGATCCTTTGACAAATTATTTAACTTAATAAAAAATCGTTACAGGTTGTCCCTATCAAAATCCCAAAAGCATATTCGACATCGCCAACCGTGGCCTACTGGTGGATATCGCGGTCGCTTCTAGTCCCCGTGATCAGGAGTTCTGTTCTCGGACCTGTGACCATAGTTATTCATATTATATACTAGATGATTATTGTAAAATTAACTACGATGCTACTCTACCTGCTAAATATGCCAACTAGCATGACTATGTCTACCTGCACTAATTAGCTAATTATTGCTAATGGTTTGAGGTATTTATAGACTACGTATTGGGAAATTTGTTTCGACTGACTGTGTCTACCATTGACATTCCCATTACTTAACTCACTGGCTTCAACACTTGCGGCAATCATCAATAGAATATAAAAACTTTTTAGTGACACCACATAAGTATATTAAGTAATAATAACAAGTAATAAAATTAAATACCAAGACGAAATAAATAGTTTAATTTTATTAGTTTTAGTAGAAAGTTTTATCCCTAAGAACCGATCTTCTCCAGACAATCTTTGTAGGAATGGAAAATTAAATTAAGCGTAAACGGTGATGCAGTAAACCTAAAATGTTAGTTTGTGAACAAGACTCCAGTGATAGTGTTTCTTAACCTGAGCTTTATATGAATCAAGGCTTGTGGCCTGTGGAATCGTAGTGCTTTATTACTATATTTTATTTAAAAAAAATATCACCTTGTAATAAAAACTGTAGGATACACACGCACCTCAAGACCATTAAAATTTAGACGGCAGCATATAGACGACGCCCTCATGCGGGGTAACGAATTTTTGTAGTAGTACCTACTGTAACAAGTGGTTAGAAGCGAGTTTGAAAGAACCCAACTGCTACATCGTTAAACCAGTGTTAAATCATCTTTAGTTACATTATTTTCGTTGTACCTAGTGTCACTAACACGACTCTATTGACACCACTCACATAAAAATACGACAAGCCGTTTAGGCTCTAAGGCGTGCCAAAGAAATATACATAAATACATTTATACATACACTCAAAAAACATAACCCTTCTTTTTTAGCAGTCGGGTAAAAACAACCCTCGTTCATTCATTGTCTTCTTACCCATGACAAACTATGATATTTTTAAATAATGTATTTTAGGTTCATTATGTTTGCATATGTGATACGCATAGTATGAATATCGAGGTTCACGACAACAATGATTGTGTAAAATGCATACAACGAGTCAACTAGTGCTTGGCTTTTCTACGAAATTCCTATGTACAAGCAATTGTCAATTATTTATTTTCAATCTAAGTATATTAACTAACGTAACTTCAGATCTTATTACAAGTAATTTTGAATTATGTTTGTTATACACATCCCTATACACATGGTAAATGCACGATATTCTCGCAACATATTCGCACCTATTTATATTCTAGAACAAACTAGCACTTATTCTGTGCTATAGTGTCTCATAGTGAGTGATACACAGAGCCCTTGAAGACTTCCTCTTGCTTTCTGATAGCCTGGTACCTGGTTGTCATGCTTGAATAGGAACAATGCACACGAGACATTGACTTTGAAATGTGACGCATCGGACGAAATGATAGAGGAACATGGCATTGACACGCGCATTTTGAATACTGGAGCGTCAAGTATAAACTATTCCCAGAATAGTGATAGCTCCTCTATGAATTAGACAGGACTCAAATATGAACTAAGTAGGTAATATTTAATCTCAAAATAAATTACAATAAGTTGCAGCTAGACAAACCTTTAGTTACAATAACGAACGTTCATATTGTTTATGTCACGAAAAGGCTAAAAATATAATTAACTTAAATTAAATTTCTAACAATTATACTCTCAGTCTGAACGATCTCAAATTAAAAGATAAATAAAAATAAAATGTAGGTGAAGCGTGGACCAGTAAAATAATTCATGTAGAATCGAAAGCATGACCAAGTTATGCCGATAGTATACATTAAAATTTGCCATGCTCCATTAGTGATGCTTCAGACAAACAAATCAAAGTTAATTTATTCTAAAGAACACATATTATGCTAGTAAAAATTTTGCATGTCTCCAGCATCATTTCTTTAAAATATAAGAATGAAAAATTTTAATCTGTTGATAGATATCGTTATATGTATAAAATTTCTAAATAAGATTGTTCATACCTCGGAGAAATACTGCTTGGCACTACTAATAACTAATGCTATGGTTTTTTTGTATTTCTTATAAACGTTTACGTCAAAAAACTTAGAATGTCTTTCGTCTTTTGTATAAGCGCGCAACTTCTCTGTCTGATAAAACAAGACAAAAGACTTAGAACTTGAGGCGCGTAAGTATATAGGTACCTAAGCAAGGTGGTATTTTAGTACCTACTTACAAAAAAACTAAAGTGCGAATAAACACAACAGCATAACGTTCATATCGTATTTGTACGTATTATTATAATAATCTGGTTCCTAAACAAGTTTTTAAATGGATAAGACATGATAAAATCTGCATAAAGAAGATTTGGCAGGGAGTCAGGGGCCGTTGTAAGCGTTATTATTTGAAACGGGAATCCTTAGAAACACATAAAATGTTTTACAGGTTTTATTTAAATATTAAAATAATCATACTAGCTGGGCTCCACGGTGTTACCCGCACCGTTACTAACGGCGAAACAGTTTTTGAAATCGGTTCAGTAGTTTAGGAGCATATTCAACGCAAACAAACAATCAAATCTTTCTTCTTTATAAAATTAGTAAAGAAAAACAACTTGTCTCACAAATTGAAGTTGTATTAAAAGTGCATCAAGGATGCACCGATATATTTTTAAGCATAGGTGAATTTAAATCACATTATGCTAATCGTATACTCGTAAGTATTTTATTTTACATGACGTAAATGTATTTTATTAATAATCAATTATAAATTTATCCGAAATTGTAAATGTACTGAGATTTAATGTTACAGTTAAAAATAAATCATCTTCAAAACTAAAATACGCTAACGTATTTTAAGAAATAACTACGTATTGAATTGATATGTTTTGTAAATATCTACCATGCTATTCAATTTATTCTGTTTATTTTAATTAACGGGTCGATTTGACCTTTTAAAGTGCAGCTGTATTTTTATCTTCACACAAGTACATGATATTGAATATCCACATTTTTACTTATTCGTATCGCAGTTAATGTTAAACTGTCATAGATAAAACGACAAACTTCAGTTTTAACTAAATTTTATTACTTCTTTAATAATTAATTTTTCATATTTCAATTACTAAAGTAGAAGGAAGAGTCTATCGTGAGTTTTTCTACTGTACACAGTATATCAAATCCTTATTAATAGCTTTGGTTATTTTATTTCATTAAGTGATTCACAAAACTAGTAATTTTCTTAAGTCATATTTAGGTTTATGATTTATTTTAATATTGTTTACTTTACATTCCTCGAAAAATTACTATCTAATCTAGACTAGATTTAAGAGTTTACTGGGAATAGCAAACAAGTAGTTCGAAATAAAAATGTTAAAAAAAACTGCACCTGGCGGTAACGGTCGCGTGTCATCTGCTCGCGTCCCATGCATGGCCATACGCCACGCTTGGCTGTATATGGCACGCGCCCTGTGCCATGCTCTATAAAAAAAATAGCGCATGTCGAAACTTTCGGATATCGAACGCTTCTGGATGTTTTTGTGGAATAAACGGACGGATAAGGTATTGACTGTCAATTCTATTTCCATCAAAATAGAGGAAGTGAACTTTTTTCTCCGAGTTTTGTTTGCTTAAACTTAATTAGGTATCAAAAATCCATTAAAATAGGTAAGTTATATTATTAAATACGAACCATTTTAGAGATTCTGTGTCAAAAACGCTATTTTTGGATAAGCTCAGTTGAACAAATTAGATTATTACAAAAAATACGATTCGAAACAGATTCGATAATCAATTTAGATCGGAGTTATGTATTTCCTAAATGAGAAATGTTATTTATGTAACGTTGTTGCTAATGTTGCTGTTAGTTCATTAGTGATTAGGTATTAGTTGCACAACGTTCATCAACGCACGACTAACACGCTAATCTAAATACTTTGTAGCTACCTATCGAATCATCGACAAAGAAATGAAGAAAAACCGTTATAGTTCACACGAACCGATCACTCGTGTCTTCGCTATAACTCTTCTATATACATATTTTACTATAATTACGTATATAATTATAGTCTTTATTGCGTACGTAATAAAGATTACGCGTTCGATGTGTAGTGATTTGATCTCTATGGTTACTGCCAGGTGTGAAGCTTTTCTGCGTGAGCGCATGGGGTGTTTACCGACCTACCCTCGTGTTTGGGGTCTCATTTCAGAGCACGATGATTACTATACATGGTGTTCAAAGAAAAACTTGTTTTTCAACATTCGCACCTTGTGCTAATTCCGCAAATTTCAAGGAAATACATTTCATTGAAATTTATCAGCTGAGCACACAACGAAGCGCCAATTACTAAATTAAACAAATTGGTGTCGCATTGACTTATTTCCGAGTAAATTCAATGACTACTCGATAATGGTTTTAGGCGATCAATGTACTACAAAAATAAGCACTTATGAGATTATAGAGCATATACCAGATCGCTAATCACTAGTCAAACATGTACCATTAGCATACGTCCACGAGAGAGCACCTATTGTTTTGATTTTGCAATACGTGTTACCGCTATAGTATAGTACGAGCGAGTACATTAATTCTTGCCATAAATTATTTGATATCTTGAACGAGGGCATTTGGATACTAAAGCCGATTTGCGATAATGGTGGCTAGATTTTCAGTTCTGTTCCCATGTTATGGGTGGCCAGAATTGCAAGGACACTTTGCCACTTGATGACACAAGTACACCTTTTATTAATTATATTCAAGTCTCGTATATGCATATAACTGGAAAATTCTATAATGAATACTACCCACTTATTTTTAAAGCTATTTGTACATTCTATGCGTAAACGTTTGCGTTGATCTTGTCAGTGAAATACTCTTACAATATAAAGTAGGTAATGAGGTACTTAAGTTTGATAATCTCATTTAGATCCTGTACTGTTTATATTTGAAACTTAATTACGTTTTTAAATTATGTGAACTACAATTAATTCGTATTATATATACCTGACTGCGAAATAGGGAGGGTTATGTTTTTCGAGTGTTTGTATGTAGGTACATATTTCTTTGGCACGCCCTAGAGCCTAAACGGCTTGTCGTAATTTTATGTGAGTGGTATCATTAGAATCGTCTTAGTTGTGAAGGTGAAAAAACAAAATTAAGGATATTTGTCCCAAAAATTAATCTCAAACAAAAAAGTTTCCAAAACACATCGAGTGTGGTAACAAATAAAGAATTTTTAACGGTGATTACGAACATTTATATTATATAACTTACATGTTTTATTGACCGTGTTCTCTAATCCTATTAAAGATTTAGCAGTCGGGTTTTTTGAAATTCGCTTCTAACCACTAGTATCATTTTTTTTACTGATTCTGGAAATATATTTTTATTGCATACATATCAGAACAACCTGTATAATACTAAGGCCCCGTCGTTCCCCCATTTAAAGGATCCCTAATTTCCAAGTCACTTACTGGTTCCTTAACATCTGTCAGTTCCAAATTCGATACTACATTCGAATAATGCATTGGAAAGTTTTAGATATTGTATCGAATTGACATAATCGAATGGACACTAGAGACGGGACTTCCGCACCCGGTAGAATGCAAACAACAGTGAAAGTTAAATAATAATATTATGTAACGGAAGATGCATTACATACATCATAAATCATGCATATTCGACTATGCAAGATTGCACATAATATACTTACTCGATTTTTAGATATTTATTTAGAAATATCTATTTTGTTACTGCTGTTAAAAGCTAAAATATTGTATCAAGTTATTTCTTATATCTTATTGAAGCAAAATCGTTGGAATGCTATACGCATATAGCGTGTTTATAATTCTACACAATCGTGTGTATTTTAAACACGCCGAATTTTGATAACGAGGATATAGGTAGGGACATGTTTTGCTTTATTTTTGGTTCCTTAAGATAAAGATTTTGCTTGTTATATGTACCTACAGAGTTAGTTTCAAATAAATATGAAATAATTTAAGGTTAAGTATATATTATGTTATAAGTTTTAGAATGTAACATATTTCTTTACAAATGTGACAGTGGGGAGCTCTACAAGCTTCTTAGCTACTTGTTCTAGAAGACACGGTTGGGTAAATGCAGTGAACGCCCGATGCAGAATATAGGGCCATAGGGCACGCGTCGGCGGCGTCAGTGGCATATGGCTGATAACACACCCCGTGCACATGCCTAAAGAAAAAAAACCATCATGCCACGTGCGGCTGGTTAAGTTGTTTTTAATATTTAATTAAGAATGTGGTGTTTGTAATATGAAACAGGCAAAGAATTCCGAATAATTTCTTTAGATCGCTTTAAATAATTGAAAGCACATCATAATTTAAGTTTAGAATACAAGCTAAAATATATACCTACTAGAAAGTAAAACTTCTGTGCTAGGTATTTAATAATATCCGTTTTATCTACACCATGGTCAAGATCAGACGATTTGACCTTGACGTTTGTCATTGGCAATGAATTAATCAAGGGATTGACATTTAGCCGCAACGGCGGGCAGCTGCGTGATGCAATTAACAATTTTATTTACTTCGCAAGCAGATGTACGCCCGTGTATAGCGAGCTTAATTCCGCAAGCGTGCCAGCCATTTGAAGTTTCGTTATTAAAAAAAATAGTAGTTTAATGGCCAGTATTTTCATCGATGTAAGTAATTGTAATTCTCGTAACTTTTTTTTAATGTCAAGTTTACGCTGACCGTTTAATACCGGCCACCTGTAATTTCGCGCCTTTAGTGACACAAGTCCACAGCATTACTTACCTACTGAATATTATGTTTGTTTCTAAGATTTTCTTTGAAATATAAGCATTGTTATGCTTACTGCAAAATATCTATCGTTTAGAATGACGTTATCTCCCAGTACGTTCCCATACTTGCATCTGTATCATTTTACTTCAATGGAATTCTCTTTGTGCTGCAGTCTCCATAGTAGGCAATGTTAATCACAAGCCTGGAATGTCAGGCAGCAGGCTACACGTGCAAAGTTAGGTGATTAGAGAAATATGGTTGAATGAACATACCGTTATAAGCCAATCAGACGAATTGAAAGAATCATTGGTAACTTTAACCGTATAAATAATCATTGGTTTAACTTTTTTTTGTTATGGAGAACAACTACATGATTTATATAGAAAAAGTTCAAAGTTTAAAAGTGCATTTCCTACTTACTCTGCATTTCGTTTTTAGTATTAAATTATGGATTATGATTGTCCAAAACATATTGAAAAAATTTATGGTGCTCAGTTTTAACAAATGTTATTAGTTAGCTACATATATACACCCTCCAAATTCATGTCAGGTCACAGCACTGCATTGATTGTGACCTGTCAGTCAGGACTTACTCTTTTATATATGTATATGTGGATTGTTAAAAGGACTTAATTTTGATCATGGCACGCTGTATACACACACAAATATATTTTACATGTATTATTTTCTACAAAACTTTTTAGAGAGATATGTAGGCATAACATTAAATAATCAAATCAACTAAACGTTTATGTTCACGAACGTTTCATAAAGTTAATGACCGCGTATTTTTTGCTGTAAACAGTCGATAATCTGTGAAAAACTAATTTACGATCAACGAACAATTACAATGATTAAATTACTGTGACAGATTGTTAACTTTTTGCGTAAGTTCATTGACTACCTCTGCAATGTTTCTATGAACTCTATGGTATGTAAAATTATGTTCAATAGACCGTATTCTCATGTTCCACATCTCTCCTTCTAGTACTTTTTTTCGTTTCATTCTTTCAGTTCCCTGCTCATACGATGTGAAGTTGAATAAAGGCTATTTTTATTTTACTCTGTCAGTCTGCATTCTTTTGTACAGTCTTACTCTTTAGCCTCAACTAATAAATCTAAGTCTTAAGTAACATTGATATATATTTACTATTAAATTTGCTATTTCAAATTATTTTAAAAACTACTAAAAATCATCAATATTAATAGGTATTTTGGGATACTGTATTGTTTTGTAGCCATTGTACCAATACTAAGGCCTAAAATTCTTTGTTCTCCACACTTGATCTCACATTATCTAATCGCTCATTCTAGATACAATCATCAGAACATTGCGAAATGCGATTACAATTTCTTGACAATAATAACCTTACTACGAATATTATTCTCCAGAAAAGATTCACGTATAGCAAATAAATCTACGTCATTGTGTAGATTTGAAATTTATTGTATCTTAAATATGGCGCGAATCATTTTGATAATAATAATATGACTGACTATAATACTTCACATCTTCCGTTCTCACCTTTTATAACTTTTAGTACACATTTGTATTGTATAGGGCCTCTCAGTGTTAGCCACGGCTCCGCTCATACCTCAATAAAGATCCGGTCCCAGGGCGTGTTTAAAAATATATTACTGATAATATTTAATAAAATTGTACCAGGCAGTTGAAAAGTTGATCCTTGATACACAAATTACTACCAGTATTGGAACGACTGCAACTAGCAAAAAGACCAAGTAGATAGGTAAGAAACTGACCTCTATTCGGCCCGTCACACTAACTAAACTAAAAGTTCCTAAAATTATATCCATCCTTTTCTCACCTTTGGAAACAAAAAGAGAGGAGACAATTTCACAACTGTCAAATTAGGTTAGTTTAGTAAGTTTGGTCTGTCCGAATCGGGGTCGCTGTAAAAAATTAATCTCATCAAAATAGTTTGTAGAATTTGCAGTAGTTACCCTAGCTGTTTTTTTTTTCAAAACATATAGACGATAATTAAATATGATTACAAACTAAAAATCAAAAGTAAAATCGGTCCATCCGTTTGGGAGTTACAATTCACAGACAGACACACACACACTTACATACAGACACGTTAAACTTATAACACACCGTCGTTTTTGCGCCGGGGTTAAAAAGTAATTTGAAGACAAGAATTGAATGACTCATAAGAGAAAGAACTATAAAACCCAAAAGTTGAAATTGATCGACTGCCATAAATCAGAACAAAACATTTACTAACAGTAGCACTAAGTATATAGCAAGGAAACTCTGAAGCAGGACATTAGCCCAGATTCCGTTCAACCTGACAACAACAATGGATCATAATTCTCATTAGTAGATGTAGAACTCTGTGTCAATAGAAAAACGTACAGTTATTTGTATGTGTATAGGTAATTAAATAGTGATTCTTCGGTATGTAACAAGTGGAGTGTAAAGATCATCTGTATGTACTGTTCACTTGTTCAACCAAGTATACAAGTCTTGTAAATTTACATAAGGAAAGTACAAATATAAAATCAACAAGTATAAAGTTACCAAATACGAAATAAGCAGGTAAATACCTTCAAAATGAGAAACAGGAATCTATTATATATCCATGTTGCATACAGCAGTGAGTATATATGAAGTATATATGACGATAGGTTAAACTAAGAAATAGTATAGGAAAAACAAATATACTAAAACCTCTTCCAATAGTTCTGAAAACTTGAAGATCAACAAATGTAAACTTGTAAACTAATGTACGATAATGTAGAACCGGACTTATTAGTAAAACACCTGAGAATCTGCGATAGACGTACAACGAGAACTGCAACGGCGCATAGTCTGAGGAATTCACATCTTTGCAAGGTGCATTGCCGTATTTGTAGAGAATTTTAATCAAACGATAAATAACAAAGTATGCGCATATTGTAATGTGCATTTTTATAGCGATGTTTTTCCTAACATTTATTTGGTATTTATTATTTACAGACTGCCTGTTGAAATATGAAATAGTGTGTATAATCGGCAGCTGCTGGAATGGAAAACAGCACGAGAAATGATCGAACGAAGGACATTGCACGACGGAAAAATATACATAAACCACATCTATGTTAATATACTAACTAAATAGGCTCAAACAGGCTTTTGTTGTTTGGTAACAGCAAAAAGAAAAATAAGGTAAGAGAATAATTCTCTTTGAGAATTTATTCGAATTGTCATCTTTAAGACCGACTAGTTATTTCTCATATGACATGAAATCAATTGATTTCAAATTAACTTTTAATTAATTCAAATTAGTTTTAATTAACGGTTCTGAGTATTAGTAAGTATTAAGTCTTTTGTTAATTTCTTGACATAATGCCCTAGTTAAGCTAAGCTTGATTGAAACAAGTTGTAGTTGTGGGCCTTCACTGTTATGAGATTATAGTCTTCAAGTTTCCTTGTTCCCGACACATACCTACCCGTAAATAAGGCTACAGTTTTATCGATTAAGAAATGGAATATATCTTATTTATTCCTTTGTAAATTAAAATTATTTCGTCTAATGGATAATTTTATTAAAATAATACCAAATCACGTGACCTGTCTATCTTGTAGATTTAGTTTCAGAATAGCCTTTAATTAGCTGGAGTTCGTTAACAGGATTCTATTAACATACATATAATATTATGTATGCAGTTTATTCAGATTAATTAGCTTGTACATAATTAACCGCGTTAGTAATGTGTACATTTATCCCTGACATAATGCTCGAGTGACAAAACTATGATTCACTGGGATTGAGTGCTTGATTTTATAATTATTGTTTTGGAATTACTTTGCGTCTAGGAGTGCAATTAAACTTGAAAGATACAAATTGATATTCATGGAAAATAACCTTATCTATGTACCTAACACGAATAAGCACTTTTGCGATACCATAAACATTTCTTACTCGTTGCATTGAATATATGGAAAATACAAATTCTTGTTAGTACCATTGTTTGTTGCATAGTATTTTAGTTATTTACTTACTTATATATTAGATAATAATTACCTCTTATTAATTATTTTATTCTAGGATAACACCGGCTATATACACAACATAACCCAGCCTTCAAATAGGTATACTATTTTTTCTACGTACTTCACACATTGGTTACACTCTATCTATCTATCGACATACCTATCCTGTACCTATATTACCAGTGTGCACGTCAAGTCACGGCGCAATGCCATGTTAGAATTCAAATGAGTCAGTATGCTGATCACGTTGACTCGCCACGATCGGCCCCAGGCCTTCTGATGGCTGCTGGTATTATTGGCTACTGTCACAAGCTACCGTGTTACGTTTACGTGGCAGTATGATAAAAAAGTCTTATAGTTCACAATTTTGTGATATGAACCCTTTGTCAATTGGACAGCTTTACAAAATGGCAGGGGCGGCGTTGTTTTTCTGATTCTTATAACTGACATGTTTAATTCGCCAACTACAAACTGAAAAAGCTATTTTTATTACTTAAAGATAGCTACAGGCATTTGACCATCAGCTTTCACGGCCACGACCACAGAAGTCAGCGACACTGTAGCCCTAGATGAAGCATGTCTATAATACACTGGCTCTCAAGCATAGCTGTCGAAACACACCGTTGGCTGCTTGGCGCTAGATTGGCCAGGCGAGCGTTAGGAAACAACCTACAATATGTTATGGTTTTCTACGCAATATTTTCCTTCACCGATAGTTTAGGCCTTTTTTGTGTCTTTCGTGGAATCGATCCTCGAACCTCACGCACGATAATCCACCTCACTTTCAGTTGTATATTTTATAGCACAGGCTTTGCCTAGTTTGGGACCTGAAGACTGTTGTGTGGTTGTTTACTTTTGATATAATATAATATAATATGGGACATTATATTATACTATATCTAAAGTAAACTTTTCTTGATCTACATTAAGCAGGTAGTAACTTGAACTTTGAATTATAATAGGTACTTGATGAAACTTTAACGTAACATCAAATATTTGATATAAATATAAAAAGTTTACATTATTTATCTTGAAATATCAAATTGGTAATATACCTATAGTCAATATAATACAGTGTCAAGACACGTTCTTAAATACATACTAACTCTACCATGGTCTTGTTCAGTTATGCAACTTCCATTGTCACAGTCGTGCTAACTCCCATGTCCAACTTGAAGAAGGCAATTGTATCGGGGTCAAACATGACAGCAAAGAACATCACAACTTCACGCTAGGGGCAATAGTAATACTTGCTTTTTATAGTAATCTTTATATGATTACTAGAAAAAGCAAATGAAAAAGATATCTGAGGGTTTGAGATTTGCGACGTAATAATCATACAATTAATTACGTCGCAAATCTACTTAGGTACTTACTAATATTAACTTAGGTGTCAGTGCCAAAATAGATCATGCATAGGATTCTTAGCACTTATTCTGATGTTGGGCCGCAAATCTGATCAAACCCCATATTGACGTACTAGTATATGAATTTAAACGAGAGCAATATGATAGTTAATACATTATGAGAAACTAGTACCGCTCCGCGGTGTTACCCGCAGATCTCTATTTTTCCTAGTAATTAATATAGTCCATGTTCTCAGTGATGATGGAGCCATCTAACGGCAAAATATTTTTTGTAATCATTCCATTAGTTAAGTTTATTCGTTACATACAAAAATATAATTCCTTTTTATAATATTAGTGTAGAAAATTAGATAACCATTATTAGGTAGATGTAATGGTGAAAATGAATAGACACGGTTAATTGTAAAGTTTGGAACAAATATAACTTAAAAGCTTGCAAATGGGTACCTCCAAGAAGTAACAATTTAGTCAAGTCATACCCAATACTTTGGGTCTCATATCAAATCTCGCGATTGTGATGAAGAATCGCTAAGTAGCAACAAAATTAACATATAAAAACAATAAGAACAAAATTCACATCTTGTTACATTAGGTTTTTCTTTGGTCGGTTCACACGTAACTTACTAACGTAGTAATTTCCTGCACTTATCGACACTACACTACACCTACGACGATCAAAACATCATTATTTACATATTAGAAGACAAATAAACAACATAAAGACGACGTGGTGGAGTTACTTTCCCATGTTGATACCCTATCGAATCATACCTGAGTGGACGGACATTGAAGTTTTTGAAGTATTTTGGTGACACAGATTTTCTGGAAGACACCGAAATGTATATACGAGCATATTTACACATATTCATAATCTGCTAGTAGTATTATGCACAAATTAAATCAGGATATGCCTGTGTTTTCATTTACAAAAAATATTATTAATTATAACTAAGAAACAAAATAATAGAAAATAGTCAAGGGTTAGGAATGATTGACACATTTTGTTATCGGTTCCTCCTGAACTATGAATAGAAAAGGAATGTCCCTATTCTCTACTCGTATGCAACAGATATTATTACACTAGTTTTGACTATTTTATCTACTCTATTCAATTAAACAATAGCAATATCACAATGCTGAATCTGGCATTCAACAAATATTGAATTTAGGATAGCATGGACGAAATATTCGAGTGGGTAAAAAAGTACCGTATATTGCACACCAAATTTAATTGTATCGAAGGCGTGCACTCATTTAATGTGATTGTGTGATACAATGACATACTCGCAGTTGTGAATGAGAATGCATGTGTTGTGTTTAGTATTGTTGACTATCCTACATCTCATCCGGTCTGTGTAAGGTTTCTGTAGTACTAGGAGGCTCAAACAGTAGCCAGCCTACAATTTCAATCACTGTATGACTACTAAACTTCAAGTGAATCTCTATAGTAACAGATGATGTAAAATTATACCTATAAATACCACAAATTTCTACCCGTGTGATTACTAAAAACTTGTTCATGATTTATTTGTTTGAAATTTTAGAATTGTTCACATTCCTCGTTCGTGATGTTAACAGTCAGATCAATAACAGGCGAAACAGGTAAGTACGGATGTTTTGGTATTGATCAAACGGTCGTGGCTTGTTTGTTCACGTTTGTAACTTGGTCGTTTCTATATAAACTTTCATTGAAGAAACCAAATACGCG
Organism: Ligdia adustata; assembly: GCA_947049295.1. Taxonomy (NCBI): domain Eukaryota; kingdom Metazoa; phylum Arthropoda; class Insecta; order Lepidoptera; family Geometridae; genus Ligdia; species Ligdia adustata. The sequence goes on from OX346233.1 coordinate 4,756,046, forward strand.
ATATTTAAAATCCATGGTTGAGAAAATCCACATGTTATCCTTAATTTTATTATTAACTAGGAATTTTAACATACTTATTTTCAGATGCTAAGTGTATGCTCTTCTCGTAGTGTACCCAAAAATAGTTCTTGATAGCCTGACACTTAAAAAAATGCAACAAAACTTAATATGTTGTATCGAATTCAAGGTACGCCCGATACGCGTTAAATATGTCTGACGATTATCGCCACGGAAAATTATCAAAATAAAATAAAAAATGGAGGCCATCGTAAAGCACCATGAGTCATCCGGTGATTCGCTCCATTCATAATGTGAGGTGTTCTGATGGAGAATGTCGGATTTTGTTCCGAGAAGTCAGGTATCTTACGGAACTGACTGAAATGACTTACTACGCGTGACTCATCTAATCTAACTTCTGGAGTTTAGGGTCAATGCTTTCTGATGTTCTTAATTGCATCCATTAATTATTTTGTATAGTCTTATCTATTAAAGACTAAGGTTTATGACAATGGGAGTCGAACACTTAGATGTGTCGCTACCATTTCTTCTCAAATTCAAATATTTATAGATTATGTTTTAGAGAAAGTTGGGCATTGGCAGGTATTTCTAATTTACTTTTAGCAAATTGAACGAAGATTAGTCTGCAATAATGGTATACAGGACAGCAGAGCCTTACAAAACTAACTTTATTTTAGTATTCGTTTTTATTAATTGCAAGAGATTGCAAGAGAAAAAATAGAACTCGTTAAAATGACAACAGACGGGTCGCTTGTTACATTACAATAATCACACATTAAAGTATGGTGCAAAAAGCATTGCACCTCATCAGTCGTAATCTCGTAATGTCCATAACAATCTCAAAAAGCTTGCATAACGAAGCTGCACTTGAAAGGTACTTGAACTTACGTACCATTGCTTTCTACTCGATTCAATGCCGTTCCCACGTGCGAAACAGAATTGAGCAAAAAATAGTCATCTTTTAAGATAAAATTTTGATAATTATGTAAATTCATAAATGTAACTATGACTAGCTAGTGAAAGTAACTTACAGTAAGATATTACAATAAATTAGAAGGTAGGTTGCATCTGCCAAAATTATAATATGTAAAAAACAGGAACATAGTACAATACCAAACGGCAATGTCATGAAATAATGTGAAGGATGATCAATGTTGATTCGCATTCCAAAATGATTAAGACGTATTTATAAAGCTTTAATAAAACTGCATTTTATGGTCAACGCTAAAATCAATATGACAGAATCAAACATGATATGGAACTTTTCCTTTTTTATATATCATATTTAGTGCTTATATATAACATAGCATTATAACTCAAAGACATCACAATACTTAAAAAAGAAATAAATAATCAGTACCTAATTAATAAAGAAAACCGAAACATAATTAATCAAACGTTGCACCTTGGCTTGTTTTGATTTTCTTTGAAGACTTAGTGTACCTAAATATATGTATGCATAAGAAAGTATATAGTAAAACTTACTCGTCTGGATTGTTGAGTGACGACAGTTTCCCGGAAAGGTGGTGTCTTGTTAGACCTGCGGAGGAAATGAAAGGTTTAGAGATATCATCTAGATTACGGTTTCAAGGAAGGTGCCAGATTTAGTTTGATTTGTAATTTTTACATAATAATAGCTTCGCAAAATAATATCAAGAGGTACACTTATATTGTTTACCGAAGCGGTAATCAGAAGTAAGTCCTTTTACAGAATAATAGCAAATTTGTAGCTTATAGATTCACTGTATCAATCTCAAATACTCCAATCTTCCACAACCAATCCTGTTACATTACAACTGTAGTTGAAAAAATAATGTCTGAATTTAAGAGCTATGATACCCGTATCAGTAATTTAAACAAAAAGGCGTATATATCAAATTGTAGTGTAATCTTCTTATTATTAACCTCTCTAGAAATCTCTCCAACCACTTTTACTATAAGTGTCTTGTCGCCACACCACGCGCCTTGCGGGTGAGTCACACAACCTTTACTATAGCGCACCCAGCCGCTTTACATACAATAATGTCGTTAGAATGCTAGTTACTGAGATACCGTGGAGAAATTACCTTGTCAATTGTCAACGTAGGTGTTTGGGTAGACTTGATGAGGTCTTCGTGAACACGCTCTTTTATATGTAAAGAGGTTAGTACGAATAAGAAGTCATCAACGTATCGAACGAGAAAAGGAAGCGATTGTCATTAAAATTTTGTGAGTGTGATTTATACGAGTAGATAGGTAAAAACCTCGTTATAATTTTTAGAATTTTAATAAATAGCAATGACAATATTCAGCGATTTCGAGATTTACGTAAAATACACAAATAAAAATTTTACTCAACTTTATAGTCCTATAATTTATTTGAAGTGAAAACATCGATAAAACCAGAATATACAGCTCCGTTTGATATGTCTATTATCTGCACGACAGATTCAAATTGCTCAATAAATATTGATATGATTGTGTGTATAATCGTGTCGTGATAAATATCTGCAATATATGCGATCGTAATTCCATCAGAATGCAATTGGATTTTAATATGAACGTTAAATTGCGAGATGCTTGTTTACCAAGACGCGACGTGCCGCTATATCTTTAAATATCATTATTTCTTTAAATTAACTAACTATACATTTTAATAAGACTTTTAAGTACATATACATTTTAATATCTTGCTGTCTATTTTGTTTGAGACCGAAAAGGCAAACTTGATGTTTTGACTTGTGTTAAACGACAATATCACAGAATGTAGGGGCGGTAGGTGGAGCTAAATTAATTTCAAATAAATAACAATTCGACGGCTAATAAGGTGGAAAACCACCATCCGAATAAGTGTTACCTATTACTCTACGCTACGTTACTGTTCACGTTGGAAAAACCTTTCAGAGAAACGCCAGCTTCCATTGATTACAATGAATTCTGTGCCACTTGTTAGTTAAATTATTTTCAAAACGAAATAATGGATATAAAAAAAACTACTTACTTCAATTCGACAGGCGTTTATACATTTATTTCAGCTACTTATTCGTATAAACCATACTGCTGGGCCAATTATGTTAAAATTGATATGGTAACATTTTTTATGTTAATATGTAACGTACATGTTTTTATTTCTAAAAAAAAATAGTCAAAATTGGTTCATTATTGGCAGAGAAGTCGGTTAACATACCTTCTGCTTTATTGAAGTTCGTAAGTCGAAGTAAGTCTGTAAGCTATGATCAGAGTAAAAATGGACATTAATATACTCAGTGAATGTCTACTTATTTTCGAAAACTATAAATTTATGTTCATTTAAAATGTAGTAGCAATAAAATTACCAAAACACAATCTTGACCAATCAACTTTCATGCTTATTTTATATAACTACTTTATCATATACGTTATTTCCGTAAATAAAATTTATTTTGTCGTGGTTTCCCAAATCATAGAAATGAACCGCTTAAACTTTCTCTTGGCATTACAAGTTAGAGGCGTAAAGTATTTGGGTAAAATAACCGAAAATAATAAAATTAGTTTGAGAATATTTATGTACTGAAGTGATGAATTGTTTTGTTAAGGAATAACTTAATGAAGTAGATAGATGTTGAAAGTTCTTTTTTAGGCTCGGATTTTTTGAATTGTTTTTTTTTAAATCCTACATTGGCTAGGCATTTGACCACAAGTTCGCACGACCACGGAAGTCAGCGATACTGTAGCCCTAGATGGAGCATGCCTAGTCTGTAATTGTAATTTAGAGCTTTAATTTAAGGAACTATGCGTATTCTACTTAGATTATGTAGGAAGAAGAAAAAGAACCTATCAGAAGATTTGTGTTTACCTAAATTGTATGGAATGCACTTATAATTAGTAAATATTAAATGTATGATTACATGATCTTTAGCGTCGGTTGTTTGTTATGCAATTTAAAAATAAAATTTCTCTCTAATTACTTTTGAGTTGTGGACACAGGTGGTTTTGGAATGAAATATGGCATTCCACTTCCTTATAATTCTAAACAAAATAATACACACATTCCTAAGCAAACATGACTCAGGAACTATTGATACTACTTAGTATCAATAGTTCTTGAGTCACGTTTGACATATTTCATTCCAAAACCACCTGTGTGGTAATGCTGTCTAATATAAAAATTCAACGGAGTAACGTAAGATATATCTATTGACCTTTAATTAACGTTCGTTACAGACAAGTCCTATTACACCTGTTCATGTAAAATTTGCAGCAACCATAACGTATTATATACAAGCAAATATATTTTGATTAGTTACTAGTAGTTTTTTGCATAGGTAATAAAAGAATGCGGCAGAAAAAAATTTTAAGAGTTATCTATGTTCTGAGAGCTGCGCGATGGAAACTACACGATGCTGCCTCAAAGCTTAGCATTGCTTGTGATTGGTTGGTTTTTCCCAGTATTTAAAATGCATAGTGTCCCTAACTCTAGTCAATCCCTTTCAATCTTCTCTAAGTCAGTCTTACACCATCTTCTTTTGAACAGCGACATTTTTATGGCACAGAGACAAACTATATAATTTTATTCTTTGAAACAAATAAGGATCTATTGATACTATAAAGCTGTCAAAGAAATTTGATTGATACGTCCTATTGCTAGCATGCCTTCCGAGGTTTTTCCTACCCTCTATCCTATTGAAAGCGGTCTCTACAAAACCTGGAGTCATTTGCAATGACAAGTTAGTTATGATGGACAAGCTTGTCAAGCAGGCTTTCTTTGCTTTATCTTGTTTGGATGTTTCTATTTTACGTTCCTTTCATGGACAGATGTTACAGCTCAAAATTATTGAATTTGAAATGCAACGAGTAGATATATGTTTATGGAAGGATAAGGAAATGATTTATTGTAATCTTGTAAAGCAATTGTTACTTGTATATAGTATGTCTTAAACAGTTACGATGGGTGGTTTACACTGAGTCATACGTACTGTATAATGTATAGTTAATTGTAATTACTCACCTATTGTTTGATTATAATGTATTGTTCCTATAAGTAGCTCTTTTATACGGTTTAATATATTTTGAGGTTTTGGAACTATTGTTTTTTATAAATGGTATATGTATTTAGGCATATACACTTATATCTACTGAGATACGCCGTACCACTAGATATAGAAATGGTCACAGATTTAATGCTATGCCAATGAAGAATTAGATAGGAATATATTTGCACCGGACACAATTCTAGATAACATTACTATCTCACGGAGGCACTGACCACCCATTACGTATTTACGATTGCTGAATTATGCTGACTTCGTAACTTGACATGTAATGGTACACCGTTCATCCTGTCCGTATATCTCCTGTCACATGTTAGACGTCATAAAACTTAAACCTCAGCCTAGTATAGGTACAACGTATCTATTACTTAGAACGTTAAAAGTCGCATGTCTAGATCCTTGTTATTTTGAAAAGTTTGATCATGTAATGTGATCAAACTTACAAACAAAAAAGTTATTTTTTATAGTATTTGTAGTTCTTAATTTTTTTTCTATAGAAATATAATTACATCAATATAATAATACCATATAACTTTATTGCACACCGAAATAAATATATATTATAAACAATAAAATACAAACAAGAACAAAACATCGGTTGTACTTTAGGAGGCTTTATCGTCTAAATATATGAAATGCGTTGAGTTGAATTGTCTATTTTATCATTAAAATGTTTCTTTGCAAATAATACCTAAGTATATGATTAGTTTTAAGAAACGCATAGTTTTAACACAATTCTTAAGTTTGGTAACCGGTTAATACTCCAGATTTAAATTAATTAGATTTCATTCTATCGTCGTATCAAGTTATCAATTTCTCTAACAACATAATTGCCGATTAGAAAATCCGTTCAACGGAAGTAAAACCTGCACTAGCAGCCATAAACTATGCATTTCTTTATAGCATAAAATGTATATAAACTAAGTAATAAACATTGCTTCGTCTAATTTAAATAACATCAACGTAATTAGATCGACTTCTTATGTAATTTTGATATAAACTTTTACGCGTTTCACAGCTTTTAATATATACATACCGATATATATTCCTCTTCTCTCTTCTATAACCTACCCGAGTGCGACTAATAATACGAGTTTCTCTATTTGGGCGTAAATGTTTTTGTAAATATATTACCAAAATAATTTTGATAAACATTTGCGTTATGTTATAGTGGGTATTGGCAAACCTATGTCGACAGTTATCTAATACTTAGTGTCAATATATGTTCCTACTTTATGATGATTTATAGATTTTTCTTACGAGTATCAAAAAACGTAATATTATTTATTACTGTAGCTTCTACTATTACTTCTTCTTCTTCTGATATCGAAATTCATCAGAAAATTCTTTAAAATTTATATTGTCCAAGTTACACATAGGTATTTATTTAAAAATAGTTATTTGTTATACAAGAGTGCAAAGTCGCTTTTTAATCGCGTGCTCACTTTTAATGACAATGAAAATAAGAATCCTGAGCATTAGCGAGGGAATTAAAAGAGCACAAGATAAACAATATTTGCACTCGAGTGCAACACGTAACTTTTCATCCCACCTCAGTGTGGAAATAACTACATACGAAAAATAAAAACATTGAATCACTCATTTTTTTTTACGTATTTTTAACTTAAGGTTTTTTTTCTTTCTTGACTGGCCACCACACTCTGTTTATTGTGCCAGTTCTCAAGTGTTGACGATATGACGTGAAAAGATAATGGCGCTCACAAAACAAATAAAAAAAAGTACAGCAAAAAGGTTCCAAGTCTGAGTTTTTAACAAAATAAAAAAGGTTGTATGATGAATTAGGAACCATAGAGGTAGAAGTAAATAGGTTGATTGAGGTTTTTATTAGGTAGGCTTAATATATTTTGGTATTTAATTCACAAACACAAAGTGTTTTTAGTGCACACGATATTCTAAATCCAAAATTTCTTTATCCTCTAGCGGATAAAAACGGCTTTTGCACTCAGATATCGAATAGCAAAAATACTCTTTCCGAGATGGTGGGATGAAAATATTATTTGGCTCTTTCTATGTTTCTTAATTACTAAGCAACCGATCGATTGTGTAGTATTTTCTTCGTCAAGTTTTTATACTAAAGTTATGATTCTTACGTTTCTATCGAAATTATGACTTCTTTCGCTGCAAAAAACATTGAGATGGACCATCATCTATTTTCTAAGCAAATCAGCTATAATAAGTAATAGTAATAGATAGTAATAGCTGACAATTATTTTAACTCTTTTTACAAGGCTAACATACTACAACATCATTAGACCTCCGCAACCCGTCTTCTCTACACAACAGGTTCACTAAAATGTTACTTGTACCAAAGATGTTTACGCTGATACGTGTTACGTAACACTTATGAATATGTATTTTATGTTCATCGGATTGACACACTTTGCAGCGTGTGATTGTAAAGTCAGTTTTTCCTCTAAACTCTTTTTCCTATACTCCTACATGGCATGGTTTGTATATTTATTCTCTTATGCGAATAAGGTATGGTGACCCGAAAGAGATTCATTGTGCTCATAGTTATACGAACAGTAGCTGTGCCCTGCAGTGTTTCTCGCAAAGATTTTTTTATCAAACTCTGCATATTTTAGGGATTTCTTTAAATTTTTAATATTAGTGTGATATTCTTGAACTTACTGATACTTGAGTTACCTAAATATCCGAGTACTTTCACTATCGAGGGCAAACACACTTTTATCAGTTCGCAAAGTAGGTTAGGTTATATTTCCCTTTCCAAATGTAAATAAAACTTATCTTATCCGATCAGAATTCGATAAAAATGTTTTGAATTGCAGTGAGCAAGCTTTTGATACTTCTATGACCCCGATTTGGACAACCAACCTTACTAACCTCATGGAGTTTTATTTAAGAAATTTTAATGATAGTTGTTTTAATGTTTCAATGTTTACCTAATATATGTATATGTTAATTAGCAACTTTTTACAATTATAAGTATAACCATCTTTATTAAAAAAATATTACAACTTAAATTTCTCAGTAAGAAATTTGTAATTTCTGCCAACTAGCTCTAATTGCTGGCGGTGTTGCCTCGCTTATTCGCTGGGCTTAGGTACTTTTTGGCTTTTTGGGCAAAATACAAAACAGCATATTGGTCACGCTCAGTCCTCAAATCAATATTTAGATCAGGCAATTATATTTTATTTATGTCTTTGATCAATTTAATAATATTGTACTAGACAAATTATTGGTATTATATTTTTATCAACTTCACGTTAAGTTCTTACTTCTCATTCTTGTTTTATCTAAACTTGTACCAACTTTATCTTTATATTTTATCTCAACATATTTGATCATGACTGTGTCTATTGCAAATGAAATGTAATTTTATGTCAATGCTAGAAACGCGCATTTTATTTTTCTAGTGCTTCTGTGTTGGATTGCATAGCCGACTAATGCAGTTAGAGGAAACCTTATTGTAAATGCAATGATTTCTACAAACTAACTACTAGTATTAAATAATAGGCATTACGGTGTAGAAAATAAGATCCAATATTGTACTGGTGCAGGTTAGTGTGACATGTTGTCTAATGATATTAGAAGTAAATAAGGTGATGGTAATCGCTGGATGGGTAGGTTTTGCTGCAACTTTACGCTCTTTGCGTTAGGGATTTTGTTTTAATTGATCAGCTTTTTATGAACTAAACATTCTAGGAAGGCGCACCTACAGTCTGAACTAATTGCGAACACTATATTTATTGAGGCTTTATAAAAAAAACACGACCACCACTTGACCGATTTTGTAGCAAATATTATTAAAATCAGCTAGCAAATGCCGCCGTAGCCCGTTCTTTAGAACCCTCTATTTATCCCCTCTATTTTACGACCCCAATCAAAAACCACGAAGACTAGAAAATTTAAATAATCGTTAGGAAACATACGAACATCTTTTATTCTCAGACGAAAATGTACTGTTTGTAATATACGCGAACATTTGTTTTTAATTTATGTTTTTAGTAACAAAAATACATTTATGTTTATTAATACTCAAGGGCTGAATGGATTTGGATTAAATTTGGCATGAAGATAGCTTATATTCTGTATATACACTAAGACTACAACTGCTATACCCAGTTGTTCTCACCAAGTGGATTATCAATAGTGGTCTAACTATAGAGCAACCAGTAGATTCAACTGTTAATTTTTGTTGTAGTCAGACGTTTTCATTTTCTTAATATATTTTTTTCTTATGTTCGAAGCATTAACTGTATAATTAAATGTTATACAATTTTGTTTACGTGAGTCTATATATAAAGTCTATAAACATTTCATCACATCAAATCAAAAAAAGGTGCTCGGCAGTTAATAGGTACCCATCAAGTGTTTCTTATTGCAATAAAGTAGCGTAAAATGATTACACGTAGTTCGTTACCAGACCATTAGCTCCGTATAAGGATTAGCTGCGAGCCAAGCCTGTGTTTAGCTGTTTAGATAGCAGGAAGCCTTATCGTGCCACTCGGTCATACAACGGTTTTTAGCACTATTAAATCTACGAGTGACGAGTATTACTTTTAAAGTGAATACCGAATTCCATTCGTAGTCATACGTTACGTTACAAAACAAAATCTCATCTATGTACATTAAAAGAACACAATCAAAAAATAATTTTCAAAATCGGACTTTTCTGTAAAAAGTTATGCGTAGTCATATTAGGTATTATTTGTGAGTGAACAATCTATCATTTCGTTTTCTTAAGGGTACGGTTGGTTTTTTTTATATTTGTATTATATTTTCCATTAAAAAAGAATTATCAAAATAAGACGTTTCATTTACCACGCATAAATATTTACATAGTATGTAAAAAGTGGTGGTATGCGTGGGCATACATTAAAAAAATGTGCTTCGATTCCAGTGCTTCCTCCGTTTTTTCGTCGGTTAAAACTTCATATATGTTACAAAATAAAGTGAACTTAAATAGTGGATACTGATTGCGCTGTATGTTTCATTGCAATTTTCCGGTCATTTCACATTTTCCTGTCAATGGAAATGTCTTTTTTGCAACTCAGAAAAACAACTGACTTGGATGTTTATAAGGAACGAATGCAACCTGGACAATACAGTACGCTGGTAATTATAACTCAAAAAAGGTAAATACTGAAAAAAAGTATTGTTTTATGTATGTATGTTAATATTTTTCAGAAGAATGACGAATAGACCGATTTAGGTTTTTAGGGTGATTTTTATTGCCCGTGCATATTTTCGATCAAAAACGGTCCAGACAATAGTTTAAATCAAAATATCTGATGCATTTATATACGCGCCTGCTTGTTGTCAGTATATAGGTTTAGATATCGCATTTATTAGGTAGGTACCTATATACCTATAGCATGAACTCAGAAGGTTTAAGAAACAAAGATGAGGCAAGAGCTTCGAGTAATCAAGAGGAATTAATTAAATTAAGTAAGGATAATTCCATTCCTTTCCAAATTGATGCAACTTTTACAAATCCTTGAAAACATAATGTTAGTATTTGAAAGGATTCTGGACTGAAGGACTTTTGAAGAATAACGAGGACTTCATTAGCAGTTACGTACCTATCATCATAGGTATAATAGGTCGAAGGAAGTAACTATATTCCTACTCTGAGTCCGGCAAAATGTTCTTTCTAGACTTATTTTTTGGACTGTCAAGTGCAGTCCTTTAGACGTACCTACGTATTCATTTTGTTATATGTATAAATGGACAAAATAAGGCATTCATTTAGTTTTATGCTGGGATATTGCAAGATTGCCTGGAAGAGATCGGTTTTTAGCGAGAAGGCCGCTACTCGTAGCACTATATTTTGTAAGATTTTTTCTCTTGGTTTTAATTTTTTTTGTGTGTCTCCAATAAAGAATTCGTCTATCTATCTATCTATCATTGATAAATAATATACCTACCTACTCGTACCAGTATTTTAATTGTATAAGAATTCCTTATTATTTTCAAAGGCTTACAAAGAAACTCCTTTCATAATTCCCGGGTAAAATAAGTTATAAATAAGTAGCCACCTACGTTTCCTTCATATATCTGCGTTGTAAATAATAAATAATACAATAACGCTTAAGTATCGACCACTATTTGGTTTTACCCTTAGTATTGCGTTCGTCATACATAAGGATAAATCACTAAGCCTAATATGAGGAAACTAAGGAAGGGTCTCATCATTCTACTTTGTTACCTTTAGACCAAATAACGGCGATAACACACTACTCACTACTAAGTCCGAAGTCAAAAAGACAAAACCGAAGTGCGAATTTTCTTGCACCAGCCTGTACCTATCAGAGACATTCTTGCATGAATCATTGATATACACGATCACTTGATGTTTTTTTATGACACACCGAACTATAGTATGTAACTAAAAAGTATATAAATAACCTCAAGCAAGAACAAATAATACATGTTAGCTCAATAATAGCAAAGTAACTACATACGTACTAGGTACATACCGAACTTTTAGCAAAATAGAAGGTAGGTAGTATTTTGAATAATTTTCTAATGTCTCCCTATAATATACAATTGTCATGCTCCAATACTACTCGTGTTATTTTATTTCAGCAACTAGTTTTCTTTGTACATGTTAAACTTATACCATGTGAAAAACCTCCAAAACGTAATTTTAAAATATTCCACTTACCTTTAAATCGCCAATTTCCGCAACAATCGACGTAAGTATCGCAAATCCAGTTACTAAAAATCACAATTCTAAGTCAAATAAACACAAGACTATTGAGGAGTTCAGTTCTGTTTATTCACAGTTCTAAATCATTTTCTAACTTCACATATGGAGTTAACTTTTTCGCGGCACATAGTGAACGATCGTGCGCTACTGATGCGCGTCGCATTCCACACGTCTCAACACCGGCGATTACGTTTCTCGAATACAAATTACACAACAAAATCTTTGTTTGCTACGCTCGCTTCTTCACATTCGCGTTGTTCAATATATTTTCGCAGCTCCATCTATTGTTACGTTAAGGAACCAATGTAGTAGCGTCATCTTGTGATAGGCAGTAAACTATTTCGTAGCATAGTTCAGCTACTTACTGATAGAAGCCACTAAATTCATAAAACTGTATCGGTTTTTTCCTTAGCATGGCAATTTACCGGTTTTACTAGGTTCATTCATATTATATTATCTGTGATTCGTTTATGAAAATTTTAATCTGTTCTTCGTTCATTCAATCATTCTTTCTCTGTCAAAATGGCTGCCGTGCAAGAGGTGCGTGATGAGTTTCTTTCGCAAATTTTGTGATAATTGTGTCGATAATGATGCATCTTGTTCAGAAATAATGAAATATTCACTTCAGTATTTCCATTTTTCAGGCGCGACGTGAACCTATCCAGGCCGTCCAGGTCTTCGGACGCAAGGTTAGTGTAACTTTGATCCACGTGTTAGCGCCGAATTTTACTACTATTTCACCCGCACACTTCTCGTTTTTGGACTAGATAATAGATATTTATATTGTTTAAAAAGCTGAAAAATGAGCAGTTCTGAGTGGAAAATGTACCTCACCCTTATTGCTTCGTTAGCTGCGTAAGACTTTCCGCTGTTATGTCTGGAAGATAGAGCATGTTTTCCAGAGAATACTGTCTCTAATTTGGCTAATCTGCTGTAGTAACTATTAAAATATACAGAAGCTCACTCTGCTACTGGGCTCCTGAAATTTTTTCTTCGGTGGGATGATTTGTTGACATTAAACATCATCCTAACCTCAAATGAAATAATCCTGACTTATTAATTTTAAGCAGCATTCAATACAATCGATTAGTATTGAATGCTGCTTAATATTATATCACTATTCTCATGAACCTGACCAAATCTTACATATATCTTCACTTTTAGAAAACTGCCACAGCGGTAGCATACTGCAAGCGCGGTCATGGAGTGCTCCGTGTGAACGGTCGCCCCCTCGACCTCGTCGAACCCCGTCTGCTCCAGTACAAACTTCAGGAACCTATACTATTGCTTGGCAAGGTATGATTTGAGTTTGGTTAAAGTTGTATGTGAACTAAGTTTAATAGGACCCACCTCGAGTTTAACCTTGAGTTAAGTAAAAATTACAGCTGCTCAATTAAACAAGTTTATTGGTCAGCAACAAATTGTATGCAACAAGTATATTCTTATCTCAAACTCTGGGTTGGTCTGAGAGCCACAACGGTGATGATTTGCTGCCTAAGCATTGATGTGCATGGTGTGATGTAAATTATGCTCTATGAAGCTTTTGTTTGATTTATTTTATGTGTATGTTTTAGTTGTTTCTTGTACAGTTTTAATGTAATGTGTGCTATGTGCATGACAAGTGCAACTTTTCTGCGGTATTGACGCCCGAGTAATGTCAAACTTGCAAGAAAACAATTATTCCAATTCAAATATGTATTCAAGTCTGTAACTACAGCATGTACATACCTATAGTGTGTTCTGACTGAAACTTGTTGGATTATTTTGTATTTATTATTGTACTTATATCTCATCAGTATATTAATAAATAAATACGAACTTGTGGTCTAATGCCTAGCTCTTAAAGTTAAAAATAAATAAAAAAATAGCCTTTTATTTCTGAGATAAGGGTATGTACAAAAGTAATTAATCACTACAGCTGTATCTAATGTGAGGTAATTATTTTTAGCTTATATACAAAATTAAAGTGACTGCTATAAAATGTCCCTCAGCTCAGTGTGCCTTTTGGCATAGGCCTACATTCCTGTGCAACTCTCATCAGTATATTAGTGAATGCTTTATTATATATGTATAACTCATGTTCTTTTCATATCTTTTAGAGCACATATTTGAGTGCTTGTATGTTGTATGTAGTTTGGTTCTTGCTATAACTTATGCTATTTATTTACTTCTCTTTGTTTATGTAATGTTACACTTGAATGCATGAATTTGAAGTTTAACATATGTACTTGTTTTGTGATTGCCTGTATAGCAAAGTATTTTGTCTAGTGGATTTTTCAGTACATGTACCTAGTTGAATACTAATAAGTCTTAAAAATTCATGTCTTCTGTATCACTTTAGCAAAATTCTAAATTTTAAGTGGTGCTGGTTATCTGTAAAATCAAAATATTAATATTAAATGTAGAGTTACTTGTAAAAGCAATTAAAATTCTCATGATGATCAAATCTTATTCCGAACCTGAGCATCTTTGGATGTGAAGTGAACATGTTTATCTGAATCACCATTGACACCTTCCATTATTGGTGAACCATTAACATCCTTATTAACTTGATTTTCTATGGGTTTACAGGAAAAGTTCGCCGGAGTTGACATCAGAGTGACCGTGAAGGGTGGTGGTCATGTCGCACAGGTCTATGCCATCAGACAGGCCATCTCAAAGGCTCTGATTGCCTTCTACCAGAAATGTAAGTTCAATCTTATAAATCATATAAATTGGTTGCTATTATGAGTCCATCTGTAAGTGGTGCTGTAAACACATGGTCATACCAACCTATATGTGTACATTTCTCCATGCCATACTTCCGTACCAATCTACTTTGTATTATGTAGTACAAAGAAGTGAATCAAACCCAGTATGTTCATTAAGGTTTCAATTTACAGCAAAGGCTTAACACAAACTGATATTTTCAGTCAGAGTTAAAAAGACTTGGTTGGTTTGCGGTAATTGCTTGATGGATAGTGAATTCTTAGTAGATATTAATTTTACTTGTTCAGTTTTGTTAATTCTTTTAAATCTTTGTATTATGCAAAGCCCTTTCTTTCCAAAACTGTCTCGCAACCATGTGAGTCAGCCATTTCAGGGAAGGGAGATTAATGGTGACATTTACCAAACGGCATCTGTACTCAATACTGTGCTTGTTTGAAGTGTACACTACATTTTTACTACTTACATAAACTCCTTTTGAATATTTTTTATTATTCTAGAATTGTTGCTACTTGACGATGTTCAGATTAGACTAGGTCTTGCTAGGTCTTAGACATTACTATTCTTATTATTCTGCACCTTGAAATCATTAATTCAGGTATGTTTCATATCTATCCAAAATGGTTTATGTCACTGTCACCTGCATAAAAATATTATGTATTAATCGAGTATCTATTAGTTAGTAATGTAAGGTAAAAACAAACTACCGGTCAAGTGCCTTTAGGAAAAACGAAATTAATAACTACAACAAACAAAAAAATATAGCAAATAGATTACCTATAGACCATTTAAAGTCTTCAGATAATCCAAATGCTCTAACCAGAAAGTTAGTTTCTTACTTCATTATTTATGTGTGGTTAGTTACATTTGTGAAAAAATTGTCTTTATTTTGTATATCCTATTTACACATTAAATATATACCTAGTTCCTAAACGTTTGCTGCCTAATTAGAAAAAAATATTTTTAATGTCATCAATAATCTCCACAGATGTAGACGAAGCGTCAAAGAAGGAGATCAAAGACATCCTCGTCCAGTACGACAGGAGTTTGCTGGTGGCTGACCCTCGTCGCTGCGAGCCCAAGAAGTTTGGTGGTCCAGGTGCCCGCGCCAGATACCAGAAGTCTTACCGTTAATTATTATCCCGTCTGCCCACCGTCTGGTGTTGCATTGTTGTCTGTATGCTGAGAGTGCAATATCATTGGGTGTTTCAGTAAAAAAATTGTAAAAAATTTATGACTGTTTTTTTTTGGGAGAGATAGTACGATCTATATATACAGATTTATCGGCTAGGGGTGTACTAAGCCGAAAGGGCGTAACTATATACACCCTTATGAATATCTTTCTCTATTGTACCAACTCTGAATTCGATAAAAAATATCAGCTGCTCCATATATTTTGTCGACGACCAATTAAGTTTTTGTATGGAACATCTGATTTTTTTTCTCGAATTCAGAGTTGGTCCCATAGTGAAAGTTATTCAAATGAGTGTGTAAAGCGACCCCCTTTCGGCTTAGTACACCCCTAGCCGATAACCCTGTATAAAGGAATAAGGACTAATTGAGAGCCTAAACCGCCGAACCCATGGAGACGAGATTTTGATGATAAATTTACTATTGAGTACAGGGGTGTACTAAGAAAACATTTGAATAGATGAATACAACTTCATTGCACGCCAAAAAATATGGAAAGATATAGCAAAACAAATCTATACAATGGTAGTTGGATGGCCTTATCGCATAAAGCAAATTCTTCCAGGCAACCTTTGGAAGGATTTAAGTCGATTCAACCCCAAGTTCAAGTTAGAAATAGACTCCTTTGCTAGGTTCTGCATATATTAGAGTCAAGTATATAGGTACTAGACCTAACAGGTTCTAAGTGTAGTAGTAAAAGCTCCCATTCCATTTTCGTAGTGAAATCTCTTATGGTATATCAACGAAAGAAAAGAGCCCGTTCGGAACGGAATAAATTCCCTTCCGACCACTTGATAACTAAATAATTATAATTTGTGATCATTAAGGGTTACAGTTGCGTAAATATGGAATAAAGACAAGCCTATTTACCTACTATTAAATATTATGTATTGCAGTAATATTTTGATTCGGTGGTCTCGTAAATTCTATTTACTAAAATTTGTGGTCCTCTGACGTCTGTTAGAGGCGCTCTTTCGTTTCTATTAATTAAATTGTACTCGCGTCGACATTTGTTTGTCGCACTGTAGTAAATCGTAAGGTGTAATGAAAAACACGTACTAAGATCAAAAATATTTATTTTACCATACTTTTTTACAATCGATAAATGCATTTTTGTAATGATTCGATATAATAAACTCAAAAATTTTACTCCTAATTTTCGCGATGGGTTCTAAAATGGATTGTTTTCAAACTAATACTAGAAACACGATAATAACTTTACACAGTACACACAAAGTTAGAAGTTATTGTCTTTTATTGAAACCACAACATAAAATGTTAAGTTAATATTAAACTTAAATCTAAAATCCATGGATGGGTTTAATGCAGATCTTTTGAGATTATCATGTTAGTTACAGATCATATTTTGGCACCATTTGTGTTCTTTAGTGAGTAAGTACAAACTTAAGTGATTTGTTAATTAAAACGCAGCATCCAATGGCTCATCAACTAAATATATGTATCATATCTAAAATCACCGAGATGTCATTTCGACATCACCGCGGTGGCATGGGTAGCCATGCCTTAGCATAAGGCTTAATTTTGTATATTATAAGGCATAAGAGGCTTATCAGGAATCTACGCAGCTTGCTATTGAAAAGTAACCGAAACGTTGTGGTTCTTCGCTAGGAGCGCTGGTCAAAATTCAAAGTATTTACTTATAAAAAATCAGCAGCTGCCAATAAAAATCGTAAGTACCTGCTATACCTACCTAGTATCTTTACGAGGACAACTGACTCATTTACAGGGGGCTTAGAACAAAAATAACGCAGAAAGTTATCTATAACTCTTTCATAGATATAAGTTATGTATCTGGAAATTCGAGTATCGCCCCTAGGGGCAAGAGATGGTGCAACATGTGGCTATAAAATTTCTTCTGTGCCTAGTTATGAAACTTAATTTTTGTACCCCCTGATTACACTATATATTATTTTCAACAGCAGAATCTTTGTAATATCTTCGACTTTGTAATTTCCTATCCTTCCTATTTGTTTTTCATTTGGATTTTGTGGTTAGAATCTAGTCGAGTGTTTTTTTCAAATGCGGTTTATTCATAGAACATATTTTGCCATGGCACAATCCGTATAAATTAGGATAAAATATTTTATATGTTTCTCAGTTTTTCTCGAGTTAAACTAAACTAAACCTCCTAAACGACAAAATTAGTTTAGGTATCATGACGATTAAATTGACCCCCTTTGGCGTATTACACACTTAATCGATAATGACATCGTAAAACTATAATAAAAATTAATTTTGCGCTCGCTAACTGATATTGCCATCTGTCACTATAGATAGAGGTTCGGGGACACGTGGGAATAGGCATCGCTAGATATCTATTTAACCGCAGGGCTGTCTTCCTTGACTTCAGATACGTCATCGAACTTGGCTCCCATTCTTTTCAGCGCGATGACTGCAGCTACTGCCTTGGCCCACCGTTTCTTGATGACGTAACGCTTCAGTTTGGACTTGGTGACGTGCAGTTCTGTGCAGAGCGCTGATTGGATGAGCCAGGGGTGCTTCAGCGTGCCTAGGGCTGACAGGCGGTCTCTAGAAAAGGATTAGGTAAACTTATGACTTTTTACGTTAAGGTGATGATTCCCAAATAGATGCGTTTTTGTTTCCATTTCCTAAAATTACCGTATACTGTGCCATGTAGGAAGTTAATACATCATGTAATACATATACTCAATTAAAGCATGATGTTTCTAAATGCTTATCTTAGTTTACCAAACCATTTTAATATATTTTTGAAGAACTCATTATCTCATTATTTTGAACATGTTTCTTTCGGTAAACGTGGAATGTCTACTTTGTAATGTTGAGGTAGATTAATCGAAATATTGGCACCTTCAGGCTAATGTATTGTTTTTGTCTTAGAATGATATGTAAGTGAAGTTTTAATGATAAATGTTATAAGAGCCTACTAAAAAGTATTCATTTAGAAAAGCACGTTGCTAATATATTTAACTAGGCACTTAGCACATATTTTAATGAGGCGCTTTGGCTTAGCTAGTGGGTAGCGTTCGTTTTATGCGACGTTGCATGCGTGCCCGCCTCATCCCTGCCACTTGGCGTAGTGCGCGACGTTGTCAGACTTCAACTAGTGCAGCGTGAGAATAATTATATATAATATTCTTTCCTAGGATAGTTACCGCGTGCGCGTAATAACATACTTATAAGCGATTGTGTTTTACTAGAAACATTCTCTGCCGTGATTTTGACACTACTTGTAGAAGGGTGATAATATACAAATGGGAGATAAGAAGAATCGAAAACAAAAAATATCACTTCTTATAATCTTTATAAGTAAACGTTCATCGATGATGTCGCCAATTTACTTTTTTTAGATAATTTTTTTATTGAATATTTTTATTTATAAATCTAACTATTTTGACCGATTTTTATCAAACTTATATGAATTAATTGTTCGTTAATTTTAACGTTAAAACAGAAAAAACTTAATAAAAACCATAACTGAAATAAAAGGTAAACATTTTATTTCAGTTATTGTTTTTTTAAAGTATTTTTCTGTTTTCTTAGAGACGCTAAAATTAACGAAAAATTCATTCATATAAGTTTGATAAAAATCGGTCAAAATAGTTAGACTTACAAATAAAATATGCAATTTTTTTTATTTATTAAAATTTTTTTAAGTAACCTTTACCTAACCCAGCGAACCTCGTTGTTGATAAATAATGTCATCAATGATATGAGCTGCCAACTGCTCACGATGGCGGAATTTTGAAGTTTGCAACTCGCACGATATTCAACGAACGAACTCGAACGATAGTTTCTACGAAATTTTCTCTAATTTTTTAAAATGTTTTTACGAGAAATCATTTTTTAAAAGTTTAATGAAATCGTGTTATTATTATTCGATAATTAAGTTATATTTGAATTGAGTAATTACTATAATAATAATAGTAGTTTATTAGAGGTACACGAGGATACGGAAATACCGGAAAAAAGAATTTCACGTAATAATAAAAAAGGGCGAGTCCTGCCTGTCAACAGATTATCTAAGTGTAAGAAACAGGGACTTTACACCAAAATATTAATGTACAATAAATTACCAAATAGCGCAACAGAACTCAATTTTAAAATATTTAAACAAAAATTAAAATATTTTTTTGAAAGAAATTCTTTTTATAAACTCAGTGAATATATGTGAATACAGCTTGTGGAATCATCGTTCTTGTGTGATGAACAACAATTACAAAATGTTAGTAATAGGTAAAGAAATAAATGACAATGTAAATGTATAATGTATAATATAATAATAATATATAAGGCAGTGATTCAGTTATCATAATAGGATATTGCCAATTGGTTGAGCTTCGACTGTTTCCTTAAGTTCTTTAAGAGTATAGGATTTTTTGATATAAGGTTATCTTTGTTCATAGGAAATATAAGTATATGATTGCGCTTAAGCGCAACTGATGTAAAGCGAACGAGTATCATCCTCGCCTAAAAGAAACTGATGATACCTACTTATAATTTTGGGATGAAAACGGAAACGACAGATTAATTCAAGCCTTATATTTTAACAACATTCGCATTTTAACAATAAATTATATTATTTATTTTAAGTTAAACATAAGTACACATTAAGGAACAAAATTCGTAATATTAATACCTAAATCTAGACAAAAATTTCCTATTATTTCTTGAACAAATTACAAAAGTTCACATATACAAAAGAGTACAAAATTCTTAAATTCTATTGTCATTGTTTGTGTGAAGCTGTACATTTTCCATCAGTCTTGCTTTACCGAACGGGTATCGTAAAAATTTTGAAGACTAGAATAATTTTAATCGTATTAACAACCGAAACTATGAGTTAATCTCAAACTGTTACTCTTGTAACATCGTGTCATGGCACAAGTCCCTGTTTACGTTCAACATTCTAACTGGAATCATTTCTGTGCGTCGTTGAGTTTCTTCCTCTGGACTTTTTCGTCTGAGGTCTGTCTTTGGAAGAAGGCGTGTAGACTAGACATGGAGTTTTGTGCCAACTGATTCGATGAAGACCATTCTAAAGATATTGACTGATGTCGTCCTCCATTTGAAGTACCGCCTGCTGTTCTTTCACCTTCGTTTTCGGAGTCCCATTTCTCCAAAAGGTGTAAGAGTAGATCTTTCGTCCTATGAGCGTTGTTCTCGTCGCCTCTTCTGTAAGGTAATTGTCTACCATTATCTGAGCCGTTGACTAGTTTGTCTATCTTCTCTCTTCTTTTATCGAATTCACTAAAGAACGTGTTCCGTTTTTCTACAGGTTGGTCCGGCACATCTCTACTTGTGTTGGTAACTTTTTTCGATCTAATAGGCGCTGACTTAACCCAAGGCATCCTACTCGTCATCGGCTTCTCGGGTTCTCTTTCTTTCAGAAAAGACGATGTTATTTTATTCGTCGATTTCGATTGGAATATCCTTCTCTCGTTTGAGCTGACGTCGCCATTCGTCACAGTTCTAGTTAATTTTGTCTGTTTCTTAAAGCCATTGGTTATCTTTTCTTCTCTAATTTCCTTGGTTTCAGATACATTTTTGTCTAATTCCTTAGTGCTGTTATTATTAGCTAGATCCGTGTTCATAGTCGAGAGCATAAACAAGTGGTCGGACAGTTTCTTGATTTCTTCTGCTAGATTTTTTCTGACTAAAACATCGTGTTTTTTGTGTAAAAAGCAGCTGCTATCGGAAGCTCGTCTTTCAACGGGGTTGTGCCTCGGAGTTAAGAAAGTTTCTCTCAATGGCGGCGGTTCTAAGTCATCCTCGTCGAAGACAAAATCTGGAGAACTGCTGAGAGAGCTTCTCGGGGAAGGCGAGCAGCCTCCGATGGAAGACCGTTCGCAGCCATTCACAAGGCAGGTGATTTCGTGCGCTTGGTTGTCGAACACGTAAGGTGAGTTCGGATGTTCGCTCCATCGCTCGACGAAGAGTCTCAAATTGTCTTTGGCGACGTCTAGTTCGTGTTTTGGTGAAGGTAGGGGCGCAGGAGCTGGCTCCTTCTTTGGCGGTGGTCGCTTTAGCAGCCAGCGGTGGCGCAAGCACTCCGTGGCACTCGGCCGTGACCTGCGACAAAGACCTTCGTTATTATCACCCCAACACCTTGAGGATGAGTGGATGGATGTGGTGATGGAACGAAATGAATGCAAATTTCGTGTTGCCTGTGTTATAGTTTCTAAAGCTGATCTAATTTTAATTGAAGTTTGGAAAGTAACAGCTGAATGTATTGCTTGTGTTGCGTGATTAAAAAGAATATCAGTAAAAAAAATAACCAATAGAAATTATAGATAGGTACAGAAATAGTACCAGCCACTAACTGGCTTAAATAAATAAAATATATTCTTTATCATTTAAGGCTAGTTTTTTGGTTATCACTAGGTAATTACATCTAATTACTAGTTATTGTTAGGTACAATCTAATTCGTGCATTATGATTATGTATTTGTATTGTTAGTCACTGGTTTGGTTCAGTGTTGGTTCACAATAACGAAAGGTCTTCATCGGCAGGCAATAAAACAAGACAAACAATCAACTTTCACAACTAAAAACGAAAACAGTCCTTTTGTAACTAAAGTAGAAAGGTACGAAACGAACGAACGATAATTGTTTTAATGGCGGTACTTATACTTATGTATTTTAGTGGTTTTTCGACTACGCCACAAATATAACCGTAAATTTAACGACCTTAGATTAACAACATTCAATTGGTCCATCTTTTTTAGTAAACAAAAATGGCGGTATGCCAACAATTTGAATAGAGTTTTCAAGCGCCATTTTTATTTCGAATTTTGGACTTTTAAAATTGGACTTTTCTTTTATAAGGTATATGGTTATTGAACGGAAACTTACTCTTTGTCTTTTACGAGGAGTTTCCCGATGAAGTCCTTGGCGTCCTCAGAGATCTCGTTGAATGCTTCATCATCAAAGTCGTATTTAGCAACGGTCACATTGGCCATCGTTTCTATGTCGGTTTCTCCCATGAATGGTGACAGTCCAGAGAGGCTGAAATAATAATAGGTAATAAAACTTAGGGCGTATTCTGAGAAAACAATGTCTAAAACCATTACGGTTTTCTTCGTAATAATTTAAAGTAGGTTTTTTATTCAAGACAGCTAGATCGATAGCTCGTATGACCACGGGCGACACTGTGGCATTAAATGGAGCATGCCTATTCTGAAATACACTGGGTCCCAAGGAAGGCTGCCGGAACACACCGTCAGGTGCTTGGCGACAGATCAGTCAGATTAGTTGGAGCTATAAGGATAACTGGATATTGACTGACTGACTAAATATTAATAATCAAACTTGATGAATAGATATTTATGAATTATGTTATTCAGAAAATTCAATAAACATTAGATTAAAACGCTGTACGAACGCACTTAGGCTACTTACAATCCGCCGTCCATCCATTAAATATATTTTTCTACAAAACCGAACATTAGGAATCTCAGACCAAGATTATCATTACTCTGTTTGTCTTACGGCAAACATTTTGCCATACATACGTAATACTTAGGAGGCCTTTGCCAAGCAGTGGGACACTACAGGCTAAGAACAACAACAAAAATACTTACAGCACATAACAAATGACGCCAACCGACCACATGTCAGTCCCGTAACCGATCTGATCAAAATTGACCACCTCAGGAGCGACGAACTCCGGAGTCCCGAACAGCACCTGAAGCTTCTTCTCAGGATCGTAGAACCGCGCCAGACCGAAATCGATGATCTTTATCCGATTGCCAGACTTTGTCAGGCACAGGATGTTTTCTGGCTGTGGGAAGAGAAAGAGTGCATTGATAATATTTGCTTAGCTAAGATGGTATAATTCTTACGATGATTAAGTTCATGGATTAAGTCGACGTAATAAACAATACCTACGTCTGCCAAGCTAGAAGTCGATTATGTAGAATAGATCTGATTAACTCCAACTTCGATGCTGATTTAACTTACAAATAAATGCATTACTTTGAGCTCATTCAAGCTATAGGTAATTAAACTTAACACTTATCGACAAATACATATGAGACGGATAAAGACTTGGACGATAATGTGTAGTAAAATCAGATCATCCACCATAGAGTTAATAATAAGTATAAGAGCTCAATTTAATTAACCACGTTTAACACCCACATTTCAATTTGCACCCATAAAACCAGCGTTAAACAATGAACGAAGCGTCTCCATGTCAGACAATCGTAAAACACCCGCGCACGCCTTTCCGCTATTTTGATTTATCACTTGGATCGAAACCAAGAAGAATAGTAGCTGTAGGACTGGAAATGTTATAAGAGTGACGGTATGAAACCGGTAGGTATAAATATACCGGTTTCATACTTAACACAACTAATTGCTCTTTTGAACAAAGTGACAACTTATTAGAAAAGTAGTCAGTTACGTGATTATGATTCCAACTTCTACATTTAGCATATCCAACTCTGACAGCTTCGACAGTTATTTGAGCTCATGGACACTGACCCTCCAACCTCCCGTATTCTTGCCTGCCACTTACAAACCGAAACGTGGTATAAGTACTAGCGTACTGAAAGCAGACGCGATAAACGGGGTGAGTTTTAGGGCCTAAATAATAGAACTCATGGAGAATCAAAACCAACCCAGAGAAGAAAATGAAGGTCCTAATAAAAATACTAGTAAGTACACACATACAAGTGATCACGTGAACACATGATCACGCTATTTTCTTGTAGAGTAGACAGATACCACTTATAATATGTAACACTATGGCCTCGGTTACTTCCATGAGCGTCTCAATGTATAATTTTATTGTATTATAAATTTAAATCGTTCAACCGAAATTATCTATGAAAGTGTAGCTTAGCTTTAACATATAATCTAGCAATAAGTGAGATTAACGAAAGGTATATGTTTCGATTTAGATCGATACGCACTTGTCACACTTTCATAGATAATTTCGGAGACCAGCGAAACATTAATACTAGGTGAACCCATTGTAGAAGAAAATTCTGCACAATTCGAGAAAAAAATATTAGGGTCTCCATACAAAAATTGGTCACGTGATCGGTCAAGTTGTATGAATGACTCAATAATTTTTTCTCGAATTTGCAAAATTTTGTTCTACAATTCACTGATGATTCACTTTGATGGGTAGACTAACACCCTTCAGTATTTTCACACCTTTCTGTTACACGTTGTAAATTTTTAATTTAACTGTTTATAAAGTTGGGTAAGTTTAAAAATTAGTGCCATTCGCTATGTTTATTGGCAAAACTTTTGGGTCTAAGTCAATGTTCAAGAAAATTCTTTTTTCAATTTTGTCATAAGGAGCATATTGTCTAGACAAGTCCGGTACTTTTGGGTTACTCGGTCTTTGCCAAGAGTTGTTAAGACTGTCGAATGTTGTTTTCATTCGATTACGAGTATAGTGGGTGGATTGTTATGTATTTAATTGGACAGAAGATCGTTGCGTTCCGGGCTTCATGTCTTCATGTCGTCGCCAACGTAGTGATTCACGGAGCTGAGTGATGAGGTACCTACATCTTATCTAATGTCGTACATATTCCTTGTAAGGATAGTGATATATGATTGTCAGTGAAAAAGCATTGTTGTACTGTTTGAGAGCCAAATATTTGCATTGTCTATGAATGATTATCGTTTATGCTCGTGGATATAGCTATAGGTAGGTACCTAATAGCGAAGATAATCTTAGCCGATAAGAGGCCTGGGATTTGTTTCATAGTAGGTGTAATTTATATATTTAATTCTTTTTTAGAAAGGGTCTGTTGCTGACTCGTATTTGTTGAACGGATAGGGATAAGCACTAGGCAATAGTTAAAACATATTAGAGGTTTTAAAAACCAAACATTGACAATATTTGACCGTCTATATAGTTACTAAGCCGAAATGAGGTCAGTTAAGGTCAATTCACATGAACAATAGTTTGCTAGGCAAATAGAAATCTATCAGATAGGTATTTTCTTTTGTGTCCCGTGAAATAAAGTAATTCATTAGGATGAGTTCGTATAATGATTTCTGGGTAGTACCGGCCAACCGTTAACCTTGTTTTTGACACTTTTGCTTCTGCTTTCTTCTTTTTCTGCTTTCTTACCTTCATGTCCAAATGGAGTATGTTCTGCCGATGCACGAACTCAATGCCTTCACATATCTGGCGCATGAACACGGTGCAAGCTCTCTCTGTGAGCACGAAGTCTTCGTCGATCACTCGCTCGAACAACTCGCCGCCTGTTATTCTGTAATAAAATAATATATGGGATTTCAAGAAGGAATATAGGTATCGCTAGCATAATGGATGTACGTCATTGATGATGCGGTGGTAGTTAGAGCTAGATTAGTCTGTGCTCGTATTAGATATTAAGTATGATGTAGATAAATATTAGCATCTAAGTGTTAGGTAAAAGAAAACATACCTACTTTTTTAGACTTTGTTAGACTAGTTGGAATCAAGTAGGTACAAAAGTTATAAGTCTGAAGAAGTGACAAACAGTTTTCGTCAAAATTAGGCTTCTTCCATTTTTAAAGACGTTAAAAATTTAATAGATTTTGAGAGGAAGGTAATTACGAGTATTATATTTCTTGTATTGTAAGCTATGTTAAAATCCGACAATAACCAAAGTTAAAATCAGTATAGCCTGTGAATCTTATCTTATTCGTCATCATTATCATCACAACGATTGCTGTCTTGCTAACATGCCCTTAGAACGCAATGCCACACTGGTTATTTGTGACTTTTATTATGTCGTAATATAAATTTTAATATATGAAAGCACATATTAGTTATGTTTCTACTATCGACATCGCGCACCGCGATATGCGAGTAGAGATTTTAAAATTCCAAACTTTACGATTTTCCCGATTCATAAACATTTTACATCAAACGCTGTTTTTACGCGCGAGAAATGAAAAATAATTTACACGCTACAACCAGAGTTTATGAGACGACTAAAACAAAAGATTTATTTTTGCAATCGATTATTTGACTGGCCGGTTGGCGCAGTTGGTAGCAACGCTGCCTTCTGCGCCGCTGGTGCCGGGTTCGATTCCCGGACAGGTCAAACATTTATCTACATGAACATGTCTGTTTGACCTGTGTCTGGGTGTTTATTATATATATAAGTATGTATTTATGTATATAAGTATGTATATCAGTCATCAGGTTACCATAGCACAGGCTTTGCCTAGTTTGGGACCTGAAGACCGTTGCGTGGATGTTGTCCCATATTATTATTTTATTATGAAAATTAGCTCAATCGATGTATTGAAATTGTTTAACGGTTTAGATATTTTCAAAGCCGTCCATGTATAACTGCCAGGTACTGTAGGTACAAAGGAAAATCTTCCATGTTACGAAAAAAAATAACAAAAAAGCACGCGAAAATCACGCTACAAGGAAATGTGCCAAGTTGCCAAGAGATCGGTCGACGATCGAAATAATGTGCTTCGACACATGGCGGCAGATTATGTTGGCGCCAAAATAAACTACACGGAATGGGGCGGCAAAACATGCAAGGTCAGCGTTAGTATTTTCGTATATAAAAAATCTGCGCAGTACAAAAATCTTCGATTGCTTATATGCTGACCGATATTATTCATAAGTTTAGGTACTTAATTATTCAAATGATTCAAATGTTTGACTAAGAACATGTTCTCAGTGTCAGACAGCGTTCTAAGTCAAACTTTGGAAACGAATAGGAAATATGCATAGCGAAACGAGAGATTTAATATTGTTAAACCAATTATACAGATAAATGGTTTCTTCAATCCGTTTCGACATAGAATAGATCAGAGATATGTTTTGTTTAATAATAACTGTGGCATATTCTATGTCCATTTTGGCACAATCCAAGTGTAATTCTGAGACAATTCAAATAGCAAACTTGACCATCTGAATTAAATCTGATAGTAGTAATAAGGCTGGACAAAATAAAATAATAAGGGCAAATTAGTTACAAATCCACTATACAGCTATAATTTTATAGGTAACTTAAAATGAAATATGCAGTCATCTCGATCTTTAATTACACACATAAAAATATCCTCCAAAGTAAATAATTGCTCAACGACAACAAAAATGTCTGCCTTGACCTATTATTCTACAAAAAAAACAATGTTCAACCGTGAAAATATGTTTCGTATTTTTAAGCATAAAATAGCAATACTCAAGGAATCTTCCGTTTTTAAGACTGTATAACGAGATGATTTTTGTTTGTTTATTTCAGTGTCTCAGGGCGAACATCGTGTTTTCGTTAAAATTTAAATTTAGAACGTTTGAATGAAGCCCGCGTCAAACGGCTGCGCAGTCCTTCTCAATATTTCGGTTGGGTTGAGTCCAGTGACGTCATTGAGGCATGTTCGCAAAAGGTTGTTACAATATTTATTCGAAGAAAAATATTTTTGTCGCAAGCCGCGTCGTACGTGACGAAGGCAGGTGTGTTGAATGTAAATAAAACTGTCGATATTTGCAGGTTCCGTAACTGATAACACATGTATTTATTTTGGTTTTTGTTTGTTGAATATATCTTTGCCTTCTTGACGCGCGCGAAGAGAATTCGGTACGGTACTTTTTAAAGGAATGTGTTCGTTCTCGTCTCGCTAAATGACGTAGCAATGTAGACAACTGGCAATCGGCCCAGGCGCAGGCCACCCTGTTGCTGTCAGTTACCTACTGAAAAAGTACTTGCTTTGTTCTTTTTTCAGTGTTCCGTGCCAAAAGGGCCGACGGAGCCGAGTTGGCTGTGTAAGTTTACATAAACTTAAGTAAACTAAGTACTACTACTTTGGAATGAATGAAAAATGAGTCGAGACTATTTTATCCTTACCAGTAAAATAATGAAACTTAAATAAAATGGGAGCAATATGAAAGTATGTAAATGTCTGAATAATATACCCGTTCAAACAAAAAATAAGAATTTTCTAAATCCGTTCAGGTGTCGATGTCGCTGAAATATTGAGGAACATAAATAGAAAAGATTCCGATTAATTGAAAACTTCCCCCTTTTTGAAGTCGGATAAATACATGTTTCCGTAACATAGCGGGATAAAGGAGATGGACGTAGCGAAAAAACACGCTTTATTTTTGTTTCCTGCCCAGATTTTATTTTGTTTTTAGGTGCCTTAAAATTTATATCAGTATCTGTGTTATTTACCAATTTCCCGATACGAGTAATAGGAGGACGTACTATGATTGTTACCTAATTTCTTAGAGACTGCTGGTCCGATTTATTTATTTTTTTGAAAGGTTCCAACCTAATTCTATTATTTATTTTACATGTCTTAACACATTTTAATTCTATCGTAATTTGAAGCACTTATAAAAGACTGTTAAAATTTAATAAGTCACGTTTAGATCGCATCATGTTTTGCGCACTCGCCGTCGTTGGGAAATGGCGTCGAGGTGGCAATCTGCCAACTATGCGTTGTAATATATGACGCCTGCTTGACGCCGACTACTTTATATCAACGGACTATTACACCCGACGCCTTTTACGGGAACCACTTGACTTTGAATTGGCATAAGGAGCGTTGTATAGCATACAGTTGTAGATTCACTGGATTGGTATTCGTGTCGTGTCTTTGACGTCATTTCGTTGAACATGTTAAGTTTATATTACCTAATTGTTTTTAAGTGTTAGAGATTTTGTACTGAAAATCTTGAATATAAATTTTGAACCACCTTACCCGTAGTGTGATTTTCGTTCGTTTTCCTATAAGTACTTATCTTAAGTTTAATTTTAGTTCAATTATTATAGTTAATTATCCCGAAAAATTGCGACTCATATTCAAAATGACACGTATTTCAAAAGCCTCATAAAGTTACGCATTTAATAATCATATCCCTATGAAGTATTCGTGCAAATGAATCTGAATACTTACAAAAACATTGTAGCATAGTAAAGACCGCTTAAATAAATAACCAAGTTATATTGATTAAAAAAAAACATTGGATTGATTTTGATAAAATGTATAGTGGACCAATTGGGAAGTACAAACAAACAAAAAAAGATTTTTCAAATCGGTCCAGCCATCTTTGAAACATCGGGGAACATACATAAAAAAGGTTCCGATTTGATACCCTACTTCTTTTTAAGTTCGTTTAAAAATGACATACTTTAGTTATGACACAACGTTGCTACGAATTTCAAGAAATCTCCATATTAAGAAATGTAGCTTCACAAAATGAATCAGAGAATTTCAATATTAAATGCATATTTTCGATGTGACGAACGCAATGAGAGGTGCATCAAGGCTTTAATATTCGCGGTCAACCTCAACTTTGCGATAAGAACGCCTTATGTTTGATTAACTGTACATGTACACTAAGTATGTGTTGCTTTCCAAATGATAGGAAAGTGACCACTCTGACTCATCTCTGTTTGACTTTACTTTCACCCGGCCGTGACATGTCTTTGATCTGATTTAAAGTATTTAGCGTGTCGAATGTTTGATGTTTGTTTTTTGCATCTTTTGTTGCAAAAATCTTTTTCTTTTTTTACCTTTTTGTAATACGTTAATATTTAGACATATTTAATTGTCATATTTATGAAAAGCTTGCATGTGCATTCATCATTGTAAAGAAAAATTTAGATGTTACGGCATATTATGTCAATATAATAACATAATAAAGTTAAAATATTCAAAGGTGTGTCTGAGAACCACAATGTGAATGACATTTCCCTTAATTTATTCTGACGCCATCTCTAATGCTGGAATCGAATGATGTTACTATATAAAAGTGAAAACGTGATAATTAATGACCAAAAGGCGTAGACCACCTGTCCACTAGCGGCCTGTCAACGACCCAATTACAACATTTACAACACCTGGAATTACTCACGACCTATAAATAAACACCCAAAGAACGCCGGAAGATGGACAACGTAGGTTGAAAGTGTTGTCATTATGAGTGATGACAGAATGAAGATAATCGCTATCTGGGACGAGACAAGAGAGGGAAACCTGAATTGGATTTGTCATATAGATAACATAGAGAAGGTAGACGATTAAAACGGTATTGAGGTTATTCAAGAACAAACTGCAAATTGCATTAACGAATTGAGAGTCAGAGAAAGTAACACGTTAACAAGTTAAAGAGAAGAGAGTGCTTATTAACAGAGTTGTGTTGCAGTAAAATTTAATTTAATTAAGATGATTGACGGAAAACGAGCAAGAACTACTACTGACGTCCTTAACCCAGTTGGTCAAGACGAGACGAGATCCAAACAAAAGGCGACTATTCCAGACTCTCGTGATTCAATCACAAAATTCTCACAGAACTTTCGCTATACATAATAACCATTTCAAATTTAGAATAAAACTATAATATATGATTCAGTATCAAGGCAACTCCTACGTGAATGATAAAACATTACTAAAATACATGTAACGAATATATGTGATGTTAGAAATAAACGCAATGACGGAAACTTCGCCACTTGTTTAAAATCGTCCACCGTCGTTTGTCAGAATAGCAGTGCCGTGTGATTTTGTCTGAATACTTGCGTGTTTCCTCATCTTCAATAATATATCTTCGAGATTGAAAGAAAGGTCAGAGTTAGCAAAATAGATACTCACGAAACTCGACTGCGAAGCTTGTTTGCATATAAGTGGTTTGCTTTCGACTTGACATTGCTCTGCGTGAATCATTGCTCGGTCATGAGTTGCATACAGTGTAGGTACTTATTGTTTATTTTTCAGTTCGTAAAAGGATATGTTCATTTTTTACAAAATTAACATGCCAGCTCCATTTATGTTTGTTTACGTTTAAAAGCAATTTAGGCGAATGATTAATTTGTTTGTTTTGGTATTTTGTGATTTTAATTTATTTTTTAACGATTAATTGTTTGGGAGTCATTGGCCTACGGTTTTGTATGTAGGTGTTGGTGATTTACAGTTGTGGATCAAGGGGGCAATTTGTCACAAATATTGCCGTTGCTCAGAGGTTTATGTGTGTATTTAGTGGTGTCGCGAGCAATATTGCTGTAATAACGGGCAAAGGTGACCGCTTTACAATGATTTGGGCTGCCTGCCAGTCCGTTAAATGCAGAAACTTTTAAACGGTTTGTTCTAGAGCACGATTGTAACCATAGTTTAGCAATTGGAGTAAAACATTTGCTGATAAGTGATTTTCTTTAGTTAGGATTTCGTTTAGATCTATCTATATATGCATTGTACATTCAATAAAGGTTATGCCAGATTATACTTTCGTTTCTCTTCGAATAGGTCGAACTATTTATAAGGTGTTCAATTACATATTCTGCACTACTATGATTACTACTAGATACTGTCGGTACCTTGAATACAGTGACTACGGCATTCAATAATTCGAACATCTTTATCGTATAATTAAGTTCATTAACCTATCAAGAAACAGTTGATTTTTCAAAGTTGATCCCAATTTACAAGTTGCTATGTTATTTGTACGTAACATTATCCCCATGCATATTTTTACCATCGTTTATGCGAACATACGGGGTTTAGTAAGGTTCTAAGCTGATATGCGAACGGACCATGTTTTTATACACATAACTATGGAAATTATCAATAGGGTTTGGTCCACTCAAAAATGATAAAGTATAAAAATGACGACTCGTATAAATTAGATTGTATACCAAGACATGGTATATTTAAATATAAATGATAAATGAAATGATAGATGGAATAACAAAAATACTCACAGCTCCAGAACCACACACATGTATTTCCCCCACTCGTACGCGTCGTAAAGCTGTATGAGTCTGGGATGTCGGAGTCTCCTCATCACGTCCACCTCTCGCTCCACGTTTCGTCTCTCATCCCTCCTGCTCACCGACACTAACTTGGCTGCTAGCTCCAGTCCCGTGCACTTCTCCCTGCATAGGTAGACAGTGCCGAACTTGCCCCTGGAGTATTGTAATAGGCCATTATTTAAATTATCTCTGGGTATTATGTAATGGCGAGGAAGGTTGCTAGTTCCATATCTTCTGGCAATCAAAAGTCAAGATAACACATACAGAAGTTCAATTTAATTTATTTAATTACGTAGGTATTGCTTAAGAAATATAAGAGAACACTGATAAGCGCGCAACAATAAAATAAACTGGGCCCGCAAATCTAATCTAACAGCAATACCTAGTTTTTATAATCAATAAAATGAGTTCTACCGTTAGTACTTAATGTATGTTTTTTATCGGATGAAGCACCGTTGTTTTTAAATTAGATTATAAATTAGACACACCGCGTGTGGGACCTTATAACAAACCACAACACGATTGGACTAGATACGTCGCCAATAGTCGCCATCACGTCGCGTACAGCATCAATTATAATTTTGTCATCGCTATCTATAGTAACTGCACCTAAATTATAACTAGTAGTGCTGTTTATCTTGCCTAATATATAAGCAATGTCATTTGACGCGGTGCTGCTGTTAGCCTCTGAAGGTAGGTTAGGTACCTAGGGGAACTGACTTCCTCCACCCATAACCCGCAATGGCGGGTAATGATACTGAAGAATTAAGTAATTTAAGAGTAAATCAACTGGTATTTTTGGTTGTAGTTGGTTGCTGGTTCTCCTTTTGTTTCTTGTAGGTCAAGTGGTTCGACTGTTGTCAGTTTCTTATATCAAATCAAATCAAATGCCATATATATCGATTTTTCAAGTTATTAATATTATTAATATATATCATATTATGAAGTAAGTTTCTAGGCCCCCCAAAGGCCTCTAACATGGTCTACGATTGTAGTCCAAAGATAATCAACCGGGAACTACAATTTAATGTGTCATCCGATCTTTAATTGCGCCTAAAGACTGTAGAGTCTAAACAATAAGGCTAAACTAGGAACTTGGTTGGCACATTTTGGCACGACTAAAAACGACATATTTGTGGCTCTTTTTATGACGTTCTTACAAGAATGAATTATTATTATTGTTTTGGTATGAGACAACGCCAAGAAACAACAAAAAGCAAATGCATATTATATTCAATTCATTTGATAATAATGACAAGTTCAATTGTTATAAGGTATAATGATATCATAACGTTGAACAAAAAAATAATTAATTACTGAATTCATAACTATAACTGATTTCTATCAAATATATGCCAAGAGATATGAGCGAATATGATAGTGACTCACCTGCCGATTTCCGATAGCATTTCATAATGATCGTTGACGTCGGTATTCCTCTTGATAGTGACATCGCGAGAAGGGAACGGTGCCTCGAGTTCTGGAACAATTCATACTTGATTATAATTTCTTTCATGTGTTTACTAATAACTGGATGCGAAGTATTTAATACCTACAAATATGCTGACAACATTAAACTCTTGGAATGGCAGTACTGTAAGATGTTAAAGTTCAGTATTGCCATTCCAAGAGTTTAATGTTGTCAGCATATTTGCAACCTACTAGCAATTTGGGTACTAGGTATATTTTTCTGGATTTGTAAATGGTTTTTATTGTTTGTTTAAAATAAATAATTATGTACGTGTACTCGTATATTGAATAAAATTAATATACATATCGATTAGGTATAGTAATAAAAGCGGGTCAAATTAACTAGGAGATTAAAAGCGGGTCAAATAAGCACGAAAATCTCAATCAAAATCTCTGATTGCAACCAAGCCAAGCTAGTAAAAAAACAAAAAAAATATTATAAACTCATTAAACACAATCTTAATTTCAATTCTATTAAAATTATTTACAAAATACTTAATGTATAGAACTACTACTTTACTTTATTATGCTTTATAATTAACTATGACATGAAGGAACCGAAAGTATAAATAAAATATTATTATGCGACAGCCGTGAATCATTGTTAAAATTTTATCTATCAAGTAAATTATTGACGTCTTAAGGTAAAACCAATGTAAGTATAATCCGACGCGACAAAGATATCGATAAAACTAAACGTTCTAATAATCTGAGTTTCTCCAAAAATGATAAAATGAAATAAACGTGGGTATAACGTGACGTCATACCTCTACTTACGTTATATATACATAATTATATATTTTATGCAAATAAAAATTTTGCTATCGGAGAAAAATAAAACAGATAAATTTCATAAATAATAGAAACAATAGAAAGCTTAATAATATTATTGTTAGGTGAATAAGGCCCCTAGTCCTGGTACTGTAGCCTGTTTGTTTACCCGCCTATCCAAAAGGAGAGTAATGTTTTTCGAGTATATTTGTATGTAGGTAAAGGTGGGAGGATGATCTTCCAAAAGGATGGCGCAGATTAGCCCAAGATAGAAGCAGATGGCGACTACTAGAGGAGGCTTATGTCCAAGAGGACAACCAGGTGGTCAAGTCTCTTATTTGAATTGCCTCAGAATTACCATTGGATTGTGCCAAAATGGCCGTTTTGACATAGAATAGATCAGTTAGTTTGAGAAGTTATGTTTTGATTAATACTAACTGTAGCCTATTCTATGTCGAAGCGGCCATTTTGGCGCAATCCAATTGTAATTCTGAGACAATTCAAATAACAAACTTGACCACCTGGTACACAACTGAGGCTGGTGTCAGCATTAGTATATAAGTATACATTGTAATATTATCAGTGAATAAAATTAAATTTTTTATATTTATATTTTATTTATGTATGTATGTATGTTTGTGACCCTCTACACGGTTTGACCAATTTTGATGTGCGAGATGTCATAGGATTTATCTTTATCTGCAGATGGTCATACGCTATAATAGTTACATTCCGCGGCTTCACGCGGCTTTTGTTGAAATGCTGAAGTGGCTTTTACCCATTTGTTATCTAATACGAGTGTAAATTCATAAAATTATAGTCTTGTATGCAGTATACAGATCTTAAAGTATAAACTTTGAGTACCTAAGTAAGTCCATTGTAAGTTATTCGATGTAAAAAGGGTTCTTAGTAATTTTTTTATGTTTAAGAACTTTTTTTGTATGATAAGACAACTCTTTATTAAATAAAACCA
Source organism: Ligdia adustata (assembly GCA_947049295.1). Classification (NCBI taxonomy): domain Eukaryota; kingdom Metazoa; phylum Arthropoda; class Insecta; order Lepidoptera; family Geometridae; genus Ligdia; species Ligdia adustata. Next base: position 4,791,611 of record OX346233.1, read on the forward strand.
GTTAAACAATAACAAAATATACGAGTAGGCTAGGTTTTTAATGGCGCCCTTATCGCTTAAATCTCTACCAGGTGTAACTATGCTAATAAGAAAAATATTGTAATTTTTTCTCAGCTCCAACAAAACTAATAATTCACTAATGCACCTTGATACTAATTTGAAGTTAAATTCTTATAATTAATTTATACACAATAGTGTTTTTGATAATATGTGAATATATATGGAAGAGCGGGGCCCCTGTCACAAGTATTTCTATACTTAAAAGAGGGCCCCCACCTTGATTATATGTAAAAACACTTTTAGTTACGGAAATAAAAACATTTTGATTATGTTTTTTTTGATTTTGAAGTTATTATTAAGATTTTTGGTTTATTCCTGTCTGTCACTTCATTAATTTTTTCTTTTGTCTTCTTGGGACTGTTTTTTTTTTCATTTCAAAATTTGTGAGACTCTCTCTACAATCAACTGTTCATATTATTAGTAAGAATCACCTCCTCCAAGTTTATGACACTATCATGAAACGGACACTGGCAGAATTGTGACAACCTGTCGCAGAAGCCATAAACCAAGAATCTAATCTCTAATCACTTCATTAATTGTGCAACATCATTGAATTAAATAGGTAACATTTTTTTCGGGATCGCACCTTCCTGACAATCTCACTGCCAGTCACCCAAAATAAAATTGTCACTATTAAAATAAATTTAATCAAATTACGTGTCGCGAGTTTGTTCTGGCATCAATTCAACGTCAGTATAAATTGCAGTTGAATTATTTGGCGCTGCCATTGTTTAGTCTGTCTGTTGCCGCATTCGTTGCACCGTGCACCGGCGGCGTGGCGCGACGCATTCGGTGACGTCATACAGGGTTATCGTTAGGGGTGCACTAAGACTAAGGGGGTAACTATACTCATCAGTTACGGTGACTGAAAATATTGTGAAGAAACCTGCTTGTCGGATAAGGTTAATAATAACTTTCAATGATAAGTGGATTCCTGCAATTTGGCTAGCGTGGTGGACTATGGCCTACACTCTCTTCATGGGGAGACCCATACCCAGCAGTGGGACGCTATGGGTTGATACATACATACTCATCATGAATCATCATACGAACAACTGTCATTATGGGATCAACTCTGAAATCGAGAAATAATCTGCTGGTTCCATACAAAAAGTTTATCGGTCGTGGATAAAATGTATGAAATAGCTTATTTTCTTTTCTTTAAGATTTCATAGTGAAAGTTGTTCATTAGGATAAATATAATGACGTCGTTTCGGCTTTGTACACCCCAAACCGATAACCCTGTATAGTGACCCCCTTTCGGCTAAATACACCACAACCGATAACCTTGTATGACGTCATCTATAATATTGTCTAGTATCAACCATAGTCATAGGGGCTCAAGTCCGTTTTATTGAATTATTTCAGAATTACAATTGCATTGCGTCATAATGGTCGTCTTGATATAAAATAGGTGAGACCTATTTTATATGTAAGTATTGATCTTAGTGATAATAGACTACCGAATCTGTCAAAAACAGTCATTAGATGCCCCAGATTCTACGAATTTTAGAATATTTTGGTCGACATTGATTTTTGATTGGAATATTACCAGCAAAAATTCGGAAAATTTGCTTGAAAATGCAAAACTACGACTATATCTATAAAAACAGATCTTATTATTCATGAAACAAGGCCTTAAATAGTATAACTTAGCAGAACGAATCGAAGATGTCAGTTTCCACGGTAACGGCTGTTATTCCCTTCTATACCACGCAACACACATATGACTTTTTAGGAAGTTAGACATAATTTTAAATCCGCAAAATTATTGTGGTAGGGAGGCTAAGAATTCGCAGAACTATTTGTAAAATAAAATATAACAAACTTAGATGTAAGATTATTAAGCTATAAATAAGAAAACCATTTAAGTTTTATTTAAGAATATAATTTTTGGTACTAGCAACACCACAATCAATTAAATTAAAAGAAAAAGACTCATAGAAATAGTAACAATAGAGATGTGTTCTATGTGTGCGAGTGCGAGCAAGAGAGAAACACTGTCTTCTGAGATACAGTGTAGACTAGTTCAAAAGACAGAGAATATCTTAACTTACACTATCCATTTTAAATAATTATAGTAGTTTTTATATTAGCTTAAGCATAAATAAACTATTCTATTATGTGAAGAATTATAATAAATAGGTACTTGTAATATACGATATTTTTAATTTAGGGGAACGTAACCTTAACGCAAGTTATGCGAGTGTCAGGAGTTGAATGCACTACTGACGCCGCGCCCGTTATACATTTAGGGTTACCAATAATTGTATCATTGAACCTTATAGAATAAAATATAATAATAATAATATGGGACAACATCCACACAAATGTCTTCAGGTCCCAAACTAAGCAAAGCCTGTGCTATGGTAACCTGATGACTGATATATATACTTAGAAATACATATATACATACTTATATATTTAATATACTTTTGATTAAAACAATTAAGTGTCAAAAACGATATAATATACTATTTTTGTAGCAATGTGATTGATTTAGTGTCGCTAGATGTAAGAATTTTCTTCTTTTTTATGTTTTTTGTGCAGTAAAAGTTTAATCAATCAATAAATATTATCAGCTTTCCACATATTTACAGAAGATTTCGTCGTGACATCGTGAGGAAACCTGCTTGTCGGAAAAGGTTAATAGCTTTTTGATTAGTGAATTATCCACCAGCAATTTGGCCAGCGTGGTGGACTATAGCCTACACCTTCTTCATAGGGAAGACGTGGGACGTTCCGATCCCAGCCGTGGGACGTCATGGGTTGATAAGTACGAACAGATAATTTGATATGGAGATCTCCGGATAAATGCCAAGCGCAGTAGTGGTTTTGCTGGGTACATTTCCACATACTCGGCCGCACCCCAATGAAGGCTATATCGTAAAAAAAAATCCCCGAGATAAAAAAGGCGCAGAACAACCCTGTCATCTCCACCTTGCCACAGAGTAAACAATAGTTAGTAAGACGGGCGTTCGATTACCTCTGGTTACTCATCCATCTTATATAGATTGATCTTTGTCTACAAATCGTATAGGTAGAGCTGATTGAGCTGATTCAACGTTATTGTTGGTGGGATGTGGCAGTATACTCTTTATATGGTTAGGGTATAATTTGTTAAGAAAACAACTAACTAATGTTCGTTTTACAGACACTGTGAAGTTATAATTTTTTTGTTAATAAACTAAAAATTTATAACTAACAAAATATGGGGTTCATTTTTTGTAAACCGGACTTATAAAGTATTTAAGGAGTAATACTTAATAACTATTCATAAGTAGTGGTCATGGCTAATGACAATTTTTTCATAGAAATTTGACGTTTGGTATCTACTTTTATTTTGCGAACTGTTAGATTATCTCCTTTCCACAGTCAAATGTTTATATCCTGATAGCTATAATCTGGCTCTTCAAGTCACGAGTGAATTGGTTTCTTCTAGGCAAGCGTGCCACATCTAGGCCCTATCGTATATATCTACTTAGTTTTTTCTGGAAACCAAACATCAAGTCTTAAGTAATTTTCTATCAAAAATATTATTATATGACGGAATTATATGATAACGGATAAATTTATTTTTATCTGACTATAGTAAGTACATACACGTTGCAGTAGGTTTTTCACTGATAAGGAATGGTTATGAAGTGAGCTAATGCACGTCGATTTAACCGATTAAATTTTTGTAAGTATGTGCTAATATTTCGTATAATTGTGAAAGATATTTAATTTACTATGATGAACGCAGCAAAAGGAAAAAGTTCACTCAAAATGTTTTATCATGCTATTATCCTATTTTTTTAGAAAAAAGAAAATAGCAAATTTATAATATTGAAATGACAAATATAAGTAAAACTAATAAAATAAATTGATCCACTTTTGCTCTAAGACTTTTGAAAATTTCGCAATAAAATATTGCTTTTTAATACAAAAAAATCATTGACGCGCGGCCAAATCATTGTTATTTTTTACTTTCGAATTTTCAAAACTCGTAGAACAAAAGTTGTTGCTTCAGATCATCAGAAGCCAACCTTAAGATAATGCCAGTTTATTAATTACATATACAGATAAACATTGCTTAATGACAGATCATTAAAACCACTATCACTATAACTACATTAGCCATAAAAATCAATTTGATGATTTTAAGTAGGTACATTGTAACTACCTACGTCGGTAACAAAATTAGTACCTACTTAAGTAACAAGGTAAATAATGGCTCTATTCACTTACAATTTTCACTATTACAATTACTTAAATATATTATTATTGTATATCATCTCTCTCCTCGAATTTTGCGGGTGGTGCCACAGTTAACGTGTTGTTTTCGGCTCAATAGGTATACCCTAAACCAATAACCATGTACATGCCTATTGGTATAACCTGATGAGTAATTTGTTGTTGCTACCCCGGAGTGTTCTACTGTTAAGCAAAGGTCTCCTTCCGAATTATTCATGTATTCTAGTGCAGAGTGCATTGTCAAATTTTCAGGTTTTCTTGCGCTAGCCGTCGTACTACCTCTTATAGGCGAGAACTTGCAACGAGCCTAACTGAGATCGGATTTAGTGGTAACATAATCTGGCATGTACCTTAACCAAACCAGTTATTTATCAACATTACAGCTTGGCCATAATGTTAAATAAGAAAATATTTAATATTCTAAATGAGAAGGACAAAAATAAACAGCTATGAATGAGCTGACGGATAGCGCGGGCAAAGACTTGCGACCTTCATGCTAACATCGCATCCTAATCTCGGATTCTTGGCGGCAATAACGACAAGACACGTGGTGCGTATTGTCTCGCTCGTTATAGGCTACTGAACATTTCATGTGACTATTAATATTGTAATGAAAATAAATGGAATATTCCCATCCGGCCCAGGATCTGCCCCATCAATGAGGCAGACGGGAATAGAAAGTTACCAACTGCCCCATTGAAATTGAAATGACTCACCAATGGACTACAGACAAAAATTACATTGTAATATTTTTTTTATTGTCGTTTCATTTCTGGATAAATTTATAGTAGGTGTATTGTATTTTTTTATAGATAAATGGACTTGCGTTTGATCGCATCTCACCTAATGTAAAGTGAGAATGCAGCCCAAGAACAACGTTTGTCTACAACAAGTTCTTTAAAAAAAAGTGATTTCCTACTTCCATTACTGCAGGCGACGTTAGAACTTTTTCAGTTATTTCGATTTCGACAAAAATCAAACCTCTGGATCGATTTTGATAACTAATTTTAAATGGGACCTCACGGGAATTATGATACTCTTCAAATGAAAAAAGATTTATTCAAAGCGGTCCAATCGTACCCGAAAAAAAAAATAGTAGGTATACTTCCTCTTTTTGGTAGACGGTAGAAAAACCGATACACTCGCGACTTAAAAAACCCAAATTACAGAAATGAAAATGTCTTTAAAGCAATTTTAATTAAAAAGCAAAATCTTTTAAATTTAGAATAGATTTTTGCTGACATTAAAATGTAAAGTACTTCAAAACTATGTATAAATTACATATAGTACTCCGAATAAAAGAAGGTACTTAAGTCGACTGTGTTTTGAACTGATATGAGAAAAAATATATTGTCACATCTTTCACATGCTCCTATTTTATTTTTATCAAAATCAGCCCAGTAGTTTGATTTATAATTCAAAATAACAGTTTTTTTATGGATGCGTGCCGATTTGATGTCAGAAATCACTTAACAATAAAAACTTGTATACATTTTACTTGTCTAACAAATTATTTTATGACGTAATTATTTCTACAGTAACTTATATACGTTCTATGTTATATACAATTATAATTTATATACAGTGTATGTAGGCTAATCGCCTGTCTATAACCGCATTGGTTATTATTAGTTTCTGATCGCACAGTTCGACGACATTTCATGTTAATTTCGTTCGCTATAGTAACCAATCCAGTTTTAAATTTAATGGCAACCGTTAAGTATTTTATTTTGTGTTTACTTATAACGATACAATTATTAAGTAAGTACATGTTCCAACATCTTCAATCTTTCGAAGCACTGAACAGTATTAGTTAAAACTAAACAGGCTACTAAGCCTTAATAGGTTGTTATGTGAGTTACGTTAATAGTATTCGTTTAAACTAATTAATTTAAAGTTATAATATTTTAAGGTTTAAGGTGAATTTGTCCATATATTTCCAGGCCTAGTATTGTATTGTATTGTATAAGTATTTTTATGTATTGTATTTATATATGTATGTATTATATTTATATATTTGAATTGAGAGTTGTTAAGTTGATATTGTAATATTTAAGGCTTCTTTAATATTATTTAATTATCTTGGACGTGCATGGTTGCCTGGAAGAGACCGCTTTAAGGAAATTTCAAGGCCGCCATTTAAAAATTTAATATATGTTTATAAGTTTTTCTATGATACAGTTTATTTATTGATAAGCTGGTTTTTGAATAAAGAGTTGTCTATCTATTTATTTATGTTAGCCTTTAAGGTATTTATTGTAGGGGCCTAATTGCCGGAAATAAATTGGTTTATAATAAACCAGTTAGATTTTGTTTATCATAAACCAGAGTTTGTAGCGATGATGGCCGAGTGGTTAGTGGAGTTGACGGCCGTGCAAAAGGTATGAGGTTCGTCCCCCCAAACATGCAAAAAGAGGCTGAGCTACCGGTGAAGGAAAACATCGTAAGGAAACCATAGCATGGTGGTAGGGCGTTTCCTATCGCTCGCCTGGCTAGCTACCACCCTCAAGTTGTAAAATCTGTCGCCAAGCACCTAACGGTGTGTTCCCGCAGCATTCCTTGAGAGCCAGTGTATTCCAGACTAGGCATGCTCCACCTAGGGCTACATTGTGGTCAAATGTCTAGCTGTGTACGATAAAAAAAACATCTGCTGATAAATAATGAACCAATCCACTGACAGCTCGCACATCAAAATCGGTCAGTTAAAATTGTTATTACCTAGCCCTAGTCACTCACAACGTTGCCCGCAACATAATATGAAACGTTGAACCCCTATTTGACCCCCTTAGGGGTTCAATTTCCAAAACCTTTTCTTAGTCAATCCCAAATTTCATGCCTCTAGGTTCAGCGGTTTAGGCTCTGCGTAGATTCCTAGGTAATATCAGTCAGTCAGGTTTACTCGTAGACAGATATATAGAAAACCTTATTTTATGCACATTTAAATAATAAGATTAGGTGCAACTAGCGGCCTCTTCCAGGCAACCTTTGGATGTAGAGAACAAAAGCATAAGTAATGACGAGAAAGAAACATAAAAACTAACACTACTTATATACAATGTGTAACAGAAAGGTGTGACAATATTTAATGTTGTTAGTCTACCCATCAAAGAGAACCCATAACAAAACAAAAAAAACTCAAAATTCGAGATAAAATTATTGCGTTCCTCCATACAACTTGACCGATCACCTGCCCAATTTTTGTATGGATAACCTAATATTTATATATATTTAAGACAATTTTGTAAAATTCTAAGAACCCATGTTCATCTCGATTGGTAGACTATACACCCTTAAGTATTGTCACACCTTTCTGTTACATGTTGAATATAGATAGATTAACTTGTGTAAATATTTAACTAACATAGCCAGCCAAAACTAAACCATAAAAAGCAGTTATACCAGCTAAAACTGATAAATAAGCTCATTAGCTAGGTCACAAGTCAATACTCAACAATGTGATTCCACATAATTTTCGCAACTACATCGAAATACTGAATGAAGCAAGAACACTTAACGAAGGCGAAGCATGAATATTATTAATATATTACTAAACTGAACAAACGATGACTATTTTATTTATTTTTAATATATACTCCACTGGAGTCTCCAAGGTACGGGCCATTTTAACTTACATTTGTTTTTTTTAGTTTAATTATTTCTTATGTTCTAGGCTAAGAATAACGATGTAGATATACTGGCGGATATGGATGCTCACGTTTATGAGCAGCTTCACCAGGAAGGTCAAGCTGCAGCTATAAGCGCAATGGAAGTGCCTAAGAGAGAGCACCGTAATGCACTCGAAAAGTGGCACCAGCGCCTTCACGAACCACAGAACGTAAGCCAGCGTGCGGTGGATGCGATTTTGCCCAGTTTTTATGCCTGGATTCAAAGAAAAGAAAGAGTGACATTTCGGCTGACACAAATTCTGACTGGGCACGGCTGCATTGGAGTATTCCTAAATAGAATACGAAGGGAACCGACACCGCAATGTCACCACTGCGGTATGCCGGAGGACTCTGCACAGCATACTCTAGAAGAATGCCCAGCGTGGGATCCACAACGGCAGGAATTATCAGCTACAGTCTAGTCTCAGCCATGCTAGAAGATGATATAAAATGGAATGCCGTCGTAGATTTCTGCGAAAATTTCATTTCGCACAAAGAAAGTGCTGAGTGGGAACGAGAAAAAGCGGACCCCGTTCGTCGTAGGAACGGGCAAAGAGAAGGCGAAAGGTTTTTTGCCCTTAACCCTGGAACCGGGGTAGTAGAATTCAGTTTCGGTTTCCCCCTGCCTATCGTAAGAGGCGACTAATATGGGGGTTCCCACTCGGAAAACCTAGGCCCAGGAAGGACAACAACGTGACAGTGGCTCGCGTTGTTGTATAGAGAAGAAAATTACGGGACGCAACGCAAAGTGTTGGAGGGGCTGTGGTAGTGTTCCATTGGAGATCCCAGAGCCCTTCGATGTACAAACAGAAGTAGGCCACTGACGGGGTTTTGGTGGGTAAAAATCCCACATATCCCGGCTGTGTCCCAAAGCAGCCGGGAATCTTGAAAAAAAAAACTTAAAAAACGATATCTTGGGAAATTGTCATTACTGAGAACGCAACACTGTCGCGCGATACAAAATATTCGAGCCGGTTTAAAATAAAGGTGAATTCCATATGCCTGCCAAAATTGTGTATTTGTTTATTTTGTGGACGAAAAGACTTGGTCAGTAAGAAATGTGTTGTGATTATGTTATAGAGTCAACAACCTTTTGAAAATGTTATAATACTGTAGCTGCTCCTAACTAAGATACAAAAGTTTATACCACAAAAATACAATAAAATTATACAAAAACAAAAAATACAAGAAAGCATTAGGCAATAAATGCAGTCTTATCGCTTAAAATGTCTAGGTATACCTAGAATATGACTGTGTCTGAAACTGATAGATATAATGATGATGTCTGTAGGTACATACGAGTATATACCTTATACATATGTCTGTATACCTAGTTCAAAATGTATTTAGGTATGTAGTTACATTTTGAACTAGGTTCAAACTCTTTACATTACTATTTTTAATTTATAGCGCTATTGTTACTATTTAGCTACTATTGTGTAATAAAAAAAACTTATTTGTTTTTTACTTGTTTGAAACAATTTTATGATAATGACACATACCCATCCATACTAATGAAGAAATGGTTATATAATATAATATGATAAATTAACTCTGTTATTTATATGGATAAAAATGAAAAAGTAACATATAGCCTAAAATGCTATGCCGTAATGCGTCACGTCTCGCAAGGATATGACATGAGGCGCCCGTCGCCCGCCGACAAGAGCGATGCTCGACGCACGCGGCTGTTGAACGGACGCGTGCGTTTAAACTCAATAATCGATTTATATCACTGGGAGCTATTTATTTCTTAGTTTTTATCTGGCCCAACGTATAAGCATTGTCATTCAGCGTGGTAATGCGCCCTCTAGTGGTGGGTTGGAGCATTTGGATTATCTGTAGATCTTAAATGGCCTATAGGTAATCTTTCTGCTACATTTTCGTTGTTTTTGTAGTTTGTCATTTTGTTTTTGGTAATACAGGCACTTTTTGATTTGATCACAAGTAATAATCTATGTATATAAAAGAGTAATTCCTGACTGGCTGACCGACTGATAGCAGAGCCTACTGTTGAGCCTAGTTACATGAAATTTTGAGAGTGAATTCGTTATACTCGTAAGTAAAAGATTTTTGGAAATTCAACCTCTAAGAGGGTCAAACGGGGGTTCAAATTGATAACAGCTACCAGTTGTCTCATAAAGTAACGAGTAGTTAGCGGTAAGGCTGTTATTAAAAACCTAGCATATATTTATATTTTTTATATAAGTTTTTTAAAACTTACAAAAGATCTTGGTGTTTTTTTTCTATTGTTATGATAGCTTATATAAGATTTCATAAACCATTACTAAATATCGAATTATCGGATTTATAATCAAGTTCGAACATTTGTAATCATATTCGATGCCTACTAATTTGAAGACATTTTTCTTTACCTTGTACCATCGTGAATATTTTTTTATGTATCTATTCGTAATGTGCCCAAACATACATATACATATAACCGTACCAAATATCATCCATATCGGTTCAGTAGTTTTTGCATGAAAGAGTAACAAACATACATAAATTCTTACAAACTTTCGCGTTTACTAGTAGAATAGCAATTCTTACCTCCGACAGGATCTGTTTCGTCAACGTGGATCATATCTGACGATCTGAAACAATTACAAATGATAAATGAAAAAATTCTGAAATACGATCTCATTTCAGCACGCCAAACTTCGATACAAAAATGCATTCCACAGATAATAAAACAATGTTAGTGTCTTTATAGTTGCGAATATAGGACGTGAGTTAAACCTCTGTGTTTAAAACCAACCTTGTCCCATTTTCTGTGGCGATTTCGTATATTTTCGGCAGATGTTGGTTAACAACTATTAGAAAATTGAGTTCGTCAGGAATTCGTGATAAGGAAAATGACAAAAATATTTTTATAAGCTTTGATAAGAGAATTTAAAGTTTTGTTATTAGCTATTAATCGTCTTTAGCTTATTCTTGTTCGGATCTTGACAAAAGCCTACCAAGGCAAGCCGCTTTGCATGATGTTAGGGTCCTTCTCATCATCCACAGCTGCTTCTTTCTAGTAGTTACCTTTAAGTATGGTATTATTGATGTACATGATAGTATATATGTACATATATATATATTGATTTATTTATATACATATTTTATATTATTCCATTTACGATTGCAAGTTTGTGATCTTCACTGGAGTAAATGTCATCTCCATCGGTTATCGGATCTACAGGTAAACTTGGTACTTACTTCGTTGTGATCCCTCAGCGATTGCATTTGCTTATTAGATATTCAATGCTCTAGTATTGAACTATTTTGTGTCAGTAGCATTTCAGACAAAACGATCATGTCCTTTTGTTTACGATCTCTCGATATCAAATCAGACGACTGTGAACTTTAACACATCAGTTCAAGATCCACAATTGGTTTGAAAGGATTTCGCTCAGCTTTCGCGATTCAAGGTGAAATTCTTTCGCGCTATTGATACAGGCTAAAGATGGCGAAATATCGAAATGAATATTTTAATATCTGATGCTTTATTTTCGACTCGGCCTGTGGGTGTTACAAACAAATGTTTTGCGTATAATTGATTCTCTAGGTCGTTCGGAAGGCTGTTTCTATGTGAATAGTTGTTTACTGGTTGAGAAACCCTGACTATTACCACGGTCGTGCTGTTATGACGACTACTTATGTTTAACAATTAATTATATATTAATTTTATTATACTTTTATTATTAGGTATTTTTCAAGGTAAATACCTAGGCTCTTTTGCCCCAATGTTACCTACTGCACAAGAGGTAAACAATTTCACAACAGCCTGTCTAACTGATCATGAAGCTATTTTAGAGGTTCTAGCTATATTTTTTTATTTTTTTCTTTGTTTATTTATTATTAAAATTTTTATTGCTGACAAATTAATAAAGAAGGGATTCTTTATTAATTTGTCATTTATTTTCTTCTGTTCCTTCTTTTAAATATTTAATAGTTCTTTATTACTTTTTGTAATAATATAAGCAAACATGAAATAGTTTCGATCCGTCACTCAGATAATTTAAGCATTCCAGATTACAATCTAAATTAAGCTTTAGTTGCACCTTATACTCAAGAAAAAATGTTGTTCTCCTTGGCCATTAGTTACATATGTAATAAAATCAGAAAGGCCCTCGATTGAAACAAAAAACTGTATCGGGTTCTAAAACTAAACCAGTTTTTGTTTTAACTAGCTCCAGGGTCAGGTTTTTTCTAAAGTGTTTTAAAAAGACGCACAACAACAAACGGAAAAAGTAAAATGGTAAAAGTTATCGTGGTAAACCCACGATAACTGTTTTTTTACGTGAGGGTTTTTTATAAAACTATTGACCCTTTTTTATCATCGACAATTCATACTCATCAATAAAAACAAATTTTAAGAAGTGCTTAGAAGCGACTGCAAATAAAACCCTAGTGGAAAATTTAGACCACTATACGAGTGAAACCGCGAAATGCAATGAGTATAGCTAATAATCATAGATAGATCAGAAAGATAGAGAGGTCAGAAAGAGTTAAACATTATATACTTATATACACTCGAGAATCATTACTCTTCTTATGGGCGCCAAGTAAAAAAGTTGTCATTCGGACACTCTCTTGGTGTATCTGTAGTTGAAATACATATGCATATTTTTTTTTACTTAGGTATAGATAATCTTTACTTACATTTGCCGATTCATTCTCTTGAACACACCCAGCGGACTCATTTCGTATTACTACCAGCTTAATTAGCATTTAGAGCATTTGGCACCATTAGAAACAATCTGTCTTGGATTAGTCCACATGCTCTATAAATCACTTTAACTAGGTCTAAAATTAAATGCGAAGAAAAATTTTAATCAAATAATTCATTTTCATGAAATTCGCCGTAAAATGGAACGAGCAAATACCGTTTCAAAAATTACTGGCACGTTGTAAAACAATCGTTCGAAATTTGAACGATGAAAGGAATGAACTGTTTTTTATTTGTTTTGGGCACTGCACTAGCATCACTGTATGTAAAAATCGCATATTTTTTAAGAATAGCATAGTAAGATATGAAGGAAATGAAAGACAATAGGCGACTGAATCGATTTGAAAGACTGACAAATCAATAAATTGGCATCGTTTAAGGGATGAGACGTCAATTACTGTTTTTTAATCTGTGCGTCAATCAGTCAAAGCTCTCACGTCACGTCTTACACGTTGATAGTTATCTATGCATAATATGCAAAAGTATATACAGGCTTATTTGCAATAGGAGGATGATAGGACGATAGTCTGCGTAGTCGCGAAGCAGGTTGCTGCGACTGGGACGCACGCGTAGTTGCACAATGAAATTTACATATAGTACCTATCTTGATGTATGAAAAATACAGTTCAAACGAGGCCCTCGAATTGCTGGATTATAGAAAAAATACCCGACTGTCAACAGAAATCTATCTATTTATTTCTTAGAAAGCCGAGTCAATTCCACCGTTAGGAAATATTCGTGAGAATAAGTTGTTGAGATACTGTTTCATCTAAGTACATCCATTCCAATAACCCTGTATTTTAGTTTACTATTGTTTATATTGGCCCATCCGGGGAACGTACCAACAATGATTCCATGACGTAGGTATAGAGATGATGTTCGAACCTGAAATGAATATTGATAGAGAATCTTCACCGGATCTTCACAGCATGAATAATGTTAAGAATTTGTTTAAGGAAAAACTGCTGAGGAAAATCCTACTGAAAAACTATAAACCAATGTATATTAATGAGTGAAACCACGGAATGCAATCAATATTGCTAATAACCATCTCCAGAATTTATATAGAAACTTTAGTTCTTCAAATCTTTATTTATATGTATAATAGACCTCCATGCCAGTCTAATAAAATACACACATTAAAGAACGAAGAATACTAATACCAGTCTCTATCGATAAAACTGTAAACAATGAGGCTATTCAAAAAGGTTTTGAAGTTGTTCCATTTTTTAAAAGATAGTATTCCTGCATCACACAGGCCACTAAAAAAAGTAAAACATCGAGGTTCCATTACTAAAAAGGTTGGCATCTTCATGAATCACCAAACAGGTTAACTTTTTCTTTTTGATATTTTTTATTTCAAAGAAGCCAAAATGTGACAAAACCAGCTTCTGATAGAAGTGTTTACGAGCGCGGGTTCGATGGCCGGAATACGCTTTCCAAACTCGTTTCTCGATAATGTCTCACATGATACGCCACATATATAGGCTACATGTTCAGTTGTATAGGTTTTATTGTCATCACTTGACAATGTGCGTCCAGTTATGGCCGTGGACCTTATACGGCGGAGAACAAGAAACAAGTATCTATTAGGTACGGTTCTACAGTAAAATAGAAGGCAAGTATGTGTATGAGGCTGGTGTGGACAGAATGACAAACGAAGATGTAGTTTGCATATTTAAGATGGCAGTTGGGTAAAATCAGCTGATAGGACATGTGTTGATTTTGGCTTGCAGTGTGTTAATTTAATAGGTAAGGTACCAAAAACGTCTGTGACTAGGGCGAGACACCCGTTCGTGCGAAGAAAAAATACATTGCATATATATTTTCTTCATCATTAAAACTTGTAGATAGATACCTACCTGAAGTGTTATGGTTTAGATTATTTTACCTTGTTAATAATCAAACCGCGTCTCTATGAATTCCAATTCATTGGTCTGCCCTATACCTTTTAACAACGAGATTTTTATTCACCTTCTGATAAAATCGAACGTTATTAGTTCAAGACGTGAACCGTCGAGGTGCCAATGGAATGAATCATCGAGTTCTGGGCGAACGAATCTTATGTTGTAAAATGTATCGCGGACATTCCTCGGCAACTCTTGGGAAATAGGTCCAATCAGCTGATAGAACTGCTAATAAATTAGCAGTCTTATTACTAAAAATAAACGAGTGTACCAACAGTTAAATCCTTCATATTTCAGATTTTATTGCTTCCATTGAGTCATATAGATGTTATAAATACATAAAAAAATAGTACCCACCTACAATGGTCCCCGTCGCGTGCAGCAAATAAGTGGCAGAGAGGACGATATTTAATACAAAATAAAGATAAGCTAAAATATTATATATACTAAGTAATTAAATTTAAATATTATTTCAGGAATTTTATCTAAGGTATTCGCTACTTGAGTAGTAGGCTTCTTTAATTAAAAACTGCTTCAGAGAACGCGTGAATTTTATGTCATTTTCTATATATTGTCCTTATTCTGATTTACCGCAACTGCTGGTAAATAACAATTACTTTAAAAAAAAAGTGTTTACCGACGGCATTGCGGCAGGCGCCGATCTTTTTTAATTATTTCGATTTCAAAATCAAACCTCTAGATTTTAATAGAAGACATATGAGACAGATAAATTGAAATAGTACCTACCCTTTGAAAGGGTAGGTACCATTTCAATTTATCTGCAAAAAAAAGAATTTTTCAAATCTGTCCATAGCCCAGCCGTCACCGGGAAATCAAGTAATAAACAAAACATACCGTCGAATCAATTACGCAAATTAATTTAAGAAAACTTCATCTATATGTATTGTATATGTAGGTATAGGTTATGCACTAAGTACTAAATTCTAGGCGCATATAGTTAAAATAGCACTTATCACACTCTTCTTATACATTCTCAGAGGTTATGATGTGCAGACACAATAATAGAATATGAACGTTATTACACAAATATATTACTTTAACTTTTCTATGGGCTCAAATAAATTTACATAAATAAACGGAGAGCAAAATATTTATGATTTAGCGTTTATAATATGTTCAGAAAAGCGCCGATATATTTTTCCACGACTCGGCAGGTTGCCAAATTTTAGTTTTGAAATAAAACTACATAATTTTACCATGTTATCTAACTCTATCGTTTTTCACGTAACTTTCACGTCACGTCTGCGCGTCAATATTTACATATTTTATGGTGGTTTTATAATCCCATATCGTGTTTATTAGCAAATCATTAGCAATTTAGCCGTGTAGTTCTTGATGACAAGACTTTTCCACGCTGGGGGCGATTTTCACCAGTTAATACGAGTATGTACCTACTCGTGGATATGATTTATTTCTGTTTGGCCGCCTAATCTGCCCTCTTAAGGGATCGACAGGAATACATTTTTCCTGTTTGTCTCCTTATCAGCCGTAGCGACATTAATATATTTGCTCTTGTTTGTCCCTCGGCGATATTTTTGGGCAAGGAGTCAAATAGGAAAATATATTCATGTTCGTCCCCTTATCAGCTTTATCCCTATAGGAATGTTTTGTCCAGTTTGTTTCACAGCGATATTTCAGGTTTACAAACAGAAATTGTTATTCCTGTTTGCATCGCAAGGAGACTTATTCATGTTTATTCCTCCCGTATATCGAGTAAAGAGAAAAATAGCGACCGACGATTTTATTTCTAGGTTCTCTTATTCTCAGGTACTTACGATAATGACTCTGCCATGCATTCGATTGGAAATTTTAAAGCATGTTCCATTACGTCCTCGAATTTTCCTTAATATTTGCTTCTTCGCTATTGATTAGTAATGGCATTTATATACAAATGTACCTCAGTATTCATACGGTTGTAGGGGGCTATGTAGATGGAAGTTAGAGCAAAGTGCAATTGCTATATATGCACACTTATCTAACACAAAAGCAAACTAACTTTTCCCTTTGCATAACTTTCAATCATTATTTTCGCTGGCTGTTATTGTGTGAAATTCTTAAGCGTCTTAAGCAATATGTTTTTAATTTCGTCTGCACAGTCGAGGTCAAACAGCTGGACGTTCTATTTTGATTTAAGTATATTGTAGATGTAGAGCGGTTGCAAAAAATAACGATCTGTCGAATAAACTCCAGCGTTTTATGTACGGGCGGCATCATCAAAGGAGGCCTTGACAATCGGATAAGAGTTGATGTAATGTTATTTTCCTGTCATGTGTTGTTTCGCAGTCAGTTTGGAACATTCTGTGGATAAGGATCCTTAAGATTATTAACGTAATTTTTACATTAATAGACAACTTTCTTTGGCAACTGGAGGAACTTCTTGATGAAATTTTCTTCTGTAGCAACTAGTTCCGAATCTCAGATGCCACTATGGCCGGAGGTATAGAGGTACACTTAAAATAATAAATATAAACAAAAAAAATAACGTTTTACAGTTATAGCTACCCACTAGGATTTGCCTAGTTGGGCAAATCCTGTTGGGGATGCTATGCAACATTCACAAGCACATATGCTTAACACCCAGACTAGTAGATAGATATTCAAACTTAGAGTTCGAACAACGGATCTCGAAGTAATCATGCTAGACCTCGGCGGGCGGTGGTTAAATAATACAAAAGGCCCTATAAATTAAATATATTTATAATTAAATTTAAGTCAATTTTATTTTGTTAGGTGATTTGAAGTCTCGTAACGAATTGCCGCCTACCTACATTTTATTTATTTATAATGGTACAGTCACAGACAAGAAGTTGAGTAATTATCAATGGTATCATACATAAAGAATCACTTTAAGCTTAAAGTCTAATTACGACTATACACAACTTATCTATATTAAAAACAATGACACAAAAATTAGTACGATGACTGAAAAAAAAGAAATAAACATAATTTAGTTACAAAATAACAAATACCATAAAAATTAATATTCGTAGATTTTTACGCACATATTATTCTAATAACAGTAAATTTGAACGATAATGATAACATGAAAATGTCTTTGTCTTTGGGAACACCTTCAGGAGATCCGACGGGAAAGCGTAAGTTATTATATTATGTGCTACACATCCTATTTAAAGGACAAGACTCAACCATACCATACGTATCAACCTTTTTGAGAGCGGTTTTACTTTGAAAGAGAGTTTTTTTTATCGTTTGTTTGGCAAATAGTTAATTTACCTCGCTTTCTCGTCCGTACTAATAAGACTAATTTATATTTTTTATTAATTGAACATGGCTACATCCTAGCTAGATCGTATCCTTGTATTTTTGCTGAGTTGCAGTTTAATAATTTATTTATATATGTTTATTTTTATCTGTCGGTAATCTGAGATAACCGTCAGTGTAAGTCGATACTTATTGCGGTTTACGTATGCAAATGTACGAACCAAAAACCCCATAAGTTGTTCTTTTGTATAGTCTAATACACAAAGCCATGAATATAAGAGACATTAAATTTATTTTTCTTCGATGATACTATATTTTAAAAATAAGTATATAGTATTAGTATATAGTATATAGTATTAGTATATAGTATATAGTATATAGTATTAGTATATAGTATTAATAATAAGTATAAGATTGAATCAAAAATGCCGTAGAACAAAGTTATGTGGAGTATATTTATTTGATGCTCTCTGTAACTTCTTGGTCGCTAACAAGCTTGTAACTGTCTATCTATAAACTAGTAAATAGTATATGAGTTAAGATCTACTTTATAAATCGTTTTCGATGGAGTGATTATCTACGAAGCACGAAGTTTCTTATATTAATAATTATGTATATCAGTAGCTTATCGGCTGAGATGGATTAACCAAGGTGTTGGCCACATTGCACTGTTGCTTTACGGACAAACGTCAGTAAACTGCTTATTAACTATAACTATATGCATACATAAGTAAGCTACATCACTTCATATACATGCACATGACTCCTAGACCCAAAATTTAAAAGCCGTTTATTCACTTCAAGCATTTCATTTCACACAGAGCTCGCTTACGATAGAGTAAGGGGTATCAAAACATCTTCGTATAAGCGGAGTGGTTCTCTCTTTTGTCAGAGTTTCTAGGCCATCCCAAAGCCTCTGATATGATGAATTGCCCTATTTGATTTAATACGTATAATATAAGTATCCTAAGGCTTTAAGCGCAAGCTAAAGCTATAAAATTTTACGCTCCAAAACTGTACTTAAGAATGCACCTTGGTAAAGGATTAATATATAATGAAATAAGTATGAATATGTATTACTTTATTTTCTTTCTACTATTTGTGAAACGTCAATCCTTTGATGACGTAGTTTCCCATCTGTCGCAAGCGTAGGTCAAATAACCGCAAAGAATTTCACAGTCCGCTAATAAATGTACGACGCATTTTGCAAAGTATGGCACTGGCTAGTCTGAGCCACAAGTCTTTTATTTGAATTGCTTCTGAATTACAATTGCATTGCATCATAATTGTCGTTTCTGACATATGTATTTAGTAGACTCTTAATATTAAGTTTGGTACTAACTCTGACATATTCTATATCAAAACGACCGTTATGACGCAATGCAATTGTAATTCTGAAACAATTCATATAATAGCCTTGGGTCCCTGTTTGGTACTAGGTAGTACCATCCTAGTAGTGAAGTTGTGTACTTAGCTGTTGACCATCTGTTTTATCAACGCCTTATCATCGGTCTACAATGTCGTATTGTTAATCTAATCGACAGATTCCTATGCATTTAATCGGTTGAATTTCCTACTTTGATAAGACTTGTGCCGTATACTTGCATTGCATACGAAAATCTCTTTGTGTGTGGTTTTTTCTTTGTATTGTAGTTTGAAATAGATGAGATGTTAGATTTTAGTTTGTTATTTCTCAGAGTTAAATTTATTTAATAATGGAATATTGATTTAATTTTGTTATTATAATGAGAACTAAGGATCGACAAAACAAATAAATAAATAATGTATTTTAGTTAATATTATAGAGAGACATAGACTGAGTATTTAAGTACTAGGGTGTGTACTATGTTTGCTGATATTAGTATGCAGATATGTGAAAGTGATTGTTTTAGGTACATAAATACTTGTTATTATCGTAGCAGGTACTTATTATAAATGAATAAATACACTTTACAATATCTACTGTACCCATAAAGACGAGATACGTTTCGTATTTAAAGCACCAAAAACACATTTTGTCATTTATAATTCTACAGATTCCAAAAACTCTTCGCGTTTTTTACAAGATATTTACGTTATCATTTTGTAATTTTGCGTAAAAAATATAAAGTTCGGATAATATATTATATTTTTGTAATATTCGTGATCCTAACCATCCGGGGCCCACGACTGTGATTTGAATTGTTTTACAATAACAATTGCATTGCTGCATAATGGTCGTTTTGACATGGTCAGAGTTAGTATCGAATTTAATGTAAACAGATTACCAAATCTATCTAAAACTACCAATATAAAGCAATGCACTCGTAATTCTGAAACAATTCAAATGCTGTTAATTAAATTGAGACTTAGGCCCTAGTAAGGATAACCATTCTCAGCCAAACATATATTTTCGTCTTTGTCGAAATAAAACTAAATGAAAGTTTGTCCTTCGTGCATGCGTTGCAGAAAAGTAGAGCTTTTGCAAAAGCTTTCTCTAGATATATATAGAGACATTTACGATCTGTTTTCTATTCTGTCTTGTCCGATTGTTAAACAATATCCTACTTAATTAACACATCCTTTAATTTAGCTATCTCTGACTATACATGTTTATGTAGGTATCTATAGTAAAGACTACTAAAAAAATTAAACAAGAAAGATATATTATTCATAAGCCTATATATAGTACTCCTGTAGAATCAATCTACAATCTAGATTGTATACAGCGCGCACCTAAAGTTTTTTAAACAAAGCCGTACAAAAAGTGGACCATCACAATCTCACCAGCTTTTCATACGTACCGCGAAAGTCCGCCGTCTGAAGCCGGATGCACAACTGACACGTGCACTAAAACACAAAACCACTTAAATATTTCGCAAAAATACACTTACATTTGACTGACGAGTTGTAAATTTACATCCCAGGCTGCGATATCCCAAATCGTCCTTTGTTCCAATCACTTTAAAACCACTTATCGAAATAACACTGGCACAAAATCAAATATTTCGTTGCACTGAAAGCAGCGGAAATATAAAAAAATAAAACAATTTGATAGTGTCAAAGTTAAATGTGTTCTAAATTTGAATTTGCGTGGCGATGTTTGCGCGTCGCGGGCGCAGTCGCGACTGAACCGGCGCGCGCGCTTCGCCAGCGTTTCTAATTTTATCAAGCCAGTAATACGAGATAAAGCCACTCTTTATTGGGAAACTTATTTTTCTTTTGGCTCTTTTTTTAGAGACAACATTATGGTCAGCTTTTGTTCGTTTTGTTTTTGGGTCAGAGCGTTGATGGGATGAGAATGCCCTTTGTAAAAGACATCAACGCGTTACGGATTATTAAAATGAAACGGAGCGCGCAAATATAACCTTGAAAAGAAATCAATATGTTCATTATCGTTTAGTACCTATTAAAAATTAAGGTGTTTGTCGTAAACTTTGAAGTTTTGATCAATATTTGTAATAATTTACCTCTATAATATTGCAAATTTTAGATAACAATTATTTAAAGATTGAAAACACATGACATGAGTTTTTGCGGTATGAAAATTAAATATTTTAATACTGATAACAAAAAATGTTATTATATAATTATATTCAGTTAAAATATCCTATTTCTGTGAGTACGACATACTCCGTAACTTTTAGTTAAAAAATGCGTTCACTACAAAAAAGTCTATTCCACGAGTACCTAAATAAATAAGTAATATTAAAAAAAATATGCAAAAACCGACTTCATCATTTCCAATTAGATTTATATAGAAACAATACGACTGATTCAAATAAAATTTATGTATGGCCACCGGAAAGTATACCTATGCTTTCGGACAAAAACTGAATATTTAAAATTGGACAAGGGATCTAATAAATCGCGGAACATACGTCATAAAGTCCGACGAATTGAGAACTACCTCCTCTGAAGTCGTTGGATAACATAAAGTAAATGGTCTAATCTGGCCAGACGTGTGCTAGTATGTAGTAGGTAGTGCTAGTAGTAAACATGAGTCGTAGTACCGTTACAAGGTGAACACGGGTGTGTCCACGGCGCATGGTTCACTATGACACGTTTTAAAATGAAATATACGGTAGGGAATTGTAACCAGCTGAGCTTTTGGTTGGCTAGGTTAGTTGAAACCATGAAGTTGGCATGCTATTTGTATAAAAATACGGGTATTCACGCGTAAGTGATTGTTGGAAAGATCCAACTATAGTTTCGTTCAGATTCGGTGAACTTCATTAGGGATGAAATGAGTCGTTTGTTCACCACGATGGCACGTCTTGCAGTGACGTCGTTGTGGACACGAATTCAGGTGTGCACAGCTCCGGCGTTGGCTTCAAGAAGTTGCGAGACGACTTTTATACACACATCAGTTTTTAGTGTAATAAAATCCATCAATCTATTTATTTACTCCTTTTGAAATCATGTCCTGAATTTGAAAACTATGTATAATGTTGTTAGATTACAAATGGGCCATCATTGTATTTAACTATCTATACCCCAGTGATTATAATTATTAATAAAACACGGTTGGTTTTAAACATTCTGTTACAACGCAAAAATGAATCACTTGGCGTTCAAATATTCCATCAAAACAGAAGTAATCGTGTCAAAAACACAAACATTTTGTTGGAAAACTTCATCGACGCAATCTTGACCCGTGTGCCAATGTGTTAGTCACCCGACCTTCTGCGTAAAGATAAGTCCACGCGACGCTAGACCGAATTAGTTAATAGAATATTAATTTAAATCATTATTTTATAGTAAATACAGTGAATAGTAATTGAATTTCGTATTAGAACTGGTTATTTTAAGGAGTTGTACAGGATGAGTCAGACTGGCGGAAGCTTTTGGCGTAGGTACTGCTTGGGTGCCCCACTGTGATATTAGATTAGTCATAAAGTAAAGATAGGTATTATAAAGTGTAGAACGATTACCATAATATTACTAATTGATGTTAACTTATGTTCGACTGATTTGAAGCTAAGGATAATAACGGGTGCGGCTACTTCATCCAAAGACTCTTAGAAGAGTAACCAGCAGAAAGCACCGAAGTCTCATTCTAACCATCTGTGTCTGAGTGTATATTATATATATAAGTATGTATATCAGTCATCAGGTTACCATAGCACAGGCTTTGCCTAGTTAGGGACCTGAAGACCTTTGTGTGGATGTTGTCCCATATTATTATTATTATCTCTGAGAAGTAGATTTCGTCCCAGTATTTTCCTTCGCGGAAGGCACGCGGTTAATCGAGTACTGTATAGGGTCCCATAGCATTAAAAAAATCCGAGTATATTTTTAAATAATCAATTACACAATTTCAATCTCACTTTACATGTCTAGGAGCAACCTTTAATGTAAGTATAAAAAGAATTGAAGCGTCTACAATATACATTTTCATAATAGCATTCTATATCTATAATATAAGGAGTTATTGGCCGGAAAAAAAACGGTCAGACTGAAGTTTTGTAGCGATGATGGTGGAGTGGTTAGTGAGGTCGATTGCCGTGAAAAAGGTACGAAGTCGATCCCACGAAACATGCAAATAGAGCCTGAAGGAAAACATCGTGAGGAAAACTTAGCACTGCTATTGACGTACATGACGAATTCTGTCCTTGAATCTGGGATCTAAGTGGTGCCCAATCACTTGAAATGCAAAAAGTTTACTGACTGCTTCCCAATGCTTTTTAATTGACTTCAAAAAGAAAGGAGATTCTCAATTCTTCGAAATTTTTTATTTTATTTTTTTACCCCTAAAATTACCTACTCCATTAATTGGACTAAAAAAGCATAATTAGGCAAATTCAAGGTCCTCGGAAACAAATCATTTAATTTTGGCAACACAGTTCATAAAACGTAATGAGTGATTATGAGTCGTATCGTACTAATAAATCGTCTGTTTATAATAGCTTGGCAATTGTGCCTAATAGAGAATTTAGAACTTCCCTTTTTAGGGTTCCATAGTGCTAAATGAACCCTTATAACTTTTTTCCTACACAGCTAGGTTTTTGACCACAAGTTCGCACGACCACGGAAGCCAGCGATACTGTAGCCCTAGATGGAGCATGCCTAGTCTGGAATACACTGGCTCTCAAGAAGGCTGTATAGTATATATTGTAAGTTTTTTTTTTGTTATATTTTTTTTTTATAATTTAGCTGGTTTTTTAATAAAGAGTTGTCTTATCTTATCTTATCTAAGGCTGCCGGAACACACAGGTGCTTGGCGAGAGATTTTACATCTTGAGGGTAGTAAGTAGCCAGGCGAGCGATAGAAAACGCCCATGTAATGTATCGTGAAGAAACCTGTTTGACGGCGAAAAGTAGGTAGCTTTCGTAGATCAGCGTCGTAGACTACGACCTTCAACCTCTTCGTGTAGGAGACCCGTGCCTATAAGACCGTTATGGGTTAATACAATTAACTAATACAAAGCGTTTTAATCTTTGAAATAAACTTTAAAGTTTAAAAAATCCATTGACACCATTTCGGTGACGAAAAACACCAGATTTTAGCGGTTAACGATTTTAGTCCCTGTTAGGCGGCCTGACTGTTTCGAAAAGCTAAGAGCTATGAACCTCTCTATCTATGAATCTTTTCTTTAATAGATACCTATTACTATCCTTGACCTATATCTATATACTATTTATTTCGAAACTCACGAGACAGCTTGTTTTTGCGATAACGCAGCCGCCAGTTATTGCCCGCAGAATTTGCTCCCTTTTTCGAGACAAGGCAAATCCATTACCATCTTGATAGTGTCCGCTGCAGTAGGGATTTTCATACAAAGTATGTAGGTAATTATAGCGAGCGGCTCGCCTTGATGCAAGTTGATAAGTGTGCTACATCACTACTGTTTACTCGTATGTTACCATGACAACAGCAAAATGTAAACAACGCGTCGTTTTCTCCTCGCTAGTGTAAAATTGTTCCTTGGGTTTCTCCGTCAGTAGCAAACAAAGTGAAATTTTACATGAAACATGGATTTACGCGTGATGGACAAATTACGCCTTTTAAAAATCGACACAGAACTTCGTCCACAAATCAAGATGAAACCAATGAGTCGGTATTACTTCGCCACATCCACTAATCCCGGAGAACAATTCTTCGCGTTTGCATCGACAGCCGCTTGGCTCATCAGGAAAACTGGCAAAGAATTCGACCAACCAAATGAAGAAGATGACCCCAATACCGTAATTGCCTCAATCATCGACGTACTGCGAGAAAAAGACTTAGCTGTGGACTTTTCTGCCCATAAACTAAAGCAAGGCTTCGGTGATCAAGTTTGCTACATTTTAAACGTTTTAGCTGACCAAGCGTTAGCCAAGGAGAACTTCGAATGGCAGAAGCCTATAGTTGACATTCCCGACGCTGAAGACACAGCTGACGATGTCGACCAAGTCGAAGACGAAACTGAGATTATATTAGATAAAGTTGAAGAAGAAATGGCAATTTATTCGGAAGAATCTGAAGGCGAATTTGCAGAAGAAAAGGAAACTAGTAACTTAGCCAGTAAGGTTCACGATTGGGAAGCTTGGAAGCTAGAATTAGAAAGAGTTGCTCCGGCTTTGAGGCTTAAAATCGCTGCAGATGGTAGAGACTGGCGAGCGAGACACGCCCAAATGAGAACTTATCGAGATGACCTATTCGAGAGATATAAAACTACAGGTTCTCAGCTCAACAAGCTTTATAACAGCATTAGTTCTGTAATGGACAAAGTGGCAGCTAGAGAGAATATTCTGAACGAACAATTTGGACCTTTAGTTCTCGAATACGGTTCTTTATTGGACGAACTAAACAAGGTGACGAATGAATATAAAGAAGCAAGCGTGGGAGTGACTGAGCGACAAGAAACTTTGAACGAATTGACAGCTAAAGTTGAGAGCATAAAACAGAGAACTGAATCGAAAGGTTCATCGATGAATGATAACTCTCCGCTAGTGACTGCGAAGAAAGCAGTGGCAAATTTGAAGAAAGATATTCAGGAGCTAGATTTCCAGATAATTGTATTGTTATGGTTGCTTACTTCGAAGGAAAATCCTAATAGTAATAATTTTCTTGCTAATGCCGAGTCTAGGATTGCGGCAGCTGAAGCCTACTGAATCTGTAATAAACTTCAATATTATGACTTAACATTAATTTAGCTTCTTGAGAAGTGACTTTATTTTGTACCTCAATGTGCGTTAAGATTGTAATTAAGCAAAGCCTCATTTTATTAATACACATTTATTGAAACTTACATGGTATTTCAATGTATAAGATTAAAAATTAAGAATACTAGAGCATAAAATAACGGTTAAAAATAATACAACAAAATTGTACTAAGGCATAAATAAAGAGGTATATAAAATACACATACATTAAATGATTAACTGGGTTTGAATTATATATATATATATACATACATTAAATGATTAACTGGGTTTGAATTATATATATATATATATACATACATTAAATGATTAACTGGGTTTGAATAATATATATATATATATATATATTGTTTGTTCCTAGATGACAACAATATTTTACAGTGTTACTTGTAACTATAATTTAGATTCTTTGGTAATATTATGTTTCTGAGTTTTTTGGGGCAAGAACAACGTAGTTAATTATACCTAGATTTAAACACATGTTTCAAGAAAATACACTATTTTAACAAAAACAGAAAATAATATAAAAACTTAATAGTTAAATAAACTAGGTATTAAATAGCTGTCAACCACACATATGTGACTTAAAATTATAAATGCAATTACAACTTGTTCAATTAATTATACAAAACAAAAACTTTGTTTTACAATTATATCTACTATTTTTACTTTTTCACAGAAACTGTGAAATATATGTTTTTAAACCTCGTAAGAGCTATAGTGTTTTCTTATTAGAGAAGTTCGGTGCTTAATATCGTGATTTGACAATATCAAAATTCACGCTAGCTTATCTAATTTTTCCATACCATTCACGCCAACGAGAGAAGGGATCAATCTCAAACGATTCTCAGCCGCTAACTAAGCAACCTGTTTCATATAATTAGAACTGAATTGAACCCGGCTTTAAGATATAAACTGTGATCTTGGGCGAGGTTCTATGCTATGCAAATTGAATTTACATCTCTCATATTCGGTAAGTAGGTCCGTATTACCCCCAAATAGGGCTTGTAGGTGACCAATTAGCGCTCTAGGGTAATAATGTAGCTAGAAAAGCCCTAGGGCGGTAAGTAATTAAAGAAAAAACTACACTCTTTCAAAAAGTTCGCGTACATCTAACCATCATACTGGCAATAGACATCATGCATTCAGCCCAATGACAAAAGAGGTCGCTTCGCTATTCAGCCTTGTCTTCGTATGTGTATGATAGTCATAAATTTTAAATATCGAAAGGCGAAGCTCAATTTAGTTATAAAAAATAATTTAAAAAAAGATGAAAAAAGGCGGGAATAGAAAACTTTTACTCTAAATATTGTTTGTTTTTGGGATTTTTTTTATAATTACGTGCAAATTAGGAAAAAAACATGAGTTCTGCAAGTAATGAAGACATAAGCTGCACTCCCGATTCAATGAAAATGGAAGCTGAAGCAGCAATTAACAATATTTTGCCTGAAAGTTCTAAAGAGAGATATTTGATAAGTTACGACGAGTTCATGAAGTGGCGAAAAGAAAAACGAGTAAAGTCTTTATCTGAGACTGTATTCTTAACATGCTTTATTGAGCTATCAAAAAAGCTGCAGCCATCTAGTTTGTGGTGCATTTATTCAATGTTAAAGGCGACTATGAGTACTACGAGTAAACACGACATCAATATCAAGAACTTTTCAAAATTATCATTTTTTCTAAAAAGACAATTAGTTGGGCACAAAAGCAAAAAGTCAAAGGTTTTTACAGCGCAAGACATGAAAACATTTATAAATGACATGTATTTAGATGTTAAGGTACGTAAAATAACAAATCACATAATGATAATACTTCATCATTTATCTTTTAAATTCTTACAATCCTATAAAACATACTTATTTTTATATTTCGCTTGTTTTAGGTGGTTCTTAACTTCGGTATAACTGGCGCATGCCGAGGTATTGAATTGACAAATATAACAATAGAGAACATAGAACAACAGGGTCAGTTGTTAGTAATTAAACTACCGAACACAATAACTTAAATTGACCGAACATTTGTAGTCAATCAAGAATTCTCTGAATTCGTACAAAAATACAGAAATCTTCGTCCTGAAAATGTAAACACCAACCGAATTTTTTTGAAGTACCACCAAGGCAAATGCTACAAACAAGTTATTGGAAAAAATACCATCAAAAGTATGCCGAAGCAAATCGCAAGTCATTTAAAGTTAGCAAACCCGGAATTGTACACAGGTCATTGCTTCCGGAGAACATCGGCTACACTTTTAGCCGATGCTGGGGCTAACTTAACCACTATAAAAAGGCACGGTGGGTGGAAATCCAGCAAGGTGGCTGAAGGTTACATCGAAGATTCCATACAAAATAAAAGTAAAATTACCAACCAAATAACGGAAACTATTCAGCTCTCAAAAAATGAAACATCTTTCTCAGGAGATGATCCGCAACCATCCACTTCTGCTGAAGAAAGCTTCATCCCGTCAGATTTTGTCCATGACCAACAAATATTACAATCTCAAACCATTAACATACCCAAAAAACACCTGTCTCTAAAATTTGAAAATTGTTCTCATTTCACTATAAATTTTAACTTATAAAATGTTTTATTATTGTAATGCCGGTTTTTTTCTACTTACCTCACAATCGAGATGTAAAGCAGAATAGATAGCTTGGGTGTAAGCATCAAATGCACCCTCGAACTATATCAATTGCACCCTC
Organism: Ligdia adustata; assembly: GCA_947049295.1. Classification (NCBI taxonomy): domain Eukaryota; kingdom Metazoa; phylum Arthropoda; class Insecta; order Lepidoptera; family Geometridae; genus Ligdia; species Ligdia adustata. Next base: position 4,820,268 of record OX346233.1, read on the forward strand.
GAACTATATCAATTGCACCCTCGAACTATATCAATTGCAGCCCGAGTTATATAAATATCTCGGGCTGCAATTGATGCCTTACAGCCCTTGGCTACTAATCTACTATTACTTATTTATTATATTATATTTTAATTACATAAAATAATACAACATTCTATCGTCACAGCCTTCATTAAAGATTTGGTTTTCCCGTGTATACGTATTATCTGTAAAGAAACGTTCTTCAATATATACTAGATTTTTATCAGCAAATACGGCAAGAAAATTATTATTTATAACAAGATATAAAATAGAAATAATCTGGTTTATATTCTAACTTAAAAATTCTTATAAATAGACAAAGATTTAATCTAGAGACTACAAAAGTATACAAATATTTTTGGAATCGTCAATTAATAAAACAAATGATTATTAGAAATATAATGCCTCCATAATAATATAGCATGCACATATTGACTAAAAAACTTAGTATTTTATGGTAACACGTTCTTATACTTATTATTTATTATTTAATTCTTACATTTACAACTTCATCTTACACTTCAAAAATAACTAATTAAACCATTGATACTGATGTTGACTTTAAGAACTCCTTGCTTATTGATCTAAGGCTTCTTTAAAATTACCGCTAATATTATGAATAAAATCCACTACGCGTTCACTTTACGAAAATCCCCGTATATAAAAATAAAACTTTAACATAGATTTGTTTACGTGAAATAAATTACTGCTAAGATTAAAAATCAAGAAGTTATATATAATTTATGACTTCATAGGCGTTTATTTCTAGGGAAAACGAATGACAAAAACTAATACGGTTAATTTTAAGCGACAAAGATTTTATGACTTTGTGGCGTAATGAATTAATTATTAATGATTAGCTACCACACTCTTTGTAGTGCAAGTTTTCAAGTTCTTAACTTTTATATCAGAGGTATGTATTCCATTAAAATATTTTTTGTTCTCGAGTGTGGATAAAAACCATTTTATCCATTTCCTTCGCTAACCCCGCCGCATGGATATAAAAGTAGTCGCGTACGTTAAAAAAATTATAGACTAGAAACTGGTGTGCTATAACTTTTTTTTCAACTCACTTCCTCGTAAAAGGCTTCTTATTGTATCGATTTTAGTGACGTAATGCATCTCATTACGCACACTCGCCTTTTTCACTTTACCATTATTGCACAGGTATAGTTTTTTTTAAATAAATGATTGTCAACTACAAATTGCACTAATGAGTTTTTATGCCGCTAAAAATAGTTGGAAAATTTCGAAACATATATTGCACTAAGTTAATAATAAAGAAAAATAATTTGGGATTTTATTATACACAACGTACACTAACACATTTTAATTAATTATGTTTAAACAAAAAGTAAAAAATACAAAAACAGGATTGATTATTCTTAAGGTTGGTAACAGAACTCTTTCGATCGCGCGCGCTGATGTAAAAAAAAATATCTGGCTCGGAAAAATATCTTTGATTTTTCATGACTCTTTTTTGTTTACTGTTTTATTAATAATACTTTTTTATTTGCAAATATATTGAAAAACATCGTAAAACACTCGTGTGCATTGATCATTACAGCACACTTGTATCATAATGTACTATTGTCACATTATTGCAGCTGGTTAATAAACTGGATCCAGTCCAGGATCCCTGGACTACTTTAATTACCTACTATCAAGCTAATTTTCCGTGAGTAGCTTGGTTTTGATGAGATGCCCAACTATTCCCCGTATAAATCTCTCGGTTGTGGTAAGTAACAGAGATATAAATAGATAGAGATATTTATATCCACTTTCTCCGAAGTTATTTACAAGATAATTATTGACATATTTTTTTTTACGAGCTTTTGACGAGATTAAAATTATGCTGAACTTTTCTTCTATTTACGAAAATCTCTAAAAACGTATTATTATTACATACTGAATAAAATAAAAAAATAGCAGTACGTTATTTCTTATTTGTCTTACCCATTATCGTAATAAAAATGGGCGGGTCAATAATTTCAGATGTTGTCAATTTCTTTCTTGTAGCAACTTGTACGACATCCGCACACACACATCGATTATTGCAGATGTGTAAAAAGTTGCGGATGTTTAAATTGATGCGGAAATTCCGCATTTACGAATGCAGATGCGAATATTCACACAATCCTTGTTTGTTAAACTATTAAAACCAGTACAAGCTAAAGTAAAAACAAATATCAGTCGTCCCTTGCCTGGTTGAGGAGCAAGTTTTTAGCCTGTTCATGAAAAGTGGGATCCTTGTCTTTGGTCTCTATTGGCTCGTCGAATGTCACGTTGTATTTACGCTTGAGGTCGTCCATGAACTCCTGCTTCAGGAGTGCTAGGCAGCTGGAACAATTGAAAAAACGCGAACAAATACAGAGTATGTGCTGAAAGAGATTTTATATGACAGCCTCAACAGAGCACATAAATAATAAGAACTGTAAGTAAGTAAGTAAACTGACTAAAATAATAAATAATGTCACACTATGATGACGTAACTGTGTTGTCAATATAGAAAATATGTTAAACAAACACAATGGCGCCCTCTAACTACGAGGGGTCTCTTTCCGCACATACTCTAAATATATTAATAACCGATGAACGATGACACAGCACATAGCATTGTCATTGGCATTGGTAGTGCGAGACGTGTAATCGTTGAAAACACGAACGAGTCATTTCATCTTTGATAAAGTTCATCGAATGTGAACAAAACTATAGTTAGATTTTTCCAACATTCAGGTACAGATAGAGACTTTTCCAACAAAAAATCAGATGAACGGATTTGGATTAAATTTGACACAAAAATTGCTTATGGAATCAATGGAATAATACATAGACTACTCTTTATGACAAAATATTGTTGTTTCCATGAAATCAACAAATAATTACCGCGTAGTTAAAAGAAGTGATCCTGGCAGAACACAATTCCGATGCCGCAAAGGACTTATTTGACTATGTGAGTCACCTCAGATCAAGTACCTAGACTTTATAAGTATTTAATCCTGTGTCTGTATATACGATGGGACTGCCATGTTTATAATAAAAGTCCCAAAAATAAATTGGATAAAAAAAAAACAGAAGTGATAGGCTGACTTTGATTCGTCAGGCAAATTTTTCAGTTATTTCAGTTATACATAACCGCAACTACTGGTCTGAAGCGATCTCTTCTAAATACCATTTGTAACCTTTGTTTATATACCCAATTCAGTCTTTTCGGGTCTATCCCACTTGACCCATTAAGATTTGTCTCGTGAGATAAAAAATGCTACTTTTGCCCCGCTTGAATCCAATTGATGTGTACCAATATTTAATGATGAATGAATAAGAGACGCACAGACAAATGAGCATAGCAGAAACAACTAAACGTCGCAATAAACAACTGAACATCTAAGAACACTTGTCCAAGTGCGACAAAAAGTTGTCCCATGGAACAGATCTCAATGGGACTAGTGGGATAAACCCATTAGGCGCGTCCACATAGAGCGAGCAGCTTCGTGAGGCAATTGCCGCGCGAGGAAACTACTCACGAACGAGCGCAGCCTCGAGGCTGTCGCGCGCGGCGAGTCCGAGCCATTTTGTTCGTTCGTTCAGTTGGCTAATAAGGCAACATGGCACCACGTACGTGTTGCGTATTCATAATTCGTAGTATGCTCGAGCGAGGCACCAAACAAATTACGCGAGCGTCCAGAGTGCGCGCGACAAACGACTGAGGCGCCTTTGAGCAAATTCAATAGCCGACACTAGGCTCGGGCGCTCGGTCGCTCGCCCGCGGGAGGTCGCGCGCTTGCCTCGGCCGAGGCGCGTCCACAGCGAGCTGGCGAGGCTGCTCGCTCAGTGTGGACGCGCCTATTACGGAGAAATCCTTGTCCCTACAAGTACTCACATGCGGTAGTGCGGGTGCGAGCGGAACGCGACGATATCTATGGAGGGCGCGTGTGGAGTGTGCACTACGAACGCTGAAGGTAGCACCACCGCTCGGTACCCCTGCGCGCGCAGCTCCACGAAATGGGACACCTGACACAAAAAAAGACGTTTTATTACACAACGTGTAACAAAAAGGTGTGACAATATTTAAAGATGTTTGAATTTGTTACCAATATTAGGTTCTCCATACAACAATTGGTCACGTGATCGAGTTGTATGGAGGACGCAATATTTATTTTCTAGAATTTTGCAAAATTTTCTTCCACAATGGGTTACACGCTGAACAAACATAACAAACTTGGTAGGAGAAAAGTTTAAAAGCATTGCAATTTAGTCTCGACTGTACCAAGTGTTGGGATATGTTCTTCTAGTGAATGTTTGTTTGTCAGTGAGCCCAATTCGGGCACGGCTAATCTTACTAAACTAACCTAATTTGACAGATATAAAATTTTCGCCTCTCGTTTTGTTTCCAAAAGTGAGAAAAGGATGGATATAATTTTGGGAACTTTTAGTTTAGTCAGTGTGACTGGCCAAATTTGCGTCATCATGTCTGACTCTGTGACTTTTTACAGCCTAACCCGTTAAGACTGATTTCGGAAGTCGCTCCTAACCACTTGTAATTATTTATTTCTTTAATAATGTCGAAACCGTTTGTGGCGGCGGCCATCTTGGACCGATTGTCATCAAACATAGCTAAGGACACTCCCGACTAATACCTAGATCTTTCAGACATTAAATCAAAATCAGTCTATCCGTTTGTGCGCTGCGATGCCACAGCAGATACACATTTACACTCTCACACATTAAGAGTAAGTCCTGACAGACTGACCAGGTCACAATCAACGCAGAAAGCGTTGAATCTAGAGACATGAAACTTAGAGGGTATATTCAATGTAGGGTGTTTTCCTCGGTCCTGTTCCATGTCGTTGACATATCTTAACATACCCTATACGTATACGAATCAAACAATAGCGTCCCACAGCTGGGCACGGGTCTCCCCTATGAAGCGGATGTAGGGCATAGTCTACCACGCTGGCCAAATTGCGGGTTGGGGACTTCACTTATCTTTCAACAGGACAAACAGGTTTCCTCACAATGTTTTCTTTCACCGTTAAGCGTGGTAATTAATTCTAATATGCACATGAGTGAAAAACACAGAGGTGTATGTCTGAACCTGGATTTGAACCCGCGACCTTCGCTCGTAAGGCAACGGGTTTACCGACTGACTAGTCTACCACTAACTTACCTTATTCCAGCCGAATCCCGAGAATCTAGTATCATACATGGGCACCGTCCGGTGTACCACTATGTACGGCTCGTAGTCCGATTGCCATTCCACCTGCGACACATACACATACAATCACCGACAAAAATAAATCAAACTATCATTATTATGACGAAAGTTTGTATGTGTGCTTGTTTGTTACTCCTTCACGATTAAACGGCTGATCGGTGTTGGAAGAAATTTGGCAACTGGAGCTTATTATAGCGTTCCTGGATTAACACAGTCCCGGAAAGTATATAAGTAATTTTCGCCAGTATTATATTGTTATTAATAATCACGCTAATATAATATTATAAGGCGCCAGTTTGTATGTGTGTGTTTGTTTGTTCCTCCTTCACGCTCCAACGGCAGAACGGATTAGGATGAAATTTGGCACGAAGATAGCTTATGCCCTGGATTAACACATATGCCCTTTATCCCGGAAAATTGAAGTGTCAAATGGCATGATCAAATATCTGTCGTGGGTAAAACCGCGGGGCGCAGCTAGTAGTGAATATATTTATTACAAAACAACAAAGGTATACAATATTATTGTCGTTTGCCTTCTTACTAGTTTAAGTCCGTGTCCCCATTAGGCTGACAGTGAACGAACTGAGCTGCGTACTGCCACAGATTGAATTATATACCGCGAGCAATGTTCGCTACGATTCAGTCGCTTACTGAATGAACCGGCGAGTGAAACCTCGCAAAATGCGTGCCATACGCACACAGTTAGCCGCTTAGGTACACTTCGCCTAATGGGGACACCGCCTAAATGTTATCAGAGATAATTATGTTTCATTATTATACTTTTGCTTTCAAATTGAGCAATTTAAGATGTTATAGCAATTAATTTTCTAATTTTAGCATTTGTGTATCGTTGCGAGCTTTTATAATTAGTTCATCATCATCAGCAAGAATACGTCAACTGCTGAACACAGGCCTTCGTTTTAGAACGCCATTCCGAACAACAAGCTGTCAAGTGCATCAACGGGGGGCTATCGGCTATCTGTATTGCTTTCAGTATTGCTAGTCTTAAAATCAATACTGTAGTTTCGTATCGGCTACGAGAGCAAGACCCTAGTATGCTTTTAGCAAAGCGATGACAATTTTCAAAACAATATAATAATACAATAATTTTCCCTGCCTTCTGCGCCGCTGGTCCCGGGTTCGATCCCCGGACAGGCCAGACATTTGTGTGCATGAACATGTCTGTTTGACCTGTGTCTGGGTGTTTATAATATATATATATAAGTCTGCATAGTATTTTTAAGAGTGTATATCAGTCATCAGGTTACCATAGCACAGGCTTTGCCTAGTTTGGGACCTGAAGACCTTTGTGTGGATGTTGTCCCATATTATTATTATTATTACTATTAATAAGTGAACAAAATATTGCAATGACTCCACATATTTGACAGATATTGGCATCGGCTAGCGCGATGTAAGTACTACTGCTTTGAGTCTAGACATCGCCATCGCACTATGAGTTATTTACCTCGTAAGGTTGTTCGGCAGTTAGCCACCTGGTGTAGTTGGTAGGTCGGTGTCCGCGCGCCCACTCGCGCGCTCGGAACGGGCTCACGTCCCCGTTAGCCGCGTGTCCCACTAGACGCGAGCGTAGCGCCGCCTTGTTGCGGGGCGGGGACGCGCGGTAACGCTGCGTTTCGAACGCTGCCACTACTAGACACTGCTCAAAAATATGAATGAATGAATGAATGAATAAAGCCTTTATTTCGCATAATACAGTAAGATTTCTTAGCTAACTTAAATTATAATAAAGTATTCGCACTTTAATCCGTTTGTCCTAAACTGACAAAGGCCTCTTTCAACTTCTTCCACACCTCCTTGTTCTTAGCTGTTCTGGATTATTAATATTTTATAATAATAATAAATAAAATAGGGGGGTCAAAAAAAATTGAAATGTTGTCAATTACTTTATCAAAAGTGCGGAAGAGGCCAACATAATAGTCAGCCGAAAAGAGCACTAGACACCGTAAGACGCGTGCCCGACCAGTACCGCGCGTATGCTACCTTCTTCTAATTATTTCGACACACAATACAATATATCTTTTTGGACACCAAAACAAATAAACACAGGAAAATACAATCGATAATAAGTGTAATTCTAACAGAAGCAACAACCAGGATAGTTATAAGTTTCATGGTTAGTAAGCTGAGACCAATAATTTTATAGCCAATGGGGAATACTTTTTTTATAGCTATCTAATATATATACTGCCAGTTCTGCAAAATTGCCATCCTCTTTTTATTTATGGGAATAAAATTCACACACGACAACAACACATCAGCAACGACAATTTTAAAACTGTCCATCCATTTAGCCTAACATATGCTGCCTTATTAATAAACGCGTCGTAATTTTAATAATCTTTTGTTTTGTTTTCTCCAATGTAGAACGTTACGCGCAAAATGAGACAAAAGACGGTTAAAGTAACGACGCGATTATTAATAATGCTGACGGTTGTTAATTTCCCTTTTATATTATCATCTTATCTTAATGACAATGGAGTCATCCAATAATGCATCTACTCGTAGTATCGTGTAGTAGGTATGATTATTTCATTTGTATTGTATATTTAATTATTTTTTATTTTAAAGATTATATAACATCATTTCTATAATTAATTATATAAATTCTATCATTTCTATTTTTGTTGACATGTTTTGATTATTATCATTAGTGTAACTGGTGTTTCCGTACTAATTGAAATAAATAAATAAATGTTACCTTCTTCATAGGGTAAGGGTTGATGAGTTTGAGCGCGTCCCGCAAGTGGTGGTAGAGTCCCTTCATGGGTACAAAGTCTGCGTCCATCAGGAACACGTACGGCGTCTGAGCTTCCGATAGCGCCACGTTACGGAGGTGATTCACTGGGTAGTGCAACTAGAATATGAATACATTTTGTAATTGATCAAAAATTATCCAAAGACTGGTTTATATCCGGCTCGAAGGACCATTTATGTAAGGAATGCCATGATGAACCCTACATAAAGCGATTGATAATGATAGTTGAGTCTTGCGCTAGCGGAATAATTATACACGTGTGTTCGCGTCAACTGCTTTATTGGTACTGGAGTACGAGTGGGCTCGTACAGGATTATTTATGAATGAATGAAATGTTTATTTCTTCAATTACACAAAAACATATACTTACACTATATTTTAACAGATAAAGTACTATGTTATAATGTGTTTGTCAGAGCCCGACCCCAACTCAGCATAAATGCTAGCATAATTTATATCTTGTGTGATATTTTAAGGATAAAGAACAAACAGGATAGCAATAATCCTGTTTGTCCTCATAAGCTGATAAGGGGACAGATAGGATGTTTGTGTACTTAAGGAGACAGATTGGGAAGATCAACAGGAATGAATCGTCGAAAAGGGATCAATAAAATAGAATCATTTATTTCGGCCACCAATTCTGAACAAAAATTTGTATAAAAAAAATTGTATTATAGTATTAGTAATTCGTTTTCTATCAATATCAGGCAGTAGCTCAACATAACGCTGGTCGATATAATCAGCGTTGATCTTCCGTTAGAACCGGGAGGTAATGTCACGCATTCATACAAATCATAAATGAAATTCACTAATATAACAGAAATTTTAATAGAAGATTTTTTTTATTCCGATAGATTCCGACTATGTGTAAGCGTGTTAATGTACGCTGTGCTGAACAAGCGATAACTTTACAGTTAAACTTACCTCTTCATGTTTATAAACGAGATGGTATCCTATATTTCGTCTGGCACTCAACGCGGACCAATCGCGAATGAAGCTCCTTAACGTTGGCACTTCGCAGTCGGACAAGTAGATAGCAGCGCTCACTGGTCCTAAAATATCAACTGTCACTTAAAAAAAAAGGTAAAGTAAAGTAAAGTAATATTTATTGACCTTTAAATAACGTTCGTTACAGGCAAGTCTTATTACATTTGAATGAATAATTACTTAAAAAATTTAACTTACAAATCTCATTTATATACGATTACTTAATATTAGTTCTTAGTTTAATAGTTCTCATGACAAATATTTACATTAAAATTGCTTTGTTTAGTTATTATTAATATTTTATAATGGTTGTTTGTTACACAAGAACGATGATTCTACAAGCTGCATTGACATATATTCGCTGAGTTTATAAAAAGGATTGCTTTCAAAAAAATACTTCAATTTTTGTTTGAATGTAATAAAATTGAGATCCATTACACTATTAGGTAATTTATTATACATCAGTATTTTAGTATAAAGCCCCTGCTTCTTACATTTAGCTAATCTATTTATTGGTAGGATTCGCCCTTTTTTATTATTGCGTGTAATAAATGCATATCATATCATATATATAGGTCATTCATATCTTTTTTTTTAATTTTATATATGGCACCATACGATTTGTATATACGTATCTGCCAGCGTCAAGTTTGTCAACTTTCAAGTTATGGATGAGAATAACTATACTATACTAATATTTTAAAGAGGAAGGATTTGATTGTTTGTTTGTATTGAATTGGCTCGGAAACTACTGAATGTCTAAAAATTCTTTAGCCGTCAGAAAGCTACATAATCACTGAGTAACATAGGCTATAAAAAATAAAGATAGATCAGCCAGCTCGTCAGTGATAAAATAATATTAAGTAATAAGTCGCCGCCGAACACAAAAAACCATGTTGCTCACACTTGTACACATAAACAAGACATTAATGGTTAAATCCACCATTATTAAACATCAATACTTGAAGAATCATTCGTTTTGCAATAAATATACAGCCGCAGACGGTGAACGCGAGAAAACTATTCATATCTATTCGCATACAAAGAGCGTTGGACTCATAGCAGAGCACATATTGTTCCGAGTTCGCAATCGTGTGGCAACATCGTGTGTCTGTCTGTCTCTCTCTATCAAACATCAATATCGAGGCAAGTGAGTGAGAAAGACGTGCAAAGCTTGCAAATGAAGTTACTGCACTATGAACAAATCATTCACAATTAATTCACACTCATAAGCTTGTTTTCAATACTTCGAAAAGGTAGGTTCTTAACCCGTTGGGACCTTTTTATGTATGTTTCCGATTTCTCAGAGGTGCTTGGGCCGATTAGAAAAAATATTTGATGTAACAGCTGTATTTTTATCCTTGTATTAAAATTTATAGTTAGGCCCTAAATGAAAATTGTTCGTAATGATGAGTAATGTGACCTTCGGCTTGGCAAGCTCTTACACAAAAAAAACTACATTACTTATGTTATACCTTTCCAATACTGCACAAGCCTCTCCAAGAACTGCAGCCGGTCCATAGACAGCTGTATGACTAGAGTGACGTCAAAATTGTCCGCGCTGTTGTAACTATAGTCCATAAAGTATAAATGTGTGCGTAACTTGACTCGTTGCGCTGCGCGGAAACTGATGCAGAGGTCGGAATAGTTCATCTGCAAATGAGAAAAACCTTCCTTCATTCATTTCACTGTCCACCAACCCCACCAACAGCAGCCGACGATGACATCGCCCGCGCAGCGACCGTCCGAGCGCAGTGCTAGACGTGCCACCGTTGTGGACACGAGCGGCTCATTTCATCCCTGATGAAGTTCACCGAATGTGAACCAAACTGTAGTTGGATCTTTCCAACAATCAACTGTTTTGAAGTAAAATGAATCAATCACACGTTAGTTTTCTAAATACAGCTTTCTTAATAGACCGATCGAGCGAAGTATCTCTAGTTAATGTCTGAAAAGTTGTCTTACGTCTGTCAATTGCTATATTTGTCTAGAAATTTCGTACTTGTATATAGATAGTAGTTTCCAACCAATGAACAAACTTGGTGTATGGGTTCTTGATTTTTAGTCTTTACAAAATGTAGTCAGCCCACGCTACCATAGATTCAAACCAGTCGAGTATGGCAAGGTGTTTTGCATGCTTTATTTAGTATTTCATTAATGCTTAGAGCTTCAGAAGTAATCCGATAGATGGTATTGCGTTGGATCGAATTTAGTCTGTAATGAAACTTGACTAAGAATATAATTGAGTTTTTAAATTATTGCTTCTTTTTTTCCTTATTATTTTGTACATTATGCTCCGAAATAAATCTAATATATGTACAAAATAGGCAAGAACCTATTTAAAGGTTTTTAGAGACACACTTTTTTGCAAAACTTGTTTTTTAATTAAATGTATTGAAATAAATTTTGAAACTAATATCAACCTTTCGCCTTTTTTCAATTCTACCATACATTTATATGAAAAAATACCTACTTACTGTACCTTATAAGTGAGTAGGTCTCCCTGCCCGCAGCGATGCAGTTTATCTCTCAACAAGTTCCCGTCGTAGTTCACGTATGATTGATGAATGTTGCGGAAGTAATCAGAGTCCCTGATCTTAATGTCGTATTTCTTTGGCGAGTTCCAGTGGATTATCTAAAATATGATTATTAATGTGGATATTAGAATCGTTAAGCGTCTTTTTAAGGTTCTGTAACTAAAGAGTAAAAACGATCATATTACTAAAACTTCAATGTCCGTCTGTCTGTCTGTCACCAAGCTATACTGTATCTCGGAACCGTGATAGCTCGACTAGAATTGTAATTTTCAGTTGCCGCTATACGCTATAATAAAAACAGTACTCTCTTACAATAAACGTTATTTTTTGCTGTTGTTTGATCGAAATAATTATTATTAGCAACAGGTAGAAACTTGAACTAATTTTGTATACATATAATGGTACGGAATGTATCACAATTTTTCAACAACGCATGGATAGATTTGTAAACAGTTTTTTTTTTCAACAAATTTGTTGTTCACGGGTACTGTTTGTCCATATGAATTTTAACAAAATCGGTCATGTAGTTTGTCTGGGAAATCTAAATAAGCAAAAAAACTGCTTGCTGATTTGAAGTTAGTTGTCAGGTATTACTTTTGTTTAAATGCCAACCTTCACAGAGCAATATGTGGAAGGGGAGTGAATGAAGAGATGACGTCTGATAGAGTAGAATGGAAGAGGAAGGCATGCTGTGCCGACCTCACGTAGTGGGATAAGATCAGAAAGATGCTGATGATGATAGTGTTAATGAAAGTCCTATTTAGTGATTATTAATTACTTTACCTTGATATTTTGCGCGTCTTCGCCGTAGCAGTTCTTAGCGAGCGTGTATGTAGACATCTGTACATTATATCTGCAGCTTACATTGTACACAAGACTAGGGTTGTTTTTTATGACTGCGTTGATAATGTCCTGAAATATTAAACATTTTGTTATAAAATAAATATAAATAAAAGATACTTTTGCTTTGGGTTATTTGATTAGAGGTTATTAATTGTGACGTAATTTTTTGAATTATTTGAGACATATACTATGTAAATTATTAATTAACTATAAAATAAATGTATTTCTACTGTCGGGTTATTATTAATTCAATAAAAGATCGTTTTGTTAACTAACATCAGGCTTCAGGCTTGCAGCTTTCGGGAAATAGCAGGAGGTGATTGGGAGCTGCATCATATATGTATAAAACACATTACAAAAAAACATTTTATAAAATTAATTTGGTTTTCCGACATCCTTCGAAACACATTGTAGTACACTCAACTTCACGTCTCACTTAATACTTAAAACTATTATAAACGCAAAATGTTGTTATAAATATGTTTCTTACTCATTCAGGCTAAAACGGCACAACAAATTTGGATGAGATTTGGCATGAATATAGCTTGCATTTTGGGTTAAGACATAGGCTACTTTTGATGCTGATTACCGCATGTAAAAGTGCGAGTAGCAGGTAGTGCTATGATAAATAAATACACACTTATTTTACTTTGACAATATTCATATAAGTATCCCTTATCTAGGCACAGGTGTGTTCCGGCAGCCTTCCTTGAGAGCCAGTGTATCTTCCAGACTAGGCATGCTTCATCTAGGACTACAGTGTCGCTGACTTCGGTGGTCGTGGGTACTTGTGGTCAAATGCCTGGCTGTTCAGGATAAAAAAAGGTATCCCATATGAAGAAAGTGTTAGCCAAAGACGACCCACTAGCTTCATTGCAAATTCTGGACTTGTAATTTAAAATTGTTATACTAATTACTGTAAACTCTTGATTTAAAACTGCGTACCTGATCAGCTAGCATTGTCTGTTTCAGTCTGGGTATGTTCTCAATGACTGCTTCATGCCATAGTGTAGACCAGTTGACACGTCTGATCTTAACAAGGTCTAATAGCATTACACCCGTATTGTACCCTCGGCCTAATGCTGGCCAACGCTTCCCTTGCTCATCCAGGTACCAGTTACTTTCGTTCTCAACTAGTCCTATCACCTGTAAAGAGTAAGAAATTAGTTAATTAATAAAGCTTTAACATTCATACTCCCTTCTCATTAGGGTTTGTGATATTTATGATTTGAAAAAGAATTGTGTGCTACTTGAATATTGTTATCAATTATGTATCATATTTGCACAACCAACTCATAGGTTTTTGAATTTAGTTAAAATTACAGTAAAATTGAAGTAACTTGAACAAGTAGCACTAACTTGAGTAAAATTTTTAAGGGTAGCTTATTAGTCTCTTCAACTGTATATCTTATCAAATATTGTAAAATGCTAACCCTATGGATAATCCAATGCGACGAACACAACCATTCTGTCAAGAGCATAGCGACTAAATAGAAGATCTACTATCAATAATGAGATAGTAATGATGGTCAAACTTTACCTGTTCCTTAGTCATATTCCTGAACAGAGCCCATAGTTCAGCCACATCGCACATGAAGGTTAAGTCTGAATCCAGTACTATGACCTGGTTCAGTGTAGACGGTAATATATCTGATATGAGCAGCTTCACAAGCCCATAGACACCAGAGTAGTGGCTATTCGGTACCCATTGTACTGAGATTAGGTTGTTTTGAGCATCGTAGCAGGTGTATTTAACTGAAAAATAATAATAATTAAATAAGACTTGATTACATTTGAGTTATTTGATGTAATAATGAATAAATGAATTTATATTAATTGAAACATCTCTACTCTAAAGTGTTTGTTTCTCATAGTAACAGTGCACAAATATGAATCAGAACTATTTTTTGCACAGTGTTACATTGAGGTTTGGAGAGAGCTACGGGCTACTTTTTATCTGGGAAAATTTTAACAGTTCTTCAAATTATTTAGTGTTAATGATAGCAGAACATTTTAGTTATAACATTCATGGCATACTCCCTATAAACAACAGTAACAACAAGAGTTTTCAATCTAGCATGAAATGGATATTGGCGGAATTCTGAAAATCAGCCAAAGTATCCAGTACTTTTATCTTTGTAGAAGAGTTTGTTAACATAAGGAAGTTAAAATCATACCATCAGGCAAGTCCCATGTATCAAACAATTTGGTGATGGTTCGCTGTGAGGTTCTATCCACCACCATGTGTAGATGCAGAGGGTTTTGTCGGTGATGGAGTAGTGATTTGAGCATAGGTGTGAACTGTTGTGCACATTTGTTCATGCACACTAGGGTTATGTGAATTGTCTCACACAGTGTGCCTGCTGCATCTGGGATCTAGAATTAATTATGCTGGTTACATGGTGATCAGATAAAAAACACATGCTTTGACAGGTCATTATTACTCTTCTAAATTACCACACTTACAAAATATTCTGTTGCATTTATTTACTTATCTTCAACAAAATGTATGGACCTGCAGATTTTTTAAGTACAAGCATGTTACTTTTGGCATTACAGTTCTTGTTAGTCTAAAATATTTCATGGTCTATATGGTATATATTTTCTTTGTTGTAGTTAGTTATTTGTTTTTGGTAAAAAAGGCACTCGCCCAGTAGTTAGTAATATTTATAGGCAATTATGTCTACAATATGTTTTATGCTTATTGAACATGCTGATGTAAGACTAGCAATGCTAAATTCACACTAGCTTATTAAAGATATCTCAACCCAGATTAGAACAAAAATAACTACCTGAAGGTCCTTTCTATGTAAAGCTATATAAATACCTGTGTCTAGGTGTTTATTATATATATAAGTATTTATATATGTTTATAAGTTTGTATATCAGTCATCATGTTACCATAGTACAGACTTTGCCTAGTTTGGGACCTACAGACCTTTGTGTGGATGTTATCCCATATTATATTATATATTATTATATGCCTTATTTTGAATCATTTTGAGACCGAGATTTTTCTGATAATGGATTTAAAAGTTTTAGAATACTCACAACAGGCACCTGTGTAGCCACAGAATCGACAAATATTCGCCTTATTGCCGACTGAGATAACCTTGCTTGTGCTTGGGCTTTATAAGCTCTGTTCTGCATTTCTAGCATATTGATCCTGGATACTAGCCACCAATAGTAGACCACGGACAGCGCTACCCATATCCCGAGAGGTACGCCAAGCCATGGCCGCATTAATAAGCAAGATACAAGATTTCGCGATCTAACACTCATCTTCATTTTAGTTTTTTTTTTTCACTTTTACTAAGAACTCGCAATCCATGTCTGTCCTAACCAGTAGATAGACCATATAATTAGGTAGAAAAGCCTTTAGAAACAGTTTAATCAACAAAATACACTGTTTTCAAGAGTATGTACATAAAGTAAATAAATACCTATCAACACAGACAACACACGAGGAGAATGACATTTATATGTTTTGGTATTTTTTTCCTTTATTAACATTAACAAAATGACTTTGTACGACAACAAAAAATTATAGCAGAAAGATTACCTATAGACCATTTAAGATCTACAGATAATCCAAATGCTCCAACCCACCACCAGTGGGCAGCGTGCCCAGAAGGCTAGCCGCATTACTACGCTGAATGGCAATGCTTGTATGTTTTGTTTTGTTTGACTTTGTCATTTTCATGATTGCTGATATTATCCAACAAGCAGCAGACTAGAGCCACTAGGGCTATATACACCATACCACCGACTACTAAAGGTGTAACCGGTGAAAATCCAATCTGCATTGCTTAATAGATAGCGTTGCCGTCTTTGAATATTATATTAGTAGTTCCGTAAACCTTTGACCTCAAAATCACTATGTTTTTGAAGACTTTATAAAAAAATAACGACAACCGCATTGACTATTTTTTTTGTAAATGGTATTCAGGAATCTTATTGAATATATTGTTCCGCATATATATCCCTTGCCGTACCAGATATTACTGAAGTCTGTAAGTAAGCAGACTTCACCCTGTTTTGGGAAAGTCAAAAAAACATAAATTTATTTAAAATTTGTAAAAAAATATATTTTAAAAAAGATTTAGTTTTTACCTATCATACAAACCTACTTATCTGTAGCATTATCCAAATCCTGGCCGAAGCCGTGGATCTCTTTTTTATAGCTTATGTTACACCGTAAAAATATGGCTTTCTAACGGTGAAAGTTTATTCGTTACATTTAAAATTACAAAAAAATCCTCTTCATTATATATGAAGAGGAAGAGTACCTACATGTGGGTTTGGAAACTAAAATGAAACTAATAAACTTTTTTAAAAAAGAAAATGTATATTTGGTTAAGTAGTTATTGTTAACACACAATAAAAATAAGTAAGTATAGTTACCTAATTATACACTACAAAAAATAACAATTGACAAATGGGTATCATGCAACACATCTATAATGATGACTTTGTCATGCTGTAAGTAGGAAATGTACTACATATTTTGTTAATAATGTACCCATACTGGTACATACCACATAATCCGAAGATTTGGAAGAATATACCTAACACTAATCATTTCTGAAAATGGTGGGAAAAAAAAACAATCTTCCTTATAATAATATTAGAGAAACCCTAGTAAATCATTAAAATACACCTAATAACGACAAAGTTTGAAAAAATACCCTATTACACAAAGACGGGAAGGCTTTATCATATTACTAACTTAATTATAAATAAAAGTTAACAAAGTTGGTAATCATTCACACATTTTGGGAACTTCTCATAATATTAACTAAAGTACAGTGTAATTCCATCAAAAGTCACATCTACATCCTTCGCTCGGGTGGCTCAATAACCTTCATGTATTTTGTCTGGGTTTGCACCCCTACCAGAAATTCATAGCTTCAAAATTCGTGAGATGCCATATCCAGTAATTTTTTTTTTATTTGATTCGAATTCAGCGCGCCTAGCGATAACATTAGGAAACTACTTCTACATGCTTATTACCCATGGAACTATATTTAAGTGTTTGAAACCTCACGGTAGTTTTTTAACTGTTAATAGTCGTGGTTAGGGTTTAAGTTTAGTTTATTTCGGTTTCTCCCGCCCACTGCGAGGAACGCGCTTGGTCGCTGGTTCCTGGCATGGGCGGAGGCGGTGATGGCTGTGTGTACGAAAATGGCTGGCCAGCTGTGTACGGCTGGCTGCCTTCAGCCACTCTAACAGTGTCAGGGTAAGGCTGATCGCTGATTCGAACAGGATCGCTTGGTTCTGGGCTGTCTTCTGTGTCTTTCTTGTACGGTATGCTCTCATCGTCGGAGTTAATCTTTGTAGATTCGTCTGGGTCGATAGCGCGAGTCCTGTAATTAAGTAGGTTAGTAAGTTTGGTGTGAACATTCATTTTTTGAATGTTCACACCAAACATGTAATTTAAGGTTTTTCTATACTCGTATAGTAAGTAAACTGAAGCACTTGAAGGTACCAGAAATAAGTTTAAGCTAATATCCAGACAAACACTACTTTCACTGCGGGATGAACTCGAAATCCGTGGAGAAAAATGATCCGTTTCATAACAAAAGTTTAAAGCTTGTAGAAATAAGTGTAAGTACCTAAAACAAAATAGATGGAGCAGCTGTTCTAGAATTCAGCTAAAATAAATAAAAAGCATGACGTTGTTTGAACAAAATTCGTCATGATATTAACAGTGATATAGTTTGGATCGATTATACGAATATATAGATAATAAACATTTATGAAGTAATTCATCTCATATGTTGAAAAGAAGGGCCGATTCAAAAAATACAGGACCTGAGAAATTATATTTCAATATATTTTTGTAAGATTTTACTTGATGTTCATGAACTCGTCTTCATCCTTTTCCTCTTGCTTGCGTCGCACCAGGATGCGCCAGCCGACGCAGATGAGGATGATGACGATTGGGACCATGATGGCGCTGATGATGCCCCAGGTGGCTCCGAGGGTGCGCGAGGAATATTCCTGTTTGCCTATTGGGGAGAGAGTAGTATTTTATTAAACGACTTTATAATGAAATAAAAGGCTTTTTAATGAACATGAAAGGCTTTTTAATTTGACTGAAATGTTTTTATGTTTATTAATCGATTTGTTTGGAACGATTTTGGAAATTCATTTATTTGTTAGAAAAGGCAACTAACTGTACTAACTGTTTATGTGTCCTCACATGTTTTCAAAATTTGTGTTGTTATTTGGTTTTGTAAATCAAAATAACTAATGACGTAAAGTACTTTCAAGGATTTTAATTGTATTTTTTTGTCAAAGATGTATGGATAAGCTTGATAATAACTACAAAAAATAATAACACAATTTATCCACAAACAATATCATGGCCATATCAGGTACTTAACTATCCTATATAGCTTATCTTTCACGCAGCGCCCTATCCGTTATCGCTATAGCAAATAAAAAAATTGATACACTCACCTGCTCACTGACCCCGTTTTCATTTTTAGGTACACAAGATAAGAAAGCAAGTAATAACCTCGTAAAGATTGGAAAAAACAAAACGCATCACTCGCAGAGAAAATTTCTATTCCACAAGTGTGGTAGCAAACCGAAATCATTTCTTGCTTTCTTATAATAACCGAATCATAATGGAAGTTATTCTACCTTCGGAACAGAAATTTCCTCTTCACGTGATATCTATTACGTTATTATAACATCAATATATTAATTAACTTTATTTTATATAGTAATAAAATTTACAAACATGTAACAACAATGAGAAAATCACCGGACAATACTACGAACGTCTAAAGACATATAGAGTGCAAAAATCTTGTGACTTAATACTTTATTAATACTTAAAACCTACTTCAAAATGATAACTTTATTAACGACATCAGGTTGTCATTTTATAGGCAGTGAATATGACCTGACATTGTGTTAGGATAAAAATTGGTATTTGACCTTCATTTGGTGGGTTAAAGGTTTTATCTTTAAGAAAAAGAACTAAACCATAGTAGACCGACTGCTAAAAGTGGGCATTTCAGAAATAGGTGGGTCTATGAGAGTCTCTTGAGACTTGCCTCTTTGAGGAGGCATAGTGAAGGTCTTAATTTCATCAGCCGGAGCGCTTTTAGGTGGATCTGGTAACCCAGGTCTGTTGTAAGTAGTTCTCGGGCTGATGTCTGACGTAGGGCTGATTGGTGGAGAATAAATTTCCGAATATGTCGGAGATGGAATTGGACTGTATTGGCCAGCAAATTTATTGCTAGCATACGGGTCTTCTGACCCATCTTTAGTGGAGTAACCAGAGTCACTAGCAAGAGCTCTGCGGCCGGTCTGACGTGGTTGACTAACGTATTCAATGTCTTTCGCGGGTCGAGTCAGCGTAGAGTCACGATTAGACCCGGAATCGGATGGGGACGTGATAGAAAGCAAATCTTCCTCCGACAAATCCCAAGGTTTCTCGGGAAATTCTACATCAGGAGCGTTGGGTAGTGGTTCATTAGTTCTATAAGTTTTATCATACCCACGACGTTTTTTGAGACTTGACTTATCTGATTTACCCGATTCGCTTTTGCCCGAGTCAGTGTATCCTATTCCAGAGCTATCACCGTCAGTCGGGGGTAGTGGAGCAGCTCTACCAATGACACCCGATCTGGTCAGTGGAGCTTCGTCAGTGGGAGTTTCAGGGAGTTTAGGTTTTATATCAGAATCACTCCGTAACGTAGAAGATTTCATCGTGTCCGTGATATTTCCCATTGATTGTGATCTAAGGTTAAGTCTAGACGCGGATTTAGATCGCGGGAAGTCCTCGAAGCTGAAGACCTCTTTGCCCTCTGACTTGGGCTTGTGACAGCACCAGAACCAGATAAGGCAGATGAGAAGGCCTATGGGTAGAATAACTGCCAGTATGATTGCCCACGTCACGAACAAGGAGCGTTGAGAGTATTCTTGGTTACCTGTACGTTAAATTGGTTTTTGTGAATGATGTGAAATACAATGAGAGGTAGAGAGAAGTCTTAAACTCAGCCAGGTAGACAGTCTTTTTTTCAAGTTGAATTATAATTTTAAGTTAATGTCATTTCTTATAATAACCTGAATTTTAGATTCTTAAAATCACAAATCAAACGAAGATTTGAACAGAGTAATTGAGCAATGAAATAGACAATATAAATTTGACTGAAATTTAAAGAAGAACTTGAAGAATTTGGGGTAGTAAAATTAATACAGTAAAATTAAAACAAAAGTAGAGGAGATTGTCGTTAAACCTCATAGCAGAGAATGACATGGTCTTGTTTGACTAAACCATTTTATAAATTACTAAAATGAGAAAACAACCTAACGGTACCTAATAGTAAAGATGAATATAAATTGAGAAATGCACTTACGCAAGCACTCCGTGTACCCATAGTCTGGAAGATTCCATCTGCCGTCGTCCTCACACACTCGACGCTTGTCCCCGATCAGGATGAAGTCCTGATTGCACTCAAAGTTCACCTATTGAAGGGAATTGAGGTCATTACGATAGAAGATTCGATGAACAAATGACACATTATAGCGATGAGTTGATGAGATGAGAAAAATTTGTGTTTATGAGGAAAAAGGAGAAACATACTCGAACTTTTGAACAAACTTTATTTGGATTCAGTATCTGTAAGGATTGAGGTAATGTTTGTATTTTACTTCTAACTAAACGTTTAGCTACTATTTTTATATATAGGGAAAACGGAAAATGGAGGCAAGATGTTAGGAGTATGTTAACCTGTATTGTTTTCAGAGGTAATAAAGATAGAGTTTAATATACACAATTTAAATTTTAATCTTTCCGACACTTCAAATAGTCGTAGTCACAGCGGGCGTTCAATTTGCAAGTGCTAAATAAAAGTTATAATAATAATAGCTAAATAATACTAATAATAGCTTTTTGTTTATTGTTTCGAAACTAGATAAATCACCGATAAAGTGATTGATCCAAACTATAGTTATGAGTAATAGCTAAAAAGTTGAAGATCTTATCTTACCCTTGTTCCAGGTGTAAAGAAGAAGTTGCTCTTCCTTCCGAATCTAGGTGTTTCTAAAATACCGCAACTGATGACTCTCCGTGCGTTCTCTTCTTTGATGTTCGTCTACAAAAAAGGTATAATTTCAATAACATAGAAAATTAAAAATACTAGTGATTCAAACAAGAAAGCAACAGTCATTTAGACAGAGATAATCTATAGTGCTTGAAACAATTATGAGTCAGATATAAAATGGTAACCTACCGCAAATACTTTTTGGCCATATCTATGCAAAAATCGGAAATGACTGAAAAACGCCTGTTCCTTTCAGCTAGTAACCCAAGACTGGCTATGTACGATGATCAGATGTTAAATAAGTCCCATAAGGGACCTTGGGTGGATGATGCAGTAGGTACAATTAAAAGAACAATGGTTGACAAGACGCATCCGACACACGCAACCATTCATGGAATGTAGGTATACACTCGGCAAAAATTCTAATCAATATTCATTAATAGTAAATTTTATGCATGTAGGTAAAGTAAATATTATAACAAGAAGAAAAATACACATAACAAAGTAAAAAATTACCAAGTGCAATTTAAAGAAACAGAAGTAAAAACACGGGCCTTGACGAATTGCTGGTCGAATTTACACGGTGATGGAAAAGAAAATTAAATATTGTTGTTAAAAATGTAACGATAAGGTTATTAAGTCTAAACAGTAAACAAGCACAATATTTTTATACTATGTTTTATACGAATACTTAATTATCTCCAATTACATCGACGATGATGACATCACATAATGCATTTTAGCCGTGGGAACATGTTAACGACTACAATAAGCTGATTGACTTTGTAACCAGTAAAGGTGATGTTAGTAAAGATGATTCATACAAAATTACTATCAAGTTATATTATAAACACATATTATGCATACCGTAGTCAGATCAAGCGATCAAGAATAAAAAAAATAAAATATAAAAGAAAATACACAAAAAATAAGAACGATCTGTATCAGTTGATGGTACTGGTATCAGAGCCGATTCGTTTGCTTCCTGGCACTGGGCAAGGTCCACCAGGCCAAATAATATTATTCAATAACTTATAGTCGCGATCTCGACGCATTTAAATGCATCGAGATCGTTAGTTTAAACTAGACTTTGCGCAGCAATGGGACAATGTAGGTTAAAAAAAACGAATAATAGATAGATATATAAATATAATAAATCTTGATACTCACTATTGACGAAAGGTAGTTCTTGGTAAACTCTGCCATATCTCTATTGAGCGTCATGCCGTAATCGTACCGACATTGGTACGAGTCTTGGCAAAGCTCAGTGGCCCTCTTCGCCTCGTGCGATAGATTTGATGATAAGAAATCCACTGGTTCTCGTATGAAGTTCGGTATAAACTGATCGTCGTTGTAGTAGGATGCCGTTCTACCGTATTCTCTGACGAACATTGCGACGCCTATGTCTCTTTGCTCTCGATCCGATAGTTGCCCTGAAAGAAAGATTAAGATAATTTAAGACAATTGAAAATGATCTGACTATTACCATGATATATCAAATCAAACATACAATAAAGTACGTGTAAAAGAACTAGAAAATATGTAATCAGAATAAAAGGAAACAACATGGGAGCTACGAATTAAAAAGCCTGAGATGGGAAAAATATGAAATGAAACATACAGAAAAATTTATAACATTGTTTTCACCAGATTTCTTTTTACGTATGCCTATATTTTTGTATGGACTTAATGCAGTAGGCTAGGTAGTTATGTATACTTACAAAATTGTGCAAAGTCTCTATGTGCTGATTGGAAGTTGTTCCAGTCGACATTGACTCGCGTCCCGTCCGGTCTCGTGAAGTCGTCGTTTATATCCAAAGACCAGTTTCCAAACAGACCCTTTGTTTGGTTCTACGAACAGAATATAAGATTGGTTAACTATATTTTTGTATTGCACAAGAAAAACTCGCAACAGATTTCCTTGATATCATTACATCTAGCCTAAGTAATTTTATTTTAACTTAATCGTGTACAAAATAATGTGTCTAAGAATTGGTCCATCGGCACTTTCTTATTATAGTCGTTAAGGCGAAAACACTTTTATATTATATTTCCCTTTTAACACCACACTAACTCGAACGGTTTAGCTCTTTTTAGTCTTCTAGTTATGTCTGTGTGGTCGAGGAGCTGAATAGCCTCGATATTGACATGATGGTGAAGCCGGTTTTGGTGAGCTACGGCGTATTTTTTTATCACTTAACTTTTTGTAAAGTTTATATTTTCTTTAAGATCATTTTACAGATTTGCTACATTAATTTAGCTTATATCACAAATTTTCAAACTAGAATAAAACCAAGCATAAAGCATCATTAACTTATATTTTTTCCCACCATTACATTAAGTTACTATCTATCATCGGATATCTTAGGTGATGAAATAATAATAACTTACCATATACGTCCAAGGAAGATAAACTCTAGCAGACATGAAGCCTTTATTCTCCACCACTTCCACCCCAGCACCGGACGAAAACATAATTACAATCTCAGATTGGTTGAGGATATACATAGGTTGGTATACTGTCACTCCTGAAATAATCATATATTATAAAAGTAAGATACATGACTAAAAGAGTATCATACTTGTAAAAGGTGATATAAATTATAATAGGAATGTTTGGCACGATGTTTATAGTTCACCTGGGAAGTATTGAACTCTCAGAGCAGTTCTGTCGAAATACACCCGTTTATTGTCAGCAAAAACATCCAGCCTGTATCTCCATTGGGAATGCTGGGGACGCAGCCGAACCTGATTTAAGAAGGCGAAAAATTAGATCCAATTACCAAATTGTACATTATTATGCCATTCAAACAAAATCAAATGTTTATTTGGCATATTATTACCTCAATGGGAACGGAGTTGTTAGAGGCAGCCACAATGGAAGTGAGGTGAGTAGCGTTGACCGGTCCGTATCGGTTCCGAGGCACCTGTTCAAATCTGCCCTGTACGTCTAGCTTCAACTGAGGATGGTCCACTCGCACCAATACGTATTCACCTATTAAAATTTCACTTTTAAAACCACACACAAGCATAAGATTTGAACAACAATCAACATCCGACTCACTATCACAAAAACATCAAAGAATTTTGAGGAAATTGCAATGTTTACGCTTTGAGAGAATAGAAATATCATATCATTGAGGCGAATCATGTCTGTGATGACACCGACGCAAAAATATTAATTATGTTTTCATAACTAACAATAAGATTACAACGAAATCTAGATTTAAAAGTATTAAACTGTCAACCATGCATACCTTTGCCGTTGAAAGTATACTGAAGGTCATCGAAAGTAACAATGTGAGGATCTCCAAATATGCCTGCAACTCCTGGAGACTGGTAAGCAACGCAATCTTGAGATGGCCGACGCTCAAATCTGGTAAAAGAAGCAGGTAGGTTCATTCAAAGATTGTAGGAAAAGAATCAAAAATTCTTTATTTAGCTTTAGATATGGTACAATTAAAGGTATTAATGTAACACTTATAGATCTACATATCTCTACCTAAATAGGCATGCGAAGAATATTTGTGCACAGGTTACATGCAAGTAACATAAATATTGAACAACTATACAAATTAGAATTAGTTAATCATTTATCTTAATTTTATACATCTATTTCATTCATTAAATCAAATATTCAGAAATTTACTTGGAATTGAAATAGGTCTATACAGACAGTTCACTAGGTTCTAAAAATATTTTAATGACAGTTAGGTACATTAGTTTAGGGGCTATATCTGCGCTCATTATAGTAAAAAAACTTTAATCTTGTAAAAATATCTGTCCAAAAGCCAATTGTAAAGTTTACTTTTAAAACGGAAAAATCTGAAAGATTATTAAGTTATCTTTACATATCATATTTTTTATTTTATATTAACTTACCTAAAAGTTTCACAACCTACAGCTTGTTCCTCCTGCCACATGCAGCACTGGTAGAAAGGAATCATGTCATGGAACCAATGGGATAACGATGGGACCTGTCGGCAGAAAAATTACTTGAGCATTGCTGATATTTGGAGGTATTTGTTTTGTACGAGTATGCTTTACCTATCAAATTGGTCGCTAAGGACTTTTATATTCACATGATATTCTAGAATCTCAAAAGTTTCTTACAATATTACAAAATTTATATTGTGAGATTAATTATATATAATTTTACTTAATTTAGCAACAGTAGGGTAAATGACCAGTCATTGGACAGTTAAGCTTTTTATTTTTTATAATTTTTTGAAATCTTACTTCATCGTTATTATGACAAACTGAACATATTTTATGTTACTTTATTCTTTGATCATCTTGGGTTTTCATCATTTTATCATAATAATTTAAAAGAATTTCTATGCAACAAAGCCATTTTCAAAAAGACTCGTAAAGTTTATAGTGATTGGACAGAAATGTCAGTTACGGGACAGTTATCAGATAGTTATTGGACACTATTCTAATACGACTTCTTGCATTACTAGCAATGCTCCACGGTGTCACTTGTATTTATAAATAGCCTATATGTTATTGCCAGTGTCCGATGATGAAAAAATTTGCTACAAAGCTAGCTAAGCTTTGTAGAAAATTATTTCACAATTGTTTACTATTTTAGTGTAACAGGTAAATAAAAACATGACCATGGGATTTAGATTAGGACCGATTAGGCATCCTCGATGCCACTGTAGACAAAAAGAATATATTTATAGCAAACAAACAAATTTGTGTGACAAGTTATGTTGTAATAAGCGTCCACTAGTTTGTTACCCTACTTAGTTCTGATCACCAGCTAGTATATAGATTAAACCGTTATTTCTGGATTCTACTATTTTTGAGCGTGTTTGTGTCCAACAGTACACCTAATTTTTCTGATAGTATAATGTGTTAAACAAACCTTATTGGCCTCATTATAAGGAGTAAACCCGAAGTCATGGGACCGGGAAGGCCGAGAGCCCCACATCTGATCGTATGACAGCATGAGGAAGCCGTTTTTATCATAGCAGCACTGCTGAGCAGATCCTTCAGCACTACAAGTAACATAGTCAGTTTTAATATTATCTGTAAGAACAATCAGAATTTGGAGGAAGGTTGGTGGAATTAATGTCGGTACTAAAAAAATAATACATTCAAAAGATAATTATAACTCATGTGTCAGAAACAGCTGTCCTATTGTGCATACTAAGAACGCACGGTGTACCCGCGATTTACATCTCTGAATATTTCACTTAAAAAAATCAGGACCTTGCTGTGATTAATCTGTGATTGTGTTGCGCAATATTTTGATGTGTTTTATGGATGTGGTCTAAATGTGATTATGCTATATCTAGCCGACCTATCAAATGATACGTGGTAATTTAATTAGACTCATGCCTATCGCACCATCATGAATCATGATGGGGCTCGTTATAAGAGGTGGAAATTAGCGAAGAAAAGGCTAATAGTACTCACCTTGGAGCACCGCTCCTGACACAGTGGACTCCTCCCCAGTGGTAACGACAAGTAGGATTGGTGTCTTTGTCGCAAGCCAGGTCCGGCATGAAGCGGCCTTTGTCTAACAACGCGTGTTCCAGAGTACATGGGCATACCCACACCTGTAGAAAAAAAGTAACAAGATTTATAGGAGGCACGTGAATATAGAATATAGTAGTTAGCAAATGTCAAAGAGAAATCCAATATCGCTAATTCAATTTAGTCGTGAATACAACAAGTCATTGTCCAGTATAAGAATTAAAACGCAACTGCAAAGCAGTCGCTTGCAGGATAATGCTGAGTACATGTTTCTATTCTTTCAGACGTTACAGCTTGACATCACAAAGAAAAACCTTCATCCCATGTTACCTGGGAAGCGAAGTTCTTCAAGAATCGATCGGTTCTGAGCCAGTTGTTGCACATTGTTTGAGGCCAGCGGT
Organism: Ligdia adustata; assembly: GCA_947049295.1. NCBI lineage: Eukaryota > Metazoa > Arthropoda > Insecta > Lepidoptera > Geometridae > Ligdia > Ligdia adustata. Next base: position 4,847,603 of record OX346233.1, read on the forward strand.
TACCGTGCAGACGCTCCCATTGTGGGGCGAAGTACCAGCCAAGCGGGATTGGACGACTCCATAGGATTCTGTTGAATGACATTTTTCATTATCTAAATAAATAAAATTGTGTTTAACCTAGTAGTAACCTAAACAATATGCAATTTTTTAATAGATTAAAGGGTCTAGAAGAAATTTTGTTAACAGTAGTTACTCGGCTGTTAACAAAATTACGGCTGCAACTCTGAACGATATTAAGAAACCTCAATTTTGCGTACATCTAACTATCAAATACTCGATTTGTTCCGCGTCAGAAATCCTGCAAGGCCCTTAGATATTTCAAATTAGAATGAAAATCAAAGATATTCAATTCAGAACACTATTGAGGAGAGCATATCTAATTTCATCTGGATAGTGTATAACCTACCAGTCTACGATTACAAAGTATTAACGCATTATGCTTATGTATGATTGTACCGAGGCAAATTACCTATGCTTTGTATAATATAATTGTTTTTTTATCCTGCACAGCTAGACATTTGACTACAAGTTCGCACGACTACGAAAGTCAGCGATACTGTAGATCTAGATGGAGGATGCCTTGTGTGGAATACTCTGGAAGGCTGCCGAAACACACCGTTGGGTGCTTGAGGGTAATAGCTAGCCCGGCGAGCGATAGGAAACGCCCTACCACCATGCTATGGTTTAATTAACGATGTTTTCCTTCACCGGTAGCTCAGGCTCTTATTACATGTTACGTAGACGAACCTCGAACCACCCGACCATCATAGCTACAAATAATTTAATGAGTTGATACTTAAAAAATACTTACGGCGATATCGACACTCCTTTGAAGACTTCCGGCGTAGTCAAGTTAATCTGCAGGAATCCAAACTGCATATCATTGTGCATAATATTCTCCCTGTTCCTGAAGTTCTGAGGATTAATTACGTACTCTCCGGTATTGGCCACTCCAACTTCTATAGTGTCTATGAATTCCATTTGTGGTCTGATAGTGACTTCTTTGTATCCCCAGAGAGAGATTTGAAGCTGTACGTTGAGGTTGGTGGTCAAATTAAACCGATCCCAAGTTATTTTGACCTCTGGTGGGTAGCGTTCGTGGACAGAATTGTCTGGGAAGAAGATCTTTTCGGTAGCGGTGGCTGGTGTTTCTGTAAAGTAATTTCAATATATTTTTAATACTTTTCAACATTGTTTTAAGAATAATGGTGTCAAGTGGGTTAGAGCGAGAGATAACACATACCTCAGATAAAATAAGTTATAATTAATCACCGATTTTTAAGGAGCTTCCAGGCATTGCTTAGTGAGGGGGTAGTGTTACTTCGAAATAATCATTCAAGTTCCTATTAAAAAACCATTAATTGTCACCACAAAAATACAACATCAGAGAATAAATATAACTAAAAAGGCACAAATGGCGGTCTTATAGCTAAAATCTGATCTCTTCCAGACAGCCTTCGTAGAAATGGTAAAATTAAATTAAATTTAGCGTCGTAGTTCAAAAAAGACCACAAATAATATTATTTCTATTCGTATTCTGTCAACGACTCACCGACGAAGAACTTGCCCTTCCACTTGTAAGGCTCGTTGTTGATGGCGATCTCGAAGCGCGCATATCCGTTGTGCCAGAACCGTGGTTGAACACAGATGGCACGGTTTACGTCTACCACCGCGCCCACTACTGATTCCGTATCAAACCTGTTTAGAAGCAAAGAAAGCTTAAAAATCTCTAACATTGGGAATTTTTCGGTTCAGCCATCTTGGATATCGATATATATCGTAGTGTTATTCGTTTGATACCCATATTGACTTAGTTGTAAAAAAATAACCCCACTAATTCACCTTTCAAACATAATCAAAAGGTTCATCCGTTCAGATGCTGCTATGCCACAGACAGATAAACACACACACTCACAGGTCAAACTTATAACGTCGGGGGTCGAAAAACGAGATTTCAGATGATTGGTCTTTAAAATGAACTTACCTGCAAGTGATTCTGTCCGTAGGGTTGAAACAAGGGCCGGTGATGTTCACGATAGTGCCACCCAACATGTTACCGCTCTCAGGCGCAAACATCAGCGGAAGATTGGCGCCGTCTATTCAGTAAACGGTAAAAAATATTTTTAGTTCTATATACCTGCACAACATTGCATGCATTTGAATATGTAACAAGCTAGGTACAATCTAGGCTCGTGTTGATGTAAGAGCTATACTCGTAGAAGTACTGGGCACAGGTGAGTTTGTTTAGGATTCCGGAGCTCTCCATAATGCTCTGAAGCAGGCCACCAGGAGAGTTTTAGTAAGAATAATCCTAAATAGCCTAATGTGGTCGGGTATCTTATAGAAGATTTCCCGCTCGTCAACAAAAAAGATTACGAGAAATGAAGAAAAATTAAGAGATCAACGAAGAAGAGCTATAACTAGAGTATATATCGCATTCTGGTACTATAACGGTATGATCAGTTGCATGTTGAAACTAGAACAGAACGAGAGATAAGTACCCAAATGAATAAACTGTTAGCTGTTGTTCTTTGAGAAATGTTGTAAAACATGCTAAGGCTAAATATTTTATTGGTTGGTTTTATTTTTGTTTTAAACATGTAATAAGATCCTAAGTTTCTATAATTTTAGAATTTACGTACCAATATCTTTGTTACAAGTTCCCATCAGTATTTTCTCGTCAATCCTGAAGATGTGACGTCCGGGGAATCCATTGGCCCACCCACGACCAGTCAAATCACGTAGTACAGAAGCTTGAGAATATGGTTTATATTCGTAGGACTGGGTACCGTTACCAGCATTAAAACCAATCTGTAGAGAGATACATTAGGACAAATATATATATATAATAAGAGAGCATACGTATTGTAAAAATTTCATCATGTGCGGTTCAACTAGATTTTTTTAATAAAGATATTTCAAGGTCCGGAAAATGACATAGGTTACTTATTCCTGGGAAAACAAATAACTCGCGGGCGGAGCCGCGGGCAAAATCTAGTTGTTAATAAAGTCTCAAAAGAAAATCTGAATTATATTACGGGATGTAACTTGAAAAAGTTCAATATGAAACAGTAGGCCAGAAATGACCAGATTATGGAGTTTTAGGGATACTTACGTAAGCAGGTACACCACCCTCTCCCGTGGTGGTATCACCACCAGCCTCGGTGTGAGAACTCCAATTGATCTCCAAGTAATTGAATATAGCATACGTGAATACTTCATCGGTCGCTAGCACCATTTGGAAAGTGTTTGTCTAAAATAATAAAATTTGTAAATCAATATTTTATTTGTCAAGGTTGTCTTAATTTTAATATGCAGTTCCTTTTCCCTTTGAGGATAACCTCATCTCTCCACATACCATAATAGTTGTATTAATATTTCTAAAGTTTTTGCTGATGATTAAAACATGACATGCGTGATAATTAACGTAGTATATTATGTTCTTTCATTCATTTTTAATAACTAGAAGTAGTAAAAATATAGGGATATAGAAGAAGTTTACTACTACTAAAGAAAAGGTATATCAGAGACTATTTGAAATATAACTAACTGTGATGGTAGAACGCATAAGACTTACCATATACAAAGAGTTATCGATACCACCAGCGAAAGACATATTTTTCCAGGTGATTGTGACGGCGTGTTTAGGGAAGAAGGTCTCCGAACCGATGACTCCTTCACGGATGTCCCATGTGATGCGCTCACGCATCTCCACGCCGAGCTGGTCAGTCCGTGTCTGTGGAATAAATAAGAGAAAATAAATAAAATTTACATACGTTTTTCTCATAATGTGTATTTTAAAACATCAAGTACTTAAAATATCGCACAGTTATTGTATTAGTAAATTATCCACCATGTCCCCACAGACAAAGATTTTTTTCTAAATATTGAAAATAGTTAAACCAGAATATTATATTTAAACTATTTAAATATATTTTTCTGCATTTGAAAACAAAGCACAGAAGAAATAAAGTGCAGTAATGTGGCGTCTCTAAAAATCAAAACCGATGGTGACTTTTCTGATACCTGGTATATGGTATGATGATATGTTATGGTATGGTATAATGATATGGTAAATCTTAAACAGGTGACATGGAAATAGGCTGTTTACTGGTTATGTAGAAACAAGTGGCTAGAAATATGCTAGTGCTGGTTAGTTAAGTAGGATTGTTTTACATTACCTGCAAATCTCTATCCATTCTGAAGTAAACGCCAGGCCTCCTCTGATCCGGGTCTTCTGGCCGCTGGCTTCCGATTCTGCACTTGCTGAAGAATATGCCGATGAACGAAGGGTCGTTTTCATTGGGCCAGTCGCGAATGGGGAATGACAGCGGGTATGTGTAATGGTCTGGAGGGTCGCTGAAGTATATGTAGCCGTTCATGGAGAGCTAAAAAAAAATTGACTTCACACATCTAGGTTTCGTTTACTTTTGACTGAATCTTTGGTATTCGTGCTACGAATGTTCTTACGTCAAGTGCTTTCAGTTTAATCGGAAATAATTAAATATGTATGTTGATTACTAAGAAAAAATATTGTAAGGCTCATAACAACATATGACTCATACTAACTCTGGTATAATTGAATCTGAACCCAAAGAATGGCAGTTGAAAGTTGAAGTTCTTGTGAATCTGAGGGGTGCTGGTGTGGATATCCCTCTGGTAGTCTCCAATGTTCTCGTTCCCTCCTTGGTCGTAGAACCAGTACATAAAGTTGTTTCTGATCTGGGTGAGGCGCTGTTGCGTGATGACATACGCTTGGCCATTGTTCTGGTAGGTGGTGGCTGGGAGCACGCGTCCATCTATGTGAGCTGAAAAGAGCAATGAATATGAAGATAACTTTTTTAGATCTCAAAATTTACAGATTACAAGTAATACGAGTATTAGCGTAAATAACGCCTTTAACAGTTAATACATTTCAAAATATAGTTCAAACAAAACTCGTAATAAACCTTAAATAATGTCTAATTAACTAGCTTTAGGGCGCTTTGTTTTATATCTATGTATTTAAAGCTACATAATAACGTGAGTATAGAGAAAAAGTATATAATAGGGTAATAAATAGTAGGAGCTTTTGAGTTACTGGAACTGTGTATTGATCGTCATGTTTATAATCTAACACTATAAAACTATAATCATTTAGGCTTTCAGTTGCATTGCATTCAAATGTTACAAATCCTGTGATAAAACCAGCAACTACATAAAAATTCAATGCCTTTTCATGAGGCATGACATTGTTTTTCGATTTTCATTCACATCGCAATGTAAGTGTAAGTATCTAGTAAGCGTCCGACGTGCCACAATATCGACGCTTATCCCCTTTGATAAGCTATCATTTATCGGACAGGTTGATTCTGAGTACAATGATGTCACCTTCTGTAGTCTCTTTGTTTGGAACATAGAAATGAAATTTATTTTTTGATTGTTATTTCATGCTACTGCTAATTTCAAGGTCTTGTGGTTGGATCACTAATTTTATGAAAACATAGGCTAAGTTACTTTGTTTAAAGTATCCAGAAGTTTGTTGCAGTCATTCTTAACAAATCAATTGAAAGAAATTATTTCACAACTTTGAGTACTATTCAAGTGGTTTGATAGCACTATGTTTGTCACTTCCGAGAAAATTGACTTGGTACTCGTTGGAATGAATGCCGAGTAAAAATTATCGGGGAAAAAATCGGTCTACCAGTCTCCGAGAAATAAGGTAACAATATTTAATTTATTGATCAATTGTAATCAACATGAGCATAACTAATAATTTATTCTAATTTAGAATAAAAAATATGAACAAAATTGATATGATCATGGAAATTGTTTTTTGGTATACTTATTAACTATTGATAAAAATCTAGCTTAATGGAATGTTATACTTTGGCACACACTAGAGCCTTAAGCGGCTTGTCGTATTTTTATGTGAGTGGTGTCAATAGATTTGTCTTCACTCGCAGATGGTCACAGGCTATACTAGCTGCATCCCTCAATTTCACTTGTTAAGATAAGTGGGCTTAAAGTTCTTGCAGTCGGGTTTAATGATGTCATCATTTAACCACATGTTATTTATGGTATTAGTAGATGTTTTTTTATACATATTATTAAATTTTCTAAGGTATTATATATATCTGCAATATTGGAATAAGACAAAAGTTTAATTTTTTCCGCTCTTAGTGCTGGGGCCGCGGCAGAACAGGCACAATTTTTAAAAAAGCGCAAATATTCAAACATTTGCGCAAATCACGAGTTCGTTGCTCTGGCTGTAGAAACGATGGGCCCATGGTCGTCCGATATGAAAAATTTTTGTAAAGAATTATCTCTGAGACTGGTCCTCGCCTCGGGAGATCCCAGGGCTGGCACTTACTTTGCTCAAAAGTTAAGTTTAATTATTCAGCGAGGTAACGCTGCCAGCATCCTGGGAACATTGCCACAAGGCAGTGAGTTGGATGGGGTTTTTTTTTTTAATTTAAGAGTTTAGGTAAATTTTTATATTGTAGATTAAAAATTGTTTTTGTAAAAATAAACTTTACATATATTATATTATAACTAACTACTAAGCATATATCAAAGCGAATATAAATACTTAGAGAGAGAAAAAAAAAAAAAAAAAAAAAAAAAAAGTTTAATTGTATAAGCAAAATCCACGTACCCAACAAATAGATAGTTTTTAGTATGTGTTCACGAAACCATACGCAGCCCATCTCAATGTGACCCACATATAAAATCCCTCTGTCAACGTAGCGATGAAATCATTTTCAATTACAACACTCCAAACTTTAGTTCCAACATTTTGTTTATCCACTATGATAACATGGCATTTATCATTTTACAATCTGGTAACAAACAAATTTTTAGTATATTGAAAGTTGTGATGTGTTTGCGTTATTTTTTTTCAATTTCTTGTTTATACTATCTTCTTAAAGGTAAAGAAATTGTAGTGGGCAATCTTTAAAAACCTCAAATTAAATGTTTGACTCCAACCACTTAATAGTTTGTTTGAAATCAGATACGCAAGGCTCGCTTGCATTTTATTTCACCTAATTGCCCAAAATTATGATAATGTTTTTCGTGTGTTTATTATTTTTTAGCTTGTATATTTGTACGTAAGTGTGTAACGCATTGTGACTACTACGGCTTACGCCGATAGATCGATTGTGATGCCCGAGGTGACTTTATCTGTATATGATCATAGGCTTTACTGGCTACTTCCAATGGATTCACTCGTTTCGTTTTAATACAGTGGTCTATTCGCTTCTAACTACTTGTTCCCCATATTTATGAAAGCTGTATGTTCCCGAATCGATTGACGCTTTAAAGTAGGTAAGTATCTGTAAAATTATAAGGTCCTTAGAAACATTATCTAGAAACGTAGTCTAAGTTAACTAGTTCTCATAGTTAGCACTAATATAATTTAACGTCAAATTAGTCGATTGTTCTCAGTAGTTCTCTCGGTAGTTTCTTCAGAGGAACTCCTTAGGTTCCTATACTGTACCTACTCGTAATTTTAGGGCAACCAAAAATATCCAATGAGTATTCATAGCGCACTTGCACGGTAGTTAGTCGCTTTATTCATTGGTATTGGTTGGTATTAGTTGACAAACCAATATCGAAAAATACGCACAACTTACACGACCAATACAGGAACTGTTATGAATAAAATCTAATTCTACAAGCTCTAAAATTTTTTTTCCTTCTCATGGTGGAATGGCAGCCATTTTGTTATTTTTGACACCAACCCTTGGGCGCTTGTAATAATTTAGTCATAACTTATTATGTAAAGGGCATATTGATTTAAAAAAAATAAAAATGTGTTTGTTGTTTACAGGAGTCCTACCTAAAGATTCTAAATCAGAAATTGCAAATTTTTGTTTAGTAACTTCGCGTTTACGAATAGTAGTAGGTATAAGGACACAAGGCACAAGGCATGCTCAAACCAGACATTTGGCACATGTTCAATTAGTTAATCTGCGTTAATAAAACAGTAAGGTACTGCATTTAATTAACCTCTTTAGATGCGTCAAGGTGCGGCCCTTATCAGAGATTACCTACTAAACGATACGCGATATAAATTACCACGGAGGTACTTTTAACATTTTCATAAAATTATCAGAAAAACTAGATAAGGAATAAATGGGATCAAGAACAGTTTTGTTAACATAGTGGCGACTGGAAGCTATAAAGAATGTTACACATAAAACGTGAACAGTGAAATAAAGAGTTAATTTATTAATGCTCTCAGCATAACTCTTTATTGTAGACACATATCTTAATTTTAAACTTTAATGTTAATTAGTGCCACAAGTTGCGACTTTATCAATAAAAGCTATCTCTTCCAGACAACCTTAGGATGGAGTCAATTTATAAAAATACTATAGGTGGACTAGTTATACACCTAGTTTATAGTAAAAAAGCAACGTTATACATTAAACTTAAAACAGCGAGAGATAGAGATTTATCAAGAGATGTGAAAAGTTGAAAACTTTCGCCAAAACGAATGGACATTATTTATCACATTTTTAGGAGTTTGTGGTTTGGGATATAGGAATAGGAATGGCTGTGAAAACTTCTATGAAAGTTTGCTATACTTAGTCATCACCAATCAATATTGCAAACCGTCACAAAGTTTGCAATAGTTATCAACAAGTCATAATCTCATCAAATAAACAGGAAACTTTAGTAAATAGCGTTACAGTTGTACGTAATAACCAAGTGTAAGATTTATATGAGTCATTGGTGTGACACATAATAATACACGTCATGTGCAAAGAAGACATTCTATGACTGATTAACAGATTTAGAATAACGACGTTTCCCGCATATTTTGTTATGGTACTCATATCTTTAAAAACATTTGGAATCATGTAAATCAGATCATTTACAACTCTTCGTCTTTCAAACATAATTACTTTTAATAAAATTGGCTAAGTGCGAGTCGGATATGCGCACGAAGGTTTCCGTACATCGTTACAACATTGTGCAAGTTTCTAGCTGCTGTCGTAATTAATATCGAGCAAAAACATGGCACAATATCACGTGTGTTGTATGGGAGCCCTCCCTATGTATCTATTTGTTATATTCTGTTTTAGTATTTGTTAATACAGCGGCAACAGAAATACATCATCGGTAAAAATTTCAACTGTCTAGCTATCACGGTTCATTAGATACAACCTGGTGATAGACAGAAAGACCGCAAAGTCTTAGTAATGAGATCCCGTTTTCACCCTTTGGCTGTGGAACCCTGAAAAGTATAGAAATTCTTGATTCTATGTGAACAGCTCCCAACCCTGTTTGTGATAGGTTAGGACTTGTTTTAGTAAGTAGGTATACCTACCTACTTGCTAAAACAAGACAAAAGCTGCTCAAAGATAAGAAGCATTATTTTATGAGTTAGACGACCGTTTATAAATTTTATAATGAAGATGACGATAGATGCCACGAAGTGTTATTAATTCAATTGGATGTTCAAGAATGTAATACCTACTTCATCAACTTTGCTGACATTAACCGTAGCTTTAGTGTAGTATAATCAAAGTTGTTTGCGAAAGCCTATCAGTTTATGCAGGTCAAGTGTTACTTACAAAGATATGATACTCGTACATGTACTGTTCAATGCATGTAAAGCTTGCGTATGTATTTTTGAGTTTTATACTAATTTAGTAATTAAATTCATTAAAATAAATTGAGAATCTACTAAATAGCAATTCAAAACTTTCAAGAATAAAGAAATCTTTCGTAATGTATCTATGCCATAAAACTACATAGTAAAATTCTACTTGCTATGTACATTTGCGCTATGTTTTTTTTTTCATTTATATTAACTTACCATACTCGTTATTTGTTGCTAGAGTAGAAGTGGCATCCGGGAAGAGCAGTTGCTTTTCGCTTTCCACATTATTCGAATTAAAATCCACTGAGTCCAGATCTACTGGTTTGTCTCCCACTAGCCCATCATTAAGCTGATAATACTTCCCACTTTTCACTTCCAACTGTTCAGTTCCAGGCAATATTTCTACAGGAGCACCATCTTCTAGCAATTGATCTTCTTCCGCTTTGGCAACTTCTGTTTCTGGCACTGGTTCCACATTTAACACATTATCACTAACTGAATTGTCTGCAATGGAGTCCTGTCCACTTACACTTACAACTAAAATTACAAAGAGAGTTAATTTTTTGACCCCCATTGCTTTAATTATACCACTAATTGTAACATCACATTATCTTTTATTTTAGAGCGTTACAGGTGCGTAGCTATTGTGCAGAGCGACTGGTGTAATGGTACATTGTGTGTCCGTTGATACTGCTTTATCTTTCGTAGATATGATAAGATAGCAAATAGGAACGTTGGCTTGGGTGTGCCAAATTCTTTTGTCCTAATCGTAGCCCTGCTTATTTAGGGCCTTCTTGTACGCTTACGCAAAGTACTGGTAGTGATCTAATTTTTTAGGCTTGATAACGTTGTTAATATGCCTACATATATATGTCTCTCGGAGTCCTTTAAGTACTTATTTAGTCGTTTGTTCATTACGTTTTTCAAGCCACTTGGATATTTTTTTTACATTTTCATGATACTTAGCAGCTTAGACCACTCGTTATCGATGCACTAGCATACAAAAGGTAGGACTGTAACCCTTGACGACGTAGGAGTATACATTAATAACTTAAAACTTAAATTTTCCAAGTGCCATTTTAACTTAATGAAATTATTTTCATACGTGGTATTAAAAGAATACCTATGTATATAGTAATCAAGTACTTTGTTTTATCATTAGATAAGGTTCCTCGTACCCTTTCGATAGCTTGATTCAGCGACTACCTGCTGTAAGGTGAAATATAGTGAATCATCAGTGAGTTATGATATTATTTTTCAGCGGTAGGTACTTCCGGCACGGAATTGAAATCAGTAGTCATACCGGATATTTGGATAATGTTCTATGATACCCTACAGATACAGGGGCACATGGTGTATCAAATGTACCACCTGCATACTTTATGGGCTTGGTAAAAATGTTATTTGATTTCTAAAAAGGAAGTGGTTCTCAATTTGTCTAGTTTTTTTGTATGCTATGTATGCTATGCATACTAACTATCTTTTCGAAACGGCCATTTTAGCAAATTTAATTCTGAGACAATTCAAATAACAGACTAGACCACCTGGACTATGAGTTCCATGAACATTTTATCGAAATTGCTATGATTAGTAAAACCTGGGAATCAAAATAACTTTAAATATTGTATAGGCGCCTGCCCGTTGTCAGTATTTAAATACTAACAATAATTTAGACGAATGTTGAGAACCTCGTTTCTTATTTCGAGAGTCAAATTTTAACTATAATCTTATCACAAAAAAGACGAATATTAACTGGTTAATATAATTTTGTTTTGATATTAATCGAAGCGTAGCGTCACTGATTCTAGAGCTTCGTACATAATGGTGGCACCACATACTCTAATTCCCAGGCTCTCTGACTCTGATTGAGAAGTACCTATCTACCTAATCCTGGTGGAAAAAGAAAAGAGTCTATGGGTCGTAAAGAAGAGAGAAAGATCTATAGGTCTTTGAATACCTACTATGAAGTGTTATTATTAAGGAAAAAGCTACCATGCTAACCAGGCAATGACAATTACAAAAACTTTGGGTTACTATTAGTAACTTATGAGCTAGTTAATATTGGTAATGATGTAAAGAACTCATCCTCAAGAGGTTACTCCTTAGACTTATTTTTCCTGTTCAGTTATCATAATAAGTAAGTATAGAGATTCTGATAAATTGAGAACTTTTTTAATTCTGTTAAAAATGTACCTGCTCCCCTAAGGACAAAAATAAAGTATCTTATGAAATAAAGAATAAAGATGTATATTTTTTCTTGAATAATCAAGAAAATATATAATATGCAGTTGATCACACTTTGCCACTGTTTGGCATTAATATTGTAGGGCAGGCTGCACACGCCTACATCACACATGTACTTAGGCGTAGTTTGTTTATATTAAGTTTGTATTACGTTTCAAGGACCGTCAGGCCAGTCTCTCGCTGGCGCTCCAATAAAGCGCATGTCTTAAAGCCTAAACTGCATTTAATTGACCCCATATAGAATACTCACCTCAATTAGCCAGCGACACCACATAGACTCATCAACCAACACACCCAAACAATATTCTATAGTGGTGACCGTATTCTAAAATATATTTAAATCTTCTTTTTAGAAGACTATATCGGTGGCTCTAGAGCAAAATATCTCGACATCTAACTAACAGAAAAATGTTAAAAACGCCATTAGTGAATTTTCTGTATAGTTTTTTATTTGTCTGTAAAGTTGATTTTGTTCGATAAGTGTAGGTATTTATTTACCGGCAATAGACAGCAATGTTGCTTTTCAACTATCAGTTTTTCTACAGGCGCATTAACAATATGGCACTATACTCTAGTTGTAAACTTGCATTTTCTATGAAGAGTGCTTAAAGAAGGTCAGGTCCCTCGTAACATATACACACACACATTACATTTACATGTATGTTTTTACCTTTTAAATAATAAAATTATAAAGTAGCTTTCAAGGAAAATTTCGAACTGTATTCGTATAATTTGCACTCATGGAAAATGTAAAACAACAAGTGATTATATGCGACTTCTAAAAACCCGATTTAAAAAATTTGGACCTCTGTAACTTAACGAAAACCACGGAGCGGAACTAGTATAGCTTATGACTATCTGCAGATAGCAACAAATCCAATGGCAACTCGCACATCAATATTAGTCTACCGGTTTAGGCTGCAGAAGATCACAAAGAGTTAGGCATACATACTTACATGCATACAAATATAACAACCTAAAAACATTGCCCTCTTTTTGGACATCGGGTAAAAATAGTACACTAATTAAGTTAGTAGGTGTGGCGACTCAAACTTTCACACCACTAGTTTTGTGCCGCATCACTAAAGAAAAAAAACGGAGAGAGATGTCATCCTGCTTGTTTTTTTGATACATGTGATGCAATGATATAATTAAGCATATATCTTCTTTAGTTTGTGAATTAAGCTGATACCAAGAAACAGTGTGTACTAATATTAAACCAGTGTCTCTAAAGCAAGGATATTTTATTGTATTGACTCGGAGGTGTCACATACCTCCATAATGGTGACTTACGACGAACTGCAACAAACATCCTGTTTGACACTTTGAACACCCGGCGTGGAAGTGAAAATACAACTTGCAGATCATGCTACTGATTATATTGGAATAGATCGTAACCATAAACTCCTCTTGCACGTCAACCCATCTGCTTGGAGTCGCGGTCTTCAATAACAAGTTACTGTGCCACTTCTTTGGTCTGACGAAAACACAACCGCAGCAACCTACCTACTTGAACTGACGAGGTATTACTGAAGTCCTGATTCAGCAAGCTAGCAATCCCTGAAGGAGGTGCATCATATTTTCTACTGTCGGCGTTTCATAAAATCTTATCCAGTTTACATCTGAAGGTGCACGAGCATGGTATAGTTATAGTTTGAGTAAATTGTAAGCTGTGTTGTTACTAGTGGTGGTAATCAGAAATAATTTGTGTATGTAAGCCTGTACATTGTAACTAAAGCTCCTTGCTAGCTCAAATCTAAATAATATATAAAAATAAAACTCAATTTTTGAACTTGTACTGCCGTTGTTAGTATTTTATACTTGGTGATTGTTCATATTTGTAGCCTAGGAGCCCTGTGTAAAATATATTTTGTTCTTAAAGGGTTGATCACAGTAAATAAATATATATCATTATTTTCAACGTGCCGAGTGTGTGGTATACTTTATATATATTTTTTTAAATTATATTTACAATGGCGGAGGATATACAAAAGCAACTACAACAACTATTAGCTACAAATGCCGCTTTGCAAAAACAAATAGATCAAAGCGAGAAGGAATCTAGAGTTTGTAGGGTTACAGTAAAATTACCAAATTTTTGGCCCGATAAACCAGCTGTGTGGTTTGCCCAGGTAGAGGCCCAATTCGAAATTGCCAACATTGTGGTCGACACCACTAAGTACAATTATGTTGTAGGACAACTGGACCAACGGTTAGCTGGTGAAGTAGAGGACTTAATTACAAACCCTCCCGCTGAAGGTAAGTATGATAGGTTAAAAGAGTTGCTCATTCAGCGGCTTTCTCTGTCCCAAGAAAAAAGAGTCCGCCAATTACTAAGTGATGAAGAACTGGGAGATAGAAAGCCGTCACAGTTTCTACGACACTTGCGATCCTTGGCTGGAAGTACGCTTACTGATGACAATATTATTCGGCAGCTTTGGTTGCGCCGTCTGCCTCAACAGGCACAGGCTATTTTAGTAGCTCAATCCGACCTTGATCTGGACAAAGTGTCAGAACTCGCTGATAAAATAGTTGAGTTGGCTCCAGCACCAATAGCTGTATGTTCAACAGCGACACCTGCACCTATGCTCACCTTGGACTCACTGGCTCGGCAGTTAGAAGAGGTAAGTAACCAAGTCGCTGCTATGTCTAGACAACAGTTCCGCCCTTCGCGATCTCGGTCTAATTCGTCTACTCGGGGACCCAAGGTATGCTGGTATCATAGGAAATGGGGCCAGAAAGCTTCTAGGTGTGTAAGCCCATGTACATGGAAGACGGAAAACCAGAACAGCAATCAGTAGCGGCGGCATCTGATTGCCATAATATCAGCCGCCGCCTGTTTGTTATTGATCAAGCAACCAAGCGCCGTTTCCTGATTGACACTGGGTCTGACTTATGTTGTTTTCCGCACAGTTGGCTGCCGACACGTCGGCAGGGTACCAACTATGACCTTAGTGCCGCGAACGGTAGTCGTATTCAGACCTTTGGTACCATCAATCTTAAACTTAATTTCGGTCTTCGCCGTGATTTTATTTGGCAATTTGTCGTGGCAGACGTTAGTTCAGGCATCATTGGCTCCGATTTTTTAGCTTTTTATAATCTTTTGCCTGACTGTCGAAACAAAAAACTAGTCGATGGAACGACAGGCATGTCATCCGTCGCCTCCACTGCCAATACTGACCAACCAAGTGTGCGAGCAATTGCGTCTGGCAAGCCCATCTTTACTGACATTTTGACTGAATTTCCGGATATTGCGCGTCCACCCGGTCTTCCTCGTGTAATAAAACACAACACAGTCCATTATATTCAAACAACTGATGGGCCCCCGATCTCATGTCGTCCTCGCCGCCTTGCGCCCCAAAAATTAATTTCGGCCAAAAAAGAATTTGAGGACATGGTGCAATCTGGCACAGCTCGACCATCAAAAAGCGCGTGGTCGTCGCCGCTGCACATGACCCTAAAGAAAGATGATACTTGGCGTCCTTGCGGAGATTACCGTGCCTTAAACGCTAGAACTGTGCCTGACAGATATCCCGTGCGACACATTCATGATTTCGCCCATAACCTCACGGGTTCGAAAGTCTTTAGCACTATCGATTTAATTAAAGCATATCATCAAATACCAGTTGCAGAAGAGGACGTTCCAAAGACCGCTATCGTGACCCCGTTTGGCCTTTTCGAATTTCCTTTTATGACTTTCGGGCTCCGCAACGCGGGCCAGACTTTTCAACGGTTTATCGATGAGGTCACACGGGGTCTTGATTTCTGTTTTCCATACGTTGATGACATCCTGGTTCATTCATCTGATGAGGTTCTTCACCAGGAACACCTTCGGACCCTTTTTCAACGTCTGCAAGATTACGGGGTCGTGATTAATCCATCCAAATGTATTCTGGGAGTATCAGAGGTTAATTTTTTGGGCTACCACATCAATAGTGAAGGCAGTCGCCCTCCACAGGAGCGCATCCAAGCACTATTGGATTTTCCCCCTCCTGAGACAGTACAAGGCATGCGCCGATTTCTCGGCATGCTTAATTACTACCGGCGTTTTGTTCCTCGTGCTGCCCAATTTCAGGCCCCACTAATCCAGGCCTTGGTATCAACAAATAGTAAAGGTGCCAAGCCATTCCCATGGACTACGGAACTACTCCAGCAATTTGAAACTTGCAAAAAGAGCCTATGTAATGCGACGTTATTGCAACACCCAGTAAGCAATGCCTGTTTAGGTTTGTTCACTGATGCATCCAGCGTACATATTGGATCCTGCCTTCAACAAAAAGTAAATGGCCAGTGGTTTCCTTTGTCCTTCTTTAGCAAAAAATTAACACCACAACAGGCACAATGGCCCGCATACTATAGAGAATTGCTAGCGGTTTACGAAAGTGTTCAACATTTTCGATACATCTTAGAAGTCCAACACACCACCATATTTACTGACCATAAACCGCTCCTATATGCTTTTTCGCAACGACGCGAAAAATTGCCACCTCCTCAGCTTAATCAGCTATCTTTTATAAGCCAATTTACTACCGATATACAGTACATCAGGGGACAAGATAATATCGTAGCTGACGCCATGTCACGTATTGACATCGACGCAATTTCAATGGACGAAGATCACGATGTTCTCGCAAAATCTCAGGCATCTGATACGGAACTGACCGAGTTAATACAGAAAGGCTCTAGCTTAAAACTTACTAAAGTATGTCCACCAGGAACTGACACTGCAATTTATTGTGACATCTCTACAGGAAAACCACGTCCCTATTTGACCCCTTCCTTTCGCAGAGCGGCATTCAACAAATTGCACAATCTAAGCCATCCAGGCGCTAGTGCTACCACGCGCCTCGTAGCAGATCGTTACGTATGGCCATTAATGAAGAAAGACTGTCGTTCGTGGTCTCGAGCTTGTGATGCGTGTCAACGCAGCAAAGTTTCAAGACATAATTCAGTTCCCCCCGGTACATTTGATATACCATCCGGCCGTTTTATGCATATACACATAGATATTATTGGGCCGTTGCCTATATGTAATGACTATAGATATTGCCTGACAGCAATTGACAGGGTATCTAGGTGGCCTGAAGTATGGCCTATGCGTTCAATTACAGCGGAAGAAGTGGCAGAAACATTCACCAGAGAGTGGATTTCTCGTTTTGGAGTACCGTCTGTTATCACCACGGATCAGGGTTCGCAATTCGAATCAGATTTATTTAACCGAATGTTGCTACATTTCGCTACAAAACGTATAAGGACTACCTCATACCATCCCTGCGCAAACGGGATGATTGAGCGAGTTCATAGACAGCTAAAAGCAGCCCTTATATGTCATAACGATACCTGGGTAAGATCGCTTCCTTTAGTTCTGCTGGGAATGCGGTCAGCGCTTAAGGACGATCTCGGTGCCACAGCGGCAGAAATGCTATACGGAGAAGCTCTTAGACTTCCTGGCGAATTACTGATTCCCTCTCCTGCATCAGCCAGAATTGAAGATCCAGCCGACTTTGTCGTTCAATTGCGCCAAAAAATGTCATCCATCCGTCCAGCTCCCGCTTCTCGGCATTGTAAAGTGTCCCCGTTTATATTCAAAGAATTAGCAACTGCTTCTCACGTTTTCTTGAGAGACGATACGGTTCGCCGGGCATTACAGCCACCGTATACAGGTCCATTCAAAGTATTAGAACGTTCTTCTGACGGGAAGACATTTACACTAGCCATGAGAAATACTAGAGTTGTAGTGAGCGTAGACAGACTAAAACCAGCTTTTATAGATCAAAATACTGACCCTGCCGTGAAAAATAATCAATTACACCCTTCGCCTACCAAAGCTTCTGATCCTACAATTCAAAAAGATACGGCATCAAAGCCTTTGCTTCAGGATAGTGAAAACTCGGTAAAACTGCCGTATACCACACGCTCGGGTAGACGCGTTAGATTTAAGAATTTAGACTAATTTCCTTATTTATATTTTGGATCTCTTTGTTTTGCTTCCTTATTTGTGTGTTTTATTGATCTTCGTGTTCTAATCTATCAAAGTAATTTCAATACGATTTTTGTAATAATTAATCATTGTGATTTAATTAAGGATTATTGTATCTTTCCCCGTGGGGGGGTGGTGTGGCGACTCAAACTTTCACACCACTAGTTTTGTGCCGCATCACTAAAGAAAAAAAACGGAGAGAGATGTCATCCTGCTTGTTTTTTTGATACATGTGATGCAATGATATAATTAAGCATATATCTTCTTTAGTTTGTGAATTAAGCTGATACCAAGAAACAGTGTGTACTAATATTAAACCAGTGTCTCTAAAGCAAGGATATTTTATTGTATTGACTCGGAGGTGTCACATACCTCCATATAGGTACCTACCTCAAAAGTTACCGACTAATTTGAAATAAGATAAGTACATAAATAAATAATCGGTGCCAATAATATTTCCTATAAGTATTTGTTATATTCCGGAATTATGTCAAGGTTTTTAAATAAATTCAAATTATAAACCATTTGAAAAATCGCGTTATAAGTAGTGGTTAGAAGCGAGTTTATCATCCCTAATTTCTATTTTTTTTCGTTTTAATGTACCCAGTGTCATTCTCACGACTAATACAAATCTATTGACATCACTCACATAAAAATACGACAAGCCGTTTAGGCTCTTTGGCGAGCCAAAGAGATATACATACACTCGAAAAACATTATGCCCCTTATTTCGCAGTCGGGTAAAAAGAAAAAAACATCTCTCGTATATTATTTCGAGTCGCATTTTCGGTTCATTACTCCATGCCTTAAAAGTTTATATGGATGAGATCGTTTTTAGAGATAAAATCGCCTTTTGGCCTAATTTCCTGTTCTATTTAATATTCTCTTTTTTGCATTTTTGCGGTGACAACACATAGTTTTGTATTGTATTATATTTTAAGATACTTATTAACACTGACCAGCCTGTCCATCTTCCAGCACGTATGGAAGCCATCAAGGTAGCTTGTGTCTTAACTTATTGTCACACTATCCTACCGGCAAATGTAGTCAACAAGTCGAGTCATAATAATCGGTGTTAATGTGAGTTCAATAACTCTTAACAAAGTGTTTATGATGCTCCCGAGACATACTTGAGATGTAACGAGCTCTAACAACCTTCTTATTGTTCTCCGAGTGCAAAACAAAGATACACACGACCCTAATTGTCTGCATCTCTACATTTATAGTTGCATTCAATATATCTTGACTAATTTAGACATCCATTGCGTTCTCTATAGCATCTGGCTCAAAATGGTGGCGAGGAAAAGTAGCAATGGATACTAAAGTTTCTCTAGATAGTTCTAGAAAGGACAATGCAATTTAAACGACTCGCTGCTGTGTTTCGGTATACATTGCTACTTCGGCATCGGTTTACTTTAAAAACATACAGCATAGTCATCGGTGGTTGTGGTGCAGACAAGAAATTCGCCCTTGTCAATGCCGCAAGGAAAACTCTTGGAAAATAGAATATGCTTTTTCTTAACCATTGCTATGTTTTCTATTGTTACTTTTAGGATTCTTAAAGGATGTTATCGTTGTATAAGAAGTATATTGTTTCTGTCGATTATTGAATAAGTGGATTGTAAATAGAGTAATAAATTGTTGGCTGTGCTCGACTACTACGCTTATGAATATTGATCCTGTCAAAAAAAATATTAAAAATAATGTAAGTATGTGAATTAGACGTACTAAAGAAGGAATGGGCACCAAAGAATATTTTTTTTGAATAGGAATTTAGCTGTAATACTAACATTTGCAATTTGAGCGGCCATTTTAAGTAACTAGGTACATAGTTGCCATCTGATCTAATCTAACCTCACAAATATTTAAAAGATCTAAATACTTTGGCCGAATGCCTTTGTTGTGATTTGTAAAAGGAACCTCAGATCGTAAATAATAATAAAATAATTAATTATTTGATACACAATAAATAAAGTTAAAGTGTATATAAAAGTAGGTAATTAGTGTTCTTAGAGAAGTATTTTTTTTTATTTTTTTTGTATATGTTACTATCGAACTACAAAATAGTTTCTCGATAGTTCATATTGGACAAATAGTTGAACAATTTACACTGTTTTAGTTGAATTTTTTGATTTCGTTGAAAAACACGCACATAATTAGTTGAATTTGTTCAACTCGTTGAACAAAAGTTGAACAAAGTGGATATAATCTTTCTTTCCGTAGTGGCTGCCTCATAGCGCAATCCAACGCAGAAACTTTAAAGTTTTAGCTCATGTGACAACAATACGTTGACGACCGATCGATAAAAAAGATATCTAAAAATACGTAACAAGATAAATTGTCAATTAATTATTCAAAGGATCAAGTTCTGCAACGTATCGGAGTTAAAATTAACGATAACAAGCCGTGCGTTCGTTATAAAACGCATACGAGCACCAAGTGTCGGAGAAAACGAGCGCTTCGCTATTACGTTACACGTTTCCTTTTTTAACAAGTTTTGAAAACATTCGAAGATGCCTTGCGGTGGTTGTGGTGACAGTGAGTAGAAAAACTTTCTAATAAAATTCCTTTTTTATTTATTTCAATTAGTGTAAAAAACGACATACCTACTAAAAATATATAATAAAATAAGTATTATATCTATCAATTTTCAACAACCTATATGGAGTTTCAAAAAAGATTAATGTTTAGGATATTATTACAAGTGCATGCATGATTATAATTTAATTCCGGTCAATTTATATTAGGTATATTCCTCTTGTGCTCGTATACTGACTGATTCCATAATTTGTAACAAGATAATTTAAAATTATCAACCATGCACACAAACATTCACGTGGATTTGCCAATTCCTTCAGGCCCATTTCGGTATTAACGCGCATTATTTCCCATTTAAGTTCAAGGTTTATTTACGTAGGTAAATGTGATATACTAATTCAATTAGTACTATACTAATTAAACCTACGGGTTCAGCGGCCAACTTCAAAAAATCTTCCAGATCCTATTAAAATATTCTCAAATTTCTCATTTTTCTTCGGTACAGAGGATTAATTTTTAAATCAGAATATCTGAAAAAGCTGTGTCGGCGACTTCGGTGCGATCCTTCATTGATTCGAATTAACGTAACTCTCTATTCTAAATTCATCTAAAGACTCATTTATTCTCGGTAACAGACAATAATTCTGTGCATATAATGCCAAAAGACGCAAGTAGCGTCTGAACTAAATAAACAATAGGACACTTCTTAAGTGAACAAATTCAGTTTACAGAACCTAAAATTGTATTGCACGTGCATCGTATGTTTACAAAATATAGCATTTGATCCGTTTAAAGTATTTGTTCAAAATTAACTCAGTAGAGTGCTTTAGATCGATTCGTTGTTATGGATTATCGTGCTTAGAAACGCGATGCCAAGGTTGATTATCAACGCGTTGGCTATTGTTCGTAATTACCGAGTAATCAGTGCAAAACTCGCGTGAAAATATGAGTTAATGCAAGTACCTTTAGTGATGCCGCTCGCGGTAGTACGAAAATTAATAATATTTAAAGTTCTAACACCCATCCTAATTCTAGTTATGGTTCTTGACTACGCTATTTTTTTATTTACTTTTATATTTTGTGTGGTGTGTGTGTTTGATTCAATTTATTTTATAATACGGGTTTGAACACATACAACTTTCAGGTACGTGTGAGAACCGGCGTTGTAATACAAAATAAGGTCAATCAATCAATCAATCAAAGCGGTACGTCGAACAAAAACTGGTAAAACACAAACTTTTCGCTTGAACACCAGTTCTAACCGAGTATCGAATGCGGATCACCATCTCGGATATCGAATCGAAAAAAGATAATATATAGGTACTTTACCTTTTTGGTGGTCATGATTTCTTCTGCTTAGTGCTTGGTGGACTATATGTATTCGATTTGTACGAAGTATATATCTCTATAGGGTAGTCTTATGGTCTTAGTTAACTTTCAGGCCGTGCAAATATTTGACACATGGTTTTTAATTCTTATTTATCACTCACAGAACAGAGTAAAAATTAGTAAGAGAAACATCGTGCGTATGATGCCGAATTGAGGACTTTAATCCGGCATTCGATTTATAAACCATTTTTCAAAAATATGTGGGTCCACCTCAAATACTTTGAATCTCTTTTTGATCTGAAAACTCATTCAATTTCGGTCCAGGCGTCTCCGAGGAAACGGGGACCATATATAATGTATAAAAAATATTCCAACATTCTCCTTAAAAATGCTGAGATCTTTTTTTGGCTTGGTATGTTAAATGTTTCTATGTAACGGAATCTTTAACCGACGGATTGATAAAAAAAATCATAATACTTACGATGATAATGCCAAAATTTTAATAATTTGCACCCAAAAAACATTGGATTCCTGGTAAAAGAAACTTTTTACCTTAGGTTATTCTTCTTAATTTGTCATTAAAGCGTGTTTTTAGTTTTTTAAGTCGTTCAAATTGGCATTATCTAAATTCTACAGATTGCAAGTGCAGCACCAGCCAGTGTTGCCAGACGTGCAAATGCGATGCAAGTTGCTCCTGCACGTGCAAGAAATCTACTCCGGATGCAGAGAAGACCAAGAAGTAGCAGTACAACATGCAGCTAACTAAACATGTACACAACAATTAGGTTATTAAAATCTTTGAATTAATGTTGAGTCCAAGAAGGCATAAAAAAAATTATAAAAAAAGAAATCACAGACACTTTCATGGGAACTCAATAAGCAATTCCGATATTTTATAAAGTTAGTTTGTTTAAAGAGTTTAAATAAATTTTAAATCTATATCGTATAGATTTCTGTCTCCGCTCTTAGTAATTTTAAAGCTGTCACTAAGACACGTAACCTCGAAATACTAAATACATACATTATTGTCTCATCAACAGTTTTTTACATATGCATGGCTAGTAATAAACAATAAACTAAATTGGCAGTTATTTTAATGAAATCCATAGATTTTTCCTTATAGGTAAATAATGTTATATACTGGCTGTAAACAGCGAGAAGATAATTAATGGGTAGTTTATGTTACAAGAACAATTTATGTAATTTCATTACTTTTTATCCTCAATAAATATTATTTCAAAAAGCACATCTAGTATGTAAAGTACGGTAAGTATTCGCTTTTGACGAAGAAGAGTTAAGTTGGCTTAGCTTAACTCTGAAAATTCTTTGTTGGGCAGACTTGTTTTAAAAATATTTCAGTCATTCGTCTTTGCAAAGCTAAACTATCTTAAAGCTGCTAAAAGCCAGGCTTCGGAAATAAAATAAACAATACAACTGCATCATTTTCTGACTTTTCCTACACTTTGCAGCTATCGCCTATTGTTTTTTAGAATTAAGAAATTTAATCAATATTTATAGAATTTTACAGTAAACATGAATGCTGCTAAAATAATGCGACGTGTAAAAAATACATACATATTACATTCACGCGATAAATTGTTGCTGATTTATCATGATAAAGGACTTGTTTCATTTTCGATCAGGACGGTGTACGTCTACCAAAAAATGCCTTAAAATGTGGTTAATACGCGTCAGTCACCTCCTTCATTGTGTAAAAAAATATCTAAATTATGTGAATAGTAGTAATAAAATGGGAATATTTTGATGTTAAATAAATTTTGTACACTACGATAAATTACGTTATTTTGAATTTGGTTGATCGCTGACGTATTTATTGTATCATGTACACTGTCCTGGCCGGAGCTCCATACATTTTTGAAAAAAGTATTTTACTCGTAACCTTATGATTTAAGAAAACTGGTAATCCTTCTCATAGCTGAACATAATTATTAAGATAAGTGCCTTTATTACTATAAACTAAATGACCACGACAACAAAAAACTATAGCTAACTATAGAAAGATTACCCATAGACCTTATATTATTATTATATATATTATTATTATTATATTATAGATATTATCATATTATTAATATTATGTATTATTAAGACTGATGTAGAATTGTAGATGCACCTAGGGTATAGGGAAATACTTCTTTCAACTCATGCAAGTACCTGTAAATAATAAAACAATTGCACTTAAATATCTTATCCGTTATAGTTTATCTAGTAATCAATTGTAAAACAACGTGTTAATAATTTTACGAAGATTATTTACTTACATTGATTGTAATATAGGTACTAACAATACCTACTAATGCTCTCAGGCTTGAGAAAAAAGTTATAGAAAACACGACAATTGTAATATACAATCTAGAAGCATACAGCAACTGCTTATATTCGTATACCTCAGCTCTACTAAGATGAGAGAGATATCAAAATATTATATATACAGTAAGTATATCAAAATATTATAGATACCTATACTCCGACTATCTGAAGGAATGCGTAAGTAATAAGTAATTTAACTAGATAATTCTGTGGCCTGGCGATCATAATAATTATGCGCGTTTATAAAAACATCTTTACATATAGAAACAAACATTCAAACCCATAAAATAATAGACGAAAGAAAACTTTGTCACACACGAAACATAAACGTTTCGCTCGCTGAATCACTTACATATACTAAGCGATTATTGCGTTGCCTTGTTTAGGCTTACTTGTAATTTATAATGTAGTAAGTAAAGTATTGCCTAAGTGGGTACTGTCCTTAGGAACGTTCTTACCATGAATATCTATAGAATGGCACTCACAACCTGGTATGCAGCTGGTCTTCCATGGCGTGTCGGAAATTATATCTGAAAGAATAATAACAAACCTTTAAAATAATTTTGGCTCGTGGATGATACTTTTTTAAATCAGTTAATAACAACATGAAGTACCATATTTACATTAAGTACCATAATCAAAAAACCGAGAGGTAGTAAATCAAGGTATATATGGTCTCTATTTAATTTCCTTTAAATGCTTCCCTTCTTACAGGTTCTGAATTTTACAGCAAGTCTTTGGAAGACATGAGAATCACTTCAATCGGTACCTCAACACATTCAAACCTTCCCGACAAATACAGTACTGCAGTACAAGTAAGTTGTAGGAAAAGTATAAATGAATCCATCTAAAACGTTAGAAGGCCTATAATAGAAAGCCTCGCTAGTCAGTCGCTAGTCAGCCTTGTCGTGCTCTGCCCGACCTTGCATTTTCATGCAGAATGCACCACTATTATCGAGACGTCAGTGCAGGACTCATTGAATACTCAAAGGATATAAAAGAACATGAATACTCAACTATATTGTTCTTCTTTATGCTAAGATTATAGACAGAGTGATCCCAATCATTTTTTTTTATCCTACACAGCTAGTCATTTGACCACACGACCACGACCACACCACGACCACGGAAGTCAGCGATACTGTAGCCCTGAATGGAGCATGCCTACTCTGGAATACACTGGCTCTCAAGGAAGGATCATGTTGATGATATATCAAGTCATTCGATGCGTCTGTCTCTATTTTGTCCTCCATGTGATTTCATTTAGATGTTAGGCATTGGGCTAAGGTTATGATAATTGTATAAGCATATTAACTGATGACGTAACAGTTCGAGATGTAATGCACATTTCAATAAATTTTCTATACTTACACGGTCTTTCTTCAATAGTTTTCATTGTTATGCTAATCCAAATCCAGTTAAATAGATGAGGACAAAGTTAAAATAATTAAGATAAATATTAAATTCTGTAGTAACTAAATGTATCGTGCAATCTGGCTCTAAACTCCACGTTGAATAACGGGGCACATCCGATAGATTGATTTCCTAAGATTTACTAAACATCGCAAGAAAATCACCTTGACAACCACTGCTAACTCACAAAAAATAATAGTGCTTAGCCATAGTAAAAATATTGTCTAACTTGTTCTGTAATACCTTTACTGCAGCAAGTACAAGATTATCCCAAATGTTGTTTTTTTTTCAATTAGAGCACCTGCTCTAATTGAAAAAAAAAACAACATTAATACGTATTAATATTAACATCTGCTACTGATATTTATGGGGACGCTATGGAATAATAATGAAAAAAAAGAAATTAGGATCTAAGAGCACAAAAAAGTTGTTTCTGGATTTAAGTCACTCTAACTTTATTTAGTACATACACCAAAAATATGGTGTAGTGTTAGACAATATACAAGTATCACCTATATCTAGTCATCTCAGTATACAATCAGTCAACCAAATAATTAACCGCGCCCAGTCTACGAAGTGCATCCGTAAAAAAATCAAGGTTTCTTTCCAGTTACCTTGCACTTGTTCTTGTCAACTGTTTTTCAGCATTACTTCAGTATATAAACCAAGTCTAACGTTAACAAATTATAGTGTGACTAGCGTCTTCTATCTCTTTAGAACCATCCGCCAAAAGTTTTCAAAATGCCTGCTCCTACAGAAACTTGCAAAGGTATGTTTTTGATGATACTGTCCTACATCATAGTATTTTCTTTTTTATCGTTTAATGAAAAGAAACCTATACCTACTTAATTCATTTCTTTTTTTTTACAATAAATTTCAGATTTCAAACTTTTATTTTGTTATGTTGTCGCAATTAATCCTAGGATCGGAAAGTATAGCACCATTAATTCCCTGTGAGTTTTGAACTGTGTCAATGAATTGACTGATTTATAATTTTCTTCTTATACTTCAAGATTCCTCGTGCAAAGATGACTGCAAGGACAACTGCGGTACCAGCTGCGAGACCAATTGCGACACCAAATGCTCTTCCAATGAAGGTGAATTTGTCATGGATATCTTAAATATTTTCATTTGAAGTTTAAAGCTTTTAGAACATATGGTTGTAGTAATGTAAGATATAGATTGAGACATTTCAGTACTATAAAATATCAAGTTAAATCAGATTTTTTTTTCTCTTTTTATTTTACTTACGAATACTTATACATACTCACATAAGATGGGCTACTAAGCCTGGAGATGTTTATTAATGACTATTGTGAAAGTTGCTGTTGGAAGTTGATTTTATGTTAATGTCATTATTATTTGAGCTTAAGTATTATTTTTCTCCAGGTGGTTGCTGCTAAAGGATTGCTTCTACAGTAAAACGATTTTGTCTTCTTGTTAATTTCGTTTTTGTCATGTAATAAAGTTTTTTTGTTCTCACTACAAGTATCTTATAATATTTACTCGTTTATCTAAATGCTAAGCAATTAACGTATTCAAAAACTTTTTGTTACATAAATTAAGGGAGGTTTGATTATTAGTTTCGAAATCAAGTAAGCTTAGTATTAGATAATACAGTAAGTCGAAGCTCATACGGTAGGGTTCCCGTGCATATCCAAATTTATTTTATTTTTCTTTATATGGTACCTATTCCTAGTTTAGGTTTTGTTTTGACTGCCTAAAAATCGCAGTAAAACATCCAAAAGACTACCTAGCATTTTTAAAAATTATGACTAAAATATTTTGGCTATACCACCGAAAAGCGCTGATATAGCCAAAGGAATAAATAATAATAGAAATTATTAAGAGAAGCTGTGCCGAAAATATTTTTTTTTTTAATCCGTTAATAAATAATAATTATTTTTCAACAAAAATACAAAATGAGATTCTTTTCGAATCCCAGCTTCAGACGCCTGATAATTTAAACTTGATTTTTAAAAGGCGGCGGCGTGGCGATTGCGGTTATATACGAGTAGATGTGAACTAAGCAAGTCTGTAAGTTAGTTACGTGAATCTAAAATACATAATCTCAGAGCAATTATAGATAGCCTGCAATCATAATACGATAAGAGCTCTCCAGACGTAGACGTCAGGACGTCAGGTCAAAGTTTGACCTGTAATTATATTTTACCGTAGGTATGAGTCATATGTGCATTGGGATACTAGCCGTCTTACCACAAAATATTTGGACATGCCTTAGTCAAGTATGATGTTTTGATTTATTTTGTATTGCAAATCCGCACTTAACACATATTTGGAAATATTCATACCCAGATGATTAAGTTTAAACAACTGCAAACCCTTGTTATCCAGTATAAAATATACTTTTTTAATGTTTATTACTTGATTTCTCAGACACGGCTAGACAAATTTGAAAAAAAAAATAATTTAAGTACCAGATCACTAGGATCACAAAGATAATTTTACTGTTTGCCAAAACAATATAAAATGCCTTTATCCGCAGCGTAGGAGCGGCAAATTTATTTCTAGTCAGCTTTCACTAATCGTGTTTCGGTTTTCGCTTATATTTACTAAATTTGCCAATGTGTAGAATAAAGTTTTAAAATGTAATTTAAGAAGTTTTTCTCCAACAAGTATCGATCTCAAGACCTCGAATAGCGCTTTTAGCTTACTATTTCACCTTATAGTTATTAAGATATAAACCTCATTATTTGTGATAACATAACATAGTGATATTACTCCCGGGTGAGTTTCGATCCACTCATTATTTACTTGAAGAAGATGAACTTATTCCAATAATATATTAAAATCAGTATCGAGCTATATGATAGCTCTATGAGATATCTAACCTTTATCTAAATTCGAAAATAAAGACGATTGTTTTCACGAATTTTTGTGGAATATTAACTAGTCTCATAATAGTACCTACATATAAGTATACCATTGTACCACATTCTACATATTAAGTGGAATCAATCGTATAGAAATTAGTCGAGGGTCTTTCTCTATATAAGATATTATAGAGGTTCCCTTATATAGATAGATTATTGAGGTTCTATAAAGGTGGGTAGGAAATCAACCACCATCGTCCACGATCCTAAGATATCATAATAGTTTTATGAATTGAGAAATGAAAAATTCCTCTCAGTAATTTATTGCGCTTGTGTTACATATTATATAACTGTCTGACTGTCTGAGTTTGAGTTAAATAGCAATAAGATATATAGAATGTACTTTTATTTACATAAACTTAAATAACATTTTAAAATATTACTAAAACTAAATTAAAATCTAAACTAAACTAAAAATAATCTAAAAGGCCTATTGAGGTGGAGGGAAAGGTGCCCAGAATGCTGGCAGCATTGCCACGTTGAATCGCAATGCTCAATTTTTGGCCGAAATAAATGCCAGCACTCTGTATACCTGACGCCTCCACCAAACGCTTTGCCCGGTCTTTATAAAAAGACATGGCGGATGGCCCCCACGAACCTAGTGTCTCCACTCCAAACGGCACAAATATATAGGTCCTATCTAGACCCATATATTTGCGCCGCTTAAGGGCTTCGGCTTTAGCCGCGGCAGCGCCAGCTTCAACCGTGGTCGTCGGAAGGTGGGACGGAGTCAGTGTATCTACACAGGTAGCATCCCACGCTAGGGGCCGTCCCACTCTCCAAGGGATAAGGGTCATACCGTCGGGTCTCTTACCGTCGTCCCGCATAAGTCCATTGGGTTTTAGGACCGATGGGACGCCAGCACTGACTAGAGCCCGACGGATGATACCATTCAAGTCGGCGTGTCGCGGAATGCGCCCAGCACTTTTGACACAAGATAGTGCGTGGTGGCCATATTGGTCCGCCATGTTACCGCAGCTGCACCTGTGCGAGACCTGGCATACGGCTCCTACTCTAACTGATACAGCCACGCGGAATGTGTTATTATAATAGGGTGCCAATATTTTTTGATGGTAGTGTGTGTAGCCAAAGTCCGGATTCCCAACGGGCAGCCGCAAGAAGACGGGCACGCTCTGCCAAAGTGCTTGATGAACTTAAAAGATTTTCATACTCTAATAGACAGAGCGGCCCATCCCACTGTCGTTGGGAAGACGGATTCTTTGGTAGGGATCCGCTCGAGCAAATTGTTGGCCAGCTTTCCAAAGCCTCAGCAAGAAAACTAAACTGAAAATTTGAAATTGAAGAAGCTAAAATGTCTCTAACAAGTTTTTGCGAGCTATGGGCTGATGAAAGAATAGCTGGCAAAGACACAATGGAGATTTTGCGAATGCCTAAGCCTCCAAACCTTACAGGCAGGGAGGCCTGGCGCCATGATCGGTCATCGAAAGATATATTGAGAATGGCGGTGAGCGCATCCCTTTGAATGCAGTCAAGCTGATGTAAAAGTATCGTATGTTTCCAAAGCTGACTGCATCTAAGGGAATACATGAATTTTGGCACTAAAACGCAATATAGCATGATGAAAAAAGCTACATGACTATTTATTTTTGAAGGCGATCTAAACAGTATCGGAATAATTTAATTTTATCATCAACAAAACTAGAGAGAGATTCGTTGCAAATAGGTGAACCTAGCAGGCGAAGAGATTCGTTATTAAGAAGTTCAGTGCAATTTGATTAAAAAGGTTCTAAGTGTCTAATTTATGGGCTGATGAATAAGTGGGAACGAAAAGTTCGCATTTTGAAAAATTCAGTGTAAGGCCTATTCCAAAAAATTCATCGGTTAATAATTTCAGATCATTATAAACTGTTTGGACGTCGCCTGCTAGAGTACTGTCGTCTAAGTACCATGCGTTGAATTTTGATCCTAATCTCTTAATAATAGGGTGAATAGCCAAGCTAAATAGCGCCGGCCCAAGCAGATCACCCTGCTGGCATCCTACTTCCGAAGAGATTAAATTATTTTTATAAACTAATTTAGATGGTGTACCATAGCACTGTTGGATAAAACTGTAAATGTGGGGGGCTTGCATGCACCGCCGCCTCACAGCCACCGCGAGATCCGAACCCCAGTTGCAGAGGCTGGAACTCATTGCACAGGGCATCTTTAATGTTTTTACAACGTACTTTGGCAGCTAGACGACGGTACACGGTACCTACGGCAATCGGTCGAATGCCTCCGTCTTTTTTTAGTAGTGCACATAGGTTGGCACCGTACAAAATGTCTGTTATGCTATCATGTACCTTTCCCGAAAGCATTATATTTACCAAAGCCGTAAGCTCTTCTATAAGGGCATCTCCCGTTTCTCTGCAGCCTGCTCCTGTCAAATCTTTCAGGTGTTGCGGTGTGAGTGAGTCGAGTCCGCCGGCAGAGCCGCTAGGGAAGGAGCCTAGAGCATAGACTATATCGTCGGTTGTGGCTACAAGAGAATCAACATTTGGTTGATCTGAAAGGATTGTATTAGCTGGTGAAGATGGGTGTTTTTCCTTCAGAGCCAGCAGAGTTTCGGGTGTGTCTGGTGCTATAGATTCCGTTGAAAACAAAAGTCTTGCCGATCCTCTCATATCCCCTTCAGCCATTTTCTCCTCTACTAAATTAAAAGAGGGTGAATTTTTACGACGCATTGGACCTGAAAGAGGGCAAGAGAAGATCGGACAAGACTTCGAATTTTGTAAGCAATTTTGTTTGATACGGCTTTATAAAGAAGTACTGCCAGATGAATCCTTTGCAATATATAAAATCCTGTAAGGAAATGTCAGCAAATGCTCCCAAGCTTCCAGGGAGTTTGTATTATCTGTAATTATAACGTTCTTAATATCCTGTAAGAGGCAGTTGGCTGCGCTTACACGAGCACCACGTGGGATTCTTTTGATTATAGGAAGATTGTTCTTAAATTTTGAAAGAGTTAGCCAGAAAGTTGAATTTGTTGTAATACGATCGATACTTGAATGTGCTTGGGTTCTATGAATTCTACTACTGTGTATTTTGAGACCCCGTTCTCCTTTAAAAAATCGGGGCTGGGAACACTGCTGACATTGTATCATGTTTTCCACTGGAAAATTTTGAATTTGGTTCTTTGTGGCTGTATCCTGTACATTGGATGTTATAAAATTAGAAATAAAAGTTTCTTGAGGCTCCGGCGGGTCAGGCAGAGGAAGCTGCCGCCTGCAACTCTGGCCCACCTGTGGCGGTGGAAGGGGCAGATTGGTAGGCT
This sequence comes from Ligdia adustata, assembly GCA_947049295.1. NCBI lineage: Eukaryota > Metazoa > Arthropoda > Insecta > Lepidoptera > Geometridae > Ligdia > Ligdia adustata. The sequence continues at coordinate 4,879,201 of OX346233.1, forward strand.
TGCGGGCTGTAAAAAACATCTTCTTCTGCTGAATCAGCTGACATCCAAAAATAATATAGGCATCCGCATCATAAACAAACAAATCACCCGCGCAAGACAGGCCGCGCAAAACATCAATATACTTCAGTGTTATTGGATAGTTACAAACATTGATATTACTTCATTGGATAGATAAGATGGATTCCGCTCTCTTATTGGGCTCTTGTATTCACTGTCAGGTTGGTTGCTAGGCGAAAAAAAACAGCGTGGTGGATATTCTGAAAACTTTTCTTCTTGAACTGCCGCGCAAAATAGCGGCACCTGTTCAAGTCACTTATATTGATATCAATTTGTGGAGAAGCAATTTAGCCGTTATACATCACTACAAACAATTTTAAAATTTATATTTAGCAAGAGACAATTCAAGGCAGGACATGTTCACACTCACGTCAAAATATTAGTAAGATATATTGAATATTTAGAACAAATGTTCTAAACAACATATTTAACATGTTTCAACATGTTTTATTGTTTTTTAGTTACTATTTTATTTTTAGATATAATATTACTTGTGTACCTATACCAATTTCTTGAGTTCTAGGTACGAGTATGGAAAGATAACCATAATATGATCCCGACTTCAACGCTTTACAGATTAAGAGAGTCATCGTTCAAAGGCAAAAAATACTAATAGGTATATACTTAGGTATCCTGTGATCATAATCATCATCATCCAGAAGACGTCCACTGCTGAACATTAGAACGACATTCCGAACGACAAGCTGTCAAATGTCAATTGCATCCGCTGGTTACTTGTGACATTTACTATGTCGTCAGTCCTCCTAGTGGGAGGCAGGCCTACCTACGCTCCGTCTTCCGGTTCGTGGTCGGACCTTTCTTCCCACCATCAGTTATCGGTTCTTCGAGCGATAGCCAGCCCAATGCCACTTCAGTTATGCTCACTTGCGCAAAGAATCTCCAGAAATCCTGTGATACCTAAATAGAGCGCGCCAGCGCATACTTTTTCTTAGTACAAATTGCTTTAGGAAATAATAAAATCAAAAGTTAAACTAAAGTTTGTGTTTATTCATAAGATAAGACAGTAGACCAAAAAGACTGTAATGACGAAAGTGACGCTGAAAGAAACTGGAAAGCAGACCTCGAGGAAACTAGATATGGAGCAACGTTGGCGCCAGCTGGTGCGGGGACTGTCTCGTAGACTCTCAGTTTCACGGTCCATCTTGAGAGACTAGCAGCAACCACCTGGATTAGAAAATAGTGTTAATCTCAAACTGAGGAACCTAGAAGAAAGCATGAGTTCTATGACTGTTGACAGTTTAGAAAAAGATACAACATTTCTCTAGCCCAAGCCCATTGTAACAATTATACATAATAACGAATTAAAAGTTTGGTTTGTTTTCACAAACTAACCTGAGTTCAATATTTTATGGAAACACATTGAAGCTAAATATAAAAATGTATGTATTTTATTTTAGAAGTCTTCCGTTAAAAACATTGCAAAAACATTACCAGTTGAAGAACAGTCGTTGCAGCCTTTATCCTTGCAGGCGCAGTTGTCTGCACAGGACCCGTCCTTGCACGAATCTGAATAAAAAACATGAATGACTCGTAGAAATACCCTTCAATGTTGCAAAACAAAACAAACATATTATAGATTCTAATCTCATAAGATAATCGGACATCGAAACTATAAGAATGATGTTTACAGGAGACAATGCAAGCATGCAAGTTAACACACACATTTCGATAAATTGACAAATCACAGCTAGATATATCCTGCGATAGAAGTAGCAAGCACCTTCATCGTATCATTTGATCATTATGTAGAAACAGATAACGATTAGTCAAGCTTCATTTCTCAATAAAGAAAATCGTCCTCTTAAAGTAACATATAGAACAATGCTGTAGAGAATGAGTTCTAAATACACGAATCATTTCATTTCAGTAAAATTTAGATAGCGTCATACGCTATCTACGAGTAAATTATACTTGTTTTTATTACCTTTGCAGGGTTCACAAGGAGCAGGCATCTTGACTGTGATGAATTTGATCCGAACTATTTCGGTATTCAATACAGATGAGGTTTTATACACTTGATTTATTGTAAAAACTGGTGGTAAGTAGAACAAGGCTGATGAAAAACTTTAATCTATTATTATATTATTGAAACTGTTTGACATAATAGGCGTTGGCGAGGTGATAAAAATATGACTTCAAAACCAACCTATGTATATAACTACACTTTGGCATCATATAACTACTGCATATGAATAAAACGCCAAACTACGTTATATGCTGTATATAATTAAATTAAAAGAGGAATAAATACAAATTTAGCTCAATGAAGAAGAAAAACTAAGCTATTAAGCTCCTAGAACTAAGTACTTACTCTCGTACTCGAAGGCTTAAAAACAAATAGTCTAATAGTCGTTAGAATTTCTGCCCGTAATTAAAAATATTAAAACACCTTAACACCTTTCTGATAAAACCCTATCGCTTGTTCATCGGTACTTAGGTATAAACATATCATTAAGATCTTGACCTTAGCTTTCGATAAACTAGGTATAGGGTTAGCCTTTATTAGAAGTAATGAATTCAGATCTTTATCAAATACGTTAAGTTGGAATTTTCATACAGCACTAAAGATGTAAAGATAATCCATATAAATACTCCTATTTTGTCTACTACTAGAAGGCAGCGTGCCTAGTACACTGGCGGTAATATATTTTTTCTATACATTTTTATATTTCTTCGTTTGTTAAAAACTAAGATTAAATTATAATTTATTTTACCTTAAAATCTACTCGTGAAATTAGTTTGTAAATTCATGAGCGCAAGTCATGACTCTATGAAGGTACCTAAGTTATTCAGTTAAGTTTCAGTTCAGCTATGTTATATACAAAGTCTATCTGAATAACTTAGCTATAAATGATATCAATTGAAATAAAACAATTTTATAGAATATTTGTTCTAGAAAATATAATGAAACAGTTTTTCTCAGCAATTCCGGAAGATTTGATCTGCGCCTATTACTTAATTGCCTCGGTACCGGCCACCGTTCCGCACGATCTCTCACTATTTTCGCGGAAGACCTCAGATGGCTTCCTATATTTTTGTTTATTGACCCTGGAGACTGATCAAGTTCCAATATTTAAGAGATAAACATAAAATTTATTGATATCAGTTGTATCCGGAAGGTACCAGCAACAGCAACTATGGCCACAATCACACAAACTGTTGAAGGTATGGATGATGTTTTGATTTTCTATTTTCAATATGATATTTGGTATCAGAAAAAAACGCACTTAGAACTCACTGACTTTCCTTTCTATTTCTATAGTTGTACAAAAAAGAAAGTAACTTACTACTCGTCCTAAATAAATCAAGTCAAATTTATTTCGCTTGTTATACGAAAAAATGATTCATAAACTACATTAATATTTACAGAAACCTTTACTTTCACCGCAAAGCCACCTAAAATGAAGATAAACCTGAAACTTCAACCAGCAGAACTGGACGTTTATGAGGAACAGAAGATAGGGCTTCAAGTATGCCCGCCTGACTGCGAAGACTGCAAAAGAATGATATCACAACTATGCCCGCCTGGATGCGAGGAATGCCAGAAGTTCAAGTCTTCTTCGAAATATTTAACCACGTCAAGTGCTAAAACTGTTCCTCTTATTTTCAAGGCTATTGGGATCATGTTAGCGATTTTGGCATCCTACATGATCCTTACAACAGACTCACATCTCTATTTGGTATTTTGGATCTGTTACTCTATACTTAGAAGAATGATGTCAAAATCTAAGCTTCACGAGAAAACCGAGTGAAATGAACAAATCATAAAAAAGATATCATGAAGTTTTTTGAAACTTAATTGAGCACGCAAGTTCCTATGTTTAAAAACACTTCTAAATTGTTTTTTGTTTTGATGTCGCACAAAATTATTTATTTTTATCTTAAGTAATTTTAATGTATTTATTTGATTTGTTGTTAGGTAATTACACTATTCAAACTGAACTGCTTTGTTTTTGATCAACTCATAAATGTCCTATAATAATTCATTTGCTTAGTTGAGCAGTCATTTTATTTTTCTTAAGAAAGGCCCGATTATTTCTGAATTAAGAAGATACTGAGACTGTTTGAGAAATATTAGGTATCGTTAAGTTATTTCAAAACTACGTACAGTTACAAAGTATCGTCACGGTCCATATCTAACTAAACAAAGGCTCGAAAACATTCTCAATGACTCACCTTCCGATAAAAAACACCTTTTGCACGCCTTCCGATAAAAAACCTGATACTATCATAATAAGTGCAAAAACCGCGTCTTGTAATTTTGTAATCAACAGTGAACCGAAATCTTATTCGCGGGAAAAAAATCGACCTGAACATTTGAACGCAGGTAACCAACGAAGGGAAAGGCGGTAAGGGGTTTGCCAATGAAATAGAAAATTGAGGTATTGATACCTCTAATTTGTTTGACGACTTCACGCAGGGTTGCTGATAAGTAACTGATGAGAAACATTCAATGACACATTTTTTTTAACCTTACTGTTGAACACGGGTCTTAATGTAGAAGCCAAATTCACTAAATTTTATTATTTACGCTCAATTTTGGTGCGTATATTGAGTCCAAAGCTCAGTTAACTGCCAAAAAGCTGGGTATCCTCTCAAAGGTGCTGCGATACTTCACATCGGAACAGTTGCTCACTCTGTATAAAGCACAAGTTCGATTGTGTATGGAGTACTGCTCGCATCTTTGGGATGGATCAGCAAAATTCCAGCTAGAAGCGTTGGAGCTTGTCGAAAGGCGAGCTAAAAGACTTATAGGTAACGATGCTCTGGCCAAAGTTAAACTTCAAAGCCTCGAGCATCGTCGAAAAGTGGCTAGTCTATCGGTCCTTTATCGGATACATTTCGGGGAGTGTGCCTTGGAATTTCATGAATTAATTCCCCCATCTCCATTCTACAATCGGACAAGTAGAGATACTGTAAGGCGCCACCGGTTCATGGTAGAGGTTCCACGGAGTTGCACTAAACGCTTCGGGTCTACATTTATTGTGCGAACTGCCAGGTTGTGGAATTCGCTGCCAAGTTCTCTATTTCCCGATAGTTATAATCTCGGTCTCTTCAAATCGCGAGTGAATCGGTTTCTTCTAGGCAAGCGCGCTACATCCTAGACCGCATCGTTACTTTACATCAGGTGAGTTGCTGTCAAACGCAAGCCTATCGACTATACAAAAAAAAACTCTACAACCAGGAGATTTCTATACGATACTTTTTCTTCACTGTTATTGTTGAAAGTACCTAAATGGAAAATCGTAAAAAAATCTACAGATGATGTTAAATCAGATTTAGTAGATAATTAGACTAATATAAACATATAATAACATAATTATAATCTTTATATCACTTAACCCAAGTAAAGCTCCGCTTTTGAAGTCCTTGATAAGACTCTGTATAAAATAAGTATCAGATATATCAGATCAGTGACCTGCGCTGGCGAAACTAATTGGTACGTAAAAACTAAAATTGTTGCATCTCTACTCTTAGGTTAATGTTGAAGACCTTTTTACCATGGAAGACAAACTAGATGACACTGTTTTATCACCGTTACAGGTTTCAACGAATGACAGATATTATACTATGTGCTTACAATATTTCAGTTTCTTTTGAAAAATACAATTACAAAACTCTCACCACACAAAGATTAGACACAACAGCCGGTCAAAAAGTGATCTCTTCCAGACAATCTTTGAGATCAGATGGTACGACGTTCTAGAATTAGAGTCTTATAACTATACCCTATTATCTATAATATAAAAATCAATCGCTGAATGTGCTGCTAAGCGTAAATCTCGGGAGCAGCTGAACCGATTTTGCTAATTCTTTAGAAAAATCTTTTTTAGAATATTCCTTGAAGTACGAGGATGGTTCTTACTGAGAGATAAATTTAAAAAATGTCTGAAAAGATCTAAAAACAACACTTATCTATACTCCCATACAATCGAATCGTAATAATACTTAAAAGTCAATTTGAACTTTAATATGTTTTAGTGTTAGTCAAAATATTGAGTGGAGTTAGTTTTGTATAAATATTAATGTTATTGACATTTGTTAACACGATGGTAACATTTCTATCAAAGAATCGACTGTAAGATGGTATGAAGTTCGCCGGGTCAGTTAGTTACAAATATATATATGGTTGTTGCAAGACAACCCTAGCCTGATAGCAAAGAATTGTCGTGTCTAAATCTAATTAGAACCGTGCGATAACTTCACCAATAACTAGGTATTAGCGTTCGTGACAGACTTTCTTGACTTGGGCTAATATAACAGACGCATTACCTAGTTGATAGTATTAATAATTATCTGCGTTATTAATTATTTAGTTGCTTCATTTTCTTTTTGTTTTTGATTCGACGTAATACTCGTAGTTATGTACATTCACTTTCCGAGTTTTGATATTTATAATATTGAGTTTCAATAGGGGATAAAAACGCTCTAGATTAGTATCCAGAGCTTTTTTCAGTATATCTGTGAATTAATTTAGTGTAATATTGAGAACATTTGCGGAAACAGTTGGATAACATTGGCATGAAAAACGATTCAAATCTGGTACAAAGTAAAGTATTTTTTTTATCTCAACCAAACAGACCATTATTCTGCCATTATTTTGAAACACACAAAAAAAGCAAATAAACAAACGAATTAGAATCTTAAAGACCTGCAGCCGAGTCGCAGGTCGTCGAACTTGTCAAGAGAACACACAACCCGCTAACTTGGTAGCAAAATCCATTTTCAACCATAATAGACTACAGATAGAGTTAAAAATATAGATGGTAAATAATTACTGCATTTATCTCTGAATCATTTTGTATCAAGCACGTAATTTTAGCGTCGAAAGATGTTAGAAATGGCGAAGAGTTAGATCTGAACGAAACATAAGAGAACGACTACAAGCTGACTATTGCTTAAAATCTTCTTTGAGTCGAAAATAAAGAAGGTAATTATGGTAATTTAGAAGGTAATAAGGTAGAGGGTAGTAGTAGAGGTTCTATTGATGTAGAGTATACGGAAAAGAAGGACCCAAATAACTCATTTTTGACCGACTTATCGATATAGGAAAAGTTACTTATTTCGACCCGGTTTTTATATTCGTGACCCGATTTTTCCGAGGCGGATAAACCGATTGCAAAATTAATTTATTAAATTAAAATAATTTAAAATTCTACGCTGCCATCTGGTGGTGGGTGGACCACTTGGATTACATGTATTTAGATAATGAGTGGTCCATGGGTAATCCTACTATTATTTTTTGCTATGATTAATATATTTTATTTACACTATTCCTAGTGGAATTTTCCAGGGGTTACTGACGCACTTGGATATCAACCCGCGTCATTCAGTGAAACCCATCAATACAGCACTTGCGCTCAGATGAGCACTAAACACCTACACAATGATATCCTATTGGCACAAGTTGCGCAGGCGTGCAACCTGTTTGCTCCCGGCCTGCATCACCACTGCAACACATATCTAAAACTACTTCAAAAGTGTCGTTAACTTCAAGAATGGAAGCCGAAGAAGAAATATATCGTTTCTTAGCGGCAAGACATCTTCTTACACGCGAGGAAATGTAAGAATTCGTCTCATATTGTTTTACTTTGTCTGTATAAAATTTACCAAGTGCTGACATATCTGTTGCATATTTTCATGTTTACGTAATGCACATTTTCAGCAGTTTTCTTTATTCGAAATTAATATTACAGTAGGTTATTGTTGTGTGAAGGCCTTTATGAAGTTGAGCTATATTTTGGAATGACTTTATTTAATAATAACCCTCTTCAAGCATTTTTAGGTTTTTGGAAGTAGGTGAAAATTGTTGGGAATTAATAATCAATACCTAGATGACCTGAATCTTGCACATGCGCGAATAGCTAGATTTTCTAGGTATTGCGTCGTGGTATATTGTAAGTTTATATCGCTAATTCTAAACCATGCCTGATTCTGTGCCTATTATCATTAGTTTATAATTCACTTACAGGTAGAGTTTAGAGAACCGTCTCTAGATTAGTTCTGGTGGAGGTCCAAGTATATATAATTTTTTTCAGAATTACAATTGCATTGCATCACAATGGACGTTATGGCTGGTCGGTCAGAGTTTGTATTAAAATTTATGTTAACAGACTACCAAATCTGTCAGAAATGCAATCGAAATTATGGAACAATTTAAATAACAGACGCCTACGCGTCATTATACTTTGGACTTATGTTTTAGTAAGAATATAATTAGCTACTGAATAAATATCGAACATATCGCATCGGGTTTTTTTGCGTTTAGTGTCTGGCCCAACTCCAGGGGCTCTATTTTTGAAACGTTCTAATGAATTAATTACGCGCTAATGACGTCACTTACGAACTATCGTTCAATAAAGTCGCATTCTTGAAAATTCATACCCCTTGCTATCAATGCAAAATGAAATTCACGGGTGATTTCTTTCGAACATGAATCTTGTATTCATACGAGCGATCTCAAAAATAAGGCCCCAGCCCTTCTGATTCAAGCTAAATACTTCCAAATTCGACTTGGTTTGAGGCGGTCAGACCGTCACACGGGCGCAACAACCGGTTGATGCTTGTTTTTGTTTACGGCCCTCCGATCATTTTATTGTACATGCAGTAGTGGGGCTATAAATTGCTCAACTATCTCATTTTAGGCCGGGAGATGGCGATCGATTAAATTCAGGAGATTTCATTTTGACACGAACGACTCATTTCATCCCTGATGGAGTTAACCGAATGTAAACGAAACTATAGGTGGACCTTTACAACAATCAGGTAGGTACTCGTGAAAACCCGTCTTCTTAATCAAAATAAATGGAATTATCTCCTTCTTTCATAAACATAATATTAATAGCCTATGCCCGTACAAACCCAAACTGAGAGCTGATTATTAGTTGCATTCCGATTTGGCTTTAGCGCATTTATCCAGAACTAAATTTAAAACTTAGAAATTATCTTAAAAACATCGCGAAAAACAATCAATCTTTCAGTGGTAATAATCGCAGAAAACAGGGAAAAAATACCTGACAAAAATGTACCTGCCGCTACCATACAAATAAATCGTAATCACGTCAATCCCACGTCATCAATCAGCTCTTAGCTTACTTCACCCCTTCTTTGGCTGCGCAGATCCCCTCCAAAGTCAGTGTAAATCGCGTCAGAGCGACCTCCTGCACTACTCGACTCTCTCGATCCCACGTTCAGTTATTGACCCAACAAGTCTACGTCCCGTTGTCGAGTGCGCACGTCTTTTGCGCACTTCAGTCCACATCACAGCTCGGTCACATCAATAGCTTCTAGCATAGACTAGGCATTACAACAATGCCTGCGCCCTGTGAAGCCTGCAAGGGTGAGACTCATTTTTAATTTATTTTAATATTGAAATTCCTCTACCTTTAGTAATATTTTAGTCGGACTTCCAGGACGTCCAGTTTTCTGCAAGATCGTTTATTGACATTTTGGTCAGTTGTTATTTTGCCGGTGTTCTAATTAGTGATAACATGGGGTTTTCTATGATGATGTAATAGAAATATATTCTGTTGGGAAAATTAAAAGCCCGGAAAATTTAGGCAATACAATCAAAGTGAATGTGAATTTAAAGAAGTGAGAAATATTATTGGTTTATATTTTTACTAGTAGCTAACACCCGCGGCGTTGCCCGCTAAATAAAATATAATTTAAAGTAGTTTCAAACTTTGAACCTCCATTTGACCTCCTTAGGGATTTAATTTCCTAAAACCCATCTTAGTATAGTAATGAATACACTCTCCACCATATTATATAATCTCTAAATTTTACGACTCACACTTCAACAGTTTAGCCCCTACGTTATTTCCAACCGAATATCAGTCAGTCAGGACTGACTCTTTTACAAAATAACTCTTTTTTAGTGAATACTTTAACATTAAATTTAAAATAAAATTCTTACATCTACCACAGCTGGCGGCCTTACCGCTAAAAGCAAATCTTTGGTTGGTCATTGCCTTGAATAAATATTACTAAATTACAATTTTATCGTTATAGTTTGCTACATTTCGCTTTCCGTTCGATTGTACCCAAATAATACAAATATTGTAAACGTGATAGTTTGTATGTAACTATGTATGTACTCTTTCACACAAAATCTGCTGATCGGATTTGGATAAAATTTGGCACCAAAAAAGTTTACATAAGATCTTTTCATAGTTTCATGTTCTCGTTCTCGTGGGATACCTAATCAAATTACTGCGGTAACATCGCGAGGCGCAGTCTCGAATAAACCCCAACTTCCATGCGTTCATGACTCTAATTTATTCGTTAGCGTTTACGTTCGGATCCTAAGAAGTAATTCAGTATTCTGCGTAAAAAAAATGTAGCGGAACGTATCAAAATATAGCGTGGAACTACTGGACACGGTTTTCCCTGACGACGGGGAAATGTAGGCTATAGTCCGGCACGCTGTCCAATTTTGGAGTTGGGCATAAATTTATTGAAGTCAAATTATACAATAACATGAAACCCTGGAGTATTCGCGGCTTGACTCAAACACACTTAACAATTTTTAACCGACTTTTAAAATGCAGGAGGTTTATGTGTTTGGGCGAAATATTTTTTTCACGTTTAACTTATCCTTAAATACCGTTGAGACGATGTAAAAAAAACTATAAAATAATCAAAATGGGTTTAGTTCTTAAATCAAATAACTGAAAAATTGTACATGTGTCTGGTAAAAATCCTAAATAAATGAAGCAATATTTGTAGTTATTTCGTTTTGTAAAAAAAACTTTAATAACTGATTTCAATAAAATGTATATGTGCTATCAACCAAGCTTTATCTTTGCTACCAACTAGGCAAAGAATAAATAAAACGAGTTTTCAAATTCCGACGAGTTGAGGATTATAACAAATTGTCAAAAAAATGTATTTACGCATGTTACTGAAAAATATTGTCACTTTTTTACCGACTTTCCAAAAGAAGGAAGTACTCAATTCGACGAGTAACTATGTTTTTTTTTATGTTTGCTTCCTGATTTTTCGGCATACGGCTGGATCGATTTAAAAATGTTTGTTTAAACTTCTCGAGTAGTCCAATTTTATTTTTATTATAATCTGTAGAGGTTTGATTTTAAATCGAAATAACTGGAAAAGTTGTATCACCTGCCGTAATAGAAGACAGTAACCCTTTTTTTCAAACTTGTTAAAAATGATAAGATTTTGAAGATATTTGTATATTATTCCAGAGAGTTGTGGTGGGGGGGTGGCCGCCTGCGGGGACAGCTGCAAGTGCGGCCCGAGCTGCGCCTGCGGGCCCAACAAGAGCTCTACGACATCCGGTTAGTCATGATGCAGTACGTAAGAACGCTTCTTCCTTTTGGTTAAACTATAATATGTGCACTAGAACGAGATTAGATCAGATTTACTTTTGACAGAGCAGGGTTACTGGTTACTAATTAGTCACCTTTCTCTCACCAAAGTCACCATGCATCTAACAGTATGTTCCGATTGCCGTATTCATATTTAAAATTAAAAAAAAAGCCTTTATAGAAAGTCCTTGGTATGCTATTCTAACACTATTGTAGTAAGACAAAAATAAGCTGTTCCATAACGCGTCAACGTACAATTTTTTGTGCGGAACATCAGTTTTATTGTACGTTTTTTTTGTATCCAAAATTTGTAGATCTAAAATCTAAATTTCGTCTTCATGTCTCTAATATTGTCAAAGTCTCTGTAAAGAGATTTCTCATTAGTTACCAGGCAACCTGTATTATTAGCATGCTATGCTGACGCTTAGAATTGAGTGCTTCTAGCCGTCGTAAGTATTTATCATAAAAGGTTACAGTACTTGCCTAGTACTCATAGTTCGATTGATCGATCCACACTTGGTCTATCGAATAGTTCCCATGTGTCCCATGGAATATTAAATTACTTAATAAACTAAGCAGTATTTATAGATCCCATTTGTTCTATGGAAAATAACGATGTAATATGTCAAATATTAATCTTTTCTTTCATACTTTATCTATATTTTTAAACAATATTGGTTATATTAAAAACTTTTTTATTTTCAAGGAACATAGTAGGAATCTAGGAATGTTCGTATGTACCTACCTATTATATGTAATCAATACCTATAGGTACTTACTTTACTTACCCAAAGAAAGCTTCTGATATAAGTATACCTAGTCGTAGTTATCTTTTTGCCGCAGACTGCAGATCCATATTCGTATGGAGAACGGCGTTGAGAGGTAGGTTTCATTGATTTTCGTTTTGGTGTTTTCAAAATTACCTAATTTATTAAATAAAAATCATCATCGTCTTTATCTCACCACGTGAGGTCGGCAACGCATGTGTTCCTCTTCCATTCTACTCTATCAGCTGGCATTTCTTCAATCACTTACTTCCCTTTCGCACATATCCCTCCTTACACAACTTTAGTATATTAAATAAAGTATACTACATTATTTTAAGACAAGAATCATGCTCTAAGGTTTCGAACAACCGAACCAAGTGCATGACATCATATTTATAGCTTACAATTTTCACAACAGCACGTCTAGCGCCGGCTCATCATACGAAGGAGAATGCACTAATAAAATCCCCGAAGATCATGCTTGGTGGTCGCTTTGGTCGTCCTGCATATTAATGCGAATAAGAATGTCTCAATTGCGATACCTATTTATTAAAATTCAACTAGGAAAATTGTGGATTTAATTTTTATTTGCATGAATACTTTGAACAGCAAAGCAGAAATTACAGAAATTACATGCGTAAGCTTTCGAGAAGCAGGAGAGAATATGGAGAGGTTCCTCTCATTTACATCGTTACGTTCGCTTTGTATTGTATTATAAATCAGACGCTATATGAGCAAGATCGCTTTAAAGAACTTGATAAATTTTCAGCCAGGACGGTGTATTAATGAAAAATACATCAGTTGCCTACTTCATTGTGTACAAAAATATCTAAATTCTGTGAATGGTAGTGGAATTACTGCATTCCTGGAAGATTTTTGTATCCTAGGTTAACTCCAATGGTCACATTGGTATATTACCACCCCTCACAAATATCAAAAATCACATAACAAAAAGCATAAATCGGCTTTTTGGATTTGTGCGTTTTACGTGGAAATATTTTGGTTCGAAATTAGTTTTGTACCCTGTGATAAGTTTCGTTACCTATTTTGGATTTAGTTGATCGATTAAAGATTAATTATCCCTAACGTATTTATGGCATCATATAGACTGTCCTGGCCGGAGCTGCATACATTTCTGAAACATCTTATTTATTTATATGGCATCATCGCACAATATGCCTCTGATCGCAAAAGGTGCTTAATAGGGACTAATCCCTATATAATTAGATACAATTAAGTAAATTTTTATTTTTGTCACTAAAATATAATATCAAATAATAAATGCAAAAGAAATTGGTACAGAAAGCGATCTCTTCCAGACTACCTTTAAAGAAAAATATATATATATTATCCATGTCGTGTCTTATACTTTTTATTTAATTAATATAATTAGTTAACTTATAATATTTTTATAAAAATATATTCCTTCAAATTATATTTCAGGAAAAAGCGGGTGCAGCGGTGGGGGTGCTAAGAAATGTGGGTCTACCGCCCAAAACTAAAATAACTTTCCACGCTATGAATCTACTTTTTAGAATATTACAATATTACTCTTGTAGCTATAGTTTATTATTGTCACTTAATAGTTATGTAGGTACATAATGTAGGCTTTTATTATTCTGTTAAAAATACCGTAATATTGTGTCGTCATGAAATGAAATTTAAATAAGTGTTAAGAAATCTATTTATGGTGTCATTTTTAGCTAACTTCATAGGATAGTTCATCTCTGCTTAATGTCTATAAAATAAGTAATATTTACTAGAATAATTTATCACATTCAATGTTTGCGATTTAAATTTATTGTCGTGTTACGAAATGAAATGAAATTAGTACTTATAATACTCATTAGTGTAAGTGGAGTGCGGGCACGCACACATGCATAATACTGTCTATGTGTTAGTGTAATTAATAAATGTAATCAACTGGATTGATGTTTCATTTCGATCCATTTATCAATATATTGAAATTGGGTCAAAAATGCGATAATTTAATTTTTCTCTAACCTAGTTAAGTATTTTAATACTAGTGTTAATGATGCAGCTAAATATTCATCGAATACTTAATTTATCCTGAATTCGTCTTAAAGCGCACCGGAAAACCTCGTCTTACTTGTGTGCAGTAACCGTAGCGAAATTACATATTACTCTGTAAAAGTAAATATAAATTAATTCTTCGACAGAATAAACTTCATACGTATGTACGTAAGTATGAGTAGCAACCCATAGCATCCCGCTGTTGGGCATGGGGTCTCCTCTAGGTGAGTAACCTAGTTACTCGCATTAATTCGATATAATAGCAAAATGATTCTGATCATCCTACTACCTTTACTATTAAGACTCTAGCTCTTTACCCAGATTCACAATGAGTTTCCGCTCGGGTTCTAAAACTTTGCAATACGAATTTCGCGAAGCATGTAACGTAATCTAAAATATTAAATAGCGATTATTATTTTAGTTAAGATCTAGAATCGATATTCAAAGTAATAATTTAGGATCTTCTAGCAAGTTTTGCGTAATCCGTGTTGCATAGTTTTCGAATCCGAGCTGAAACTCATTGTGAATCTGGGTGCTGGATCTAGGTAAATAAATATATAAAGCGGATTCTTCGTTTAATACTACGACTTCAGTGTTACCTATGTAAAAATAAAAACACAAATATAAAACATAATTATCTTTATTATAAACGATATAATGTATATGAATACAATTTATTCATGGAAGCAATGTATGGGACTTGTTTCACATTACAATATTTAATTTCAACTTATTCCCAATCTTAAGTAGATTAGTTTCTAAGTTATCTAACTAAAACTTAGAATAACTAGGTATCTACGTACTAGCAATACGAAATAATAACAGCAAAATATTGAAAGAACAAGATATCTAAATGAGAATTAAACTACTAAAATAACGTTACAATAAATGAGTTCATTACAAAATCAAGATAAAAACAACTTAATTTTAATAAAAATATCAGTCTAACATCAGCAGACATATTCCACTTTTCAGTTAAACTGTTGTTTCAATTTTCAAAATGGAACCTGCATGTTGGTGTTACCATGATGATCTATACAAAATAATTGCAATTTGGATAAAAATCAAGAATATAAAACAGTGCCAGCTAGAAATTGTACAAAAAGCACCTACAACATGAACAATTGAAAATACATTTATTGATTTGTAAACATGTATATTAAATACGTTTTTGCATAGTTTAATATATCTCAAAATAATGTATAGGTACTTTCCACTATGAATCTAGTTGTACCTGATTTAGTAACACTTCAATACAATTCTTACGACTTTAATATAATAATTTGATTTGAACAATACAGAATAAATAGATCTCATTATACATTTCAACACACATCTTGTCAGAACACTTACAACGTTTAAAAATATATACAATCAACTATTCAATAGTAGACTATATCAAATGCACGTTTACTTCAATTCCACAGTTACACAAAGATCATAATCGTATCATTAAAGTCTACGAATAACCTATTACTTAGAACATATTCGTAGATATAACGTGATCAAAACTAACGCTAAAGTAGAAAATAATCATCAACATGGCAACCCTGAATCTAATATAACAAATATGACATTATCCGTTCACTTCACGACGACAAACTTACTAAATAGAACATCAACGTTTAACATCCTTATAACTAACATAATTACAGACCACATAAGTAAATGATCACTGGATTACATCACATTGGTCTTTATCGGTGTCCACACACAGGCTAAATACGAGTAGATACCCAGAATACATTTTTTTAAGTCTAGGTAAGAATATACTTTTAAATAGAATGCATCATAAAAGTAGGATAACGAAAATGGCATCAAAATTAACCAGTGTGAAAACACCGACAAAATAGAAACATGCATTACATCTGCCCGTTTGGCAGCAAGTTGACATTGACAACTTCTGATGACGTTGACATTATCACTCTCCCGTGGGAGTTGTCTATGGCACTGGTTCTTCATCAGTTCCTTCTTCAGAGTCGTATACTGGTGAGCCATTCTTCATTTGGATAACAGACTTCTTCCGGTGTCTGTGTTCTTTCTGGTCTTTCTCTATGACCCTGCAGAAATGATAAACATTAAACCTAAGTCAATTTAATCTTCATTTAAATGCTAATGCAAGATATAGAAGTTTGTAAAGATAGTTATAGTGTATTTCAATTTCGGTGCAGCTACTTTTCCTATTTATAAGTACTGCCATTACTCTCACGACCTTATTTAGCTTGTTTATAATTTTCAACTAACAATAAAATATTAACTATCTTTCTAAGCATTGTGTTTAGAAACATAACCAAGCATTTGGTTAAATAAGTCATAAAATATACACACCTTGCATTAAGTAATGGATGCAGAGCATTCTTGAGACTGGCAAACAGATATGGATACATCTGTTCTTGACTCGCCAACACATCTCTCGCTGCTTCCACAGGATCGGGTATACTTTCACTCTCAGTTATGGAACTCAACGGCTCACGAGCCATGGAACCAAGCGGGTCTTGGTTTATGGATCCGAGTGGCTCATGTGACTCGTCGAGCGAGCGTCGCGCGGGAAGGGTTTCTATGTTTGACGAGTCACAAGGTTCTGATACCGAACGGTCCATGTGGGAAATTTCTTTACTGCAATGAGATACATTTATTTGTTTTATTGATGTTAAGAAAAAATAAGCCAGTCAACATATTTATTCGATACCAATAACTTTTGTGTAGGCACTGAATTGTACAAACCAGAAAATTAAAACTGCTGACCGATTATAGTTGCGTTATTTTATAAGTAGAAACTGTAGCGGCCTAGTTAGACTGTTCCTCTAGACTCTCTTTACACCTATTATTAAATAACAAATAACTAACGTGATAACTATTAATAACTTTCTATTTCAGCGAGTGAATCGGTTTCTTCTAGGCAAGCGTGCTAGAAAGTTAAAGCCGCATCGTCGCTTTACTTAAGACGAGTTGCGGTCAAACGCAAGCATATTATTATCAATAAAAAAGAAGGCAGTTTAACGCAATGTTATAACGCATAATATGGTAAATTCAATTCTGTATACTTAATTACCTATATATAGGTATATGTTTAGTTACCCATTGTCTTCGCTATCGTCGCTGGGCGGCGAGGCGGAGGGGCGAGGCGCGCGGAAGTCGGGCAGTGCGCGCGCGCAAGAGAACGCTTGTAATGCGCGCTCGCGCACGTATATGAACGGACGGATTATACGAACGTCATGCTCTCTGGAATAGATAGAAAATTAATTTGTCAAAACTCCGTTTTAACTTATTTTTCATATATGGTAGATGATCTTAATTCGACCCGTATTGTTGACCACACACCACAGATTTAAAAAAAAAAAACCAATTGCATAAATATATTCATAATCAGCCTAATAGTTTTGTTTCTAAATCAAATTAAGTGTTTATTACAGGAGCCTGCCGAACAAACTATAACAAAACAACATGACTACATGAGAATATAAGAAAACAAAGCTAGTAGATGCAATTTTACATAAAAACCCTGCCCAAATAAAAAGCTACATCCTACCTGACTCGATAATGCGCCTTGAGACTGGATATAGCGGCGGCGTGGAAGGCTGTAGCAACGAACGCCCGCGCCGCGTCGTCCAAGTTCTGTCCTATCGCAGCCACTCCGTACCCGTTAGCGCACATAGCGTTGTAAGCGACTCGTCTGACACCATGACACGACCAACGGTGGAGGGATGACAGCTTGGATACGCTGCTGCGTCCTGAAAGAAACAGATGGTGTAAGAAACAAATTATTTAGTAAAAATAAATCTACTATCATTCTGCATAAATATTAGTCGTTTAGATTGGAGATTGAATGAACCTTCGGAATTGCTTAGCATCAGGTCCTAATGACAGAGTCTCTTAGCGATTGGTACAAGACCATTGTTTGATTCAAGCAAGAAACCTATTATCGCGTTCCAGAATGTAAAAAACAGCATTTAGCTAAAGTTATCAGTCGGTCCTGTTATAAAAGACCGGGAATTAATAGTCACAAAAAGAACCAGGATGCATGCATCTAAGTTAATAAATATTATTTAAAAAAAGTAAGAAAGAACAAACATATAAGATTTATTTATATTTTTTTCTTATTTATGACATTACTTTATTATATATATGTGCCGCTAACAGGCGTACCAAGGTAAGGCGATACTTACTATTAGACTCATCATTTTCCAATTTGTCCTGATATATAAATTTAACTCCGAGTGTTCTGCAATATGCCATCAGATGTAGGGGGTCCAATTGAGACTTCGGCTCGTGGACGTAGAGAGCTCCTAAAAGTAACAATAAGTTATGTAAGAACAATTTGCTGTGATAATTTTACACCACATATATAACATCAGATTTATGGCAAGGAAAAGAGAAATAGGGTACATAATAAGCATAATAATAATAATAGGGTATAAAATAAGGTACAAAATACAACGAGAGTAAAACATTTAAGTTCCCAGTTTACTACCAGACAGTTTACTAAGCTATCAAATAAGGGTGTATGAAGAGGAGGTACTCTCACTTTATACTATGTACTACATTTATGTTTGAGTTTTGTCTAAGATATTTAATATTCCAAATAAATTATTTCTTTTTACATTTAAATGAGCGCATTTTACTATATGGCCAAGCCGTGAAAATAATATTGCTGTTCCATTTCTAAGTTTATCAGCCGTCGATAAAAAATATGGAACAAATGTTTTTTTTATTTATTTCGAGTCGAGACCTTTGATTAAAAGTGATCACATTGACGACTCTTTTTTAGCTTCGAACAACCCTAAATGATAACCTTGTTTATCAGCCTATTATACTTATAAATGCTAGTCAACCTCAACTATTTTAACCATTCAGTGAACAGCGGGTTGGCAAAATCACGGAGACTTATTTTATTAATCAACACACTTACCAATACTGAAATGCATCCCCTTTGCTCTTGCATAGAACTGGTACTGATGCATGGTGTGTAGTAGCGCGATAGATTCCTGACCTCCGGATAGACAGACCAGAACCTTGTCGCCAGGCCTGATCATGTTGAATTCATGGATCGCCTGTAATAACAAGCTCCTAACGATTAACGGATTTAAAGCAAACAGATATTTATAGAGATATTAGAGAATTAACAGAGTATCTCTAATCAATATAAAATATAGTGAAATTATAGAAACGCCTCTGTCTTGGATATCTAATTTTTTTCTTTCGTCAAATGGTATATCATTTTGTATATGAATGAGTGTGCAGGTTGTAGTTTCTAAACCATCTTGACGAAACTTATACCGGTGCTATGATATTTTAGATTTTTTTAGTGTCGAGGATTTATGATAGGGGGAATCCCTATCATAAATCCTCGACACTGAAAAAACAACCCATAATATATTATTTCCCTCAAACATAGAGGATTTTTGCTACGGATGAATTTATTATAGCCGATTTCAATTTTACTTCGCAGGGAAATGGACACAGTATGTACATATACTGGGAAAATTACTTTCTGGTATTTTAAACCTTGTTATATAAGTATAATGTTAATGTAAGTAAAGTATATCGCGTCCTCGCGAACTCTATAACTTTAGGACTACGATTTTGACGATGACAGGCATAACTTCAGTCAGTATCGAAGCTTACCTCCACAGTAGCCTTCCATATAGATTTGGGCGGACAGTGCCAGTTGCCCTCATCATCGCACGTGAAATCAGTGAGAGAGGTGTCGCTGCAGGCGCTGCTGTCATCTTGCTCTTCCCAACACTTGAACAAGCGGCATTCCGACTCACTGGAATCAAATAGAAACTTCCAATGGGTAATTCGTTCAAGCGCCATAAGTCTGCAAGTTGGTAAGCTCTTTTTATATGACTTAAAAAAAGGATGACGTCACTAATTTGTCAGAATCTTTTTTGGCTATGTTCCCCAATTTACCAGCATCGCCTGGATTGATTCGGAAGTATTTTCTTTTGTTTAAAGAGTAGGCATGTTTTATAGTTGTTTTCTCATACTATGTAAATCAAAATAACTAAAAATAAATTCGCTGTATTTAAGTCAGCTCTCTCTTTTTTTTAAGTATTATATGTTGACACTAATTTAATATATGTCTATGGCCTGTCTGTGGGCTAGTAGTTTGAGTGATTGCATTAGCATTATTTTGTCGAGTTAAAATCATGCAGTACGATACACATAAAGTACCTACAATACTAATAGATAATGAAAACCGTTATTGTAGATGATGAAATGTTTTTTTAAAAATTAATACACGATTGATAACTGATCAAATTTATCACATACGTGCCTACTAACCTGATCTAATAAACATCACACATCTTAGGTATAAGGATAGGAAGGTAGGTTATAAATGAATCGTAAAAAAAACGCTTTTCCAGACCGTAGCAGGATTATGTGTCTTTATTTATTTTATGTAGGTAAGTAAACATATTTAAAACTTTCAAGTTTGGTATGAGCCTATTTCTATATTAATTAATCTATTATTTCTTAAATTAAGTTTAAAAATAAAGTTTAGTATTATTTACAGTCGTAATTCTAACAATACAAGTACGTAGGTACTCCCGGACGCGGCGACACTACCCGCATACGTTTGTTTTGGATTATTTGAATTTAATGGAATCTTAACGGCTATTGTTACTTTTTAAACCAACCTCCTATCGTAATAGCACCGCTCCTCATGTGAAGACCTCTGATCGGTGCCGTAGCCACTCGACCTGGAACTTCTGTCTGAGCTACTGGACGACGCGTTTGAGGAGCGGCTAGAGCGTTTCGACTCTACTGCTGTGATGGTTCTGGAAGGGATTGTGAGCTTTATTGCTACTGGGTAAGAGCGTATCATTGAATCTTATGCTCAATATATTAAACTTTGTGGGTTAGGTTTATGTATTTTTTTTGGCTGTATAACTGAGACCAAAGTAAGTACGAGTTTGAAGTATGGCGACATTAGTTAGTCAAAAATGTACAAAGCCGTCATATCTATGTTTACACTCATGTAGGTACCAATTCAAAAAGCAAAAAAAAAGAAAACAGTTTATACTTTCTATTTAAGATGGAATTAAAATAACTAGACTTCCAAATGTAAAGAAGAGAGTTATAAAGTAAGAAAAATAATAATAGAAGTTAAAAAAAGTTAAGTTATTCGATGGCAATTTAACAAAAACGATACATCCTAACAATCGTCGTCCTTATTTCTCGTTTAAGATTCTCACAATAGCCATAAAACTTCTGGCGCACTGTCAAAATGATAAATTACTTTCGCGAAATATGATACTACCGTCAAAAGTTTTGAGTAATTGCCAAAAGCGCGACCATAGGCGTAACTCAGGCAATTAAAAACTTAGCAAAGATTTGCCAAGAAGTAAATAATGCGAGGTAAAAAGTTTTTTCACCTTTACACATGATTAATTGTGCCGTGATATAAAGCGCAAATTTCAATATACGAGTATGCGATAAACTCATAATAATAATACTTCGTGGAAGTATTATTATTATTAGCGTACGATTTAGAACAATCTAAAATTACTTGGGTAAAAAGTCTTAAAAGTCAGTTAGCTTTGCACATAATATGACGTAATGCCCAAACCTAAAGGCGAATATAGAGGCACTCATGTTACTTAAATGTAGTAGGTATATATTTAATATTATGAAAATAATTATGATTCACTTAAGATCAAATGATTAGGTTTATATGGATGATTTCATCCTTTACTTCTGCCTCTGTCTACAATTTGTGCTTAGCGAATTTATAACAATAGGTGTTAGAATTGATTGAAAATGTGTTCTGTGTGCTTTCGGACTTTCTATATAATATTTGTACAGTCTTTTTGTACTAATTGTTATTATTTCCTTACCTATTTTGCCTGTCATCATCAGGTATCTGGAACATGACTCGTCCCTCGTCAGCCTTGTCACTGTATCTCTTAGTCTGCCGCGCCAAGTCTTCCGAGCACACTGGAACCCCTTCAATGATATCCGGTACTTCGCTCTTTTCGTATTTTTGACACATGCGGAGACGGCCTTGCAGTTTGCGGGCTTTGACTTGATCTGGGATAGATAGGCGGAAATTCTCTAAATTTTGTTATATAATTTGATAACGTTGACAATGTTGAAATGACTATGAATTTGAATAGAAAATGCATTAGGAATGGTGCTAAACTAATTACAGGTTTATATTAGGTATTGAAAGAAAAATATTTGTCTATGGTGTGCGGCAATGTATAAGTGCCTGAGAATAACGAAAACAATGTTGATCAAACAACTAGACACGATTGTACATCTAACTAGATTTTTAAAACTAGCCTTGATCGGCAAACACCAGATTTCTTAGGAAGCATTGTCTTGTAGATGTACATATCTATTATTAGCAATGGTCTTTATTGACACCGTTTAACAGATTGGTACATCAGAAAACCTTATTTAAACCGATTTCAAACAGTAGATAAGGTTCTCAATGAGCTGATTTTACAATCCTACGGTATACTAAGAAAGTTAGAGAGGCGTTACAATGAGTTTTTTAAATATTTTCATGTAAATAAATCTTTTGCAACTGCAAAAAAAAAACTAAAAATGTTCAGATGCCGGTAGATTTAAAATTGACTCTCATTTTTTTTATAAGATTCCAATTTTCACTTCTAAGAAATTGTTTACTTACCAAAATCTAAGAAGGAGTCGGTATCAGTAAATGTCATGTTAATGCCACTGTCTTGAGAGCTGACTGAAGGGTTCTGGCACCACGATTTCTTGATTCCGCATTGTCGGCAGGAAACATCGTTACAGATCTCATCATCCGACAATTTATTAGAACTTAGAGATTTAGGTAAGTTCGGAGAATTGCTCGTCGTCACCACCTGGATAATGGTGTCTGGAGTAGAAGTCTCACTCGAGTTGAAAGAAATGCTGTTAGGTCCAGAAGTTTCGTGTGAAGGTGTGCATTGAGCTGATTTAATTGGAGACTGCGGAGATCTCTTACAGAATCTGTCGTCTTCAACGCCGTAATTTGGAAGCACAGGACTTGTAGGACACTTTCGTAAGCATTGTGTTGGCTTTAAATCCAATCCTAATTCTGGCCCTGACCCTAGTCTTCGTCTCCCGCTTTGAGGTGGTGAACTCTTTCTGGAACTACAATTAAAGTCTGGAGAAATCATCTCATCCACTTGACTAACCATTTCTCGTATCTCGTCTTTGACTTCCGAAGCCATAGCTCTCGACATCCCCATCAAATATTCAGCAACATCTATGACAGATACTGAATTTCTATCACTGTTTTGACTAGATATTGAGTTCATGCTCATATTGGACTGGTCCACTGCATCTGAATTCTCTAGTATATCATCCACCTTAGATATAACTTCACGTATTTCTGATTTGATCTCAGTTGCTATTTCTTTCGTCATTTCCTTGACGTACGCATGTATATCTTCTGAGGTGTGAGATGTAACAGATGTGGTAGGAGAAGAGCGCCCAATTTGACTGCAGTCAGATATTGAAGTACTGCTTTGTGTGCTGTATGGGAATGCCCTTCCTGGTGAGATCATAGGATCGTCTAACGAGAGTAAGTCTGTTTGACTACCACAGTTACAGAAGGTCATCGTTTTATCCACACTATTATTTGGACTTGCTTCTTTCAAGCCGAGGTTCATTTTAGTTTGTGCACTTAGTGGTACAGGTGGACTATCAGACCCTAAGCTATAGCATCTCGATCTGACTAAAAGAGGTTTTGCACTCTGTGGCACAATTCGCAACGGTGAAACCGATTCCCCAACTGCGAATTGGACTGGATGCGGAGTGACAATATCTTCTTTGTGCGTTTCTCTCAGACTAGATTCTCTCGAGTAGAATAGTTTCTGCTTTTGTTTCAGTCTAAATATTTGGCAGTCGTCTATCGCTGACAGACTGAAATGTCTCGGAGACGACCCTAAGATCGGCGATGATGTATTGGAAGACCTTGAGTAATGGAGACTCTTTCTCGCTCCTGTGTACCCTGACGGGTCAAATGGCACGATGTGTTTGACGTTTCCTGAACGTCCTAATAAAAGATCGTGAGCTTCTTTAGGTAGCATGAACCATCTGAGATAATCTATACGCGGATTAAATATGACTTCTGGTTCTGCTGTTGAGCATTTCATTGCTAACTTTCTTGCTCTACTGAACAAGTTTCGTGCCGTCTGTAAGCATTCTGTGTATGTCTGAGGGAATATGCCAGGACCTGGAAAGCAATAATAAATCATCCTTAGATATTACAAAACTATTTATATTGAAACTGACTCTGCTATTTGTGTCTGAAGAAGCTCACCAGAAACTTTTCGCTCGTGGGCTGTCATCTTTCCATTGTGAAACCTTAACGAATGCAATGATTTTGTGTCTCTTAAGATTGAGCATGAATGATGTCTCCACTGCCCCGTCTCAGGATTCACAACATACTGTGGAAGAATCTTCCATCCTTCAGTTGCGACCATCTTCAATGCTTCAAGAACAAAAGCCAGCTCTGTATCCGACATGAAGAATGGAAGTGACACTCTGCAGAATCCTGGTCTTAGATGCTCGTTGTGTAGAGGAATTTCCGGTGCTCTTATATCGCTAATTTTCCTAACTCGTGCGATCTCCTTTTGCCTGCAACAAATCAGAATATTAGCACGTCTAGCTGTGAACCATTCGACCTTGAGATACAATTAGCGTCTGCGTTTAAAGATAGGAGAATTCTCGAGTGTTCCACGTGTTTAGATTGTGTTTGTATGATAAACTTATAACTATATCAACTGTTGGCTATGAATAATTGCTTTTATTTGTTTACATATAAGGCGTAACAAGTACTTAAACACTTATGTGTGTATTAAACACTTATGTGTGTATTAAACACTTATGTGTGTATTAAACACTTATGTGTGTATTAAACACTTATGTGTGTATTATTACAATAACATACGTTAGGAAGATAGGAACTGGTCTGTGATTACAATGCAGAACAGCTTTACAGATTCCTACATGTACGTCTATTTGAAAACGATATTCAAATGCAAAAAATGTAGTAAATTCATGTTCAAATCCAATTTTACAGTAATTTGGCGCATTTCCAATTTTCTGACATCCGTAGCTAGAGATAACCGCTTTGTATTGGTATTTCATGGGATTTATTTTACACACGCATATTTTACGTTTCTCATACACTTGATACAAAACTAATAATATACTGCTCTAATTTCAAGTAGCAGGCAAAACACCTAGCTTTTAAACATGTAGATATTTTTCTTTGACGAAGGAACTCTGATAAGGAAACAAAGAATGGCGTCATTGCAAAAACCTTGTAGGAATATGAATCTATGCTTATCCAATAGTCTAGAGCAAGCATACATCACTATAGCACTTTAACCACTCTCGTGGCGTGAATCGGTTCCTGTTTAGGGATGTGTGCTTCATCTTAGGTCACATCGTCACTTTAAATCAAGCGTGTTGCTGTCAAACGCAAGTATTCTACTCGTATATATAATCTATAGCTTCGATATATTTCAAATCTTCCATAAGGAAGGAGGTTATCAATCTAACTATAATAAGCTATATAAACCTGCATAAGTAATTTTTAAATCTACGTACCACGACAATGATAATCAGTGTGTGGTTTAGGTTTAGGTATGTTTAGTTAACTCACATTTCAACATCCAACAGTTTCTCATACTCTCTGAGCAGCTGGCTATCGATGCCCAGGACATCAGATCCATAGTTCAGATTGCTGTTGAGACCACCACGAGCCTGTATAAAAATTAATTTAATTAGTAAGTCACGTTCGTTGATGTCATTCTCATAGTTTCAACTCTAATTTCTTTAAAAAACATTCTAATGCTGAAAACGTACAGACAAGCACAGAAAAATTAACACTCATGGTACCATGTAAAGTTGAAGTATAAGTAACATACACTGTTAGATAATAAGTAAGTTTTAATAGACAACACGACCCTCTCTATAATTCTGAGGCAAAATAAAATAAAATTATCAAGATGTTACCTGAATGCCGAACACGTCATTAAGAACAGCGCAAACGAAGTTATGGTGCAGAAAAGTGCCGCGAGGATGCTTCACCATGAGGGAGAAGATGGGAAGCCGCCGGACCGTAGGGGATACGTTGCCTAAGAGAATCAGTTCGGGGATGTTCTTTATGTGGGACAGAACTTGCCTGAAACAAAGGATAAATAAATCAGCCAAAAAAAACCAAACGATCATAACCAGTTAAGAATAAAATAGAATTATTTATATCAGAACCAATTCATCGTCATAAATACAAGTGGACCACGACAACATTCTTTTAATGTGTCATTTTTTTCCTAGCAGACACATAAAGACCTTGTAAAGGTACCATAAGAGTCATACATTACAGCATTCACATAGTACTTAAGGCGAGAAATGAAAACCTAATAAAACTGAAGGTAAGTAGGTACGCTAATATGGATCAACAATTAGCACTAAGTGGCCTCGTGAAAGAAAAAATCTTAATATTTTCTGTTAGATTATTAGCAATTAGATCGACGTGTGACTATAGCTAATTGCTAATAATCTGCTACAATTATCGTTTCTAACGCAAGGTGCACTTACTTCGCCATCACATCCTCTCAAAAAGAACAAACACACACCAGTCAACGTGTCTTCCTGCAACCGTCTCCGGAAATGTCACCCACAAGTTGGACGTGTGCTGAATACGTCGCCATACAGTTAGGTTATATTTAACACGCCTTGAACTTGCAGACGAAGCTTGGAAACAACGATATTCTACCTATTATATTTCTAACAATAAACGAAGTTAGTCTTTGGCCGAACCCGAATATTTGGTGCGGCGAATATCAGAGACATATCTAACCCTAGTAGCAAACACAAGGAGCTTTAATACGACGAAGATTCAGATAATTTGAAGATCCAAGTTGCTGAATAATTTAGGAAGCAATCAGAGAACTGCTAAAAGCTGACCAAATGCGTTTAATGAGGGTTTCTATCTCACACATTTCTAATAATAATTAATAACCAATAATTTATTTACTTTTCATTGACAGGAGAGGATTCTCCCAGTCATTGGCATAAATTGAGAGAACATTTTTAGGCCAGGTCAAACGCCAACTAGCCGCTATGTTCTTATTGGTGCGGTTAGGATAAATTTAGCACACCTTGAACTTGGCAGTCCTCGACTGTTGATTTGATTGTTTTCGGCTTCGGATACCTAACTCGATTGATCGGCTTTGTGAGGTTTCGCTCAGCCAATTTGCGGGTGCAGATTAGAAGTTTGATTACGTTAGGTTACGTTAGGATTTTCAGTAAATATAATCGATAACTCTTTGTTCTGATATCGTGTTAGGTTTGGTGGAAAATAAGTAAATCAGAGCGTAGTTTCAAGAGAAACTGACTTATCCTGTCAGCGATCTTTGCAGACTAATAGGTTCTATAAATTTTTACCCTTGGTAAAAATCATGTATCTAGTTTTAAATCAAATCATATACTTGACATAGATTGTGTTATTTTTGTAAACTTGCACAATCTCAAACAACGAGCAATTTTCTCTTACATAGGTATAGTAAATTTCAAAACTTATACCTACATATACATAGTAAATGGCCGGTCATATATATACCAAAGAGCGTTGGATCTCTGTTAAAGAAATAAAATAAGGTGATCGTTCTGATTTATATATGTATATATAGGTACAACCTATTTGATGAACGATTTTCAAACACTATCCATTAAAACTCTCACTCAATTTCAAGGATAAAACTAGACATTTCTATGTCCATTCAAGATAAGTATAGCAGCATTTTAACGATGAATACCTTTTCACATTCACCCTGAGACACCCCTCCGGACATTCAGCGGCGCCACCTACAGTCTCAATCGATATAACAGACAACTGGTACACGGTCAATGAGACACTTTATATTATCTTCTATCTCAATTCCCACATAAGTAATTCCAAAAAAACGTCAAATGCTATTTAAATACACTTATTAATCCGTATCGCAAAGGATTGTAACTTCTTGCGACCTACTCTGACTCCTGAGAACTAAAAGCAGTCTTCAGGCTAACAGATTTATGTACTTCATCTTCACACCTAATCTCTGCCGAGTTAATGGTCTAACGTAGGTACTGCATAGCAAATTTAAATAAATTCTTAACATCACGACAGATCAAATTATGTAAATCTATAAATAAACTTATAGATTTACATGATAAGTAGCAGTTTAACTTAAAATATTGTTAACAAAATGTAAACACATCTTTGTTTTAGTATGCAAAGGCATAAGTGGCAAGATTATTGCCTAGAACCAATGAAATTTAGAATAGAAATTTCCCAACATACTTATTAAAATTATATCCTGATAAATGTAATTTGTTAGAATTTCTATAGGATAACAAATAAATTCATGTTCTCTACCAATATAAAATCATTCAAATCGATATGAAAAGCAATCGCTAACGCAAAGTTTACGTACAAAATCCTCCGTGTCGACAAGAATAGAGCCACTAAACGAGGCCACCGCACGACCCATGTCAATAAGCCAGCTTCTAAACTTTACCTATTTGGCACAACTCAACCGCTGAACAGTACCTACAGTTACTATGGTTCTAAAAAGTTTAAGGGCACGTATTTTTTGCAACAATTGAGATGTGTTTTAATTGAGCATATCAAAACTTTATTAAAATCAAGCGGCTAGGATATCATCATCTAAAAGCAAAACGGCGTCTCTTGGCTAAATCCACGGTAACGCTGCCCAATGATTTATAAGCTTTAGTAAATAATTTCTTCACGCAGTTGACAATCCAGTATATAAAAATTATACATATGGCAACATAAGTATTCTCCCACACCCAAATTACCATTCCGAACAAACACTTCACGATAATTAGCAGCCTGAAATCAGTGCTAAGTTTTTAGATTTTCTTTGACAAACTAAGCATGCTTAGTCAGACCAGTAACTTTTCATCAGATTAAACATATACCTATACATAACATACACCAACAGGCGTTGGATCATAATTATGCCTACGCTGTTCAAAGCCAAAAGCTTGCTTATTTATATGTCATGAGTTCCCAACGTACCTTTAATTTGCACAGAAACTGTAACTACAAGTAGCGCTGGAAGATTGCCAACCTATTGTATAATCTGAAATGTGGATCAATTACAGCTTATCTGGAGATATTTGGACACTGAAATTATTTTATGGGTAAGTATCAAGCAAAACTGAGGCAAGCATCCCGATCTGCTGTATCGTTTAGAATTGTTTCTAAAAAGGTATTAAAGTATACGTAGTATGTAGGTACATTACCTACACTACAGTATTAGGGCAATTCTAAAGGGTTATATCATTTTTCCAAATGATTCTTCCTGGCTAGAAAGAACATACAGAGATTTTTATCAAAGCAAATTTAACTGTATTACTGAAATCCTTAAACATTATTTAATAACTTTAAATGAGTACAATACAACAATGAAAACAATACCTCGACAAGAATTTAATATCTTTTATCTAGAATTACAAATTACCTCCTAATACAGTATTATACATTAAGCCAAATCAAGCTCCATTACGTGTCCAATCCAACAAACGAGCGCTTGAGATCTCTGATGTCACCAAAATATTAAGAGCAAAATGTGACGTCATTATACCATCCCGACATTTACAATCCACAAAGAGTAATCGATGTTACCTACTGAATATTTTATTGGCCACGAATTTTAGTAATTTTCTTAAGCTTATGGATTTATCATGTTTTATGTAAAGCTCGAATTCTGAAGAAGTTTTCGGCATTTCCAATATTAAAGGAAAAAACTCTTTTTGTTCAAAATGTTAAATAAATAATGTTAGGTACTATGGTAAAATAAGATAAGGTATTTGCATTCTCTGAATCTGGTGGGTACGGGGTAAAGTCGGTTAATGAAGAAAAATCCCATCACATCACACTAATATTATAAAGGTGAAAATTTGTATGTGTGTCTATGTGTTATTTGTTTCTTATTCACGCTCCACTCATTCTCCATTCTTCACTCCAACCGATTTAACAAATTTGGATGACATTGTGCATCAGGATAGTTTACGTCCTGGATTAACACATAGGCTAATTTTAATCTTGAAAGAATTAAAGAAAGAACAGTTTTCCCGAGGGATAATTAAATTTTGTCAGGTGTCACCGTAGGGCGCATCCAGTAGTAAATAAATGATCAATCAAACTGGACATTTCTGGACACTGGATATTCACAGCCTGAACGAAATGATAGCACTCGAAGAATTAGTTTACTTGGCACACACAATATATTTGTCATACAGTATCGCTGTTTATCTAGATTCTAAAGTTACGGAACATAAATATATTTATGAAATATATTTTCTCGTTCTCTTTACTAGCATTTTTATTTAACTTAGGGTACAATATTCAAGGAAAAATTCAGAAGGTATAAAGTTTTCAAAATAATTTTCTAAGGCGTCTTTAGAAATGTTATTTCAATTTCATGTTTCTAGGCTTTCCATTTATTTTGTAACAAGCTGACTCCCTCAGTTATTTACTCGCTAAGAACAATCTTAATAATCACTTTTATTTTTAGATTAAGCATTTCCAAAAACCTATAATTATAGGTATCTAATGTGATTATTTTTTAAATCAATAAAGCTGGATCTCTACGGTTGTTTGTGGTATAGCATATTAAAAAAAATGCTTAGTTGACTCGAAAGGGATTTGCCATTTTAGGTCTTATAATTTACTGCGTACGTGAGCAAGATTCAGAATAATCTGATCCTAGCCGCATTGGGATAATAAATGAACTGTCTGAAACTAATTTCGATGAAACTTTAGTCAATTGTACACGTATTTGTGCACGTAAATAGGACGTGAATTAAAATCATGTGTTTTATTATATGTTGACAATGTACAAAAGAATAGAATTAACCGGATAACATTCATTGTTTCAATACCATTTCATAACAAAATATTTACTTAGTATATAACAGTCCAAGATCCTTTATTGTAAAAATCTTTAAATGAAATGCTCCTTCTACATTACTTTGACAAAAGTCATAATCACAGCACAAGCAAAAACACGAGAAAGAATAAAGCTCTATAAAACTATAGATATATTTGGTAATAATGTACGTAGGTAATGAAACTTATTACATAGCTTGTTTCCGTCATTCGCGTCGAAAGTGCGCAGACGCCGCGTACCTTCTTGGTACAGAAATAACCCGTAACAATTACCATTGTTTGCAATAGCTACAAGAGGGTAGAACAATAATATTTTGACTCTATATTGTGATCATTTACGGTAGACTTAGGTAGGTTGGCGTCGACATTTCTTGCGGAAAAGAAAACTTATTTTTGCCAACAGTCATTATAAAACTAGCATAATATTTGGATATATCGTTTAGCGTCATCTCTAACAAAAATGTGTGGTCTAAGTCACACTAAACATATTTTTTCGATCAATTAATATTAGGTCATTACATATGAAATTGGCGTTTTGTAAGGGAACATAAAGTCTTTTTTTTATAATAATATATTTATTTAATCAAAGTATGTACCATTGCTATCTATGTACTTTTGCCATCTCATAGGTAGTTATTTGATCCCTTTACTAAAAAAACCATTAGGACGAGAATCAATGAAATTTTTGAAGGCACTTTGGACTGCCCCATCGTTATCCAAATTTCGAAAAAAATGGTAATCTGTTGGAGCCAGGTCCGGGGAGTACGGTGGATGTCTTAGACATTCCAATTGAAGCTCCTCTAATTTGGCAACCGTCTGTTGTGCAGTGTGTGGTCTAGCGTTGTCCTGAAGCAGCAGTGGCCTAGAGCGATTGACCAACCTCGGTTGTTTAGCAGCTAGCTTTTCCATCATGGTTTGCAGTTGCTGACAATAGACATCTGCTGTAATCGTCTGGCCAGATTTAAGAAAGCTGTAATGAACGACACCGGCACTAGTCCACCAAACGCTCACAAGTAACTTTTTTTGAGTCAATTTTCGCTTGGTGCAGAGTTTGGCTGGTTCGCCAGGATTCAGCCATTGCGATGAGCGTTTCCGATTATCGTACAGGATCCACTTTTCATCAC
This sequence comes from Ligdia adustata, assembly GCA_947049295.1. NCBI lineage: Eukaryota > Metazoa > Arthropoda > Insecta > Lepidoptera > Geometridae > Ligdia > Ligdia adustata. The sequence continues at coordinate 4,911,473 of OX346233.1, forward strand.
AGGTAATGATCCGATTTAAAATCCCTTCATTATTGTGCCGGTTAAGTAATGTAACGCAGCAGTTGACGCGCGTTTGTCGGTTTGCTGCACTCAATTCATGAGGTACCCACCTTTCAAGCTTTTTCACCTTTCCAATTTGCTTCAAGTGGATTAAAACAGTTTTATCACTAACACCGCAGCCTGCAGCTAACTTAAACGTGGTTTACGATGGATCTGCTTGGATTGGTTTTCTTTTGCGACACCGCCGCCATACACATCATTAATCCTTCGAGCCGTTTCTGCAGCACTGGTACCACGGTGGAACTCGTACTCGTAAATAACGCGATATTTCAAGTATTCCATTTTGTAAATTGCGTAACGCAAAGAAAAAACCAAACGAGGACAAAACAAATGAATTACGGTTTTCGAAATACAAATGTATGAATAAATAGCTGTATAAATTTGAAATTGGAATCCCTAACCAAAGAAGAGATATTTGAGATCAAAGTGGCCAGTACGACATAACGCCAATTTCATATGTAAGGACCTAATAAATTCCTATAGAAGAGATCCCTAATATTACTAAAAAAATAATTAATTTTTAACTAAATAAACAAACAATATGGGTGTATATAAGTTCAAGAGTGCCCAAAAAGAATCTAGTTGCTATACTATCCTTATTTCAATACTTCAGAATGATCATTTTTAAAACGTAAGAAAATGTATGTTATAAATCGTGACCTAGACAAATCTAGAATTAGGCCACAGCATATTACGTGACAAGAAACATACAACGCAATTAAAGTCATGTCGTTTTTAATTTACTGCGAAAGTGTTTAAAAAAGGTTCTTGTATATAAAAAACTAAACACGGTGACACAGTTAGCAAAGAAAAACGCTATCTATTACATCAGAACTGGATCAATAATAAATACTACAGTAAGTACAGGGTTATCAGCTGTACTGAACTGAATGCAAAGTCATCACTATTCATAACTACTTTTACCTATCTAAAATTAAAGAAATGCAGTAGGCCATCAAACAACAAAACTGTCAGCTACTAACAAAGTATAAACATCGGCCGATTTAAAGTTCTTCGTTTCAGGGTTTATAGAGCCCATACTAAGAATCAATCTTATTGTGAAGTATAAACCCCGTTTCAGTATTTTGCTGAGATAGGTTCGGGTTGTGACAAATAATAGTTTAGTTTATTTTGTTTGCTTCTATATCTGTCTAGTAATAATGTGTTTGTTATAAATAAATTAATCTTTCGTTCATTCATTACTCCCGTTTATTTGCGGTTTAGCACATTTATTACTGATAACCCTGTATTATAGTTTATCTACAGTTTTTATATCATGCCAATAAACCCATTTAGTTCTTTGAAAATCTGTGATCTTGCTTCGTGTAAATCGAAATACGCCGAAGACAATTAGGCGACATGTAAATGGTGACATTTATGATTTCACGATAAAAATATGAATGTTTTTCTAATTCGGTTACAATATTTTAGTAGAATACGTCCTTTTACATTAGACAATAAAGACTAATAGAAAACATAAAGCTCATTTTTTTCTGAGACTTACATGATGTTATGCTTTGAAATCAAAATACAAGTAGTTTTAATTTAGTTTATAATTAGAGCACATCTTTTCAGATTTTTTACAGCGTCGGGAAACACATGGTTAAAAGAGACTTCAAAGAAACCCGACCTGACAAAAAATTTAGATCACGTGGGACCTCAGGATGTAACCAGTTAAATTACAGTCATACATACGTCAAAAACACAGACATACACTCGAAAAACATTAACCTTCTTTTGAGCAGTCATGTAGAAAACCACCACGAGTTGGGTTTTTTTTACACTACAGTTCTCGATGCACATCATCAATTCAGTCTATCGCGGATGATAAGGATTTCTTTAAAACTGTGATAAAGGCTCCTAAAGAAGTCCTAATAAGCCATGCCGGTAAAGCCAAGTACAACTTAAAAAGTTAATATTTTAGTTTTGAATCGGGCTGATCAACATTCCTATTTTTTCCAGTGCCTTTGTCTTGGTTTTCCATATTTTCTTCGAGTAAATCTTTAATCTATTTATAGCATGTATCTGTCACTGTGATTCTTCCCAGCCAGTTAACCCTGCCCTAGTTAATTCTCAACTGTGTAGTTAATTCTCAAACGACAGAAACTGTTTAACAGAAAAAATATACTGGCAATGTTTAATGTTTGCGGCGACAAGAATTTTATTTAAGTCAAAATGTAACAGCCAATTACAGCAAGATGATTAGGACTAATTTTAGAACTCATCGTTTTACCGACGTAGTTCTCTAGAGGCAAAAGAAGGATGTTCTTATTTGGACTATATTTTTTTACATGTGTTGATTTAGTCGATTATCTGATTTCTCAGAGATGCGTCGATCGATTTGGATTTTTATTATTATGTATAAAAGGGTCTTCTCGTGTATTTTTTATTGCCCAATTGAATTTGATTGTCACCGTCAAAAAGTTAAGTAAAAAAAGTTTTTTGCAAGAGGCTGCACACGGCGTTGTAAACTTTAGGCTCAGGACAAATGTAAATTGATCTTTTATTGCTTCTTTTATTCTACAAACATATACGCCGAATATTTTTATATTAGATTTAAAATTGGCGGTAGCGGATGTATCTGCCAAAACTTATTTAAATATGTTGCCAGTTATGGAGAACTGTAATGAATATTTTATCTGTTGTAGGTAGACTGTATATAACAAAGTTCTAAAACCAACTCACAACCTTTAATCGATTTAAGAACCTCAGCATCACAGCATCTTTGCTTACCCACGGCTTGAACTCGTATATCGTAGTATATAACAAAGTGTCCCATCGGAGATCAAATCCGGGTCAATGCAGCTGCGTGTGCCCTCGAACTGAGCGAAATGGGTCACGCGTACGCTACTCGGAACCGAACGGGTTAAGATGCTTACACATCGCTAGCGTATTATGCGTTTTTGCTTGTCTCTGGTCGGTAAAGATAATATGTTAAGATATTAATTCTAACTTAATCCGAGGGGCGTAAATACTACGTTCGAAAAGCCTACGCGCGTAAAGCCTACTGGCGAATAATGCTTCTCAAAATTGTCGCATACGATTTCTACATAAGTTTTCGTGGATTTTCTCTGGACTTTAATGAATAGCATTTCTATTGGCGAAATTAAAGTAAATCACACTATAATGGTGAAAACTCTATTATCCTCTTTATTATTTCTTTTATGGAGCATATATATGTTCTACGAAAAACTTTTATTGCGGAAGCAAATTTAAAGACATCGAAAAACATTAGCGTGCCACCATCATAAAACTGGTCACCCAGAAATAGAATTATGTTGTCAGGCTACAAACGAACGCGATAGTCACACTCTAGTCAGACACAACCCGCACTATGCGCTTATTCTAATTATAAATACTCAGAAACAAAGTTTTTAACTGAGCACACATAAGTAATATGTACTTTAATGAAATAACAATGACTTCAATTCGGCAGGCGCTTATACAAATACCACCGGACCACAGAAAGAGCATAAGCTAAATATATTTTTTTAAATGTGTCGAGGCGTTTCTGAGGTAACACAAATTTAAAAAGTACTACAATATAAATCCTTTAATCATTAGAACTTACAGTAATACCTCATTCTGTATTGCTCTCCTATAGAACACGTTACATAATTTTCCAGGCAAGTTCTTGGAAGTAACTCAAGGAAATGACTAGCTGAAGTCCATTCAATTGGATAACAAGCTTTTCCTACCGGTTCTACAACTGTCAAGAAAGGATGGTAAGGGAATAGACGAAGGTCAATAATTAGTTCAGCCGAATGTCGAATGTACCAGGTACTACATTATAACTATTCGCACCATATTGGTATAATTTTTTTATATGCAGGACCTTAATTACAGTTATTGTATTTATTAAATGTAATTATTATATGAAACAGAATATCAAAACATATATAATATTCAAGCAACAAACAGAGGGCAACTATATCATAAAATCAAATAAATATGGCGCGCTATGGCGCCAAAAAAATCACGACCAATCTGTTTAGACTTCTGTCGTTCGTACAGATTTACTCGTACGTATAAACGATATAAATAATACGAAACAACCGAGAAAACTGTCTACGATGTTATTACGTAAGCCAAAATAGACTGTGAGTAATTTTATTAGCAAACAAACGTGCATTGGGGATATTCTGATGATATTCATTTTGGATTTCAGAAATTGCGTCGTTGAAGCCGACTTGTTGAGAGATTAATGTGAAACCAGCTGAGAAAATCTAGATTCTAGACTATTTATTATCTGTATTTTGTTAAATTGTTGCGGGAATTACTGAGAAATGTCTGAAAAAGAGATTTATTGCTTTATTGTTCTATGCAGCCATGCTATTTTATTTTCAACTATTTTCAAGCCATATCGTATTATTTTACTAATGATCATCCAATTATCTCGTGGCTTCTTTTTCTTGTTATCATTTGTAGTGTTTTACTACACTTAGGATAGAATCCATTCAATTGTTGACGCAACAGCAAATTATGGGCCGTCCATATAGATGACAAATTGTACTTATTTGTAAAGAAGTTAGAGGAGGTATTCCGTTCCTAAGCTTCGAGCAAAGTGAACTTAACCAAGCAGCCTCCCGACATCGAAAATCCACTGATGATGATACTGTTAAAGAATCAGACAAACACATTCATCAAGATACACCACACATCAGCGTGTTCTGCGCCAACTCGCTCCCGCTGCTATTTCAGACCCAATAAAATTAATCTAAATCATCTTGCGAGCAATTTATTCGATATTCGCAACAGCACCGGGTATTTATCACTCTGGCATGTAACCAGGAAGTGTGGCGGCAAAAAAATAAAGGCCGGCCACAAGTGGCATAGATATAGGTAGCAGCTAGTAGAAACCGATGTGTTTACTCGCGGCTTTGTAGTTTTGTTTGGCACACTTTACCATCAGGGTATGTAAACCTTCATCCTTATTGTTTGCCCTCATTTTTTCGTATCAATGCTTGGTTAACTTTATTTTTGTGAGAGTAAAGACACCGAAACTGTTTTTACTATAAGGTCAATGGCGAATAAAATTTGGCTGTCTTATACAAATGATCCAATACCCCGTAGATATACCATTTTTAATATAACCTGCGTTTGACAGTGGTCAGATCATAGAAAATATACCTAACAATAAAAGGTAAGGTAAGGTAACTTTTTATTGTTAATTATATTTTCCATGCGGTTGAAGCAAAACTATGCTGATAAAATAGTTGAGTCAAATCCCTATAATACGTTCAGTTCAAATGCTTAGTTTTGAATAATCAACAAACAAACACAAATCTTCACTTACTAATGTTATATATGAATCTAGCTACTGGTTTTACTCTCTGAGTTCTGACGTAAACAATCTACTCGTATGTTTGTTTTCGCTAATAGATAAACTAATAGTTGAACTTTAATCATATATATCGAAGCTATTAGACTTCCTAGGAAGTCTGAAACTATTGTAGTAACCCTGATTCGGACCTTGCCATTCATTGATTGTTATTGTCAATTCATTAAGAATAAGACTTCAGGCCTGAGTACGGTCTAAGCTAAATTTAAACCACTTTTAACTCGGAGCCAAAAAACTTTGATCATTACATTAACTTAATTCTTCTACATTGCCAAATGACTCTGTTTTGAAGCCCGACATTGACCCATTCAACGTAAAGCTTATTTTAGAAGGACAAATTAATTTTAGGTCACGGACTTCAAAAGTTTATTCTTTTTCATTGTGATATAAATAAAATTAGTAATTTGTATTTGTACCGTAAAGAGGAATAATACTTGCAATCATTACTACTTACTTGGTATATGATAACTAACAACACCACATCGAATTATCAAAAAAAAAGAGTTTAGGATATTATAGAGAGCAAGAGCAAAAATTAAAATACAAGAAGCTAGAGACCATTTTTCAACCGATAAAATAGCGGAGTATCAGATCAGTGCCAGGGAGATTCCCGAATTCAATTATGGACAGATCTTAGAACCGAAGCTCAAGGTCATAAAATCATATATCATATTATTGTCTTACATCTTTTTGCATACATAGGCACAAGGCGCAGGCGCAGGTTAAAGTCGCATATAGCAGCAAGTGTACGCGTGATACCTGAGTAGGTGGCAAAGCGGCGCCTAAATCGTCATTTTATTGCCAAGCCTAGCAAACTGGAAACAGCAAATGTTGACACAGCAAACTCGTACTTGGCAAAGAACAGAATCTTTGTCGGATTTATAGGTGTCCTATGTGTTCGGTAAGTAAACTGCAAATCTACAAACTTATGTTTTTACTCTTAGTCTACGTACATCTTCTCAAATCTGACGTAAACTAGTTTGTCTTCATCTTATCATATAAAGTAGATATATTTTGGATACCACACAACATCAAACGAAAAAAAAATTTCAGACACTTTAAGATAAAATAAATGCAAGTACAATGGAATACTTGGCCGTAAAACTTTTAGAGTTGGATGGAATTCAGGTAACATCTGCCAGCCAAATCACAGCAAATAGCAGATGATGTGAACCAATAACTGTAGTGTGGGTTGTAATATTTTCTTTCTTATGTGCTTATTTTAATTCACAGAATGTTGATTAAGCTAGTATCATAGAATTGATAACTTGAACTAAAATATTATTATACCTACAAGAAATAATACAAGGTCCCTGCAAATTCTTCCGATAATTAGATATTATCGTAACTCTTGCGGGAATCTTGTTTATCTGTTTTGCGCATCCCGTGATTTTCCTATCTATTTGTATCCGCTATATATTTTGAAACTTTATGTAATGGATAGGATGAACTAGTAATTTCGCATCATCTCACAAGACTTTAAATTTGCTTAGAGGCTTAGAAAATTTCATCATAGTATATGGATTGATCAAAGTTGGATTTCTTGAGTCTCTATGGTTTTAAATAATTTGACAAATATTTGACTAAACCAGTGATCCAGAAAATTTAAAATATGCTTAGCCAAAGCACTGACCGTGACAGAATTGTAACTATAACAGCAAAATAAAACCTATCCTTATTTTCCACTATTCATTTAAATAAGCACTCCTCTATACGCATATTTGTTTCTATATTTTCTATCAATACCCTTCATATAGATACTAATCCAAATCAATTCAAAGCCGCCATTCTATATTGATTTCTCATCCAAATGCTGTTTACTCAAAGACATCGTTAAACTGCTGTCAGTACGGCCCGTGTTTGCAAGGCGTAAGCATACGCAATGACACGCGGTGATTTTCCGACGACCCGCTCGAAAACATTCAAGAAACAAGAGCGAGGCTAGATTCCTTTTAATTTATTTATTTAATACCATATGGTCTATTGCGATGTAAATAGAGTACAATAGATCTAGGAAGAGCTAAAATTGCAAGAGATAATAACTCGCCACTTGGTAAATATGCGACACAGTGTATAACAAAAGGGATGGAAACTAAAAATAACACAATAGAAAATACAAAAACGCGAACAAATAGAAGCTTGTAATATTCCTAAGGAATCAACATCTTCGATGCCTTGGTGAGACAAAATGAATTAATTTGAATTTTCAATGAGACATCTGATAAAAGTAGGTAATAGGTATAGATGTCAAACTATAATGTTCACGATATGTAAACATACCTACAGCTTATTGAGAGTCAGTGATTTTCCTTTGCCTTGTCGCCGATTTGCAAATATTTTAAACGGAAACATTTAAAGCATTCCAGGGCCGGTTCAAGTCAAAAGAGGAGTAATATTCAAGGCGCCCTTTGTTACTTGCTGAGATATGATTTTGCAAAGAACCCAAAGGCCGGTCTCGGTAAATTTACGAGGCTCAGTGAATTTAATTGTGTATATATTGCTTTTATTAGTATCAGCACAATCTATAAAAACACAGTATAAATATTATCAACATCATCCTATTTTTACAACACATCGTCGCAGATTACTCGTATTTTGACAAATAAGCAAAATAAATCTCTTTCTGTGCCAATTTAGATAGTGATGTTTTTTCAATATGATATATTTCGCGTGAATTTTATTTTAGTGTTGCATAATTTTACAGGAGTCTCTAAATATTATGATTAAAATTAATAATCTACAGATTCCGGCGTTTCGTACTATGAATTTCCGAGCGATGACAACATATCCTACACTAATGATATAATGGAGAAAAAGGTGATTAAAGTCAGTCCTCTAATTTCTAATTCAAATCAGCACGTTCACCCACCCACTTGTAAAGTTTTGGCGCCCCATTTATAAGTATGCAATTTTATCACAGAAGAACATTTCAAACGTAACGAGGCGTGATAAAAGCTGATCACCTAAATCAACCATTCTGAAACTGTATATTTTATAAAATCTATTATTGAAACAAAATGTAAATCTATGATTACGGATACGAATTTCTTACCTAGTAATGCTGTCCTGCCTTTCAGCGATATTTGAAATGCCGACTGCGTCTCGCAATTGCACGGCGATGGCTGCTCGCATCACTTGTTCTGTCTTCATCTCTTCAATTCTCTCGCTTAACGTCTGCAACAATTACTTATACTTAAAATGCATAATCAAATCAGACATTTTAATAACACATTTAGGCTTTAAATTTATGATGTCAAAAATAATGGTTAAGTAGTATTTTTACATGACATGTAAAAAGATGACAATGATGATATTTTCATGTGAGTAGTTTGAGTTTTTACGGTAACACCTAATCTTTCTCAAGAATTTCTAAAGAAAATAAACACCTAGAAGATAAACCTATAAAATAAATGGAAGGATAACTGCATGAACTAGTTCTAAATCTATACATTTGCATTTCCTGTATAAACACTAGCGACGTCAATACTGAGACACCATTTGACCTAGATACTTGTCCATTTCCTGCGTCACTATTGCTATTGGACCCGATATCTAAACCGAGTGCATACGAATTAAGCTGTTAGAATTGTCTTGAATGATATTTCGTTTTCTGTATCACTTTCCCAACTATGGAATGTTTATATTTAATCTGAAATGAAAATAATCTTACCTCGACATCCTCACAGTAGATTGGCGTGTTCTTGAATACGTCTTTTTTCACCACAGCCACGTAAGGTCCCTGGACTCCTCCCACAAACTTCTCACAGTTGAAAAACACCGCATCCTTCTTGACCATCTCTTCATCAACTCCCGGGAATGTTGAATTCATGTCCACTGCTGATGATGGTGCCACAAGCCTAAGAAATATTCAATTAACATAACTTTACAGCACCGTTTAATTTTTCACTAGCTTCTTTAAGCTTCAGGGTCAAGTTCTCGAGAGCAAAATATTTTAAATTTCGATCTAGGCTGCTTTTTTGTTGTTTATCAGTTAAATAAAATCAGTGTTAACAGTACCGAATGAAATTACAAAGGTTTTAATCACCATAATAGCCGTCGTTAAAACCGACTCAATTTTTTTCTCTATAAAAGCAGAGATTGTCACATTCAGTCGCTAATTTATACTGCATATTCAGTGTTCCCTTACGTGTAGTCCCAGAAAGCCCACGCTCCGTACTGATGCAGCAGGAGCGTAGTAGCCACATCGTCAGCCAACACTCCTGTGAGTTTGGAGGCAGCTGGGAAGAACCCGATCATCTTCTTCCCCGTCCCTGAGTTCTGCTGCAGTCTGTGCTCCAGGGTGTTGAGGTCGATGAATCCTTCTTTAGATTCGGGGATTTTAATGACCTGGAAATAATTAAGGAGTTAGATAGTGTTCATTGTAGTAGATTGTTCTAATATGTTTCAACCCATAATGTCTCACTGCTGGGATCAGGTCTCCCCTATGAAGGAGGCCATAGTCCACCACGCTTGCCAAATTGGGGGTTGGGGACCACACTTATCTTCGAAAGCTATTTACTTTCTCCGACAAGCAGGTTTTCTTTTACTTGTGGTAATTAATTATAATATGCACATGAGAGAAAAACTCAAAAGTGCATGTCTGAGCCTGGAATTGAACCCGCGTCTTTTCTTTTGTGAGGCAAGGGGTTTACCGACTAGGCTATCACTAATGTTTTAGTATAAAGATATGGAATTGCTTATATGTATAGTTTTTAGGCCTGACGTTATCCAAGTACTCACTTCGGTATCAGGCTTTGTGTTATAAATTGTAAGACGCAAAAGACTATTTTTAACCCCCGACGCAAAAATGTCGGGACGATATAAGTTTGACGTGTCTGTTTGTGTTAACATTCAAAATTTTCTTGATTTCTACATATATGCCAATGAGTATATACTTAACTTGCCTACCTAGCCAATACCAATCCTTGGTACCACACAATTTATTCGTAGATATAACGTGAACAAATAGTTTTAGTAGTAGGTTTTCGTAGTTTAAGTATAGCATGAATAAGTCAATCAAATATATATATAAGCAAATCTTTTTCTAAAGAAATCGGTTACTGAATGTGATGGCAAAATCAATAAGATCAACGCCCTAGCAACCGCATTAACATTGCATGCCTCAGATACTTTATAATGTATAAAATTGCCTCTACATTAGGCTCAAATCAGCACAAATAAGTTAACTGCACGTGAACTGAAGCCACTTTTTTAATAAGCTTATTGTACAATGAATTATCTAATGTTATTAAACAATTTAACAAACAAGTATAATACTTGAAGCATTGACTAATCGTTTATTTTTTTCCCCTGTGTACTTAACTTGTGTACGATCACTACGATAAACGTAAAGTTAACAAAAAGAGGGTTCGCATTCATTTGCCGTTAATAAATATGCACCTTGATACCCTTCAAAGGGAAAATATATAATTATTATTTTTTATTTGATCTTACAAGCCAAAATGCAGAAATATAATATAGCATGTTGTTGTCCCATAAAAAAAACGTCCTTCAAAAATCCATTTATCATTTTTTTATTATAATAATTAAAATTCATTGAGTCGTACAAAATCATCGTTTAAAAGCATCGAGGCATATCCGGTTGTTTACACAAGTGTCGTTTTCACCACAGTGAGTAAGGAGTAGGTATCTGAATAAATTTAACGAATCGCGTGGTATATTTTGTTGGTCAACATAATGCACGGTGAAAAATGACGACCGACGCTTTTAACATCTTAAATACATTAAAGCGTCCTGTTTGTGAAATTTATATTATATTTTTGAAATTTTATGCTTTATTTAGGTTTATATTTATAAAATTTTACATTATTCGGATACGTGTCTTACATATTATGTATGTATAAGTTATTCTTATTGCCGAATTAATCACAAACGCAGATGCTGTTTAAGACAGTCGTAAAAATGAGAATTAACGGCAACCGCCTGTCTCTTATTTGTATTAAAATTGTTAAGTGCGTATGTACTCGTATCTAAATTTAATAACTAGCACCTAATAATGTACCACTCCTTAATCTTTTATGCATTTTTACACGCCACCTAGTCTAATTGTTACCCTGCGAAGCGACCAGAACGTCTCTTCTTCAAGACTGGCAAAATTTGGTTTCATACGTCACAGTTAATACGCATAAAGAGCCTGAACTACCGGTGAACGAAAACATCGTAAGGTAACCATAGCATGGCGGTAGGGCGTTTTCTACCGCTAGGCGAGCGATAGGATACGCCAGGCTTGCGACCACCCCAAAGTTTAGAAAACCTGTCGGCAAGCACCTATAGGTATGTGTCTGTCTAAGCCTTAGCTTCCTTGAAAGTTAGAGTTCCTTGAAAACCATCTAGGGCCACAGTGTCGCTGACTTCCTTGGTCATGCGAGCTGGTAGTCAAATATGAATTCTTAGTTCATTAGTCTTAAAAAAATTAAAATAAAAAACCAACTTTTCTTGACGAAACTTGACGCATAATATAATATATATAATATAACATGGGACAACATCCACACAAAGGTGTTCAGGTCCCAAACTAGGCAAAGCCTGTGCTATGATAACCTGATGACTGATATACTTAGAATTACTATACATACTTATATATATATATATAATAAACACCCAGACACAGGTCAAACAGACATGTTCATGCACACAAATGTTTAACCTGTCCGGGATAAGATGTACGATTATTTCCGTCCCAACATTTTCATCTGCACTTCTAAATCGAGCATATCGAACTTTCATTGCCCTATATAACCGAACAAGGGGTGACAGGACAGGATGAAGTCATCCTTAATTTTAATGTACAGCTAGTCTTGTACAAAATAGACTAAAGCTACGCTTACGTCAGCGTATAACCATGTCGCCACGCAATAAATGGCGTGCCCCGGAGCCTTTACGCTACGTCCTTGTTTTTTACAACGTACTCAAGGGCGTCGTTTGTCCCTGTGTGACGTTTGTATCCCAGCCTATTTTGCGGGGACCCGGTCATTTCATTACTACCATTCAACACACGAATACTGGACTCGTGAGTATTTTTAGCGTAGTGAGAAGATATACAACCATAATAAAATATAAATAATAACTAAACAAAGCAATCATAATGTAAATATTTGTCATAAGAACTGTTAAACTAAGAACTAATATTAAGTAATCGTATATGAATGAGATTTGTAAGTTAAATTTTTTAAGTAATTATTAATTCAAATGTAATAAGATTTGCCTGTAACGAACGTTATTTAAAGGTCAATAAATATTACTTTACTTTACTTTATAAAAATACGACGGCAGTATTGGAATATATGAGGGAAAGGTTGAGATTGTTGAAAAGCTTTTAGGTGGTTCTCTGGAGTGTGACCTTGATTGACTCTGTAGCCCTATAGCTGCACGACATATCAGAATCAAAACTAATTTTATGTTGTTTTTATATGTGATTCATAGCATGTATGCCTAATTTAGGTATTCTGCAATAAGGTAATGAAATGACTTGTATATTAAGGAGTTACTGTTCAAGATAGTTCTAATTAATTAGCCTATAAAAGCAAAAGTTTATTATTACAAAAGTTGTTCTGTGATGAAAATGTGGAGGTTTTTAAGTTTTACTAATTCGTATTTTATTAAACAAGTTTCTATAGCCATATACAAGTATAGGTACTCGTTTATTGCATAGTTGAGGATAGAAGTTAACCTTGATGCATTTCTTATAACGTAGGTTTATGTTATTTTATTTTATGTTTTGTAAATTAGGAAGCTTAAGACCGTTACCGAAAGGAAAAGCTAGAAATAGAAGTTGGTTGTCACTTTTTAAAAGTGTCATCTTCATTTCGCTATCAATAATTTTCCATGCACAAATCAATTTGCAAGTAACACGGGTAGCGTATCATTTGCAAACTCGTTGTACTACCTAATCTGTGGTTGTGAAGATAGCCTTGCATCTTACGAGTAAGGTCACGCGCAGACCAGCGTGGCTGCATGATATTGATAACCAGCAGCCTGATTTACAATACGTTTCCGACCGGATTCGAAAACTTTGCACCACGTATTACGGAAAGTTTTGGGTTGGTCTTATTTTTTTGATTTGGTCTCTGTCGTTTGTCGTGCTGAAACGTCAGAGTGCTTTAAACTATTATTTTAAATGTCATCGAAACAAATAACCTTTTTTCATGAGCGAAGTTTCTTTTTACAAGGATTTTACAATGCTCTTTGGGAATGATAAAAATTAAAACACTCATTAAAAATATACTAGAGTAAAATACTAGACATCGAATGTAAAAATGTCTTGTCAGATACTGATTAAACAATGTTTAGTGGCAGCCTACTTTAACATTTGTCTCTAAACAAGTGATAGCCGCAAATCTGTATAAAAACATTTGTTCAACAGGCACGTCCAAATCTTATGTGGTAAGACAGTTATCATTTGGTATTACTATAAGTGCGATTTTTTATTTGTATAGATAAAAGGTTTTTCAATGAAGGATCTTTTTACAAGTTTGGAGTAATTCAAGTTGCAATGTTTTCGAAATCAATCGGAAACGCTACGTGAATCAGGCTGGAGGCAACCGTTGATAACGAAGGCAACTGCTCGAGGAATACCTCAGGTACTTGCGGGTTCGAATGCATACTGATAACAGTATCAACTCTCTATATCTTGATTGATAAAATATACGACGCATTATATGTGATGTGTGAATTGTTTTCTTTAATAAACGAGGTACGAGTATAAGCTTTGGTCAACTCTGACAGCAACATAATAGTTAAAATTCAATTCAAATTTTAATGAGGCAAATGGGACAGGCCGTTTTTTTCATTTAGCAATATGTCAAGTGTCCATAGCGCGTAACGAGACTACGCACTTCGATTAAGCCTTTTCTAACATGTATGCTATATAAGGTGAGATAGTTAAGGCTAAGTATACTTATTTGAAGACTTATATTTAACCTATTGACTTTTATAAAAACCATAACTAAACAACTTGAAAACTACGATTTCACACTATACCAACTTAAAATCCGCAGATAAACTTATAACCAACCTTATTATTTGCGTCTGCTATTAAATACAAGGCAATGAACACACGATTGGCAATGGTACCTTGAACTTACATAATCGTCCCACGGTCGCCCTTATCGAAGGACTCGACCTCGACTGTCCGAGCTACACAGATACGACACGATTCCTTACTTAATTACCCTTCTTCCACCTTACCCTCGATAAAGGCAATAAAAATGTGATTGCGGACGTTTTCTTGTTCTAGAAATGAGGAATAAGCTCGGTAGCTTGAGAATCGTGTAGGTGCTTAAAAAATTCACTGGTCGATGAAATAGTATAATGACAAATGTTTTTTAATAAAACTGTTCTCGAAGGCTTCGTCATTTGCATCATGTTATGTTTTAAACGTAACTGGTTGCAGGGAAATAATTAAACCTAAGTCCATCTATTAATATTCATAACTCGTACCTACCTACAAGGGTTACATTGGTCAAAGATTAAGGATAACACACGCAGACACGTGAGCATTCGGCTACCGTTGATATTCTGCCAGCCGCGTACCTCGAAAGCGCGCAGCTTCGGTGGCAGAATGGTTAGGTATCTCGGCGTAATGTAGGTTCAAATCCTGCCCGAAGTGTTATTTTCCTTCTCTCTTTATGAGTAAAGAGCATTAATAAAGTGCCTCTTACTTACCTCAGCTCCATACTCCCTCCAAGGTGATATCTGGCGTTCAGTCTCCCGCGAAGACACAAAGAGTACAGCATTTTGTGGTCTCAAGGCGCGAAGAAACCTCTGTAGAGAAGCTCCGAACACGATCACATCTTCTGGCAGCGCGCCGACTGAGCTCCGTATTATTGATTTGGATTCTGATCTGGAGAATAAGTTAGAATCGAAATGAAAAGAAATGAGAACAAGTCGTTCTTAAAAAAAATGTGACAACCGACACAAAACCGACTGGGTGTTATCATGTTTGACCTATCTGTGTATGGCTCCCGAACGGGTGAACCGATTTTTGTGAGTATGAGGAGGGAGTGCTCTTAACAATATTTTTGTTCTTAGCTATGTCTTAGCTATGTTTGATAAAAACCGGTCCAAGATGGTTGTTCCCACAAAATAGCGGACTACATTTTTTTTCTCAGCGATATGGGTGTCAAATGAATGAGCTTGACTAGTAGAATACTATGCATTATGATAATTTCAAATCCAAGATGACTACTACTACAAGAGTCAGGGGGCTTTAGAATTTTCAATTTTAGTTGGTATCTTAGAAGAAGAACAGAAAATAGAGCTTACCTGTAAAACTCGCTCTGTCCAGATGTATAGCTGAGCGCAGTGCATCGAGTAGCGTGCGTCGGCAACACGTCTCTCTGTATGTAATCCTCTATCCACTGCAGCGAGCGACCTGACCCACTGTAGTCGCAGTATACCACTGTGGACAACAGAAACCGGGATAAATAACGGGTTATGATCATACTAGTAGCTACCATTCGCGGCGTTGCCCGTGATAAAAATATAACGAAATTCAACTTTGACCTCCTATTTGACTCTTTTTAGGGGTTGAATTTCCAAAAATCCTTTCTTAGTGCACCTCAATATTTCATGTCTCTAGTTCTGTGATAATTCCTAGCAAATATCAGTCAGTCATTCATTCATCAGTTAGTCAATCAGGACTTACTCTTTAGAATGTACCTATCTTGTCTAGAATAACATACGTGGTTAGGCCAATAAAGAATTTCATATCTTTCCATAAAATACTTTAGCCGCAATATCGCCACAACTAACTAATACGTATCACAAGTAAGTATCGTAACATAGAGTAAGTAAATAAATATGAAAAAGGTTGAAGTTTAGTTTCAGAAAATACATAGAAGTCCAAAGCTAGATTTGGCAAGCGTAGTTTTTTTTAGTGCTAGATCTTCGATGATGAAATGGCGAAAAATGTTAAACTTATAAAAATTGGTCACTAAAATCATTCAAATTTGAGAACGTCGTATGTAAAATTTACAACAATGTGTAACAGAAAAGACTTGAATTTTGGAAAAAATATTGTTGGGTTCACTTTGATGGGTATACTAACACCCTATATTACCCCTTTCTTTTACGTTTTGCATACAGATTACAATTTGTAGTCTTATAAGTAGATGCTATAATTTATGGCCACTGACGGAGAGGTGTATTGACATGTATTGACTACTGATATCTATAACGCTTAGAGCAACGAACCTTAAAAAAGTGCGTAGCAATAGTCTACCATGTCACTCCTAATTTGTACCGTGTACGTTGTACGGTCAATTTAGAAATTAAACGGACAGGGCGTGCCGGCTTTGCTACAATACTCCGTTATTATAGCAAAAACTCAAACCAAACTCTGACCTTTCATTAAATTAAACGGCAAAAGCAATGTTGCTAGTTTTCTCTTACGTTTTATTAACAGAATGGGTGGGACGAAAAACTTATTGTTTCAGTCGATTCGCCGCTTATCAGTTTTATTGATTTTATTTTTGCGTCATATTTAATTTTATGAGTTTACTTACCTCCTTGTTGTTCCCCTTCAGTAATAATTTCTATACAAAAAGAGAATCTAAAAACAATTTGTAATATTAAACATTTTAATGTAGAGCCAAATGGAAATTATGCGATAGATACTTTTTAGATAAATAACATTAAAATTATCTCATAAAGACTTACACATCGAACCTTTTACATTAATATTTTGTTGCATAAGTCTTAACTTTAAGAAGGAAGAATTTAATCTTGTATGTTATCTAAGAACTAAGCAATACTCGTTCCAATAAAACTGATCATATTTCTGTAATTGTTCTTTGTAATTAAATTATTTCAATATGTTTCAGCAAACTTCTTTAATGGATATTGTGGATCCCAACTGGCAAGACCCGGGATCATCGACCCTACGTCGAAATGTCAGGCAGCTCTATTGTACTATAACAAAGACATTTATTAAGATATTATCGCAAGTTGGCGAGAATATTAATAATGAACAACATTGCCATCGCACAAGTGAGACCTTTGTTCATTAGGGCTAAGTCATCACAAAAGGATAGCCTTTGTTCATTAACAAAACATCTAATTTTATGTCAAGAATTCATTAACAAATAAAGGTTTTAAACTAAAAACATGAATTTTCATTTCTCCATTATTTAAAAAAAAATTAAGTTCCTAATAGCAAGTATAAATTTGATGGTATTAAAATAATAAAACATTCAAAAAATGATATTTAATCTCCAAAAAAAAAACATCGTTTTGTAATTATCAACTTGTCTCTATCGATGATCTAAGATCAAGATAACAAAATTTTTTATCTTAAAGTTGCATGACATATATAATAATACCTTATTGTTTAAATTATATAAACATCCTTATTTCTGGTGGCTAGAAATAAGGATGTTTACATAATTTAAGCAAGTTCAAAGGCATTATCGTGGCGACCAACGTAAGATCTAAATTGATTGTGAATTATCTGTAGTATCTTCGTATTATCAATATTGCTGATATTTTTATAGCCAAATATCGATAATGAAATTTATTTGGCAATGCCGAGTACGGTTACACCACTTCTAACGTTTTATCAATACATAAACCAAGGTCATGGATGTTTGATTGTGTAGCTCTGAAATGATAGAAAAGATTAAAATATAAGTATTTTAATCTTTTCTATCATTTCAGAGCTAAACATTATGTTCTATCTATATAAGTATAGATAGAACATAATGTTTCTCGAATTTAAGATCTAACAGTTATGCTATGAGGCTCTTAAATTATTTCTGTCTCTTAGCTGTTTTCAAAAAAGAATACATAAGTAAATAGGAAGAAAATGAAATAAGTAACTATCAATGATGTGCCTTGAGAGAGGAGAGGTTGATATGCAGCGGTGGATATTATTAGGTAAGCTAATGATGAAATTGATTTATTGCATACATTTTAAAATTCTTGTTTCAGATGTTTTTCATATAACCAGACTTAAACTAGAGGCTACTAGAATAGAATATTACACAACAAAGAGATTACTTGAGCCAACTAAGATAAGCTGATTCTCAAATACCTATATATGTATATATATAAGAAAGCGAAGCATTTACCACCCTATCTAATATGTGCAAAACCGGAGCGTGATGATTTGATGATTATTATGATGATACTAATTTTAAGAAATATCTCATAGGCTCTTCAGACACCAAAGCATATAAACGACCAGAATGCAGAAGACGAATGAATCCACCACGTCTCTACAACTGCAGTTCACAGAGTTAAACACGCTACACTCAAACCAATTTACGTCAAAGCATAACAAAGTTCAGTAGGTAATTATTAATTGTAATAAAACAACAAATACGTTTGTCAGGAGTGCTGATAACACAAACGTGACCTACATCCGATGTTCAGCGCACATTCAATTACTACAAGCATAAACTGATAATGAACTGACGCGTTAGGAAAATTACCTAGAACACATAGCATTTAATAAGTGCAAAATTTTAAAGAGTTCTATATTTTTTATTCCACGTCTAATTCTTGACCTACCACAAAATAATACATGACATATCAGAAACGAAATAAAGTCTAATAACAAGAAAAAAAATACAGAATAGGTGAAAGAGATAAAGGCTAGCAGAAATTATCTTCTTTTGGTTTCTTAGATGTTCTTAATTCTTGTAGTGTCGCAGTAGGACAACCTACAGCTAGAAATTGAGGTACCAATTATACATACTTTCAATTCAATTGTTAAAGTATTGTCATTTCTTTCTTTCTTTCACCTTTTAGTGGTATGCACATCACTGCTGAATTAAATACTTGTCTATGTACCTATACTGATCGCATTCTCTGAAAGTTATTGTAAAATATGACGTCGCCTTGATTGTATGGTTTCTGTCTCTAAAAAAATCTAAAATGATTTTCACCAAATTCACACTGATAATATTGGATGTCTTAGTTTTAAATGCCGCATTTATTGCTGATGGTTCTAAGACAAATCGGCTATAAAATTGTATATATCTTATATTTATAGCATTTATGGATCGTATAACTTTACACAATAGAGGCGCATGATACCTAGGTGTCACGTGTCAACTCACACCTCGCCCATAACTGAATAAATTAAATATTAATTAAATCAGAAGCAACACCTACTTCATGCACTTTATAATCACTGTTGGAATATATTGTACCTAACAGATTATCATTGTTATACATAACATAAAGATCTTTTATTTATTTTTAAGTATGATATTATTATGTATGAGACTAGGGAACAATTTGTGCAATCTTATAGTACGTTCAATTAAATAATTAATTAATTAATATAATTAAAAATATTTATCAGACGTTGTGCATTGCAATTGTTAATAAATGAGATTGATTTATATTATGTCTCTAATACGACACAGAAAAAAAGAAACTCAAATGATGATTTCATTCATAAATGTTATATTAATAATAATATGACGTAAAAGAGCATTAAGTATGTATACATTACTTAAAAATGTAGGTAACACTAAAAAAACTTTTTTAAGAAATAATAGGACAGCTGTATTTTAAAGTTTAGTATATATAGAGTTAACGGCTAGGGGTGTACTTAGTCAAAATTAAGTCACTGTATGCACCCTAAGGAACAACTTTTCCAAAGGGCCCAAATACGAATTATAGAAAAAAAATGACTGTTACCTAGAAAAGTCGATCGTCGACAAAATGAATGAAATAGCTGATTTAATTTCTCGAATACAGAGTTAGTCCCGTAGTAAAAGTCGTTACTTAGGAAGAGTATAGCGACCCCCGTTATGCTAAGTACACCTCTAAAAAATAACCCTGCAGAGGTCTGTGCCACAGTCATGTTCTAAACTAAAAATATAAATAAATATATACAATACATATACGCAGTACTCATACAACGTAGCAACATAAACAGGAAATGTACTGTACGTATTATCTCTGAAAAGATTAGCACAGTTGTTAAGTGCCAAGCCTTTGCGAATATAAGCCAATATTTAAACAGCTAAGTTGAGAATCATCATCGTCTGGACGCTAATATTCATATCCATTCGAATCCAATATTAGAATTTATAAGAATAACTGGTTTTTGTAAAGTATTTTTGGATTTGTATGAAATCAGCTGCTAATGTTTATATCAGGTTAATATTATACAACCGAGTTTTAATAAGTAATAAAAGTCAAGTTGATCTTTTTATTGCTTTTGTTTACTAAGATTAAAAGTTTACTTAGAAGTGTTTTGCAGTTTCTATACAAACTCGCGTGCCTCTCAGTTCAGGAATGCAGTACTTTAACCCTTGATTGTCGTTGCATTTTTTTTTAAAACTTCCAAAGAATAAGTAAATTAGTTTTTTTTTAATTCTTACCCACCTGATTTCTCGGAAACAGGAAAAACAATAATTTATGTTTGAAAAGGTTGGGTTTTTAATGTGGAAACAACTGATAACATTGTATCAGCGTCAAATTGGCATCGTTTTTTTTAGAGGTCTGTTTATTATTTATCATTTTATTATGATTATACGATGTTAGACAGTTTGTTCAAAACACTCATATTCCAAGGCATATATGTACGAGTATGGCACTTCTGATAAGATAACAATATTTATGTAGTCTCGTTAAATATTCATTCATACTATGCATATGATTAATATACAGTTCTGTTCAGTCACTGTCCAAATATGCATTAAAGTTTTAAAATAAAATAGCAAAATTTACTAATATAATTTTATACAAGCTGTCTTGTTAAAAACTCACAATATTCAGAGATGGTATGTAGTAGGTAATGCACTTACTTACAAGCGTAAAAGCGGCTTTTCAAATCCATCCCCAGAGATTTTCTCAACATAATGCGCTGTGAACTATGGTACACTCGCTCCATTGGGAAGACCCGTGCCTAGAAGTGGGACACGTTGTTACGTACTCTCAAATAAAATATAGGTTTAAATCCGAAATAGTTCTTATACAATGTATATCTAACTTAAAATGATTACAGGAAAAAACCCGTAAGATTCATGTGTTAGCAGAAGAACATACCTACAAGAAAAAATAATAATTTAGATAGCGGATATATGTTTGAGCCTTTTGGGGTTGAAACTCTCGGGCCTTGGGGACCAGGAGCAAAATTATTATATAAAGCCCTAACAAAGCGACTAGTTGACGCTACTCGAGACCAAAATGCTGGCCTCTACCTGGGTCAGCACATAAGTATTGCCATTCAACGAGGCAATGGGGCCAGCATTTTGGGTACTCTACCAACTGGCAGTGGTTTAGATTTAAGTTAGTTTTAATTTTTGGATATTGCTTTTGTACATATAGTTTATAACTTTATATAGTTTTTGTTAGGTTATGTATGTATAGTCCCTATAATTACCAAAATATGTATACTTTATAATTAAACTATTTTCAGAAAAAATAATATATATAAATAAATTCAAGGACGCCTTTGCATATATGCGAAATATATTGTATTTGTTATACAACAGCTTAAGCTAACATGTGTGTTCATTCAATGTGTACATAAGACGATAACTTTAAGTACAAAGTAGAATCTTGTGCAAAATAATATTGTAAACTGTTGGGTAAATACAGAGGTACTCGGATAAAGACACCTATAAAGTAGACTCGATGTCAAATATCACAAATCTCATTATAGGTTACGTTTTAACCCATAATGTCTTACTGCTGGGCTTGGGTCTCTCCTATGAAGGGATTGCCATGCCGTAGTCCACCACGCACGCTTATCTTCGAAAGACATTAAACCTTCTCCGACAAGCAAGTATCCTCGCGATGTTTTCGTTCACCGTTTAAGCATGTGGTAATTAGTTACAATATGCATGTGACACCTTTAATAAAGAGTTGATTCATTAATTCACATAACGAAATTATACGCATATTAGAAATATGTATCATACTGATGTAGGTTTCTAACAGAGTAAGAATTTATAAAATCGGTCAAGTATCAAGTAGTTTTAAGTTTATTCGTTACATACAAAAATACAAATCTTTCCTCTCTACAACATTAGTATAGAAGTATAGATGACAAGTGATTAGAAGCGAGTTTGAAAAAAACCAGACTGCAAAATCATGTGTATACCCTTAATTATTTTTTTTAATTTTGATATACCCAGTGTCACTCTCTCGACTAAGACTAAGAAGAATTTATTTACATGTCTGTTTGACCTGTGCCTGGGTGTTTATTATATATATAAGTGTATATTTATGTATATAAGTATGTATATCAGTCATCAGGTTACCATAGCACAGGCTTTGCTTAGTTAGGAACCTGAAGATTTGTGTGGATGGTGTCCCATATATTGACACCACTCACATAAAAATAATACAAGCCGTTTAAGCTCTGTATGTATACATGTAAATACACTCGAAAAACATAACCCTCTTTCTTTCGCTGTCGGGAAATTATTCTCCAAAAAAATATATGCTTCATACGTTTATGAAATAACTATTCAGGATAGTTTTACAAATAATATAACAGAAAAAAATGTCTCTTTCGCGATGCGAGACAGAAACAACACGACAATTAAAAGATAACAATAGTTGATAGAGAATTAAACCGAGACAACTATAATACTGAACCGGTTTGCCCACGTGGCTGCTACGTGCTACGTTTTTTAAGCTTGTTGTGGAAAATAATAATGTCGTGACGACAATCAATAGCACTCGAAAATAGAAAGACCTTGAAAGCGAGATGCGGGAATACAACACTACGACTGGTAAAGTTTAGAAATTAAAATGCGATGAAACTACATAAAACTTATAGCCTATTTGACTCTGTAAAAGTAGCACTAGGTAGGTGTGCAATTTCTCCATTAATTCGTAATAGTATAATAAAAAATGATCAAATGTCTATTAACACCGATAAGTTATATTGTAACGTATCATCTCAAACCATTTAAGTTTCACCGCTGAAAACAGGTATTACCAAAGTGGAAGTCCGGATTAGCAGAATTCCTTTCGATGCTTTACTTTTGTCGATCAATTTATAATTTATGTTCATCGAATGACTTTATTTGCCTCCAATTTGATAGTTTTTTCTATTGGTCACAGTTTATTACCCACTCCTCTGTCTTTATTCTACCAAAAAAATATTGATAAAATAATTTTCTACGACAACAAAACATTTCATAAGTCAACACAGTGTGTTATCGTTCAAAAACCACACATCCGTAACTATCTGTACTATACATTCTACACAATGTTCTCTCGTTCCAATAAATATAAATCCAATATAAATCTATTTTATCTCATCCGCACACCACCAAGGCCTTGGGCTAGGAAAAGAGTATTTGCGGAATCAAAAAAAAAACTTTGTAAACGCAACGCTCGGTTAATTTTATAGTTTCAAAACTCAAATTTAAAATCTGTTGACGTCAACCTGTTATATCATCTTAACTTTGATACTTTCGCTGTCATTGAATGAATCAAAATGTTGGTTTTAATTTTGCTCTTTGATCTATTTCAAATAGTAACTCGTTACTATTTCTCTAACAACACGCTTCTTCAAAGACGAATCTTTTGTTTTTATATAACAATCTGTAATGTTTACTGCAAGTCCATGTGTTTATATTCTATGGAATGTTTTGCCAAATTTTCGCAGCGCAAAAACAAAACCATTGTTTTCAATAGAAGGTCGTATCTGTTGTGTGATTAAAATTACTACACACTTTTAAATTGTCAAGGTGTATTTATTCGTGACTCAATAGGTACCATACGTATTGTTGTTTCTGTAATAATTAATGACGATGAAGGCTTTGGAGTATTAAATTGGCGAACATCATTTTAACACTTATAGAAAGAATAATTGTGAAATGTTGATTGAGTGAAATTGAATCATAATTTTCTTTATTTTTATGCCAGTACATTCAACTGACCTTATGCTTTGCCTCTACTTAATTATGCTTGAGTATTTTTTTTTCTACGGGCACTCTCTTTATTTTACATAAGCGGGGTTTTCAGCGGAGTTTTTAGATTGTCCCAAATGTCTGTAACATGACCTGCCAGGAAAGAAACATTTACAAGCAAAACTAGATGAGATGACTGGCACTACTTTAGTCGCCAGGACAAATCGTAATGGGACAAGTGGAATAAAGCCCAAGTCTTAATCAAATTATTATCCAAGATAAGATAAGTGTAAGAGACAAGTTAGAGACAAGTTAGAGTATGTCATTGGAAAATATACTAAAGATACTATTCCTAGTACAAAGTAGATGCATATTACTTATGATTAAGAAAATAAGAAACGGAAAACAACAACAACAAAGCTCAAGAATTAGACAAAATAATAAAACAACATCAAGCTTTTAGCTTTTTCGTTAGGGTGACAACGACAATGCTAATCGAAGAACAAGTCTCGGCTCGACCTTGGAAGGCGGAATTTATGCGAAACACGTGCTCTGCTATTGCTGTGTCGAAACAGAGCGATTGCGGCGTTATCGTACAGTTTGAGTGAATCGAAGCCAACTCAATATTCTCTCGTGTTTTTCTGGAGGCAAACGAAAGATGTTATGTAACTGGGTTTGTTATTATTGTAACCAGTCAGCCCGTAGCAAATCTAGACGTAGTCTTGGTAGTATTGGTACCCAGACAAACAAAACAGTTTTCATACTTAGAGCGGACTTGAAGGTTACAGGCTCCATATTGCGGTTGTACTAGCACTTAGAAGAGTTAACGCAGATAGTAAGACTTCGTAACCATTTATTTAAAATATATTTACTTGCTTAATATTCTTGAATATGACTATACAAATTTAAAAATGTTAACAGTTTTGATATTGGTGCATAATAGTTTAGTGGAACACTTTCAAGGTATGTACATACTAGACAGACTAAGGCATTTAATAAATAAAATATATGGTGAATCCTTATTATATTACAACAATATTATAAGGATTCATTAGTAGGTGATCTTTTAAAACAGTATAATACGAGAAGCAGCCATGAGTAGCGAGGTTCATTTTAGGACCAATTATAACTGACACCAGGCGCCTGCCATTATGGGCGTCTATTCGAGCCGTGTCAATTATTTAAGGCATACACATACCACATAAGTTTGACTTTTATAGTAGTGCGAGATATTTGAATAACAATTTAAAGCTTCTCTATTATAAAAGACACAAAAGTATCACGAAACCTCAGTTTACAGATCAGCTTACACGTAAAGTAAGATATTTAATAAGGTTCTTGAACCTAATAATATAAATGTTATCAATCATAATTAATAAAAGAATCATCACTGTTATCATATCTCATATCATATATGACGCAATGGATTAATGTCCTAGACCCAAAAACAAGGGCATTATCCAAATTAATTCCATGAATGGGAACGAAAACAACACGTTTTAATCAATTAAGTGAATTTAGAGTAACGTAGCGTACTTGTAATAGAGTGTGAAAACAATAAACAGCATGAACCATATAAGAATTGAGTTTAATTTGTAAGTAAGAAGTATTTGACAGGTTTAAAAGATTTGATACCTATACGAATTGACGATTTAAAGTTTATACCCAAAAAACGTTGGGTACCGTATCGCAAATTCAGTGTGTCTGACGAACCCCACTAGCAAAATTATTGACTAAAATAACGTAAAATATTATCCAAGTGCGAGTCGAACTCGCACACTAAGAGTTCCGTACCATCATTTATACAACATAACTTTAAGTTTCTGCCTATTGTCCTCATTAAAATCGAGCAAATAACGGCTAATATCACGTTTTTTGTATGGAATTAATATTTATTTTATTTGAATTTAACTATTTATTTTTAAAGTGTAGTATATGCAAAGAAATGTTCTATGAGTATTTCAAGCGTCTACCTTTTGCCGTTATTAATATCGGCAAAAAAAGGGCAAAAAATACGTTGTATACCCACATACATAAACGTTTTTTTTAGCTTTTTTATTGCCCCTAAAATATTAAATAAATGATGAACCTATAGATTTTAACGATGGACTTATCGAGATAATCGTATCTGGATGATGATCATCGATATAGGAACGATGTATTTACTATAAATATTTTTAAGGAAGTCTTATATAATATTTCAATATGTATTGAAATTAGATGTGAGACTGCAACATACGTAAATATTTTGCATAGAAACTAAACCATCATCTTGAGGAATATTCCATGGCGTCTAGAATTCTCGATGTTATTGAAAAGGTGAAACATGAAACGCATACAGATTGCCTATTTGCTCGGCATTATATGAAACTCACGTATGAATATTTTTGCTATTGTATGTAAGTCAGTAATTACATACACGTAAACTAATGTATTAGACGTTATTACTTCGATCAGATTTAACAAGGTGGACGTTATTTTCCGAGACACTATAAATAATGTCGCCTATTCAAAGACTTTTGCATAGCGACATTATTTGACAACTCTTTTATAATTAACTTTTATAAGGCATTGATACAGAACATATGTTTACATGCACTACTGTCTTTGATTACTTTACTGTTGTGGTGATTTGTTTTTACTAATTAATAGGAATAACCAATATCTCATAAAAAATCTTACCAAAATACGCTCGTATTATATAATGCTTGCTTTTATTCCACTTTTATTACGAGTACATTAATCGCAGCGTATCAGCATACATACTGCACACATGTGTTTTTTATTAATATCTTAGCCAATATTTCCAACCCAAGGCCGATGTTCTCACCTATTGGCACTGTGTTCTACGATGATCAATGAATGAACGATATCTGGTACTAGTATATCAGCATCTTGTACGGATTTGTGTATCATTTCATGCTTCCTTAGTTTCGTTTTCATCATTGGTTTATTTATTTTGGTTGGCTATTTGGTTCTTGTTATTCCTCTGTAGTAAGAAACTTGTTGTTTCATTACCTACTATGAAACGTGAAATTTAATAATAATAATAATAATAATAATAATATTACTTTAATTCAGACACAAAGATCCATTTAAGGAGTTCAAAGATTAAAGCAATATCAATATGCCAAATATGTGTGGTAACATAATTTATGCCAATATGTTTCCAGTCGCTTCCATTTTGGGCATTAGATTCGGACGTGGGTGTGAGTAAGCTAGTGGCGTATGGGATACACAAACCATAGTACAGTGATTTAATGGTTTTTTATACTTACTAGTACTACACCAAAAATATATTGGAGATCTAAGAATATCAATAATAAATTCAGATCTAATAGTATAAAATTCTTCAAAAAATCTAATTGAACCTGAATTACTCTTCTCAAATCTATCTTATGTCTTTGACAATCAGCACTGAAAAGAATTACAGTAGGTACTAATGCTTAGCAATCACAATTTCTTATATATTCAGATCACCTCAAATCTTCTTCTATAATAAGGATAAAACCAAATTATATCTACGTAGGTACATATACAAATTACGCTTTCCTTTGTCCTTCCTGCTACTCTATTGATCCAGGGGACTGGGTCACCGTTACATTCAGGGTCACGTTTGTTTACTATCCGTCTCTCTTTTACTTCAAACGTTCATGTATTTACGTCTCTTTTCAATGCGTCCTTGGCAACGAACCCGGAAATTTCGAGACCCGAGGGGTATTTCTACGCAGTTGCTAAGGAAGAGTACCCTAATATACGCGTTTAGAAGGGAATTGGTATTACGCGTCTTTTTTGGCTTACCTTGAAGCCAATAATTTGGAGATTTTATGGTTTGTTTACAATCGGATTTAAGCAGTAAATGTATTATTTTTCGTTTAGCAAATTTTTGACAGGTTTGTTGACGATTTTACACAATAGCTCATTGTTACTTAAGTTAATAGGTATGTGTCTTGCACATCATTTACTATGCAAACATAAAGCAATCGAAATGTTTTATTTAATAAAGTTGAAATTTTGTCTATTTTTATACTATATTCAACAATTCATCAAACAGATGAACCACATATGAGAACCAATATTTAGACATATTTCTTTTCCACTAACGAAGCATACTTTAATTCGTCACTCTTGTTTGTGCAATACATCGCTGACGAGGAATACTTAGGATTTACTATTAATATACATATGCGCTTGCATTATGTATCTAAATAGTTATATCCTATTACTCATATAGTAACCTACTAGTTTTAGTCTCAAATTGGATTAAATTTTACAAACATGAACCTAACTTATATTTAAAAACTAGTCTACCCAGGTGGCTCGCTGAATCGTTATTATTGTAAATGTTCCATGCGATGTCAAATCTGGACAGTTTCCAAATAGCCGCAATGTAATCGCGATGTTTTAACGAAACGACAAGCTCATTTCGTGGTTGACTTGCATCGTCCTATAAAGTATTTGGAACAGCCAGAAATACAAGACATAAAAGAAAATATAAATATCACAGGAAATGCAAGTGAAGCGTTTAGGGAAGAAAACGATTTTTATGATATGATGTGGACGTGAATGTCGCTCTGAAATCAATTTTATCTAGGAAGTGTATTTGGGTAACTTTGATTATATTACATAGCTCGATAAGATTAAATAAAAACTTGCAGATTCAAGATCAGCAAAGATACTTAGGTAGGTACTGCTAGAATGTCAAAAGTATTCATTTATAAAGTTATACTCAGAGTCGACCGATTGGATTACTTGATTACACTACATATCAAAAGAAAATTCTCATCCAAGGTTTTTCATTCTTCTGAAAAACCTTAGGACGAAGACATTTTAAAATAACAAGTAAGATATAGGATTGAGTTAGTAACACTTCTTTTTTATAATAGAAAATAGACTTGCGTTTGATCGAAAGCAACGATGGGGCTTAAGATGTAGCACCATAGTAAATTAAATAACTTCGATCGGAACTGGTTACCAACGTTAGGTTTCGTAGGCGACCGAATCGACCGAAGTTTTATTTATACAACAGAATTAGTCGCCGCTCACGATTTCTATAAAATCTATTTTGATTGAACAGCGCAATGAAAACCATTACAGACCTACCAATTGACCACCAAACAAAGCAAGACTAAATCGCAATGGCAGTGAAAGCCTGGCACATTTCCATCTGGCGCTAAGTATTATAGAGGTAGTAATTTTCCGCTTTCCTGATTAGTTTATAGACAAACCAAACAATTGATACATCGGCAATCGTCCAAGAATAATAAGAAATTAATTGTTAGAAAATTATGTGTTTATGATTAGGATGTTAGAAACGCAAAAGTAGAAACGCATATGAAAGAGAAACTCCGTAGCATTTGAGAAATTTTTTTTTTTAGCAACGTCCGTTTTTTAATATGATCATCTGTTGCTAAAATACTTTCAATGAAACGTGAAGGTTACATTACAGCAACGAAATGCGAAGTTGTTTTTACAATGCAGTTTTAGATAAAGGAAAACCCATTTCAAAAATACTATATATAATTAAGGACTTAAAATTAAGACGACGACGACGGAACGGCGACAGCAATGAAATTAATGACAATAGTGGACACTATAGATATTACGATGTAGAATAGGTATTTCATATATATTTTTTACTTAACGAACAATACGTCATTTATAATATAAAATACAAATAAAATTAGTTACGTTGTAATTTGTACAATTATGTTGAGATATAAGAAAAACCAGTGTCAACGAAACAGAACATTTCAGGCATATTATTTGCAAATATTTATGACCTTGCTCGGGCATTTTAACTGACCATAACATCTGCAGGCTAATTAAACCAGCGACACAGAGCCAAACGGAATAACAAAACAAATAACGACACGAAATCAAAAGCCAGTGAGGCAGGTTGTTCAATTAAAACCAAAATATCTTGAGCACCTCCTAAGCTAAGTCAGAGTAATTTAATACCAATGTGAAACTACCAATAAAAAGTAGAAAAGCATTTCGCGAAATAGTTTCTACCTACAGTTTGGTAAACAACTACGTTATCTGACTCCATCAGCGCAAGCGCATAACAATCGGTCGTCATTCACGTTAGCGGGACACGTGTTTCGGATCAGCATTTCACATAAACTTACCAACTACCACCTTTTTCGTAATCTATGGAATGCAACGCCTTGCCCACGTGTTTGCAACCACTCTAGTGATACAGACCAACTTCGATGTTCGATTGCGATTGCCAACTTATAGCGATTTGGGAGTAGTAATTGTGTATTCAATTCGTCGCCAAATAGCAAGCATGCAATATCTATAAAGGAAATAAAATATATTCTTATAGACTAAAATATTGGTGAAATAAGACGAATCGTTAAACCACATAATTTGTTATTCAGTTGAACCTAAGCCATTCTTTGAAATTAGGTACCTACATGCACATTCATTATATTCGACTCATATACGATATGCATACTATTATACACATGGCTTACAAATTCTGCGGATTACATTTCATAACTTACTTACTACGCCGCATTCCGCTACGAACCAACCTATCCGATATCGTCGAGAACGAGTAAACAAAATGAGTCCCAGTAGGATTCCTTGCGGAACTCCCATGCTACGCTATTACGTTATGCGATGCGATATGATTATGTCACCACTGGCGCTTCGGGGAATCAATTAAGTAGCCACCATAATGGTGACAACATTTTATTTGGTACTTAAGCTGTTAATTGAGAATAATTGTCGAAAAATAACTTTTAATACCTTTCAATAACTTTGGGACGATTCTTTAATTAAGTGATAATGTTAAACAAGATAAAACCTTACCTTATGTTATTAATACTTATCAGTTATATAAAAATTTCGTCCATGATTTTAATTAATTAGTCCAGTAGGACTAATTTAATAAAATTTATATGTATATGACCAAGTACAAAGTATACCCGACCAGTTGAACGAAAAAGATTTTTCAAATTAGTCTAAGCTTCTACGTCTCTGAGAAATATGGGAACATACATTATAAAAACATTAAAAAAGATTACGACGAATTGAGAACCTCCTTATTTTGAAGCCGGTCTAAATAGATTACGACGACGGTTTGACTTTGACTCTTTCTTGAAGTCGCTTAGCAAAAGTATGTTTCAACCAGCGAGTAGGTAGGTATTAATAACGCTGATATTACTAACACTAAAAAGAGGACAAAGTGAAGTGAATCACGACCAACGACAAAACGCAGTGGAAAACTTTCAATATAGGTCAGTACGAGGATTATTGTTCAGAGACAATAAACGACACGAATGTGACCAATATTTACATATAAATAGGTGCTAAATGTTACTGATATATAATTATTCAAGCGATTGTCTTCGTGATAAAAGTTATCGGAGAGTTTAATATGTACAAAGAAAAACATATTCTCCATGTTGTTTAGCATCAATCCATAGCATCCCAATGTAGGACACTGATCCCCCTAGGCGTATCTTCACTGAGAAGGCGATGTTTATAATATGATACGCTAATTGTTTGTTTTTTTTTTCAGAAAGAAACTTTTTAAGATATGAAAGTCTTATTATAGCAATTTCGCCTTTTATATTAAAATATTAGAAGATATATGTGTATTCATATACTTCATATAATTCAATACACAAATACAAATAAGTATTCAATTTTTCGTTTCTTATCGCGTCGTTTTCTTTCCTAAAGATGTTGGCAGCAAAATATGTTTACTTTTGTCGGGTCATTAATTTTAATTTTCAGACCGTTTCGGCTTTAATTATTGTAAATTGGTGATACTTGATTACCCCTTACAATGTGTGAGGATATTTTTTTTATTACATCTGCTATAATATGAACACTGCTTTGTCAGACAGATAAAAAGAAACTTAACATAATATACACATGTCCACGAGACTGAACAATGTATTTAATTACATAGCACAGAAAAGAGATACAAGTATACACTGACTAAAGGACTCTTTGTACACCGATAACGTATTAAAAACAAATTTTTATCGGCTTTTTGCTATTCATCCTCATATTCCCAGAAGTCGGTTGTTTACAAAGAAAAACGTGTCCACGTGGCATTTAGCTCCCGGTCCCATGTAAAACGACACTTCAATAAGCCCCTTGTTAGAAGTAAACAGACCCATAACATGGCTTCTGCGTTTGTAAACAAAATCGTAAATCTCCTGATAATGTACACGTGAATGTCTCGAGTTATGTTTATTTGATGAGCATATTTGTTATGCTACTCTAAGTTGTCTAGATTTTAATTAGCGGATTAGGATTAGGTCGGATCATCATCATCTTCCTGACTTTATCCCACTACTTGAGGTCGGTAGTATAAGGCCTTCTCGTCCATTCTATTTTATCAGCCGTCATCTATTCATTCACTCCCCTTTCACACATATCCCTCTTGACACAACACATCTACTTTTTCTCAGGTCGCTGACGCCCTTCTCTGCATTACCAATACCATAGGTTGAATATTTCTCCAAAAGAACAGTGATCAAATATCGCAGAATATTTATGTATTGTAAGAATTAGGAAGCAAAATACAAATTAGGGACGCTTTTTCCCGACAACATTAATTATTTCTTATACTTTTGGTAAATAAATTATTTGAATTGAATTCATCTATAAATTACATTATTAGTACATTTATGTAATTTTTAAATTGCACATAGGTAAATATCAATAGTGTTATGTAGAGTAATAATATATTTGTGTTAATGCATAAGTAATAAATACAATAAATTAGGAAATGTCCTGGAAAGAATATCAGTATTAAATCACACACAACATTTATGTTCTGGAAAATTGAGGCTTCAGTGTACTCAAACTTTATCAAAAACCCACCGGGCACCGGCTAAAAAAACCTCGCTCCAATTCGAGTAAATGAAACACGTCCTAAATTAACACTTTGTAAGTCAAACGTCACAGATGCACAAATATTTACTTTTAGTTCGCTTCATGACACGATAATTGATGACCCGTGCGTAAGAGATAAGAACAGTTTTCGGAAATACTGAACATTTTTAATGTAAGAGATTAAATCACTTTATGATCTTTTGACGACAACTTACTGAAAATTATATTCTAGGAACTGCAAGAACTGCAACTGTGACGATGTAAGTTTTAGATTGTGTAGGGTTTTGTATAGTATCAGTGTATACAACGTCTTAACATGTACCTAGAAGGAATACTTAATCAATTCTTACAAGCTTGAATCATAGACGACAAATTTAATAAAAAATAACACACGTTATTTTATATTGATGGTATTATATTATTTTTATTGCTAGTGTGGGTAGGCGGTGATACTTATGTGAATAATTAAGGGTATATTTGAATAAAACAGTTGATATCTTGCATTTGCTTGTGTCATTACGCTCCCTCAAGAAAAATATTTCAATTTTTACCTACTTATACGTAAACCTATTTAAAAACGCACTGAGGTTTGTTTAATTTATAAAAATACAGCTGTGTCGAATTGTCATATACCTAAATATCAAACATCATGATTACAATTTCTCCACTTCAATTTAATCTGATAAGCTACTGAATCTATTTTGATAACAAATATTTTGAATATCTTGAACAAATCTCTGACGAATATAATTAAAGTTGTCAGGCAAGTGGCACAGTAGTAAACTTTTCGCTTTTAGAAGAAAATATCATTCCCGCAAACGGAAACGCCCGTCGATTAATAAAATCAATGTTATTGCTGAGAGGCATGCCAAGTGCAGTCAAGATAGGCTGGACTTACGTCCAGTACACGAGAGAACCAACATCTTTATATTGGCAAATATAGGTAGGTGTTAATGACACACTAAAAATAATAATTCCAGACTCGAAGCAGAGTCGTTTCGCTTGCCGGTCAACCAATGTAGTCAATGACGATACTTAACTCAACAAATGGTTAGAAGTGTCTTCAAAATAACCCAGCTGCTAAATCTTTAAACCTGTGTATGCTTTTTTTTGTTACTTTCACGACTAAGACGAATCTATTGGTACCACTCGCATAAAAATACGTCAAACCGCTTAGGCTCTAGGTCGAGCCAAATAAATTTACACACATATATACAAAACATAACCCTCCTTTTTCGCAGTCGGGTAAAAATTACCGGACAGATCTAAATAAAAAAATATATGGCACCAACTGAAAGTATAATTATATTATATTGTATAAAAATATTTTCAAATTGATCTAACCGATTCTCAGAAATAGGGGAATAATACAAAAAAAACAGATTTCTACTGAGAACCTCTTTATTGAAGTCAGTTAATAAGTTCCAGATTGCACGAACAATGCTCAGTTTATACCTACAAGTTCATTTTACAGGTCGAACTACACAATTACGTTCTATCATTTATCAGGCAAGCTAGCATTGTCTTTACAATAGAGCAAATACTAGAATCTAGAACATCGCAACGTACAAGTTCCGTAAGATACCATCAAGGTTTCTAAGAACTTCTACTTTTGGACGAACTTATTGTAGGACAGCTTGGAATGCTAAGTATTTATCAACTTTCATGCTATAAATTATCTTTAAAAGCGTCCGTTACATTTAAACATCATTCTTAGACAACATATTTCTTGGATTTCTACTGGGTTTTTTTTGTCAGCTGGGTTTTTTTAATAACATT
Organism: Ligdia adustata; assembly: GCA_947049295.1. NCBI lineage: Eukaryota > Metazoa > Arthropoda > Insecta > Lepidoptera > Geometridae > Ligdia > Ligdia adustata. Next base: position 4,946,369 of record OX346233.1, read on the forward strand.
AAGGCTGCTCTAAGAATCCTTAGACCTTAATGCTATTGCCCGTCAACGTTTACGTAAAAAAAAACTAAATAATGACGAAATGTATTAGCTGTACTCGTATCAGTTGACATTTACAATTTACACGTTTCGTTTCAAATTGTTCTTATGAGGAGTGCTAGTCTAAGTTTGTCATATTTAGTGAGAAGAATCGTATCATCTTTGTTTTTCAGCAAGTAAACTATCAAATCTAATTATAATTAAAGCATACGCCGAAATTAACATGTTTTTTTCCAGTATTTTTGCTTCCACAATATCTGCACCTACATCAGTTATAAAATTAGAATGAAAGAACGATTCATGTGTGTCCAACTAAAAAACAAAGAGAAAGTAGCTATATTCAGACTGTGTTAGGGAATCGACCGAGGATAGCAAAACCGAGCATAAGACCACCAACGGCAAGGTGAACAAGTAATTTGTACTTATAAAATTATGACAACTGGCTACAATTCAGCAGGTGCCTATGCAAATATTTTAATTAGGTATTTTTTTGATTTATAAAGTAAATAAAGACATATTCAATAATTTTTAAATAACGTTCGTTAAAGGCAAGTCATGTTACATAAACCAAACTAATATACCCATTTTATCAAAAAAATATGGATTCTACATCCTTTTCATTTCAACCAAAATAATAATATCCTAAGTGTCCAAGGATCACTCGAAGGAAATATATTAAAATATCCGACGAATTAAATACCTTCTCCTTTTTTGAATTCCGTTATTATTTATTATTAAAGGGGTACCTTAACGTTTGAACAACACCACAAATGTTAAATATAAAAAAAACTAATACCACGTGCAACACTTAAACTTCCAATCATATGTTATGATCTGATGATGATTATGAGCAACAGAATCTTACCTCAACGACTCTATAGACACAAACATCAAGCGCCCATTCAATCTCAAGGCACGAGCTAAGCTTATTTCCATAGCTATGGTTTACGCAACAGCTACTGTGACTTGCAATACCGGTTTGCAACGGTAGAAGCCAGATGACTGATAGCCCTATAGAAGACGAAGGCCCTGTCTAAAGTTCTAAGTTTGTAAAAGCAATAGAGTATCACCTATTACTTACAAAACAGTATTTAAATGCCAAGACACAGATAAAAGCAGGTATTAAGTATCAATGTAATTTAAGTTATTGAAGGTATTTAGTATTATTTTTGATCTATCAAACCGATTTAGACGTACCTAATAATCGGTACAAACTTATAAAATATGATAAAATTTTAACTAAAACCTACACTGCAAAGTTATAAACTATATGTATTAAATCTAACTTAAAACTAACCGCCTGTCAGCCTGGTTGAGTACCGAAAATGCTCGCCCCATAGCCTCGTTGAATGGCGATACTAATGCTGACCCAGGCAGGGACAAGCATTTTGGTCTCGAGTAGCCTCAACCAGACGCTTTGGGTCTTTGAAAAATAATTTTATTAATTAATTAATGATATTAGGAGGCGAAAAATGCTTTACTACATCGCTTGGGCCATTTTGTTCTACTTCCTACCCAACCAATAAAATCTATAAGAACTAATTTTTAATTTTTTAACCTAAACCACCCAACTTTTTTTTCGTACTTACATCTAAAATCTACAATACTTATTTTCATAACGACTTGAACTATACTCGTATTGGTATACTCAATATATCTGTTAAAGTCTAAATCAACCATAAACTCTACAAATCCATAATTAATAAAGTATAGGCATTTTCCAACCATTTCCTCTTTGCGGCGACCGCGAATTGAATTATTTATGAAAGATTGAATTAAAAAACCTCAACATGATACAGCTGAGGAATGTCAATGGCTTCAGTTATATGGAACTATTAGCAAGGACAATCATTATTATACCTCTGCAATTGAAGTTTTCCTGCTATTAGATATATCTATTAAAAAATATATATGCTATTATGTTCCTAAGCGGAATGAGCTGAACTGCTTTATGAAATGCAAGGTTTTCTAGTGAGCAGCTCAGCGGAATTTGACGCAGCTAGAAGTTTCAGAAATTTTAAGGCTCCTACCACTTCGCTTGAAAATAACTTTTTACTTATTTGTTTTTAAATTTGAAATACATTTCAGTGTGATATATATTTTTGAATAGAAATATTTATTTATTTTTCAATCTTATAAAACATGATAAAATTTAAATTTTTAAATAATGCTTACACTATACAATGTTATAATCTATATGTACATAAGCAATACCTAATAATTAAACCTAACTTAAATCGAAACCGCTGCCAGTTGGTACAGAAGTGGAGTAATTTCGAGATCGGCCCAAATGCTAGTTTTATATCAGTTCACTTAACCTTATATCAGACAAGCTATTGTCGGTCCTTTCAATAGCAGGATAAGAGACAATGCACAAACGTTGTGTACACAAATGTACTAGGAAATGCAGCTAGGAATCGAGATGAGACAGGGGATCGACCGGGAAACCCATTGAATCATCAATGAACAACGGACGGACTTGAGGAGTCAATGATATGATGATATAAACTACAAGTGAACCGCAAACGAGATAAATTGGGATAGATAGCACAGTGAATTAAAGACATAGCTGTTCTGTAACAAAGCTCGTTGTCTAATATAGTTTTAAGCAATGTACACAAGTTTAAGTATAAAAACTAAACAAATCCAACCAAAAACAAATATAGTCAAGAAAAAAATTTTATAATCCTTTAGTATCCTGTTTTTCTCCGCGCTTTTTTATTTCATAATAGATAACAAATTTATTTAGCTGGCACAGATAGAATGATTTGAAGATACAATCGGATTCTATAATATAAAAAATGTGTGCAATTCAATTACCAATTCGTAGTAGGAATCTTTAATAACTTGACTAATATAAAATTACTTTAAAATATACCAAAAAAATATAGAAAATGTAGAAGGAAGTATACAGAGATACGTCTAAATATTGCTTGAACCCCACAAAATTATGAGCACTGCTAATCATTCTTTAACACCGCTTGTTGAATCGTGAAGGATGATGTTTTGACCATACTATAAACACAACTGTTTAGAAGGCTAAACATGAAAGCGACTCGTGCGCATTGTTCATTCAATGTTGACTTTATGCACTCGGATGCGATGTAAATAGGCGCTCGCATGTTTCTTATACAACTTGTAGGTAGCTTCCTATATACTACGTATATTATGGCGGATATACAAACATTTATTAAAAGAAAAATAAGACGTTAACTACATATTCCACATTGGTATCCTAGATATACCAAGATGTTATTATAAGTACATTTCGAACCATTAGAAGAAGGGGTAGTATTGATTTAGTAATTTTATTTTCTTCGCAAAGGCGCTTGTCGAGTAGTTGTACATATATTTCTAAGATGACATTGAAAAAGGAGAAAATGGACAAGCCTCACATAATAAACACAACTAGATAAAACAAAGCAAAACTTAAATCAAGAACTAGATAATGATATGAATCAGAATCATTTATTAATATGATTACAGCAGAGATCTTGAATTTCTACAGAACTATTACATAACAAAGATTCAGTCTAATTAAATAAATAGAAATAAATATCTCAATTCAAACCAGATTTTTGGAAAAAAATGGTATTCGGAGTTTCACACTTCTCGCCAGTGCGAGACGTGCCGTTGTTTTGGACACGAACAAACTCTGATGAAGTTTACTGAATGTGAACAAAACTATAGTTTGACATTTCCATAAACCTGTATTGAAATAAAGACGCGTTTTCTAAATGAAAATATTTTGTACATTTTAATTAGATAATGTTGGAGCAACGATCTACAAACACAGCCATACAGAATAACACCTTTATGAACCATAAATCTATAACAAACAACGACGCATTCCATGTAATAATTTTGGCTGGCGACGAAGGAGAATAGAAACGAGGAGTTATTAATAAGGAATGTCGCAAACGTAATCACATGAGCCAATCTGTCTGGAAGTTCGTGAATTCTTAAGTTAATTATACCTACTGCGATGTGACCACAATGGCTTGTTTGTTGTCAATACAGCCTTACGAAAAAAGCGAAGTGACTTTAAAACTGGGCAAGTTTTTCAAGAGTTAGAGATATGCTTACTTTGACGTGAAGGAAGAAAATTAGCGAATAATGTTATATAAATGTGAAAAATGACTTTAGTTCTGCAATAAAACTAACGTTACTGAAACGAATGTCATCTATGTATAGAGCAAAGAAAATGATAATTTATTTTGATTTAAAAAACTACTGGACTGATTTTGATAAAATGTATGCGAAGGATGTTTCCAATCAGTCCATCTCTGAGAAATCAGTGAATAAACATAAAAAGAAGAAATCTGACGAACTGAAAACCTCGTTCTTTTTCAACAGTGTATAAATATATATTTAATAATGTTTAATGTTTGTGTGTTTATATTAATAGCTATAAGACCATGAAAGAACATTAATTGGGAATGCCGAAAATTTTAATTTTCCATTCCGATCATCCATTCTCATGAAGGAGATTAGTTATTTAGGAAAATACTTATAGGCCACTGTTTGATTTTTTTTTAATGCATGTTGAAATTTATAAAATCGTCATTATTAGTAAGACACAGGAGAAAAGTAGAGGAATAAAAACAAATACAAATTAAACCAGAAACCAGAAAGTAAAGTAGGTACACAGATAACCACAAACTATTTACAATACAAAAGCGAGTCGCTCTGCATTACCTACTTTAAGAAGTTCTCGGAATTATGCAATTTTCTGTAGATAGTGATAGGTACATACTCGTATTTGGGTCGCTGGTGTTTATGAATTCTTTTTCTCCGAGCTAAAGCTATTATGACAAACGTGTTTTTCAGGGCAGTGGGTACTCTAATGGTATTATCGAAAGTATTGTTCCAGATATCCGTATAGATTATAGAAAATATTTGAAAAAAACAGAACTAAAATAAAAAAAATTAAAGACACTAGGTAGAATAAATATTATTAATTAATTAATAATCTTTTTATAACAAAATTTCAATTAACGTGTTGAAAGATATTGTTTTTCTTTGAACAGTTTCAGTGATAAGTAGATGCAATCGAGAAACAAGACACAAATATGTAAGATATTAAATGAGAAGATTTTAAATTTATGTTGTGCCTAAAACCTTTCATAAGTGGTGTTCCATCCGTCATTACCATACAAGTGTGCCATAAAGCTTTTTCCACTTATTTATAGCTTTATTTTATCGTAGAAGATACTTATCGCTTTATTTTCAACTATCATTTAAACTAGCTGCGCAAAAAGTGTACCAAATTTATCGATTACGTAAGATTTTACTAAGAAGTAGTGCCATTCTTTATCGTAGCGACGAGGCTCATAGAATAAAATTACTTTACCTTCCTCGATGGAATAAAATGGCATCACCTTGCTGCTAAGAAGCATACATTACTTCACATAACAGCTTATCAAGTTCAAATATCTAATTAAGTACGTGTTCAACTTTACATTATATAAGCATAGTAAGAGATAAATGGTATAAGACCGTTAATTCGGGGTCATTGTACGTCTGGGCGACAGGCTGTCTGATACAAATGATTATTATTTTTTTACTGATCGAGCGAAGCGTCTCTATGCAATTTTTTCTTTCGTGTCAGTTAGAATGGTTGTTTAGGTATATAGACTCTCTAAGTTAGATAAGTTGAGAGATGCTCTTAATGGCCTATGGGTGACCTTGGTTTCGGTAATGTTTCTAGATAATATTACCGAAGTGTTAATGTTTAATGAATAAAACATCAGCACAACGTGTACCAGAAAAACTCAAGAGAGTTGTTCTACTCACTAAAGTAATATTTGCTAGTAATTCATAAAAAACGAACTATCACGTGATAAATTTTGTTTGGATTGGTACCTTTTTTCTCTTATTTAGTAAACTTGTACTTATGTAATGTTTTTGTAACTTGTTCACTTTAACAGGTAGACCAATCTGTTTGAATATTTATCACACCTACAAAGGTGTGAAGAAATACATTTTTTTCTGTTATTCTAAGTTTGTACTTAGAATAACAGAAAAATATGTAATTCTCAGACAAGTCTCAAATCTGTAATGCATTAATGCAAAGATTCTCGTTTAGACAAGTATTTTGTTGTCAGTTTGAAAACATAATAAGGTCACTAGATACTAATTATAATAGTAACAAATTCCCCCTACTTTAACAATTTTGGTGCGTCGTGAACTGTCCCATGCCCTTAGCAGGATATAGAGACAGGGCACTAACCTAGCAATTGGTAAAAATTGTCACATTATCATGTCGTCAACCTTCTGACGAAGCCGACACGAAACTCTATACCACCCATGGCCATGTCAGTCTTAATTACAGAATTATTTTGTTGGCAAAAAACGCATTTTATTATTAGTCGTGACGTTTTTGAGAAGCAGACATGCTGTCGCCTAGGTTTGTTGAACTCTCGAAGTTAGATTGATGATGTTTTTTTTGACCACCCGATGATGAATGTTTTCGCAATTGAATATGCGACAGGAAAACGTGTGTTGATTTGCAATACGAGTGGGTAGATTTTTTGCAAGCGAAGTACCAGCCATTTCGTACACTCTCACACTTATCTACTTACTAAGCCAACATGTTTTTTGTTCAGTTTTTGCCAGCCCAACAAAAAAGGTAGGTAAGTACAGAATACGAGGTATTGTAGATCAACATAGTTATATATACATGTTATTATATCAGGTATATAGGAGCAACTTGCCACCTATCTTAATTTCACATGGTGACTGTAAATCTGATTTATATTATACTGAATGTTTCTAATATTAGTTTTAGATATTTTTATATAATTAGCGCAGAAACTGTCGCTACTTATTTTATCAAATTATGTAAGATCATTATTATTTATACTTATTGATTTTCTCACAAAATACAGAACATGAGAAAATCGGTGTAGAAAAAATAATTCAGTAAGTAAATCGGAGCTAAACTGCGGTAGTGAATATGTTGCATTTTGTATTATTATCTTTCCATTTACTCACTGTTTGTTTGAACATAACAAGTTACTATTAGTATGTACAAGTAACGCAGTACTAGTTTTTTTTCCGCATAGTTTTTGCCCCAACCGACGTCTGAAATGATGTAATGTTATTTTATTTCAAGAGAAAAAAACTATTCCGTTACTTTATATAATGATAGATAACCATACGCCCCTATTACTTTGTAAGATACAGTCCGGATCCGTGGGAGTTTAAATTGATTTTGTTTCATACATTAGACTACATACATTACTGAATGAATTCGCCCACGTGGCTATTAGCCTAGATAACACATTATCATGAAACTACTTACTCATGAAAAGAAAGAAAGACTTGTGTTATTAAAGTTAGTAAGACAAATTTATCTTTAAGGTCTGTAGTTATTGGACCTTTACACAATGAGTGGGTTTTCAAAATGAATTTTCGCTTTATTTATGCTGCTTAAGATCAAAATTTAACGAATGTATCAAATATCAAGTACGAAAGTTTCAAGTCCAAATGTTTACTGTTTTATATTGTCATGGCAGTAGGAGTATTGTAATAGTAATCTTATATTGTTATAGTAGATATAGATTAAAGAATTATTAATACTATTTCTAATTATAGTTAATTTTTTTGTCTTCATTCAGAATCTCGCTATTTTTTCGTATTGTAACCCATTTGTAAAATAACATTTCCAATTTGTCCAGGGCATCCACCTCTTGTTCTACTTACCTCACGTCAACGCATAATTACCGACGGAAAGATAATATCTTTCAGAAATATTTTCCTTAATATTCGTTTAACTAATTGCCCGGGGAATGGTCTACTTCCTAGAATGTATGGTCTCCGAATTCGATAATATTTCTTTCGCTTTCCTGTTGCTACACTAGGGGAAAGCTAGAGGAACGATTTTGTAAAGAAAAATTTATGCATTCATATATTTATTTCAGAATCAGTTTGACATGTCTACAAAACTGCTTTACATAATAATAATAATCTCAATTATAGCAATTTGAAACAAACTTATACCTGTGACTTAGCTGATGTAAACACAGCATGCCTAAAAATAATACTTCAAGTTGCAGTCCCACTCTCATCTAGTGGAATTCTTGTTGACGAATATTAAGTTTTGCAATAAAAATCTTTTATACCGAAAACATGCGATAAATTGGTAAGTGTTGACCGTGATTACTTCGATCAAGATCATATTCGCGTAGATAAACACACTGCCTATTAAACTGATAGGACTAGGACTAATGTAGCAAAAGACATGTTTTCTAATATATTCATACATGTTTTGTATGAACTTTTAAAATACTTTTAAGTTAGATAGAACCAACTTACTTGAATAATGGCGTATAGTTTTGAATTCTAACAATTGTTTTCCCTAAACCTCGACAAAACGGAAGCGTTGCCAAAAATGTCTCAAGTAATGCCATCCGCTGACAAACAGAACATGATCTTGATAAATGTGCCATTTTTGGCCAACAAAAAGCTTAATGCACATGACAAATAGTGTGGGCGGAACATCGTATCATATCTGTAATCCATTATACCATACCTACCAAACAACAATATTTTAAACAATCCTCTGTTAAATTATAAGAAATCTATATTGTACCTACATTGATAACTATTTAACTTTGATTTAATCCGTGCAACTAAAAAAAATATGACACGACACGTCTATCTATTCACTATAAATATTCACTAGGTTAACTCATCGTAGGTACTGAGAGTATTATCGGGTCGTAAATTAACTGACTTAAGTATTTGGAAATATATATAAAGTAATAGTAATGAAGTTAGTATTGAATCTGTAATATCTTTATTATCTTTATTCATATCTATATTTTTGGATATATGGTTTATCTATGAAATACACACATTTATGACCACGATACTAATATATTTGATAAAAGTCACTTTAATTGTTGCCGTTGAACATGGAAAAACTTCCTATAAAACCAACAATCCGTACAACTCGCGTGGTATCTTCGATAACTGTCAAATACTGTCGATAATCAATCAATATAATATGTTTAAAGTTTCAAGTGCCACTTGCTAGTCCATCCTCGCAAATTCAACAAAGCAGCTTTACTGACTAAACTTTACTAAGTCTTATTACTCATTGTCAAGACCAACTTCTTTTCAATCGGCACACAATATCCACAGCCGACTAGTTTCAAGTTCACTTCCGCGCCATTATTATGCAACTGTCAACTAGAGGACGACAACTGTTAGGTTTACTGTCACTGTCATACTAGCCTGCGATAAATTAATCTTAATAATTTTAATATACTGTCGTTATAATATAAATCATTTTAATCTGAGTATTGTGTACATACACCAGCCCAAAAGTAAATAATAGAAATATGAATTAAAACGACGGAAACTAAGCCTTTAAAACTTACTTACACTTTATGTAGCACTCCTTAAATTATCCTAGATAATAATATATAAGCTGCCATTTATGAGATGTTACCTGCGAACAACGAAAAACACATTAGCTGTATGGTTTGCATAGAATAACTACGCGTCAATAGTAAAGCAATGTATAATTTACGACCTATTTATTTATTAATAGATTAAATAGTATTTGAGATGCTGTAAAGTAGGTATCCGGGACGTCATATATTAATTGTATGTAAAATATATGTGTTAAAACTAGTTTAATTTTAATGTATAACAATAGCAAAAACCCAAAAATCACATTAACACTAAATAATAAATGTAAAGTTATAGTCACTAACTCACGGGCCATCCATCAGTCTGTTTTTTTACATTGCCACTATGAAACAAGTTTTAAAACATGTTAAACCAAATTAAGTAGGTATATACTGGTTCACTCCTAGTTAACAGTTATTTATGTTGTAAGTAATTAGAATATGTCATATCAATTTTTTCTATTAATTTTAACAATACGATCAATAATGTTTAACTTTTTAAAACAAAATGCATAAGTTACTTGATCTATATTATCCTCATCATTCTTACAGTTACACATATAATGACTAAAAGTGCAGTTTCGATCATTATTAAGAACAAAAATTAAAGAGACATAACCACTACTGATAAACTTGCGTTAAATAACTCCAAAAATTGCCAGAAGAAGGCGTTTATCACCGATATCAATACCACAATCTGACTCAACGCAACCTCACTTGAAGCCCACATGCAAATGCAACACTTAATCATGACTTAATCGCGACTTAATCGACGCTTGACATTGTAAACCAGACGTACCAACTTATCTCAATTATTGCATGCAGTTAACGCGCGGTCTGCGCTAGTTTTCCTGTTATTTGTTATGCCTACCGTTTCCTTTACCATTTCAATTTAGACGGTGTATCAATTTTCATGCCGTTCATGGATTTCTAAATAAGCAATGTTTATCCAAATATTCTGAACTAGTACATTGAGGAAAGTTGCCTTAATTACTTAGTAGATCACCGATATTCAAACTACGAGTAATTCAAAGGTTAAAAGACATTTTATATTTTTTTTATAAAATATCAACGATTACGTTCGATCTATCATTTTATCAACGATTTACAAGAATTTTAAAAACATTCTACCTTACGCTTCTCATAACGAAAAAGATAAACTCTAAGATACTTTTATATTGACAAACAAAGTGATATAAAGTCTCTATCAATATTCCATGATCTTCTTCCCGACCTCTGGGACCGGTTATCGAAGTATTCGCCGAGTCATATTCAATCTACTTAATATTTTTTTATCAAACTGATATATTTACAAAAGTAAACTCAAATGTACAGATTGTAATACGAAATCACTAATGAACATGGGTTATCATCTATATAAACGAAGTAAGAAGAAGGCTTATGCCCAGCACAGGGATTATAAAAATAATATAATCAAATTTTACTAATAAAAGTTACTACTTAGTTACTTTTACTTTAGGACTCATGTCGTTCATTGTTTTTTGGTCTGAAACTGTATGGGAAAAACGAGATCTCTCGTAACAATATTTTTTGTAAATTTTTTAGTCTCGCTTTTATTATCTTAACTTGGAGAGATCTCAAGATGACCTGTGTAGTTAGCGGTATATTTTTACCCAACTGCGAAAGAAGGAAGGTTATGTTTTTCGAGTGTGTGTATGTATGTATATTTATTTGGCACGCCTTAGAGCTTGAAGGGCTTGTCATATTTTTATGTAAGTGGTGTCAATAGAGTCGTCTTCACCTTCAAATGGTCATAGGCTATACGATTACTAGCTGCATCCCGAAATTTCACTTATTAAGATACGTGGGTCTAAAATTCTAGCTGTCGGGTTTTTTCAGTCACATTAACCACTTGTAGTGTTTTCCATGGCCCTCTGCCTACGACTGTATACAACTACAAGTTGTCTCTGCCGCAATCTAACGCGTATTGTCTTTTTATATCCTCTACAGAAAAAGAGAACAAAATTCTCTCGTCTGCACAGGCCTTTATATTATTATTATCATGACGTCTCGTTGTCTGCCTCGCTTATCAGACAAGTAATTGTTGTCACTTATAATCTTTGACAGTAAGTACTGAGTTTGAACATGAAATTAATTACCTACTTGATTACGATGTTCATTGACAATATGAAAATTTTCCAATAATTAAGGATTACATCAAGTTATTATTGTTTATTGTTTGTAAGAATATATGTTCGTTACTCTTTCACGCAAAAGCTGCTTAACTTTGATCCTGGATTAACACATAAGCTACTTTTATCCAGTATTAACGCGGGTTATACCGCAGGGCGCAGCGCAGCTAGTAGGTAGTATAATGGCTTTCATGAGCGTCTTTATCACGTCAGAGTGTTATGTAGTCTTTATACGTCATATTCTCAGATTGCTTCGAAATCGTCTTTATTCTGTACGTGATGTTCCGTCTATCCAACTACTCTCGATCTACCCATTCACCATAAAAAATACACTTTATTTTTATCTTGCACCTGCTATATTATATTAGTAAACACGTATGTACCGACGCCGCGACGTCTTAACTAATGATGGCTAATTTGGAAAAGTAAGAAATGTGTTGCTGAAATAGGTATAGCTATATATAATTTCGTATGTAAAGACGTATATTATGTAAATTAATAATAAAAAATAAAGAAATTATATTATTTTAATCGCAACAAATGAACAAATTTATTTGACTAGCTGTCCCAACGAACTTCGTACCGCCAAACAATTATGTATGTTTCTCATCGTTGAAACCCTCCCTGAACTTTCATAAGCATTTCAAAACCAAAATCAGCTAAATCTGCCTATTCGTTCGCGAGATTTAGCGAGACAACTCACAACAAAGACACGAACAACGATTGATTTTTTATATAAGACTAGCTGACCCAGCGAACTTCGTACCGCCTAACAGTTATTCATGTTTCTCACTTTTTAAACCTTCCCTGTAGTACGACAAACATTTCAAGACTTAAATCAGCAAAATCGGACTACGGAGACAAACGAACAGCATTTGATTTTTATATATAAGATAAGCACCATGATAGTTCTGGTGTGTACGCTCACATATACATTCTGCTTTTTAGTACAACATTTACAATGTGTATATAACTAAATAATAATGTAAGTTGATTGTATTGTAACATCATTACTAACACAAATGGTCCACTCTAGATTCCTTACATTTCTACTTGCGAAAATAAACAAAATGACTAACTACGACAACTAAAAATTAAAGCAGAAAGATTACCTATAGACCATTTAAGATCTACAGATAATCCAAAGGCTCCAACCCACCACCAGAGGGCAGCGTGCCTAGCCCATTGCCACTTCAACTTACAAATCCTACGAGCTATGTAGGTAGTTCATTATGCAGATACATTGCACAAAACGTATTCACATATTACTTAGAAAACATTTTGGAACTTTCCTCATACGACATCGAACGAAGATATTACTGCAAACAAGTACACTGCGTATCTTGGCATGCTGATACAAAAACCCACATTTAAATTATTTCATTGCCCTATAATTAAATCGTGTTAAATGATAAAGAAAGGCTTGCCAAGTGACATAAGATGTTTCATTCGCGGAAGCCGATTGATGCGGTGGGCTGTAAATTATAATTGCAAATTTAGAAATAACAGATGCACATATGGTTTAGAGTTTATTGTATAATCTGTGCCAGATGGGAGGTATGTTATGGAGGTACAGTGACAGATAAGTAACAATTGGCAATAGTAGAATATTAATAATTGTTTTGATATTGTTTGCACTTATTTTGTAAAATAAAATACAAGAGACACAGTACAAGTAGAAGTCAAAAATAATATCGGTCTTTGATATAAATGACTTAAGTTTTGCTTTAGCTTTAAATATTAAAGTAAAGGAGATTTCAGATTTGTTTTGTGCGATGTAGCTTTATTGCTTTTAATTTGGCTACGCAGCTAGAAACAGTTTTCCACGAAACAGGGGAAAGTTTACTGCAAGCGCCACATACCGCCGATTTCTATATTATTTGGCAGGGACATGCGAAACACAACCACAACCGTCCTAAATATTTAAAAACCAGGCAAAGGGTTCTCCTTTTTTAATGTCGCTTAATGACAGTTGTCGCGAGGTCAATAGCCCATAGAACTTATAGTTATGTAGAATGAAGTAGGTTTATTGGTACGCTTAAAAAACAGACACCAAAGTCTGAGTACAGTATCATAAAACATCTTTGTCATCTAGCTACATTATTTGTTTTCCATTGTTGTTCAGCATCAACGTAATAAGTACAAAAAAGAAAAACAAAACATTATAATGACAGCACATGCATACGTACTAGGTCAATGTATTTTAATCGTAAAGCAGATCGAGCCAATAAAATTGAGAATTTTCCTATACCATGTTCGAAAACAATACCTATAACAACAACCATCGAATGCGTCTTATGAATTAATTACCAGCCACATGTAGTGCGAATGTCGAATCGCAGAATAAATTATAGTAGCAAGCCGAATTACGTGTGCGGATAAAAATAGCACAAAGTTCATAGACACTGTTGCCTAATCTGCAAATCTTGGTCAACTCAATGGCATTATCGGCAAAACTTGAATTGTTAAGGTGTACTATGTATGTGTGTAGCTGAGTATGGTAGTCGGCATTTGACAGTTTTAGATCCATATATCTCTTTGCTATCCATAATGGTCTAGGATATAGATCTGCGGTCTTCATCGAAGACATAGGTAAAATTCCTGATTTTACGAAAGAATTTAGTAAAATCAGGATTTTTTTTAAATAATTAGAAATCAAGCAATCACATTACAATGATCGACAATGAATCAAGTGTCGCAGAAGATGAAGCGAGTAATAAAGCCTGCGGAGAAACAGAAGTATTTTTATAGTACGACCCATACGGTTATTGACCAGTATTACCCTTAGATAATCCTATGGATGATATGATTGATGACAACCTTATCACTTAAGGGTACCTAATAGATATCGACAATAGAATATTTACTCATTCAAAATTTTGTCGCATATGTGCAGTTAAAAATAAACTGACAAGGATTTCTTTATATCACTTGATTACACCTACGGCGTTATGATATTATTACCACTTGTACATGGTCACAAAACGACGGCTTAAATAATGCAGACGAGGTCAATTTTTCAATGGAAATCGATCCCAATGTCATTGTTACTGCAAAAATATGTTTATCTAATCCGTGTTTATCGCCTACGCAGAACGGCTTTGTAAAGGTCAGTGCTGCTATCTAAGTTCAATGGATACCGAACTTTATAACTAACAGATGTGAGTGAGAGGTGTTTTAATGTATCGTATCGTAATAACCCATACTATCTGCTACTGAACATAGGTCATCTACAAGAAAGAGGAAATGTGTAGATCTTAGTTCAACTCGCTGACCCATCTAGATGTTTGTATTATTTTGTCTGAAACAGCAAGAAACGGCAGTTTCCAATAAATGCTTGACCAGTGCACTTGTTCATAGCAAGCATGATCAAAATTTTGATTCTATTTTGTTCCTCATGAATCAATTGAACGCAGGAAAATACAGCGCCGATTGTATTTTTGATAAAAAAAAGTCTAAGAAAACTAACGCGTGTAGGCAGGAATGGGCTTTTTCTTGGCTTTATGTTTTTTTTTTGGAAAAACGAAAATTTGACGTGACAAACCGACATTTATTTGGATGTTATTCCAAATCAAAGATAAAGTCTGGCAAGGGTTGCTATGTTTATCTTTGTTCAAAATGATGACAGGCGGTGTCAGGCTTTATGGCAAACGTCTGTCAGTTGTTTTATAGATCTTGTCAGACTTATCAATATACTGAATATCTGTATCGTCCAGTGGGATCTACGTCAGTATGTTGTATTGTATTATCTTCGAGTCTGTTCACGTGTTCGAGTATGAGAATTCATCATTATTATAGGCTTGTCTTTATTCTATGTACTTCACACAGATAGTATAGTGCGTCAGACTTTGACTTTTATCTATTCGTACATTCGTATTTATCTACAATACGTACCTACATCAATTTTATTTTATAAAAAAGCTCATGCGAAATTACGCGACCCTCGTTAAGTCAACCAAAATAAGCTTTAATGGAGCGAGCTGACCCATGAAAACAAAAAATAGAGCCATGAGGTTGTATAATCCTTTATATCTGGATAAAATATTAACTCACTTTTCTGTTCCTTCAAAATTTGCCTTAGAAGTTGAAAATTATCATTTATCTATTTCACTTATTTAAATGACCTTAACCTCTAAAGAGAAATGCTCTCACATATGAATGACAAGATTCGTCTTACAAAAACCGTAAAAGCCTATAACTTGGAATTACTCTTAAGCACATCCATATCAGGCTGTAGAAAGTTCTGATATATTAACTGCGTTTTGTGGACTTTGATAAAGCTTTACTTGCTTTACGAAAAAAGAAATGACTAACTACGAAAAAAAACAGCTGTACAGAACAGTTATTGCGTTAATGTAAAGTAATTGCGTATGTGTTGCGTACCTACCCATAGGACATTTTATCCATGAACATTAAGTTTCATGAGTATCCGATATCAGTTAATATGCACCAGTCGTTAAGTGCCAGTCGCATTGTCTGACAAGGCTGGCTAACATTTCTGGCACGCCATCTTCAATATTCATGAGGGCCTTGCGATGCGTCAGTCATCGTCGTATATTATGGGTGCCACTAGACATGTCAGCTGCATCGGATCACCTCTCAAGTCTTTAGTAAAAAGGGGTTTGAAACAAGGTTTAGAAACAAGGCCAACGTCTTTGTATTTTGGCATTATTGTTGTATAAGAAGCGCACGAAGTCGTAGAGGTGGAAAAACACATAAGTAAGAACCATGTTGACAAGTGTAGTACAGATCAAATTTCTAAGGGAGTTCTATCAGGATAATAGTTCTGATATGCAAAGATAATATCATAATTTAAAAATTACTTATCAACAGAGGACATATTAATAAGAAACTAGCTTTTAAACGCATTATGCATGTTTTCCTGGAACTATCTCTGTGCAAAAAAACATGCCAATTCATCGAAAAAGTTGCTGTGAAGAAGACAAACAAACAATCTAACAAATCATCAAACACATATCTGTAACCTATAGCAATCTCAACATGTAGCTTATAGCAATCTGTACACCTCTAACCTTCTTACTTTCTCTGTGCAAAAAATCAAGTCGATCTGTCACTCAGTTACTCAAGAGAAAAAGGACAAATAAAGCAACAAAACACTTTCGCATATATATGTGTAGTTAGGGGTAGTTGCCTGTACATAGGAAAACTTTGTCTGTACCAACAGTATTTGTCTCTTATTAACAATCATATTTCTCTTGAAATCCGCTCATTCAATATGACTCATAAAAGCAATAAGTTCCCTACTTTATAAAAGACAAAGTGACAATACAATCGCATTCAGTGGGAAGTGTCGTCAAATGGAGCACTTCTAAAGAGGGATGTTTAAGCTATTAGCGCCGTAAACGTAATGACTCTGCCAGATTCAGAAGATTTACGGATGACAACGTAAACTGAGGCTGTAAGGCAGGCTTTTAAACGTTAAACGTTTATTGCGTGAACTACCTCATGTAGTATTTTATGTGTATTACTGTCTTTTTTGTAGTCCGAATTAACACTTTATATTACAACGTCAATTTTAGGTGATACTCACATAAGGTTGCACAATATAGTTTAAGAAAGGCCAACAAAACGTTCAACTTAAATGTTATTTGGCTATAACACGAAAACTAGAATCTAATTGGTCATAACTGCCGTACTCGTTGGACCATAATCACAAAGCGCTTATCTTTAGATTCGTGTTGTATCCTTATTTTACTTTGTCTTAAGTTCACTCTCTTTGTTTTAGTCATCTCATCTTCATTTGTTTTTGTTGATGTATTTGGTCTTTACCATACGTCTAATCTTTAAATTATGATGAAATATATTCTTTTGTGCTTTTAGCAATTTTCATTTCGATTATCGAATACCTTACTATTTGCATTTGACTACGTTATATACCTACCATTTTGTCTATCCATATTTCAAAATTCCAATTTGTACCCCTCTCGTATTACGTAATATGTGTAAATTTACTCCTCTTACGACGTCTTATCCTTAGTTTTGTTTTAACTCGTCAATATACCGAATCTTAGAATCATAAGTGTATATCAGGACTTATGTAGTACTTTAATACATGTACGATCCTACTGTTTGTTCGTATGTTGTATGTTGTATGTTCGGTACTCCTTCACGCAAATACTGCTGAACGGATTATGATGAATTTTAGTAGCAAGATTAGAGAGCTAATGTCCTGTATTAACACATAGAATTCTTTTCATTCCAGAAATATGTAGTCATCCCGGGAGATAATCTTATTTCTGCGGGTAACACCGCGGGGCACTGCTATTAATATAAAATAAGACTTGCTAAATTCAGAATGATAGCCAGCCAACAACGTGGTTTTATACCTAGGGCTACAAGTAGGTGCCTAGTATTTCAAATCACGTTTCCGACATTTCTATAAATAGTTTAGTGCCTACGATTGATGAAGCTTCCTTTCAGAATGTTGTCATCAATCATGTGTATTATTAATATGTTATTGCTCATGAACTCATAATTGTAAAGGTGATATTAAAATAATGTACTAAAACCCTTCTTGTAAGGTCACGAAATATACCTACTATACTAGTTAGGTATTTTTTAATTTTGATAAATGCTCACCAGGAAAACATATTTTAATAGGACCTTGATGGTCGACCCAGACAAAGGTTGCGTAAGGATCTAGAATCTACTCTAAACACTGGGCCACAAAAATTAAAGACCGGGCTGTTTGGAAGAGGTCTGTCGGCGTAACCACAGATTAAAGAGACGAAGTAGGGATTCCTGAGTCTATGGACGCATCTACCCCAAATTTCTCCTCGTCTCCGATGTCAAAAAGCTTCTCATAAGTTACTGCACCAATAACGCTTGTTACATAATCATTGTTAGTTACAAAAGGTACGCGTGTATATAAATAACTACTTTCTTTACGGTTTCTTACAATTCAAAGTCGCAAAGTTTTGTCTATGGTTATCAACTTACCATTTCTAACCATTTTTTATTCAGTGATACATTATACTGTAACAGATTTAAACGAATTACTAGGCCCATTATTCAACATCATGTAAAAGACCTATAAACACAATTGCATAGGTATATATAGTACGTTGTTTTATAGCTTAGGTATAGTGAATCAGCCTATAAAGGAAGTATCCACGCGAGAAAACACGTGAGGTTTCTACGATGCAAGTAGGTACTATTCAAAATGCAAAATGCACTTCCATTACCGGCAATACGACACCATATCCTGTGGATATAAAGTACTCGGTTAATATTGCTTCGCAAATAGTTTATTGAGTAGGTACTTACATTAGTAGTGTCACAGTTTGTAACTTTTTTTTAAATCGTATAACGTAGTGAAAGAAGACGAAGGAAATAAAGAATACGTATATTTTTGTACGAAATGTTAGAGGTGTCGATCTACATCTACACTTATATTATAAAAAGGAAATATTTGTATTTTTGTAAGTAACTTAAAATTTATTGGACAGATTTAATTAATTCTTTTGTTGTTAGAAAGCTGCATTATACAGTGATAGTGGTAGTAACATAGGCTAAATTTCGTACTATAAATAAATGAGATCCGTGGGTAACACAGCTGAGCGCAGCTAGTTTCAATAATTTCTTCTGTCTGTAAGTTGTAATTGAGACCTATTGACCACGAAATGGACATAGCTTAAGGTTGTCGAGGTACAAGCGAATAGCGTAGGCACCTTAAATACTTGGGATGATAAAGATAGTAAAACTTATGAAGGTAGATGTACTGTATGTTTTAGGTAGTGTTATGTCATTGAGAACTGGACACAATTTTAGTGATGATAGTCGACTGGTTCCTAGCTTCGATCGTGTGCGAAAGGTACAAAGTTCGATCCCATATATATACGCAAAAAAGGCTTGAGCTGCCGGTGTAGGAACACAGTTAGGAAACCATAGCATGGTGGTAGAGCGTTTTCTACCACCATCAAGTTACAAAATCTGTCGGCAAGCACCTAACGGTGTGTTCCGATAGCCTCCCAATGAGGGCCAATGTATTCTCAACTACGCATGCTTTATCTAGGACCACAGTGTCGCTGACTTCCGTGGTCGTGCGAAGTGGTCGATAGTACGAGAGGCTTACGCAGAAGTGGGTTATAGTTCTAAAAAATCCTAGAGGTTTTATAACAAGTTTCGGCAAGATTGGTTAGAAACTACGAGAGTACGAAACTTCCAAACAAACATCCATACATACAGACTATACAAAATTGACAGACTTTTCGCTTACCGGTTAAGAAGCCACAGTTTAATCAAAAGTATCAATGCATAATTCTTTCCCGAACGTGCCATCGACATCCGTCAATCAGAACAAAAGGGCATAACTCAATATCCCGGTTTTTGCTCCCGACTCGTCGCCGGCCTCCAAACCGGTCACGGGTAAACAACCTCTCACTTAAAGGGTTTTTATCAAAACTTAAGGAAAACCTTGATAATAAATTTGGAGTCCTTTTTTTAAATGTATTATTTTTGGGTTTCCACTATTTATTTCTCTAACACTGAGTCGGAGACATCTTTTGCTGAACATTTTGTTGAACTGTATAATCCGTTATTTCAATATCAGCTAAAATAGTAGCCTGATTTGTTGTAGTTATATGCTATTGGTTTACTTACTTGTAACTTAAAATATTAACATTAAATACTCGTACCTACTACATTAACTTATTGACTTAAATAGAACTGTCTCGATACATTGAAATAATTTTGAAAAACCAGACCCTTAGTGGAATTTGGTCCGAGCCTGGTTGGAAACTACATATTTTGAGTAATTTAATTGGTCGAAATAGTTTTAAAATTTCAAAGAATTTTAATTGTCTGTTTTACTTTCTCAAAAATATTTAAATGCAACCCGCCTTAACGATTTCGTGATTTTGTAAATGCTTTTTGATTAGCATCTTAGATTTGACTCTTAAATCGTCTGCAAATACAAAGTTGTATCTACAACGTACAACGTTATTATAATACATGTGTTGAGGCAAACACGGACCTTAACCTAAAAATCTGAAGCAATTACCATCGAGTAGCTGCTTAGGCCAAACATTATGAACTGTTGGTTCAGAAATATTTATTCAAACTTACTAATTACGTTGTATCCCTAATATAACCTAATTAATATAAAAGGGAATGCAATAGCTTATGAAGTAATAGCTCGCAGCTTAAAATCTAGCCAATAATGGGTATTTTTTAGACATCCTTGCATATACCGCCTCCAGAGTAAGTTTGAGAATACACGCTAACTAATCACCAACTATAAGTTAGTAACAAGATTATCTACATAACTATTGCATTTACGAGTTTTAGGGCAAAATATCTAAATTCTATCAATCTGTTATCACCCGCATCATGGAAAATAATCATGAAACGTTTATATTTACGATGTTATTGTCTACAGTAGAGATGACAAGTATTGATTACGAGCAATCAATTGGTGGTGCCAAATGTAGAGCGTAGCATGCCAGTGTATGTTTTGGCACTTTGGCGACCCATTGACCCATGTCGGTGCGAATTATAGCAAATCTAGGACAAAGATATGGGATACGAATTATGTTACATCATCTTTGTATTACGTCTGCTCTTGATAGGATGGGTTTTATAGTATTTTATCGTCAGAGATTTATCGTAATCTTGTATAGTTTATAAGCGATGTGTATTTTTAATTAACTTATGTATTTGCATTAATTACGGTATATCCAGTAAAACTAGTTTAATTTTTATAAAAATTAAATAACAATTGTAAAAATTTGAAACCCTAAGAACAAGGCGTAGTTTTGTAATAGTTTTAACAAACCTCAGACTCAAAATCTATTATTTGATTTATGGCGCCATATTTCACATTTTTCTTTTAGTGACTATTCTATTATTATTCGTATTAGGTACCCAATAAAAGACCAATATATCTTGTGTATTAAACTAAATTTTTTTACTGTATAAAATAACTAATTTAAATAATCAATAGAAATACAACTTACATAAATAGGTAAGCATGTTAACTAAATTACCCGTTCTGACTCAGTCCCGGAGCAAAAGTGCCCATAACACTGGCGGCATTGCCACGCTGTATGGCTATGGCCAACCTTTGAACCAAGAAAGAGCCAGAACGGTAGTCACCACATCTTTCTCTGATTCTACGGCCTATATTAAACTAAATTACATTTATAGCAATAAAAATCGTGACGTAAGCCTATTAAAATTGTTTTCTACTCGTATACAGGGAAGCATCTGGAATCCTATACGTATAATACATACCTATAGATTTCATAGAGTATAATAGTTGTATAAAAAATATCATATAAAATTAAAATTATTTAAGCACAAAGAAACTATAACTGCCTGAAGATTACTCGTAATACTTTTACCCCGAGAAACTCAACAAAGCAAGAAAAAACTGTCATGTTCAGTTTGCGTCATTCCTAGTCTAAAGTATATATTTAATTAAAATAGGGCAGTAATATAGGTCACGAGAGCACATCAGTAATTTGTAACCACATAATCTCAAATAGCAAGTTCAAAGACAAGAGAATAATGGCATGATATGTTATTAGTAAAACAATATATTGCAGGAAGTGCGGAATAAATGAGTGTACCTATACAAGTGGTTAGAAACGACTTCAAAAGAACCCGACTACTAAAACTTTAAACCATCATTCAAAGTTTTCTTTCTAATTTTGATTTACCCAGTGTCAATCTCACTACTAAGACGAATCCATTGACACCACCCACATAAAAATACGACAAGCCGTTTAGGCTCTAGTGCGTGTCAGAGAAATATATATATACATAAATACATACGTACACTCTGAAAACATACCCTCTTTGTTTCGCAGTCGAGTAAAAACAACGGAAGTTAGGTTGGGTAACGGACAAGACTACCAAGACTATGTACTCTATTTCTAAAGGTAATATTATAAAGTAAAATAAACAGTACATTTTACTAGTTACTAGACTTATAAATATGATTAGAAAGCTATTAAAACCCAGCGTTTATTATTCTAATAATGAAAACAGTATATATATAAATACTAAGGTACAAAAAAAATAACTAAATATATTATATAAAGCCCTAACAAAGCGACTAGTTGACGCTACTCGAGACCAAAATGCTGGCCTCTACCTGGGTCAGCGCATAAGTATTGCCATTCAACGAGGCAATGGGGCCAGCATTTTGGGTACTCTACCAACTGGCAGTGGTTTAGATTTAAGTTAGTTTTAATTTTTGGATATTGCTTTTGTACATATAGTTTATAACTTTATATAGTTTTTGTTAGGTCATAAATACATAGTTATATACATAGTAACTACCAAAAAAAAATATATATTTAGTTATTTTTTTGTACCTAAAAATAACTAGGTAAATATATTTAGTTATTTTTTGTACCTAAAAAATAACTAAATATATTTAATTATTTTTTTGTACCTAAAAATAACTAGGTAAATATATTTAGTTATTTTTTGTACCTTATTATAATATTAACGTAATCTAATACGCACGTGATACCGGTACACGTGATTCTTCATAGCAACAGATAATTTATTATGTTATTTGGCGCAAATAAAGTATTTGAGTAGATAATATAGTGGTCAGGAAGGTGTTTGTGCGCAAACATGTTTGAATAGCTTACCTTTTTTTGATTAGCTTTTGCTCTGAAAGGACTAGTTCCATTTTCGGCCAGGATGGTGTACGACTACCAAAACATGCCTACAGATGTGGTTAATATTGTGTAGTAATGAAAAATGCGTCAGTCGCCTCCTTTATTGTGTACAAAAATAACTAAATTCTGTGAATTGTAGTGGAATTCTGGTATCCCAGGAGGATTTATATATTCTAGGTTGACTCCAATGGTCACATTGGTCTATAAATTACACCCATCACAAATGTTAAAATTGACGCAATAAAAACGCGTGATTCACCTTTTTGCGTAAATAACATTGAAATATTTTGATTCTAAATTAATTTCTTACACTACGATTAGTTACTTTATTATTAATATGGTAGATATATTAAATATGAATAGTCGCTAACTTATTTACGGTATCATGTATCTACACTGTCTTGGCCGGAGCTCCATTCATTTATGAAACAACTCTTTTGTCAAGCTCTGACATATTTTGTTTGAAGTTAACGCAGTTAATTGTATTCATATTTGTATAAATAATAAACATATAATAATTACTATTGTAAGAATATTGCATACGCTTATTGCCAATCACGTGCAGTCTACATAGTATGTTCCTGTTACGTAAAACGTTTCAGAAGATAAACAAATGATCGCAAACATCCAAGTAAATGCATGCCTAGAGTTGATGAATCTATGAATATTTTACATACGAGTACTTTAGGTGACATGCGGCCTTGATCGTAGAACAACAGCTTTACAATAGATTAACGCGCGGCTGTTAAATAACACATACGAATTAGTCATACCTACTTTAGCATGACAAAAACAAACGGAATAGGTACCTAACAGAAAAGTCGTAAAAGAGAACATGTCCTCAATATGAGAATTGGAGATTATTATGGTGCCCTGACAGTAAACTGGATTAATAATACATTTGATTATCATTGAAAAGAATGAACAATGTTGTAGTATATGAAGACTATAACATAGCAAGATAACTTAAACTTAAATGCATAAAAAAGAAATTAAGTTAATAACTTAAAATTTATATAAGTACTCTATCTTTGTTTCAAATACATTTTACTGAATTGTGAGTAAATCGGTATTACATTAATTTAATAAAAGAACTTCGTATTGAAGAACTAAGAAAAATAACAGCACCTACCCACCCCACACATAAACTCTTAAAAAATAAAAGCAAACGGTTTACTATTTATAAATCAGCTGATATCGTTACAGTAACAGAAATATGTTACGCGGGAGAGTTCTTTTATTTAAAAAAAGATAGTGTTATCTGAAAGATAGCTAAAGCAAAAGCCGGCGAAGAAGTAAGCATTGTTAATCAGTCAGGTGTTGTTGAATCTGTAAGAAAGATAGTAAACCTTTCTATACAAATAGCTTTATGAAAACAGCATATTCTTTCTTTCACATGTGCGCGTAAATTGACGCGTAAATTTTTATGGTTTATTTTCGCTGTAGCATTACGCCGATACTGAAATCTAGACATACAGAAAGAAAATATACAGGAATAATGGAATATGCATATGATTTCTTACCTTTTCTTCTTCCGAATGGCCCGCAAAATGCATTTCCTTTTCCGATAATATTGTCATCTATATACTTGATCAGGTGCCCCACATCCTCAGCCTTCCTCGAGGCACCCCATCTCGCCGGCAGATCTTCTTGCATGGATTCCGATTTACCTTTACTGCCCTTTGACTTTTTCAAAACACTTGTCATACCGTCACATTACAGAAATAAATTAGTTTTCAATCACAATGTCACTTAAGTTCACTGATCACTGTTTATTTTGTGCGTTGCGAAATACAGGCGTTATTTCGATAAATAGGTTCACTGTAAGCGCGCGCGGTACGTCCGTTCGCTACGGCGTGAAGCGGGCGAATGACTATTTTCCTTCATGAAGTCGAGTAACTGGTAACCTTGTGGTGGTTCACGCGTGGACCGAATACTCACGGTACGACCATACAAGCTAGCATGCAATCTACGGTACTACGGTCGCTACGTTTTGCTCTTTTGGTTGGATCAACGAACAATGGTCTTAGTTTATCCGCATTTTCTGGGTTGCCAGCGGGAAATTGGTTGAATTGGGAAAGCTCAGCTTTGGCCCTAATTCATTTAGCAGCGAATACGAAGCTCCGAAGCGAAGCGCAATTTGGAAAGGCAGTTTTACTTTTGTAAACCGCGTACGAATGGAATTTGAGGAAATCTTTTCGGATTTTCTCAAGGGAAACACATAAAATATCTAACATTTGTCTTGAAATAATTAAATTATTATGTTGACATATTTTAAGGTTACCGCACTTAGTTTTTCAACTAAGCAGTATTGTGAAATATTTAAATAACTCAGTCAGCAAATCAATAAATCTAGTGCAGCAGAAAGTATCCACGCCAATATCAACCATTGCAAATGTACATTTAGTTCATGTAAAATAATCGTTTTTTTATTATATTTGCTAATATTATTAGATTCCTATTCCACAATCAATCTAGTAAGCTACTGCAAGAAGTCACAGGTAGGTACATGGCAAAGGTTCCACGGATTCGCACGAAACGCTTTGCCTCAACTTTTATTGTACGAACTGTAAGGTTGTCTAATTCGCTACTCGTTATCTATTTCTTGCGATTTATAATCTGGGTATTTGCCACAGGTATCTTCTAGACAAGCATGCAACATCGTAGGCCGCATCGATCGGGCGAGGGTCGAACGCAAGTATTTTTTCTATACAAAAAACATTTATTGTAGGTACGCATAAATAGTAAGATGAAAATTTGAATCTCGTTCTCATCTCATTTTCAATCATAGATATCGGAAATATGGTTTATCGTAACTGAATATTCGTGACAATAATCTATTTGGGTTGTGTACGAATAAGTTTTCCAACAATCTAGAAATTCTATGCTATTACTTTTGATGTATAAAGAAAACTAGTTACCATAGTAACACACTTTTGTTTGATCCATAGAGTTTTCCCACGCTCTTTTTTTATCTTTTGACGATCTTCGACCAAGTTTATTGTGTACGTTTTATATATCCAATTTTACTGCATCAAAAATGATAAAACTGCAAATATCTAACGACCAGGACAGGAAGGAAGCTCAGAACAGAGAGCGGAGGAGACAATGCGAGCTAGAGAGAAGAAGCAGGATATTCAACGCCAGGAACAGAAAGATTGGTGTAAGTTTTAACCTGCAAAATTAAGGAGGTATACGATTAGGATTGCTCCTGTATCAGATTATCCAAAATACATAGATACTTGTATTGTACCTACACTATAAATCAGATAAGTACGACGTCAAATCAAATTAATCATGCGAGTTACTCTGATTCTGAAGGAAATCGAACCCAACCACTACATGCTCTTGCCTACTGCCATACGCCACGGATAAATCGTCGGGGGTCGAGTTAAATATGATATGTATTAATTAATAAGTATATACTTACTATGTAGAGACATCATTCATATTTTATTCATATTCTAGCTGTAGTCCCTGCCTTCTTTTTTGTGGCATTATAGTCATTACTAAGCAGATCTCGTCCAAGGCGGTATGTTTTCGATGGGTTTAATGTCATTGACCACATCTAGCTGGTCATCATCCGACAAATTAAAGGACATAAAATCAGAGAAGCTATAGTTTAACGTGTCAACCGGCTCTTGCAGCACTCAGTTGTAAATACTCCTCCGCGGTCACCCATCCCAGACCTAAATGGTCAGAACGTTGCTTAACATCTGTGATCAGTTGTGCATGGTGAACATTGTGGTATCTTGATCTCTTGGTCAATTCAATTTCTTTATTCATAAATAATGCAGCATGACAGTAAATATAGTTCACCAAGTCGCTACATGATTATGATTAATACACATTGACACAATAAATATACAAACAATAAAGAGTATAAGTAATGATACAAAAATAATTAATCAAAAGTGCTTGTTTCATTTTCGGCCACAGAGGATGCGATAGGAATCTTGCATACCTTCTATGAAACGCATCTCAATAGCTTTCTGGGTATACTTATTCTTGCAGTCCCAGCTTTTTAACAGACTTTCAAAATAGAGGAGGTCCTTAGTTCGTCAGAATTTTCCTATTTTCATTTATGTTTCCTGATTTATCAGCTACGCTTTGATCAATTTGGTAAAAAAAAATTGTTTGAACGTAGCTCTATACTCGCAATTCTTCATAATTTAATAGTAATGCGTCAAGATCTTTATTTAAAATTTGAAATCTAAACACATGAAGATTTAGTCTGTTGAATTGAAGGTGGTTTCACTTTTTTAAATATTACGTCTTGTTTATGTAATGAATTTGTCAGGTGGATTTGCCATTTCTGGAGCGTCAGCGAGCTGAGAAGCAAGCGGAGCGAGATGAGCAGGCTCGAAGGGACCTGGCGTTCGCCAAGCAGATGATCAAGGACAGCAACCTCGCTGTAGTGCTTGAAGCCAGGGAGATGGAGGTACTTGTTATGCATTTTATCATCATCATCATCATCATTATCCTCAGTCTTCCTTAGGTATCCCATTGTTGGGTATATGGCCCTCTCATTTCATACCAATTGACATTTGCCTCGTTCCTGCATTTAAGAGCCCAATATACTTACAAATCTCTTATTTAAATGTTCAAGAATACAACATTAGATTTAAAGTACAAGAAAAATAAACATGGCTGTCTAATCACTAAAAAGCGATCTCTTTGTTGACAACTAAAATACTTCACAAACCTACCTATCATTTGACATTTCGTTCCTACTAGCAGAGAGTATAATATTCTTGGCGGGGTACTAACGTAACCCTAAGTTTCAGCATAAAAAGTTCATCAAATTAAAAAACTTTAAGTTTATTTTCCACTTAGCAGGGAAAACTTGGTACTTTCAAAAGTCTTAGAACAAAAGTTGTTACTTATGATCATCAGAAACTACCCTTAAGAGGATGCTAGTAGATTACCAATGACCCGGTATTGAAGTGAAGGTTTGATAGCTTTGCTTCACATCCATCCAATGTATATTTACAGGAGCGCCGACGCATCAACGCAGAAATAGACGCGTTTCGTCAGCTATACCAGCGCCCTGAAGACCGGCGAGAGTATGATCTCAATGACCCTGATGTACTAAAGAAACAGCTGCCTCCAAGAGCTTCTGATGGAGAGCCTGTTGGCTTGTCTAGCGCACAGAAGTAAGGCACACTTTCAGTGTAATTCCTTCGTAGTGTGAAGCCTCTATTTGTACAAACCGCCTTGGCCTAACACAACGTTACATTAGTTTGATAAAAGTGAAAACCCGAGTTCAAACCGGCTGACAAGTTTTTTAGATTTTTTTAAATTAGAAATCAAAGATGTAGAAAGATTTTGAAGAAATTTATAAGGAACCAATAGAAAGTATTTGTAAAAACAAAGTCTAAATCGATCCAGCAGCCTGATTCAGCTAGCTAGTTTCCGACCGGATTCCAAAACTTTGCACTCGTATTACGTAACTGTCCCCAGATTCGAAGGCGAAGACCTAGAATTTGAGGAGCGTAGGAAGATAATGGCGGCGCAGAAGAACGCGTGGCTTGAACAGCAGGTGCAGGAGAGGAAGGCTGCTGAAGAAGAAAGGAAGAAAGCTGAGGCCGCTTATATGGTGTGTACAAACTCCTATTTTGGTGACATATTATGACGTGGGCCTGTAAATAAACAGGAAGATTACTTAAAGCACATTCTCGCAGTCGACAGTTTTACGTAAAATTTACAATTAGTAAGAAGTTATTAGCGTTTTTTATGTTGTCTAATTTTACTGGACTTCTAGCACAACTAACGTGACGTCACGGTTGGTAGGTATATTTATTACGACCGCCCGCATTAAACGTTATGTTATATAAAGTTTTTTGCAAGTACGGATCTTACCATCTGTTGCTGTGCAAATTTGAAAGCTTGTTATAAAATCTAAAAGTTCAATGCGATTATTGATTTAGTTTAGACCTAGAATCAATTTTCAATGTAATTAATAAGGATATTCTAACAAACCTCGGTTAATTCGTGTTAGAAAAGTTTTCGAATCCGATCGGAATTTCATTGTGAATCGGGGTGCAGGGACCAAATTAATTATATTTCCATTGCGCCTTTATGGTCGTTTTGCCATAAAATAGGTCTGTTCAAAACGACAATATGTTATTTAAATTGTTCAAATAATTTATGATTTAAAGATTTATTTATGGTTCAAATAATATGTTATTCGAACCATAAACGATGGACGCTTATGTTGATACTATCTCGGTTGGTCTATCACGGTCAAGCACCCATATTCACAATGAGTTTCCGATCGGATTCGAAAACTTTGCAACACGAAGATTCTAAATTATTACTTTGAAAATTGATTCTAGATCTAAACTAAAATAACATAATTTAGTATTTTAGATTACGTAACAAGCTTCGCGTAATTCGTGTTGCAAAGTTTTCGAATCCGATCGGAAACTCATTGTGAATCTGGGTACAGGAGGATATATAGATAGATCAATTCTTTATTATATTTACGACATAAACAAAAAAAAAACACAAGATATTTTTTTTTTATAAAAAATATTGCTACAAGTAACGCGGCTATATGCTCATTGATCACGTATTAGTTTGAACTTTTTTACCACAGATGGCGATAAAAGCCAGAGATGCTAGAGCCAGCGAGCTGGATAAGATGGAACGTGAATGCCGCTACCGGTTGGGGCAGGCCAACCTCCGATATAATGAAGCTTTGGTAATACTCTATCATCTAAAACAGCAGAAGTGTTCAATATTTAC
Organism: Ligdia adustata; assembly: GCA_947049295.1. Lineage (NCBI taxonomy): Eukaryota > Metazoa > Arthropoda > Insecta > Lepidoptera > Geometridae > Ligdia > Ligdia adustata. The sequence goes on from OX346233.1 coordinate 4,976,387, forward strand.
TCAGTGTACCTATGATACTTAAGCAGTGGTGGTAGAACCATCTAGTATCTGGTAGAATTATATTATTTTTTGGTAACCATTATTGAATTGCACATTACGATAGCTTCCCAGTCAATTCTATACCCGCAGCTATTCCTTGTAGTATACCTATAGATTGTCATCTTTGCTTCTCCGTGCATTGTATCAAAAATGAAGAACCCAAAAGCGTTTTGTGAACTTGTTCTCAAATAAGTCTGCAGTTTCTCTAAGAGCTGTGGTTTCGAGAGCCGATGATTTCATCTTTGATTTTTCCAGCGCCCAACCTTTCCAGAGCAAAGGTTTCAACGATGAGTTTGATTATATGTAGTCGTTCATCTGGTACATTGAGCATGTACTGTTGCTCGGCATCCTCAAAACAGGACAAGTGCGAGTGCAGAGCTGAGCGTGAAACTCTAGTATTTAGACATTAACTTCTGTAATACCTACAAACCTACGCATTCCATCCAGGCTGCGGAAAAGAGACAGCTGGAGCAAGTGTTGAAGGAACAAGAAGAAGCAGACAATACAGCGGAAATGTACAACAATCTCACTTCAGACATGCTCACTGAGAATCCGGATGTCGCTAAGAGCGCTTTAGCACCCGGCAGGTAAGTATAAGTTAGTGGTAGCCTAATTGGTCAACCTCTTGTCTCATGTGCATATTAGAATTAATTACTCGTTGATTCAATGGTGAAGGAATACATTGTGTTGCTACTTGGCCAAGAAGGTTGTTAACTTTCGAAGGTAAGTAAATTCCCCAGCAATTACGAGCTGGGCGCTTGGCCAGCGTGGTAGAGTTTGTCCTACACCCATTTCTTAGGGGGACATATCATCATTCTAATAATTATTAGGTGATATACTTTATAGTGTAACTTGGCAGAAAACATAATATTATTTTATTCGTCAAATATCTCAGCCATTATTCAGCAAAGAGCGATTTCAGTCTAGGTGTCCTACAGCGCTTAACGCTCGTACGTAGTAGATACACATTCACTAAATGTATTTTAAACATATGTATTACGCACTAATTACAGGGCCATCGGTTTCATGTACAAGGGCATGAACCAAGAAGAACTAAAGAAATTCTATGTTGCTCAAAAAGAACAAATGATCGCATCAAAGGTGGGTAAAAAAAACTACTATTGTAAGCAGTTCAATATATATAAGCTTTTTCTACTAGCTACGAAACGGGAGGCAGTCATTCAAATCTACTTTTTTTTAGTTGTTTTACACACGAGTAGACTTAGTATTTGAAAAATATTTCTGTTCTAAATGTAATTAGTAGGTAATTTTCATATGGTCCCACATACTTTTTATCATATTCGGTCAAGTAGTTTAGTTTTGAAATCAAAATAACTTTTCTTTGAAGAATGAGGTATGTTAGGTACATTAGCTATTGTTTTTTGCTCTGGAGCCACCAGGGTCTTTAAATTCTATATAACAATAACAATGTCGGAAGAAGTAATGAGCACCTTTTTTTTGCAGGCTAAACGTGACGCTCTTGACAAAATGGACGCGGAATGGCAAGCGCTTTCCAAGTCTATACAACGCGAGGTGGCACGCCAAGATATCGCAGACCAGAGGAAGAGAAGGTAAATCGTGAAATTATTCGAAATAGCGAGCGGAGCGTTTTAGCTGGCAATTCTCAAAACTTGCACGGCAATGCTTATAGATTGAATCAATGAATTAATGAAGATTTTTTTCGACAAATGCAACATCATCATCATCTTCCTGACCCTATCCCACTACGTGGGGTCGGCACAGCCTGTCTTCCTCTTCCTTTCTACTCTATCAGCCGTCATCTCTTCATTCACTCCCATTTCACACAATTCATCTACATCTTCTAAAGGCCGTCCCCTTCCGCCACCATATACAATCATTTTCATTGAACTATGCGTCACAAAAAATACAAAAAAAAACCGCAACAACTACACTAAAAACTACACCCAATAATTTTTCAGTACAATGTGTTTGTTAGAACCCAACTCGGCAGAAATGCTTACTGCAGCAGCCAGCGCAGCCCAGCCAGTTTTATATATTAAGATAAATATATACCATACTTACACATAACAGGTAAATTATATGAATGATTAGTACGGTTTAACACATACTTTATATAGTACGCGGCAAAAAACTAGAACCAAGATGGCGGCGGTATCGTCCCTTTCACTCTCACGGGTATTTTGGTAAGTGCGAACAGTACAACACGTCTTGCGCAAGGTCAAGTTGTTTGCCGCGAACTATACTGACCGCTATTCTCCATACAGTCTCGGCAAAATAGGCTGAGCAAAATTCCTGTCCAGTCTTGCTTCACATCAATTTTTTCTACTACAGATCTTGGTTAGATATCTATGGTTTCTACCCTATTTTAGTGAAATAAGTAAGTATTCGTTTCACGTTTTCAGGGAGATCGCGCGTCAGCTCATGGAAGAGAACCAGTTGCTGGCTCTTCAGCAGAAGGAGAAGGAAAAGTACTACCGGGAAGTCGTCAACAGCAACACTCCTACTGACGAGTACTACGCACAGTTTAATACCACTACTAGATAAATCGGAATTTATTTTGTAGTTTTTTTTATATGAGAAAAGATGATGTTTTGTAATCCAAAAAAGATGTACCTTCTTATTGAAATAAAATCAACCAGTAAATTAAAAAAAAACTCGTTATAAAATGTCATTGTAGCATAAAGTCACGTCAATTATAAGCTAACTAGCTTTTGCCCGAGGCTTTGCTCGCGTTAATATGTAGCCTTAGTTATTGAACAAAACAACAAACAAACACAATGTTGTTGTCAAACTAACACATTTTCGCATTTAAAATGTGTTGTATAAGTGTATTTATAATGTGTGGGGATAAGGCTGTGGGGAAAAAATCCTCTAAAAAAATCTGTCAACAGAACATGTGGGAATACACGCTTTAAACGGCTTCTAGCGTTTTTATTTTTACGATGTAAAGTGAGACGTTATGCTTTTGCGAATACGGAATTTTAAAGCCTCAATTTGCGTATACGTAGCTCGTGTTTGCGAGTGCTACTACTATATTTTTAAATTATAAATGTCCTATACCGAACAAAGGAATTTTAATATATAGTAACCAAGATGTTAGCAGAAGCCTAGTATTAAATTTATTTTTAAATAAAACATTCAAAATAAGTAGAAAATAATTTATTTTAGTATTATTAGAAAATAAGCAAAACTATTATCACAATACAAATATAAAATCACAAAAAATTACGACGATCTAATATTATAAAATAATAAATAAACAATTTACGTTTGACACAATGAGATCACAAGTTTTTACTTTAAGTATTATTTTTACTCCCACTACGTAGGAGATTTCAATAGGGTTACTAAACTAGGTCTAGATACAATAGATATCTTATTACTAGTAAAAATATCTTGAATAATTCGTCAAAATTATTTCAGACCTAACAATGCTTAAGTCTGATTGTTCACCTATCTTAGAGTCCTAGTGTGGCGTTTTACTGCATTTTTATACCAACGTTAGTAACTTTTCTCCAAGATTTAACCGATATTTTATTTTTATATTATGTCCAAATCAAAGGTACTAATTGATAAATAATTCGCATCGACTGTAAAACTGAAGCAATAAGTAAAATAGAAATAAAATAACTAATAAGTTGTTCAACGATGCGCTAATCAATTGTAATTTTTCACATCCATTAATTGAGCAAAAAAGGTAGAGGGTACTAAATACTAAACCGTCCGTCCGTTATTCTATCTGTCACCAGGTTGTATATCGTAATAGCCAGAAACTTGAAATTTTTACAGGTGTATTTCTGTTGGCGCTATAACAACAAATACTAGAAACAAAAAAATAAATATTAAGGGATGTTCTCATACAACAAACGTAGTTGCTAGTAAATAAATATTTAAGGGTGGTCCTCATACAACAAACGTAGTTGCTAGTAAATAAATATTTAAGGGTGGTCCTCATACAACAAACGTAGTTGCTAGTAAATAAATATTTAAGGGGGGTTTTCATACAACTAACGTAGTTGCTAGTAAATAAATATTTAAGGGGGGTTCTCATACAACAAACGTAGTTGCTAGTAAATAAATATTTAAGGGTGGTCCTCATACAACAAACGTAGTTGCTAGTAAATGAATATTTAAGGGGGGTTCTCATACAACAAACGTAGTTGCTAGTAAATAAATATTTAAGGGGGGTTCTCATACAACAAACGTAGTTGCTAGTAAATAAATATTTAAGGGTGGTCCTCATACAACAAACGTAGTTGCTAGTAAATGAATATTTAAGGGGGGTTCTCATACAACAAACGTAGTTGCTAGTAAATAAATATTTAAGGGTGGTCCTCATACAACAAACGTAGTTGCTAGTAAATAAATATTTAAGGGGGGTTCTCATACAACAAACGTAGTTGCTAGTAAGTAAATATTTAAGGGGGGTTCTCATACAACAAACGTAGTTGCTAGTAGCTGGTTATTTAGAGTTCTATTTAAATAATGGTATGGTACGTGTACCGTTAATACGTGTACGAATCCGACTCCAACTTAGCCGATATTTACTTGTCATAAAGAAAACTTTCCTTGGCCCACCTATCATGCATTTTATTGACAGCCGACTAAATTTTTTACCGAAATATGGTTTGTTCCTATCATAATTATTTATTATTATGAGGCAAATTTTCTAAACGAACCTAATTTGACAGTTCTGAAATTGTCTGGGAACTTTTATTTTAGTCAATGACTACCCCGAATTGGAGAGTCAATGTCTCTTAACCTAACAAAAAAAACCTGTATTTCTTTAGTTATTTTTTTTACTGCCATCAATAAGTCCTCTTTGATGCAAGTTAAGTATGGAATCGGCTATTATTTTAGCCGTAGAGCGCAGATATCCACCGCTAGTTAGCATCACTATAGGAATGTGGTGTTCTTTGCATATCTCGAATACGAATTCGTCGCGTTTTATTATACCCTGAAAATAAAATAGCATTAAGTTGGTGCAATGCATTTGTCTTTTAATGAATTCAACACAACATGATATCAGCGTGTCACACCAGTGTAACCACAAGTATTTTTTCCTCGTGGTTACTTTCATCTCATTTTTCTTATAATTGAATCAAATGTCAGGCGTTATTCATTATTTAGGTAATAAATTATTACATTACACTAAATAAAACAAAAATTAGAATGCAACCATAAGTAATAATGCCAAGAGAGAGCTTAGGTCATTATGCTCTTCACCGACTCATTTAGCTAATTGGTTGGCGCAGTTGTTCCCGGGTTCGATCCCCAGACAGGTTAAACATTTGTGTGCATGAACATGTGTGTTTGATCTGTGTCTGGGTATTTATTATATATATAAGTATATATATCAGTCATCAGGTTACCATAGTACAGGCTTTGCCTAGTTTTGACCTGAAGACCTTTATGTGAAAATTAATTAATCATTTAAGTAATTTTCTACTCACGATTTCACTAATTCTCAGATGTCCTAGAGGGTCTGCGTCCAGTACGTCAGTGCCGGCGTTGTAAACTAAAATATCTGGTCTGAACTCCTTCAGAGCCGCTTTTAGGTTTCTGAAATACAAATAGTTTCAATTTCAAAAGCGGACAGTAAATTCAAATGTACTAAATAATAGAAAAATATTTATATGCCATAGAAAACAACATTATAAAACATAAAAGAGTCTTAGCTAAAGACTTCCTGTAATATACCAGCACCAACAAAACCTCAGGGAGCTGACGTTTGACAAAATTTGCTTCAATTTTACACTTAAGTACCTATGCCTTATAAAAAGTACAAAATGAACTTTCGATTTTTAAGTTATTTGATTTGCAATGCAAACTGCAGTACCCATTATGAACAAAATGATTATAAAATACCAAAACAAGGAAATAACGCTATTGAACAAAATAAAAAATAAACAAATCGGCATCACTGAAAAATGAATAGAATAGAATAAATTTTTATATGTAACAGAAAACAGTACGCGCAACATAATTTTTTTTTTACCTTAATTACTGCTTGCTTGCTTGCTTTTTTATAAATGGAGAACATATATAAAAAAGATACCTGTAAACCTTTTTAGAAGTCTCTTAAATAAACTTACTGTCGTAACTTCAGCATATACTCCAAGTCTTCTACTCTATTGTTGAGTTCTATCTTTCTTCTAATAGCCTTTTTGGCCGCCTTGTCTTTGGGATAGATGTTTTTGTTGTACATATCCATTATGTACACTTCTGGTACACCTAGAAAATCGCGCTGGTAACCGTTTCCCTAGAAATGTAGAATTTTAATTTTGAGAACCTATACTTATAAACCTATTTATAAGAACTATACTTCTAATACAAGCCATATTAGTGTTCGTCTTCTTTCATAGACTTATTTCGTTTTGAATGTCTGTGCCATTGTGCTCATCCACATCTTCTTAGGTTGTCCGTTCCTGGCGCTGATGACTTCAAAAGACGCAAATATAGCTATTCGGAAATATAATGTAAAGACCCACTTTCATAATTTACCTGATGAGCATCCAAGTCTACAATCATAGCATTCTGTATCATTTCCTCCATGACAAGGCATCGTATCAGCAGTGTTATGTCAGCATACGGACAGAAGCCACCGCCTCGGTCTCCGCTACAATGGTGGAACCCACCTCCGACATTGATTGCCCAGCCTCGTTCCAGGGCTAATTTCCCAGCTAATACTGTGCCTCCGGTTTGTAACCTGAAAACCATATACGATATTGAAGTATCTATTATTATATAATTTTAATATTATAATATTTAGGTATCTATTAAGACTGGGAGGCGTCTAATTTGCGAAAAAAATATTGCAGCATAAGATTGTTCCTTAATTAGAAACCCAGCACTAGATTTTAGTTGTTACATTTGAATGATATTGAGTGTTATTTCCTTAGTAGTGTTGCTCATATTACTGTAATACAATAATGTTTGCACACAAATGCTTGATTCTGGCAAGTGTGGTACTCCAAGTGACTATAAATTGCAGCGGCAGTCTAAGTTTTATTAATTAATTTATATTAAAAAAACACATTACAAACAATATGAAACCAAGCCTAAACTAAAATAACTACGAGTATTTTACAAAACATGAACTTTCAAAAATAAAGTATTGACAGAATAAGTTAAGTAATTGCCTTATAAATTATAGAATAATATACTTGGATGCAATAAACAACTGAAATCTTATTACCAACATTCACAACATTATTTATCAACTTGTTGAATATGAGGTGTCTTACATTTTTTGTCACTAAACTATGTAAAGTACTGGAACAGCAAATCTTTGCAGATCCGCCACTATCTACCTCACTTGGTCAGCTATCAGAAATATTTAATAAGTATTCTTACATACCTCATAGGCTTCAAATAAGCATGTTGCACACATATGTTCGGTAAGCATGCTATGACTGGTACCTCTGCTATCATCGCTACCTTGTGACTCCACTGAAATTGTAAAACAAATGTTCCCAAAATATCTATGTTAGTTAACTTTATTCAACAGATATTTATAACTTTTACTCTAAAATACTTTAATGCAGAAATATTCACTGCTTCTTTTTTTATATAGTAAAACTATCTGTGTTTTTATACTTATTTAAAATAATAAGTTAATTTAAATAATGAAATGTGTAAATTTTAGGTGAAATAAGTATATAATTAACTTACTTTTAATGATTTCAAATATTTCTTTGTATGAACAATGAGCAAATCTTCTTTCTGAGCTTCAATAGGCTTCACTAAAGAATCATCTGATATGAATTCAGCATCTTTCAGGTACTGTATAAAAAGGACACCTTTTTGAAATTATTTTGTGTAAGTGTTGATATGTGCTATTAATGTAATAAAAACTGCTGTGTGGTACTTATTGCAGTTAGACAGCTTCACTTAATTTAATATTATAGTAACAAGAAAATAATGTTTTAGCAAATAAGCTTGTTTATAGCTTCGAATAGCTCACCCGAATTATATTGCGCCATTTCTTAGCGTCGAATAAATGGAACTTCTCTAGGCCCATAACTGATACATTATACTTTTCATCGTACACAACAGGCCACTGATCATCTCTAATATCGAAATATAAGCTAAAAATACAGAACAATTATGATATTCTGAAGTATGCACGACCATTAATCATTGAATAATTAATTATTACTGCATCAAATTTTACATACGTTTTTATAGAAATAGAATATTAACGAACCTGGTCATCGTGAATAAATTAAATTAATAAAAAGCCATTTCCAAGCTATAAAATTAAATGTTATCAATAATTTTCATCCGGAATCCGTTCTTTTCGATTTTTTCATTTCGCGGTAACGTCAACGTCATAATTGACTGTTACCTTACGTAAACTCGTTCAAAAATTTGAATACTACGAATTGAAAATACGCAAGATCTATGTAAAACTTTTAAGTGTTACGCTCAACAATCATTATTCAACAAATATTATAGTGCTAGGAAAAATACACAAGCTTTTATAAATCTTAGACTTATCTTGTTCCAAAGATGTAATTAAAATTTGTCCTTATCTGCCATTATGATTTTAACCACAACACAACCATTGTTGCTAAGCAACGTGACGTATTGAGGCGCGAAATGTAAACAAAAAAGTTCAAAGTAAATTTTTATTATCTTCGTATTATTGAATATTAGTATGTGAAAGTCGGTTACAGCAGTAGTTTGTTGAATATGGAAAGCACAACAGTAGACGCTCTTCAAACAGAAGTTGAATTTTACAGGGTATGTACAGTAAATTACTTCTCAACCCTACATATTGAGACCCAGTTCTACCAAATAAAAAATCTTACTCAATTTGAAAAACTTTCAAGCACTAGGTACTTACTTTATTCGATCATTTTTTTACAACGATGGGCATACTATCCACATGCGATTATCGGTTAAGGTTATGTGTTTAGTGTACACATTCGAAAGGCTTAGTCATCATAGTGATCATCAACAGCATCACATATATTTTGACGACGGCCGGTACACATTTCCCATGGAATATTCGTTATTTATTAAATTTTTATTACGATGGAGATGGAGATTTGGAAATATTGTATATCATGAAACAAGTGGCACATTGAAATAAATACTTTGGATTATAATTGCCGAATTAGTTTTTAATTTCTTAGTCAAAAAATCCCGATGTTTCTATATAAGTGTTGGTATTATAGCTGAATATACCTATCATACATCCCCACGCATATCCGTCACCCAGTTGCTCCTCCACTGAAACTGAGTGACGTAAGTATCGACTTGGTTTTTATACTCACAGATAGTTAGATATGGAGAGAATGCCATAGGCCACTTTTTACTCTTTAAAATCTTCATGCGGGTGATGTCGCGAGCAGTTATTTAAGGTATTTTATAAGAGAAATATTCCAGCAAAACCAAACAGCTGTTGAAGAGGAAATTAGAACCCTGATAACCGACAATCAGAAGCTCTCCCAACAAGTGGGCATTTTGCTAAAAGAAAAACTAGATAGCGCGCGACAAACAAACACTCATCACGACGAACAAGGGAAGGATGTCGAGGAATTGAAGAAACAAGTGGCATTGCTTGCTAAGGTATACCCTATTATTTTACCTTATACCATCTTCACTTTAACTACTGGATAGATTCTGAAAATTTATGGGGCTAAAAGCAAAAGCGCCACAGTCCAATCTTTTAGAAGTAGGTACACCCTTATAGCCTATAATGAATACACCCACAAAATTTCATATCTCTAGCTTCAGAGATTTAGGCTCTACGTTGATTGTGTCCTATGAGTCAGTCAGGACATACTGTTTTCTATATGTAGATGCATAGATTCATGACAAAATAATAAAACAACTATGAGTCCTATCAGAAGTCGATGAGCTACTTGTATCCCTCACAATAAATATATTTCACAGGAAAGAGATTCCCTGCATGTATTATGGCAAACAGCTCAAAAGACGATCGACGCATTGGAAACTGAGCTAAAAACTTATCAAACTTACGGTAACAGAAACAATCAAGTGAGTTCATACATTTATTATTTATCGAAATGAATAACACGCATTGTTCCTACATTTTATAGTAATTCAAATCGCTATTTTCAAGTTTCAGAACGTTCAAGAAGAAAAAAGAGACTTGGATCTAAAACTAGAGACAGCTCTATCAGACTACATTGAATTAGAAAGGAAACACAAAGAGTTGAAATCCAAATACAATACTTTAGAAAATGACGCAAAATCAAAAGAGAAAGAAATCGCAACATACAAAGAACGCGGCAAAGAATTAGAAGATAAAATCAATGAACTTACAAAATCATTAGACGAATATAAAATAAATTTAGAAGTGCACAAAAGAAGCAAAGAAGATTTAAAGAGCTACTTATCATCATGTCAGAAAGAACTAAAAGAGATGATTAAAAAAGAGTCAGATGCTAAAGCTAAAGTAATTTTGAAATATTTATATATGAGTATGGCTTATACACCATGCAAGACCCCCTGGTATACCATCAGGGGGTCTTGCCCAAAAGCTGGACGCTATGGGTTGATAAGTATTAATGAATGTCACTAGATTTGTTTACCCAAACATGCATTTAACATTTGAATTAAATTTCACTTCCAGGTGGCAGAAGCATTACAACTATACGATGCGGTAACTTCTCAAAAGAATAATGCTATCAAAACAATTCAAGAATTGAAAGGTGAGTTTGATAGCATTTGGTAACTTATATAGGTGTTTAAGATTTAATGACCTAATGAATCGGTTCCAGTTGAAATTGTACAGCTAAAGCAAACATTATCTAATGCAAGAGAAGACGTGGAAACAGTATGCAGAAGAGAAGTAGAAGATCTGAAAGAGAAGTACAACGAAAAGTTGACAGACATGCTTACGCATATAAGAAATTTAGATGCCGAATTAGTTGAAAAAGGAATGCTTTTAAATAAAACATTAAGGTAAGAATTTTAAATATTTATAAGATAATGACAAAAGAAACACGTAGCAATTTTACTGTTTTATTCTAAGACTTCTTATTTACAGGGAAAATAAAATACTACAAGTAGCAAACGAAAATTATCTACACCAACAGACAGACAGTCTGACTACGGTAAATCCAAAGCTGTTACTTGCCGAACAAAGAATGGAAGCAATGTTTCAGGAATTGGTAAGATTTTCTTCTGTTGATCTGATAACGTGCTACTATCAAATACTCATGAAAATTTAAGCTAGCCAAAGATCACTTTTTGGCGATTTTAACGCACTCACATGGCAAGGGTACAAAATAAATGGTCATTGAGTTAATTGTAGTTGTAAAAATCATATACACGCGTTAGACCCCTATTTAAAAAGTCATTTGAATAACTTTTCTAGATGACGTTATTGTAGGTAGCATCACAGCGTCGCAACATCCAAGTGGAATGCGAGAAGCAGTGTCTTGCGATCGACATCCAAAGAGTTCAAGACATACATGCAAGAGAAATCAAAAGAAGAGATTGGGAAGAAAAACTATTGAGAAATCAATGCGAAGAGTTGAAGTAAGTAACGTTTTACTATTCATATAAATTCATATATTCTAAGAAATTATTTAATGGGTGTTATTTTTAGGATTCAAGTAGAACACCTTCAAAAGTCACTAGATGAGACTCATGGAATGGTGAATAAACTACAAGATATGCTTACATCGAGAACAGAGTTAAGTCAAAAGTTAGTAGTATTCCAGTTAGATTAATAAATATGTAAAAAAAGAAAATACCTACCTAAATTCTACGTTTTGTCTTTCAGAATGGTATTAACAAAAGAAGAAGAGCTTATTGAGCTGAACAAGCATTTAGAAAACCAAATGGCACTCAGCAAAAAGTAATAATGTGTATTTTATTATGTATGTAGAAGTAGCTTGCACCAACAAGTTAGTTTTAACCCATCTTTCTGGTATTGCAAGCTTGATTCCTAAAATCCTATTCAAATCGAGTAACGTAAAATTTTCATAACTTAGATACGATTAATTTTATACTTGCAGATGGAAAGAATCATATTTAGAGATGACAGAAAAGCTGAAAGCCAAGTTGCAGAGTTTAAGCAGAGAAAACGATGAATTAAGGACTAGATTGAAACTACCTCAATTAGGTTCATGTAGTGTTGAAAATAGCACTTCTAGCTAGGGTTTTCTGAACTAATGCCTATCTCTACCAATATTATAAATGTAAAAGTAACTATGTCTGTATGTCTGGCACACTTACACCTGAAGCGATTTTAATGAAATTTGGTACAATGATAAACTAGAAAAGAAATATGTATTTTAAAAAGGACTTAGGCTACCTCTTATTGCAAAGAAAATGGTTGAAATGGGGGAAATTAATGTGTCCATACTTATCAAGAAGCCTAGCGAAATTTAAATAGCAATACATACCTCCCATAGACGCCTACATCAAACATTATAACAAATAAATTTTCTTTAGCGGATGAAATCGCTAGTAACAGCTAGCACTAAATATGATTAATGTTATTTTAATGAGTTACCAATTTATATTAAACTAGCTCGGCTTCTCTTATTTTTTATAGCCTATGTTACTCAATGGTAATGTAGCTTTATAACAGCCAAAGAACGTTGAAATATGGTGTGGCAGAGCAGTGAAACTACGAGTCTGTCGTCTCATAAAAAATATTAGAATGAAACATAATCAAATATCACTAAATTTAAAATGAAACTTAGTATTTTGTTTGCTTATTTCATTAATTGTTACAATTTATTAGCAGAGCACGCACATATTATTATCGTAGTTTATTCTTAGTTCTAAGTCACAGTGCAATACTTATTGAAACTGCTAGTTTCAATAAGTTAAATAAATATTAAATAGTTATTTTTATTTACAATAAATCATTTTTTAAATAATTACTGAATTTTATTACAAAAACTAACATACATACTATACTAACGTTGATTAGGTTCTCGAGTTAAAATCTTATTTCTTAAAGCTTAAATATTATAATCACAAATTTTCTGAGACACATTCTGAGAACATACTAGGGAACCAGTACAAGGTTTCTTTGGTGTCCTGTGTGTCGACCCATGCCAGGCCTTCCTTCACCATATGGTTTAGAGCATTTTGGGCTCTAGTGTCTGTCCAACTGGAATTTTATAAAAATTTGTTAATATTATAGCTATCTTATTTCTTTTATCCACCCTAAAACAGCCACCATAAGGTTCCAACAATTGAAAATATTTAATGTATAAGTATCTAATGATGATGATGGTTAATTTTTTACAAAGCATAAAAAATAAAAAGGCATGACAACAGACTATCCTACTAGATTAAAGACTGCATTTAGTTCAAAAGATTTAATGAAAAATTTCTAAAATTGCATACCCAAGGTCACTGATAAGCAAGCTGGCAGATACCCAAGCAGTTCCCAAGCTGCTAGCTTTCTGCAGGACAAGAGTTTGGTCCAGGTTGAGCTCCCCTGGAACTGACTGCACTAGCCACTTGCCTTTACTTATGGGAACTACTGAGAACCTGTAACAATTATATTTATTTTGACTGTTGATGGTTAAATTCTTAGAGATATTTATTTGTAGATGAATTAAAATTACTTATTAAACTAAGGCTAGATTGTAATATTAGTAAAGAAAGGTATATATGGGATTTGGGTGGAGTATCAGTCTAAGTACAGTTCCCGCCAAACAACTTGGAACAGAAATTGTCATCAAAGACCTGTGGGGCTAGGTCATAGATGACGATTTTAAGATCTTTATGGCGCGGGCTAGAGTGTGATTTAGCAGAGACGCGTTCGATGATTCGCCAATAAGAAGTGGAATAGCACAGTAATATCTTCACTACATCACTTTTGGTTCGAGATTGGCAGGCACTGTATAACAAGTTAAAAAGTTTAGATTATATATTTTTAATGGTGACAATTTAGCTTTTTTCTTTCATTATTACATTATGATATAATTGACTAGTCAAGTTAGTGGTAGCCTAGTCGGTAAACCCATTGCCTCACAAGCGAAAGAGTTTGGGTTCAAATCCAGGTTCAGAGTTTTTCACTTATGTGCATATTAGAATTAATTACCACATGCTTAAGCAGTGAAAGAAAACATCGTGAGGAAACCTGCTTGTCGTAGAAGGTAAACTTCAAAGGTAAGTGAAGTCCCCAACCCGATTTGGCCAGCTTGGTGGACTATGGTCTACACCCCCTTCATAGGGGAGACCCGTGTCCAGCAGTGTGATGCTATGGGTTGATAAGTTATATAATTGTGATCAACAAGCCAACACTTTGTAGAACTTATGCTATAGATTTCTTACCCATTTCCAAATATTTTAAGTTTCTTCACAGCAGCCAACAAATCCTCATTAGTAATCTCCTGGTGTTTCTTTGCCTTTCCTCTAGCCGCTATTAGCCTTGTGCGTAGCTCTTCAAGAGTAATAAGACCTCCATTCTTATAGTTTGTTGCTAGGCATACTTCTACAATTTGGACTCCTAGCTCATAGTAGAAATCTCCTATGCCTGAAATCAAAATATATTATTAAGTAAATATGTATTTATTTCAAGCATCTACTAATTATTGTAATCAACTGTAATTTAGTAACAGCTTAGAACTTAAGGCATAATTTAGAGAAAAAGTTTGATGTTAGAAAGTTGTTTTAGTTTTATCTAAGGTATTAGAATATTTGTATGCGAGAAAAAAGTTGTATAATCATTAAATCTAATTTAAAAACGTCTGCGTGAACTAAGTAACAAGACGAACCTAAAACCGACCAAAATCCTTTTCCCGAAGCTAACGGATCTACGCCGATCGCTGCGCACATTTCTTGAAACTGTCTTCTGAACTGAGCGTCCTTCTTGATCTCATTCTTGTGTTTCGAAGCAAATTCTTCCAAGTTTTCCCTGAACACTTCGAGTTGTCTCGACATCTGCTGAAACTGGTTTTCCTGGATCTCCGAGCCTTTCTCTCGATACTTCTCCTGCTCGAGCTTTTGTTTTTGGATGGCACCAACACCAGCACGACGTCTCATTTTTATTAAAATACAATTTTCTTTTCACAAATATGTTTTGTTTACCTATTCCTTTTTCTTCAATATTTTGGTGATAGTGTTGTGATGTGTATGAGAATTGAGTTAATACACTAGGCTAGGACCAGCTGTCAAAACAATTTGACGTTGACACTATTAACAGAAGTAATATGACACTACATATTACTTCTGTTATGTTTGACAGGGTCAAGATATTTATAAGGTATAATTTAGACGGTCACCAAATATTAATATTTTTTCCTAAAATGGCTTAACGGTAACCAAATTATGACACTCCGAATACTTTCGGCAACAAGGTCCGCAGTAGGTACGGGTTATTTATTTATGACATTCTAAATACTTTCGCCAACTACTTTCGTCCATTTTAGGAAACGTAATTAAGTGACCATTTTATCCATTTTAGTAACCGTTTAGATTTTTTTTGGTAGTAAAATAGGTACTTTTTTGGGCGGTGTTTAAACGCGGGCCGTTTTTAAATAGATCATGATAAAATAATATTGTAGTAACATGTTATCGGCCATAGAGGTCAGAATTAATATCACCTACTACTACTCTAGTAATGCGGTGGAGATTCGTCACGAGTGTCTATAGTATGGATATTTTTCGCCAACAACAATTTTGTAGTCTCACCTCTTTACTAGAGCCGTCTTTAAATAGCTTGTCCACATTAGTACACATGCACAATAGATTAGTTATAAAATAATCACCATAATTACACACGATAAATTACAGAAATTTAAACTGAAGAAAACGTGGAAGGACTCTATTTTTTAGGTTACGTAGGACTATAAGGAACACATTATAGTTTCGCTCTGTCCATCTGTTGGAACTGTATTTCGAAGTAGCTTAGTCAACCTCTGTCTGTTAGTTATTTCAAATGTATATTTTTCCAAGTTTTTTCCATATTTTTGTGTGAAGTGTTCCATTTTTAAGTAACTCAGTTTGATAACGCAGTTAGTAGTGCCCTCTAGTGGCCCTCTGGTAGTTGGTTGGTTTGAGTAGATCATTTGGATTATATTCGTTAAGAATGATCCAAGTTGACTTATCTATTTCACCCATGTTGACCTTTTTCAATTCTCGTAGTACAGGCATATATTGTAGCTAACTAAAATTACTCGTATATAATAATATATTATTAAGAATAACAATCTTAGGACTCTCAAACAGAGTTTCCAAGAAATCATATTTTTACTAGGTATAGTCAGAGCAGAATTACTATAGTAAAAAAAATTATCTTCGTCTATTATTCACTACAAAAAGAGAAGAATTACTGGGATAAAAAGAACATTTCATTTGCATCCCTGGTGGGGATCGAACCCACGACCTTTGGATTAGAAGTCCAACGCGCTATCCTCTGCGCCACAGGGACTGTCGGTGATGGGTCGAAATTATAGAAAAGAATATCACTAATCACACGGAAGTAGCGAAACACTACAAATAAATCTATTAATTCTTTGACACGATATATAACCAATTAACTCCTATAAATCTAAGCGTTTAAAATATTATATTTTTAGTTCAGTGAACTGCTAAATACTATAAATTATATTTTAGCAAATAATTAATTATAGGTAGGTAACTTGACTAGTTCTTCACATTGTCACAGCAACAGAAATGTCAACAAACATCAAACAAAGATGTCAAACATATCTGTTTGGAAACTTTGAAATTCCAGTAAAGTACAAAATTGTTTTGCTATGTAAATTGAAAAATATAATCCTGTACAAATTTTAGTATGCAATGCAAATCAGATGGCCAAATGGAAGATTTAGCCACAAAAGACGGATTTACGGTACCTCCGGTTGTAGACGACAGTCAAAAAGTAAAAAACACGGAATCAGCTGAAAACTTTCAAAAGTTTATGTACGAATTGTTCGAAAAGAATGGAGTTATTAATGATTTAAGGGCTTATTTACGTGGTCATATCGTAGGGTTACTGAGAAGCTCCCGAAATGGTACGTTTACATATTACACAAACTAATTTTAAAAAATTACCTGTGGCTTCAAATGTTATAAACTCTAGCTAGACCATTGAAGAATACAATGAACTTGTCTAGAAGCTGAATAGGCTAATCGATATCTAAAACTCACTACCTAGTTACTATTGTGAAATAACATTACCCTTGAACTGCATAGGTAAAAGTGATGAAATTTTATCTTATGTAAAAATATCTTAATTCATTATTCCAGGTGACCCTCCTGCCTGTCAGAAACATTTTACACAGCGTCTAGAGCTTCCATATCAAGCAATAAATATGCTTATAGCAGAATATCTATTGAAAATGGTGAGTAAAATAGGTGATAAGAAACTTAAAAGTTCATATCACCAGTTGTAATACCAGATCTTATGAGTTTAATACTATTTTGCTAATTGGAATATGCTAAAAGCTTAGGTCAGGGAGCTCATTGTCATTTGTAGGGAGAGGCCTATGTTCTTTCTCATTGGCTATGTTTAATAATTATCAATTTGGGTCCATTAATTTAGATTACAAATCACAATTACTGAGAAAATTACTTTCTAAATTAAAGTCTAATAGAAAAACTAGTAGTGCTAGTAATTATTACTTGTATACATATAATTGTCATATTGTAATTTATTTCTTTTCCATTACAGGAGTTCAGCTACACCCTATCTGTGTTCATATCTGAGATACCTCTCGCAAATATGGTGTTCCAATTTGCCAAGACTCTAATGCAAGGTGTTCAGTCTGACCAAAAGTTGCAGTTCAAAGATGAAGATGTGTGGACTATGCTTAATTATTTGGGTAAGGAATATCATAATGTATGTGTAATGTGGGGAGTGGGATTAATTTAGCACTGTTAATGTTAATTGTTGGTATTTTACACTAGGCATGCTCTATCTAGGGCCACAATGTTACTGACTTCCGTGGTGGTGCGAGCTGGTGGTCAAATTCCTAGCTGTCTTGAATCAGAAAACAAAACAATGTAGAAAAGCATGTTCATTTTGCATTTGGAAAATGAACATGGGTTGTATATACTACAAAAAACGACAACAACATTATACTTAACGGAATAGACCATTAAAAATTGATGATTTCATAATGTTGGCAATACACAACCACCATTAGAGGTGCAGGTGGCCTTAGATGCCAGATGACATAGACAACATAGCATGAGGAGGCCTCTAAGTATATATTAAAATAAAAGTACCCTATTGTGTTAATCCACTGATAAAAAACACACAGACACATATAATGACTTCTAGTTATTTTATCTTTTCAGGTGTAAAATGTGACTCAAGCCATGCAACAAGCATATCGGAGATGTACAGCGCAGAGAAACAGCTGCCTTTGCTGATGTGCATAATAACATGCATGCCACTACACAAGGAGCCAGTTTATCTTGATCATGGTAATGTTCTAAATTGTAGAAAAAATATATGTAAATTTTTCTTTCAATTCAGAATTGGTCCCATGAAAGTTGTTCCTTAAGATGAGTTTAGTGATATTTGTACATATGTTCGTTATATAATTGTTGTGTTATTTATTCTGTGTAATCGTTTAACTTTTGTTAGTGTTATTTGTGATCTTGTTTATTTTAATTTTTTTGCACCACTGTCTATGTTAAAACTATATTTAATTTTCAATACCTATAAAGTCGAAGTTGTCTAGAATAAATCGCTTTTTAGCGATAAGAGCGTCTTTTGTGCCTATTTTCTGTCTGATGTTGTAATGATGATAAAGAGTTTAGTAATTGTGTTTCTAGTTATTTATTATTTTAACAATTTAATTTTTTTTATATTTTAATGGTGCTTTCCAGCGTCACAGGACAGAGTATCAGAGGGTATTTGTGCGAGTTGCCGCGGGAATATGGTGCGGATAAAGGACAAGAACAACAAGGACAGGACGAGAGCTCAGGTGGGTGTTTGCGACAAGGATTCCCTATATTTTACCTGACTGCACAAAAGGAGGGTATTGTTTTTCGAGTTTATATTTGTAAATTTGTATGCATGTATGTTTAAGACTGTGTGACCGTCTACAGCCTAAATCGGTAGACCCATTTTAATAAGCTCAGTATAATTAGTGGTTGCATCTCCCGGTTTCACTCGTTAAGATACGGTACAGTGCTCGCCACAGATCTTTATGTTTGTGAAGTTAGCAACAAATGGCTGCGCAATGAAGAAAAACGGTACACAAACGGCACTGGGGCGCGGGCGGGGAGCCGCTAGACGCAAGCCAGCTAACTTCACAAACATAAAGATCCGTGGCGAGCACTGTAGTCTAAAGTTTTTGCAGTCAGTTTTATTTTGAAGTGGCTTCTAACCATTTGTTATTGGAATTTTTATGAGATTAAGATATAATTAATATTTCATTCAATCAAAATTTACGGACGATCCGTGGTCGGGAAGGGGAAGGGGGTGAGTTTAAAGGGTAAAAAACGGTTTATGTTGATTTCCTTATTTTCAGTCGAAAATTCACCCGTCAAAATATCAGATGTTTTCAAAAAGTTGGTATGCTTTCTGTTAGTTGAAATCACTACTTTCCGATGGTGAAAAAAAGTAATATATATTACTATAGTAAAACTTAAAACTCATCCCCTTCCCGACCTCAGATCACCCGTAAATTATTTTTCCTTTCATTTTCATAATATTCTCCCTCTTTTCCAATGGGTTTCATCATACTATTATTATTTTTTTTGGTTTCAAAAATTATCGACCCTGGTCTACTAATCTTATTTTAATTTTCCATGCTTACAGAAGTTGTCTAAAAGAGATCACTTTTTACCGATAAGACCGCTATTTGTGCCGGTTCACTGTTCTATTTATTATCTGATGTTCCTTTTTTGTGGTGACATCAAAGAGTTTTGTGATTTTATCTAATTTGAGGAATATTTGGACTTCTCTAAAATCGTCCAATGTTGGTTACGATGCAAATATAAAAGTAAACGTTTAATTTCAGAAGTCAAACGAATCTTCTCCAGATGACTTAGAGTCATTGATAAACAATATTGATTTCATCGAGAGGAGTCTTATCGACGAGGTTATAATTATAAAACAAATAGTAGTGATCATTATTATGTAGAGCCATTAACGATAGTGACAGGTCATATTTTTTTGTAAGAAACTAGCTGTTACACGCGATTTAGTCCGCGTGGTCTAAAATTTTATCACGACAATGCTACTTGCTATAACATGTAAGCGTCATTTACACTATGTGTGTTGCTTTAAAATTTTGGCAGGGATTTTTATTAGTGTGAAGACATTCATTTCCTATTCAAGCCTTTATTACGCAATAAAAAGTAACCTTATGTTCTTTCTCAGTGTTGTCTATTCTTGTAACAAATTCCATCAAAATAGTTTAGTGGTTTAGGCGTATCTTGAGAGCGTTGCAAACAGAGTTACTTTTACGTTTAACATATTACGTAGGTATAAGGATTAATGTCATCTCGTTCGCTCGCATTGAGGGTTCAGATCTCTCTTATCTTGGGGAGAAAATGATGTAGGAGAGACAATGATGACCTTCCATCTAGTCTCTTCCATATTGGAGACACGTTCTGTTAGTGTTCTTAAATTCAAAGTCAAACATTTTCAGACCCATTTCATTGAGGTTTGGTCTCCGATGTTACTAAAAAATTTGCCTACAGCATTGAGTCGATTTTTATATATTTTTTTAGCGTTACTTTTGTCAATTAAAGATGTTAATTTCATATCGTGTCTATTTCAGATGTTCGATCAGTTGCAGTCAGTGTACGAAGCTGAAATGAGAATTGTTAAGACTGAGGAGGATAAACGAATTCAAAGAACTTTGGCGAATCACGCCTTGCAGTTTCAGAAGAAACGGGCTGAGGTATGTGTCCAAAGGTCGTCGCTGTTTTTAATCGGCGTTAAAAAAATGTTCATGCAAATATGTGTTACCTGATATCTTAGAGACGACTTAAAACCGATATGAAAGAAAAAACGAGCCCTGTAACGTTTGGGCGCTGCGCAAGTTTAGGTATTTTGCGGTCAGAGAAAATCGGCGAGCTACGCAACCGATATCTTTATACAGAGCTTCCCACACTTATATAGTATACTATATTTTATTGACCGAGCGAGCGAAACATCTTTGCTTCTAGACTGGTAAAATGTTATGTTGTCTGTCTATTTCGAAAAAATTTAGGTTTTTTTTTTGATTGGGATTATATTTCCCCCGGGAAGAGTTAGACCCACCACAAATCTATAATTTGAATGAACGAAGATTTAAATGCTTATTAAAATTTACTTTGTTTTAATAGGCTACCGTACTGAGTTGAACCTAAGATGTCCCTGAGTTGTACTTCAGTTGCACTTGAGCTGCACTTGAGCTGCACTTGAGCAGCATTTGATTTGCACCTGAGTTGTAACAAGAACCATTGAATCCATCCAGGCATCTCTGATATAGGAAAAACAATCAAATTGTGTAACCTCCTCTTTCTTTATCAAACAGTTAAACGGTGTACCAACCATATTTGATAACCTCCTACGCACTAATAAGAATCTCAAAAATCTATCCAGGCATCTCTGATATAGGAAAAACAATCAAATTGTGTAACCTCCTCTTTTATCAAATCGGTTAAAATGTAACAAGCAACTTGATGATGAATTAAAACATGAAAAATAAAGAATTCTCAAAAAATATCTAGGTCTATACAAATGTATGTTGTTCAGCACACACACAATTAAAGCGCTACCAAGGCCAGTGATATTTCCGATAGAATTGGTTACAAGAAAGCGCTAGTAAACGACGAGCACAGCAGGTCTATCCTCGACGAGCGCTATGTAATAGTAGTGAAATATATAGTACTTTTAAATAAAAAATAGATGCATTTAAAAAAAGATATATATGTCTATGTGTTCAGCACAAACCAAATAATACTTTGGTGTAAACTTTGGCGTAGAAAAGGAAGAAGAACTACGGAAATTTAAGGACATGTTTCGCCTTTTTGGTTGAAAATTAAATTAGAAAATATTTTTTTTCTCACTTATTTACGGCTTCTAGGGAATATATAGTAATCTTAGTAATCAAAGCCCATGATATCTGTAGTGACAAAATATTTTTTTGTTAGGGGACTACAATCAATAGAATTCGCTAAATAGAGCTCGTAAATGAGGTCTGCGCGAGTTTTTTCTTAACCATGTACCGGGAAAAAAATATACAATTTGAACGTGGAAAACTACGTATTTACGCGGTATGCTGTAATAAGTAATAATAATAAAGGGTAGGTCATTATCTTCCTGACCTGACCTGACCTGACTCTTCCATTCTACTCTATCAGCCGTCATCTCTTCATTCACTCCTCTTCCACACATATCCCTTTTCACACAATTCATCCACATCTTAGGTCGCCCCCTCACCGCGCTACCATCTACAATCATAGAACAAAGCCATGTGACGAAGAGGACCATTCTTCTTCGTCACATGGCTTTGTTCTCTACGCAAAACGTGTCTGTATCAGGTATTTAAATATAAATTAGTATATTTGTCTGAGTGTGTTGTGTATGTGTTTGTTAATGTTGCATGTTATCTGCGAACACTGGAAATATTTGTAAACTATGAGTGTGAAACGTAAATAGTCGACTGACAAATAATTCCCGTTAGACAATAAAAAATACATAAATTACTTTCGCATGTTCATTAACTCTTGTTATTTCATATTATTTGCAGTTAGAAGAAAGTTTCCGTGCACGTGAGTTGCAGCTGGAGCGCAATGTGCAGCAGAAAAAGCGGTTCCTATGGGGGCTTGCAAGGTATTATTACGGAATAGTAAAATATCACTAATAACTAAACAAACTAAATATTTGTCATAAGAACTATTAAACTAAGAACTAATATTAAGTAATCGTATATAAATGAGATTTGTAAGTTAAATTTTTAAAGTAATTATTAATTCAAACGTAATAAGACTTGCCTGTAACGAACGTTATTTAAAGGTCAATAAATATTACTTTACACGTAACTGGATTTATTCTCTAACGTCAATGAGATTCCTTGCTGAAAACGCGTGGTGTGTTTCCCGTTATGTTTACGCAGTACGTAATTCTGATGATGCAAAACGAGCGCGTTCCATGCCACGGCAAGTTATAAAATTTTACTGAATACCACGTATTACGATGCGTGAAGACATCATTTACTGTGATGTCTGTACTATGTTCTATATCTTATACCACGTGCAACAAAAAGGTGTGACAATACTTAAGTGTGTTAGTCTACCCGTCATAGCGACCCATAGAAAAACAAAATTTTGAAAAATTCGAAAAAAAATTATTGCGTCCTCCAAACAACTGAACCCATCACGTGACCAATTGTTGTATGGAGAGCCTAATATATATATTACTCGTATATCGAATAATTGCAAAATTTTCTTCTACAATATGTTCATCTTGATTAGTACACTAACACCCTTAAGTATTGTCACACCTTTTTGTTTAATGTTGTATATTTGCCGGCGATCCCGAGTTCGATCCTCAGCTGAGGTACCTATGAATATATAAGCTGAGTTCAGCTATCAGGTTGCTTCGTATATCACACTAGTAAGTATTGATATGTGAATAATTGTTTAATTTATTATTTTTGACAGATTGTTGCGTGAACAACACCAACAGATGGATAAAGCTATGCAAGATATACAGGAAGAGACAAACAGACTTAGCGCTAAGGTGCGTTACTATTTACATTATCAGCAGATTTGATTTTTTATGTACAGCTAGGTGTGCCCCGCAGTGTTACCCGCGGAAATTTGATTGTCCCACGGGAACACTGTATTTATCGGGATAGAAAGTATCCGTTTAGCAGTTTTTGCGTGAAAGAGTAACAAACATACAGTGCTCGCCACGGATCTTTATGTTTGTGAAGTTAGCAACAAATGGCTGCGCAATGAGGAAAAAATGGTACACAAACGGTGCAGGGGCGCGGGCGGGGAGCCGCTAGACGCAAGCCAGCTAACTTCACAAACATAAAGATCCGTGGCGAGCACTGTACACACATGCATTCTTACAAACTTTCGCGTTTATGATATTAGTAAGTAGGATTAACACTGAAAAAATGACAAAGGCATTTAACGGTAGTACGACAAGCGCCTATACACATTTATTAGTGGTCTTACAAACCGTACTACCGGATCGATTTTGATTAAGGTTTTACATGAGTAGTTTACTGACCCTTGTAAGCAAAAAAATGATGTTAAAAATCAGTCCAAACAGAAATCTAGTAACACACGTAAAAAATAGGATTAATTATTATTGCAGTGTAGGTACAGTTTCCATAATGTCTCTTGTAAAAATTTCTACCCAATTTCCTTTCCGATTTCATAACCAACGTGCTTTCTCGTGTTTGTTGAAAAATGGCGTCTTCGTCTGTCCAATTATTGCACAGCTAGTGAATCTACAAGTCATGTGTAATACTGGTGGATTATTAACCATTAATGTCTTGTTTATGTGCACAAGTGTGGGCAAGCGATATAAAGATGGAATAATGTGGTTTTTGTTCTCTAAGGAAATCTCCATTAAGACCCTAGTAAAGTCTCCACTGCTTTACTTAGATGAGCACACAACTACGAAGAAAGATAACTAAAAACAAGGCATTAAATACTTTGTATCCTGTTGCCTATACACTAATATTATAAAGGCGAAAGTTTGTATTTGTATAAGTATGTTGGTGTGTTTGTTTGTTCTTCCTTCACGCTCAAACGGCTTAACGTATTTGGATGAAATTTGGTACGAAGATAGCTTATACTTTGAATATACACATAGGCTAGGTACTTACCCGGACAATTGTGACAATGAAGTGTTCCCATGGGATGATCAAATATCTACAACGGGTAAAACGCAGCTAGTTAACTGCAGGGTTATTTATTAGGGGTGTAGGGGCAGAAAGGGGGACACTATACTTATCCTAAGGAATAACTTTCACAATAATGGGAACAACTATTACATACAAAAAGTTGATCGGTCGTCGACAAAATGTATGAAACAGTTGTTTTTTTTCTTCGAATTCAGAGTTGCTGCCATAGTGAAAGTTGTTCCTTAGGATGAGTATAGTGACCCCCTTTCGGCTTAGTACACACCATAACGATAACCCTGTATACTAGAAAAACTATAAAACTACCAACAGGAAGAAAACCTCAAAGTCCAACTGGCAGAGGCCGAGCAGTTTCTACGTAAGCGAGGCGAGGACATGCGGCGTCTCATATCTCAAGAGCTCGCCATCTTGGAAGGACATTTGGACTCTATGAAAAAAGAAAGAGATGCCATAAACAAGGAACGGATAGAACTGGGTGAGTATTTCTTTTTTTTAAACCATTAAGTTAATATGTCATATATTTTTTTTTTCTTAGGGCGAGGCCTTTATTAACATAAACAAAACGACTAACTACAGCAATAACAAAAAAATACATTGTAGCTTTACTCGTTGAACCTTCTATGTATGTATACGTTTCAGAAGTTGTCGATTTGTTTGTCAAAATAAATTTTTCATTCATTCATATAAACACGAGTAAAGTAATTTGCAAACTAAATTGCTTACTTAGATATTAAACCCGACTTTGTTATTGTATTTCTCTAAATTTTATACAATTATATATTATAAAGTATTTCATTGTTATAGCTTATATTATCAAAACGCGGGTTTTTCTTACGTACCAGAAAGTTGAGACCTTACCCTGATAAAGTTCACCGAATGTGAAACTGTAGTTGGACTTTTCCAACTTTCGAGTACTTGTGAAAACTTGCGTTATAAAACAATAGGGATCATCAAAAAACAAACAAAAAATAATTAAACTATCTATGTTACTGGGGACAAGACAGCTGGCTTATTCCTTGCTCAAAGATTTCAGTGGCAATGCAACGCGGGAATGTAGCCAGCGTTCTTGGGACATTGCCTCACGGACATCAATTTATGTCAGACTTTTAATTAGTTTTTCAGTCTAGGTTCTTTTTTTTTAGCTATTTTTTTGTAAGAATTGTATATTATAACAAAAAAAGGAATCACGCACAAATTAATGCTCTTAGTAAAGTTGTGTCTTCGCGTCGAGAAGAAGAAATCCCGCGTGCGTCGAATCTTACTTGTGTAACATTTGTTTGGAAATTTCGCTCAGGTTTTTTATCACACATTATTAATGCCTTAGTCTATTTCTTGGTTTGTTTGTTCATCTTCTCCTCTGTAGCTGAGAAACGGATCGACTTGATTTTTTGTACACATATATCTTAAAGTTTGGAGAGTGGCATATGCATTTTTTCCCGGTGAAATATAACGCAGGATTCAGGACAGCTCTAACATTATGCTAAGTGCATTTGCAACTAGATTTGACTGTCAGTATGGGAAAACCTCGTAAAAAAATTATGTCTTTAATGACTTGGAACGTGAAATTTTAATGGTTCCTGGCTGACTGTTTCTTATTTTTGTAACTACAATATGATTATAATATCGAAATAAATGATATTAAATTGTTCTGAATTGATTAACGCGGGTGAAGCTGCGGGCAAAAGCTAGTTGGGTATATTTAGATATGGCCAATTAAAAATTACCGTTTAAAAAAACTAACCTTAGTCCCTTTCGTAATAAAAAAGGATGTTTATAATCGCACTTGAAGTATTTATGCAAGATAGTTCCATACATATTATGAAACATCAGATAAGATTTAACCGTTTAATAATCAGCCGTTAGCACAATCGTTTCGAAAATCGGTGAAAATTCGATTCCTGACCGGGACAGGACTGACGATCATTATTTCTGCTTCTAGAACGCATGAAACACCTAAGCGACGACACAGCACAAACTACAAACATAGAAACGACTAAAGAAGACCTACGCACACATTACGACCTACTGAAAGACGAGTTCAACATACTCAAAGTTTACTTGAAGTCGGCTAAAGTTGAACCGAAATGCGTGATAGATAGAAGCACTTTGACAGATGCGCTGGACGACTCGACCGTTTTTGATGCGGTTTTAAATAACGGACAGGATTTGGATAGAGGTCGCAGTGATGATAAAATAAAGGCGAAACAGGTTGTTAATGATTTGAAGAAGATGAAGAATGTTAATTTCAGTCAGGTATAACTGGAGTTGATATTGTTTTTTTTTCTGGAGGGTACATTTTTTTTTGCTTTTTGGACTAGTTTTTAACCGACTTCAAAGAGGAGGTGTTTAATTTGTCGGTTTTTAATGTATATATATATATTTTATTAAAAACCTTACTTTGGCTTAGATTTTTCAGAGAATCCTAAGTCAATTTGAATTTTTTTTTATATAAATATTTGAAAAAAAAATAACCACACGGTCCCACTCAAATTTTATTAAAATTGGTCTAGTATTTTTTTATACATCTAAATAATTGAAACTTGTAAAATTCGGTATTACATTTTTTCTAGAAAGTACTACTTATTGTTGTACTAGCTGTGCCCCGCGGTTTCACCCGCGCAGTTCCCCATTGGATTATCGAGATATTTCAATGAGGAACTATTTTTTTTTCAGTCGGTTAAAAAGTAACTTATCGATCGGTTTAGTGGTTTTAGCGTGAAAGCGAGACAGACAGACATACAGCGTTACTTTTGCATTCGTAATATTAGTTAGGATTTACTATTTGATGTTGTCACAATATAGCTTTTTGTTATGTATTTTGTTGTCAGTCGAACCTAGAGCGCGGCCGTACTTCGCACGCGTCGAGCGAGACAGACGAGATCAAACGCCTCACTGAAGAGAACGAACGACTCAGGAATTTCGCTACACAGGTACAAACACAACGTTTAACAGAAAGGTGCGACAATACTTAACGGTGTTAGAATACACATCAAAGTGGACCCATTGTAGAACAAAATTGTTCAAAATTCAAAATAAATTACTATTCTCCATACTAAAATTTGCCGATGTATATCGCTATATTTTTTTTTTTTGAAGTTTGCTAAATATTCTTCTGTAATGGGTAGACTAACATCGTTAAGTATTGTCACTCCTTTTTATTACACGTTGATTTCAAATGATCAATAGTCATCAATAATAGCAAGATCCGTACTTGCAAAAACCTTTATAGCATAACGTTTTACACTGGCCGTACTTGCACTGCAGACAAGTGACTTGTATCATATATTTCAGCAAGGCGAGCACATAGACTCGCTGTCGTCCCAGGTGGCTCGTTTGGACGCGGAGCTGGCGGCCGCGCGGCTGTCGCGGCCGCCGACGCCGACGCCGCGGCCGCGCACCGCGCCACCTCTCACTAACACTTTGAGAAACAACGATAATTACTTCGTTAATGGGTATGTTACACATCTGTTTAGTTTGAATAACGCAAAGAATAAAAAAAAATTGACTGATTTTATTTGAAGTAAAGTAAAGTAATATTTATTGACCTTTAAATAACGTTCGTTACAGGCAAGTCTTATTACGTTTGAATTAATAATTACTTTAAAAATTTAACTTACGAATCTCATTTATATACGATTACTTAATATTAGTTCTTAGTTTAATTCGAGTAGTTCTCATGACAAATATTTACATTATGATTGCTTTGTTTAGTTTTAAGTGATATTTTATTATGGTTGTTCGTTACACAAGAACGATGATTCTACAAGCTGCATTC
Source organism: Ligdia adustata (assembly GCA_947049295.1). Lineage (NCBI taxonomy): Eukaryota > Metazoa > Arthropoda > Insecta > Lepidoptera > Geometridae > Ligdia > Ligdia adustata. The sequence continues at coordinate 5,004,974 of OX346233.1, forward strand.
ACATATATTCGCTGAGTTTATAAAGGATTGCTTTCAAAAAATAGTTAAATTTTTGTTGAATGTAATAAAATTAAGATCCATTACACTATTAGGTAATTTATTAGGCAATCCCATAACGATACTAACTTTATTTTCTAAATTATGTATACATTTGTCTCTGTTACCTACATGTGTGTCATCTGCAAATAAATTTATCTGAGCCCAACTGGCAATGCATTGGTAATATCATTAATATACATCAAAAATAAGACTGGGCGTAAAATAGAGCCCTGTGGTACTCCAATTTACATCCTACCTTCTGTAGAAATTTGTTCATTCATCGAGACAATTTGACTACGGTTCTGTAAGTAAGTTATCATCATATTTAATTCATGACCTTGAAATCCGTAATATTGCATTTTTAAAATCAATATATCGTGCCTCAAACAATCAAAAGCTTTTGAAAGATCACAAAAGATACTTGCACATTTATTTGACGTATCTAAGGATTCTAGAATGTAATATACTAATTTTCTTATGTCCATTTCTGTTAATGTAAACGATAAGAAATTTATTTGTAACAAAAAACTACTAGTACGAACAGAGACTTTATAATTATTATCTAAGTTTCTTGTCACAAACCGGCTCTAACTCAGCATAATGCTGGTTGTAAACAACCAGCGCTGGTCTTCCGCTGGTGCCGGCAGGTGACGTCACGCACGCACACATACATGTATGTTACCGCAGTACTTTTTTAAATTAAATATAGTAGTATATTAGTTATTGTTATTTTTTTGTTTTAATTTACTGCGCAGGTTGGTTTGGTTGGCTTTTAATCGAAACAATTGAATTGTCAGCAGAATTAAATTTGGCTATTAAACATTAATTTAAATTTTTAAACATAATAATACTAAGTATACTCAAGATTGACAATAGTGAATCTTGAGTGTGCTCACTTATTTATTGACCTAATAAGAGAAACGAAGCTCTGCTTCGGGTCTGGCAATTTTTTTTCCTATGTCAGTTGCTATGTTTGTTTGTTTCTGAAATTTCGTACTCGCGTTCGGGTTGTAGTTTCCAGTCAATCTAGACGAAACTTGGTGAGTGGGTTCTAAAATTTTTTAGTGTGGTTTTTCTCCCAGAAAGGTGAAAGTGTTCTATAGCGTTATTCACTGGCCGATTTCAATACAATTTTGTAAAGACATGCTCAACACAAATTTTCATTGATATTTCTGAATATAAAAAAAATGTCACAAATAAACCATATTAATTCTGTTCTAAATAAATTTATGAGTTGGTTGTTGTTTTTTTTTCGTGGTAAAGTCGCAAGAAATATTACGGTCGCGAGGTCGACAGATCGCGAAACTACTACGAGTAGATCATTAAGTCTTATATATAATTGTTCATAGAACCATGTTATCAAATAACGCAAATTCAGCTGAAGTTTCCCGCGGGTACGGCTGGCGTAAAGGCGCGGGGCAGGAGATGAGTTTCTTTGCCAACGCACAACCGAGGATCATAGTACCGGGGGATGCGATACCTTTCATCGGAGTACTGGATACCAGGCGTCATGATAGTAGAAGGTAAGTTGTTTGGGTTCGATCATCAACCTTAACCTACCCACTGCTGTAGGGTAGGCATAAGATATCGTTTTTTTGTTGTTTGAGCCCTAGCTCCCAAAGTAGGACTCCCTGTGTTTTTGTGCGAGCTAGTCGCATTCGGAGGGTTACAGATGGGATAGTACATGTGTCAAGTGATGTCAATGGCATATTGCTGAGTATAGGTCTCCTCTTGCGAACGCCATCCTTTCCGGTCCTGTGCTAATGTTGTCCATCTAGATCCTACCGCCATTGCCACATTTTTCGTATAGCTAGTTGATGGTCTGCCTGGTAGTCTTTTCCCATTACGTGGCAACCATTCTGTGAGTGCTTTGGTCCACCTACCATGGTGTTTTAATCGAAGACAATTTACTAGGCATTGGCCCCAATTCGGTCAGTCAACCCGACTAAACTAAAGTTCCTTAAACTATATCCTTCCTTTTCTTACTTTTGAAAACATAAAGATAGGAGACAGCTTTAGAACTGTCAAGTTAGGTTAGTCTCTCATCGTATGCCCATGAAAGTCAGCGGTACTCGATGGAGCACGCCTTCACTGTTCACCACATTTGGGCCACAACTAACAGACTAATTTCACTAAGAGATATTTCATGTAATTCACAATGGAGGACTGTGCGAGCGAGAACGGTATTTGATTTGTTTTAGATGTACATTTGAGCACCAATTAGACTGACAGGTATCGCTTAGTAAAAAAATCAATCCAATTTAAATTAAAAAGCCGGTGAAATAAAAACACGAGTTTACACTCCATGGCTGAAGCGAAAACACGTGACACCCAGCGAGTGAGCGTGGGGTTACATGAAAGATCAGGAGATGCTCTCACTGGAGGGCACACTGGACACGTGACGATACACACACTACATCCGCTTATGGTAAACAACCGATTGCGGATTATATCATAACCATTATAGAATAAAAATTAGCCTGAAGGTATGCAACGGTGTGGTCGAAAAAAAATCACGTTGATCACTAGATCGTACTAACGTGTTCTTCAATCCATAAGTTATAGATATAGTATTCACCGCGCAATCTTCTGGATCTAAAAGTAACATAGTGTGGATATTTCCATACATGTGCACTTCTTATTGGCGAATCTGCGATTGCGTCTCAATAAAATCCCTGCCAAAAGACCTAAAAGCTGTAATTGCAGCTAACGTCTATTATTAGCGGGAACTGTATCACCTTACCCTTTAATGTTGAAATAATATTGCTAACATTTTATAGGTATTTGATAAACCAATGGCGGTCGCTCAGGCGTCGCATGTCGCCTATAGGCGGGGTCGGTAAATCTCGCCTGAACGCATCCGGTACTTCAGACAGGAGCGATATCAACAAAGATGACACCGAAACGGCACGTAAGTTTTTTATTTGCGTTATTTCAGCGTCAATTTGAATATTCATATGTTTAACCCCCGACGCGAAAACGACGGGGTGTTATAAGTTTGACCTGTCTGTGGCATCGCAGCTCGCGAATGGATGAACCAATTTGTTTTTTGTTTGTTTGTAAGACGAATTAGTCGGGAGTGTTCATAGTAATGTTTGATGGAAATATGTCCAAGATGACCGCCGCCACAAAATGGCGGATTACATAATTTTTCACAACTATCTCAAAGCGCTCGACTAGCAAAATACTATAAGCTATGATGAATATCAAATCCAGGATAGCTGCCACTATACAATGGCTAATTTCTTATACATTCTGTCGGGTTTTTTAATTTAATCTTGTATTGTATGCAATGGCTTTGCATAGGCGTACCTCACGTTAGATTTTGCAGCGCTATTTACTCGACAATACCCCGTATTTCACGTCCGTGCCCACACGCTACGGGTTTTCAAGAGTATGATTTACTATTGTTAACAAGTGATTAGAAGCGACTTAAAAAAAAATCGTCTGCTTAATCTTCAAACCTATGTAGCCTTATTTTTTTATTTTGATGTACTCAGTGTCACTCTCAAGACTAAGACGAATCTATTGACACCACTCGCGTAAAAATACGACAAGCCGTTTAGGCTCTAGAGTGTGCCAAATAAATATACATACATACATACACTCGAATAACATAACCCTCCTTCTTTCGCAGTCGGGTAAAAATAGAAATCATTACTAAGATAAGTTTCCTTGACACGCGTCTTTAATCAATCAATTAACATTTCTTCATGTTAATTTTCAGATTGCGCAGCGGCAAGTGGTAGTAAACCTGCGCAAGACGAACCTGCTAATCATTGTAATTCAGAAACTGCTTCGAAACATTCCTACAAATCTACACGGTATTTTATTTATTTATTTCATTATTTTTAGCCAGAACTAAATTACTTGTTGTTCGGAAGTTAGCGTGTATGAGAACTCTAATAAAGTGGAAAATTTAAATTTTAGTAATAAATAAAGTAGAACTTCGAATAGCTTATCTCGTGAGCACAACCTTTTTGCAACATTATAGCTTAACTATACTTTTTGTCAGATATTAATAGTCATTACTAAAAATTATATCATACTTCTTAGTAAAAAAAATCTGATTTTAGTTTTATATTATCATACTGTTATCTATATTATCAAGGCGAAATTGTGTTTATATTTGTTCACGCTTAAACGGCTGAACGCATTTGGATGAAACTTTTCGCTAGGATAGCTTATATTCTGTATTATCACTTAGGCTACTTTGAATACCGGAGACATACAGTGTTCCCGTGGAATTGCTAAATTTAAGCGAATAATGCCGTGGGGCACAGCTAGTTATAATATATTTTTTAATGTTCCAACATTTTTGCTAATTCAGCGGATAAACAGCGCCTTGACGAACACCTCTCCAGTTTTGGAATTAATAACCTTCCAGTACAAAAGCGTCGACGACGTTAAAAACATCTTAGATCAGTTTTTTCTAATAACTTGGAAAAAACGAATAAGTATGAAAATTACGACTTTTACTAAAGACATAAAATTGACTATTGCGATAGTTGAACCCTAACATTCAATCACAACCGTCGCTTCACATCAGGCGACTTGAGGTCAAGCGCAAGCATATTATTTACAAAAGAAAAAATTACATTTTTTTTTTCCACAAGACTTTTTGTTTCCCCCATATACTAACTACACAAATGTGACTACACTCCTAGCTACATTAATTGCATTGTATTTTCAGTGATAAACATGTACAGAAACAAAGAAGTCCAGAGAGATCGACGAAAGAGAGAGATAAAAGTCCAAAATTAATTCTGAGGGATGCAAAGGACAAAATGAAATCGTAATTATAAACTTTTATTTATATCTTGAATTAATTGACCAAACGCGAGAAGCATTTTTGCTTGTTTGGCAACGTTGACTCCTATATGTCAGTCAGTATGTATGTTTGTAAATTAAATATGGATGTTACATACCTAGAGCTTTTGTTGTCTCTGTAAGAACAAAAATATCCCGTCCAAACATTACTTGTACAAACATGCACAAGTCACTTGCACTGCCCGTAAAAAGTTGTGATCGAATGTAAACCAAGTCGGTTAATTCAGTATCTGTTTATTTATGTCAGAAACTTTCCATCTACTTAGTCGTAACATAAATAATGTCCTGCTTGTAAGCTAACAAAATTTTAAAGTAACTTTGTCAATATTATTAATATTTTTTGCTTTTATATATATATATAGTGACTTGGCAATTGCACGGCACGGCACTGCCCCCAGATCAGTGAATGTGTAATAAAAGGTACCGTCACAGATGGCGCTACCGGTTGTTATAGTACCGTTGATTACGATCTTGAGCTATTGAAAACTATCGTGGCTTTTTAGTTACCATATGGACGGTAGCCGAATTGACAGACATTTGGACGAGCCGCCGACGAGACTGCCCGTACCGATGATTTCCCTTGCTTTCTCTTATAAGATACCACTGACCCCGATTTACTAAACTCACCTAATTTGATAGTCCTAAAATTGTATCCTCTCTGTTTTGTTTCCACAAGTGAGAAAAGGATGGATATAATTTTAGGAACTTTTAATTTAGTCAGTGTGACTGGCCGATTTGGGGTCCATATATACTAAATATGAATTTTATTTTTTGCAATGAAACTATCGATGTACGCCGGGGCCCGTTGATTAACATGCTCTAAGAGCTGGCGGTTCGATTCCTGGCCAAGGCAAATGTTCGAATGATGAGTTTAGTTTCTTCTCCTCAGCAATAGAGTGATGTATCTTAATTTTTTTTTGCACAGAGATAGTTCGACGTTCAAAGAAAAAAAAATGGTAAAATAATCAGTTGCTCTCCATACAAAAAGTTGATCGGCTGTCGTCAAATTATATGAAACAGCTGATAATTATTATCTCTAATTCAGAGTTGGTGCCATAGTGAAAGTTGTTCCTTAGGATGCGTATAGTGACCCCCTTTCGGTTTAGTACACCCCTAGCCGTTAACCCTGTATATAGTACGCCTCTAACCGATCCGAACTGACCAGAATGTGGCCGTAGGGGGTATAGCAATATTAATCCATCAAAAATATTTTATCTCTACTCTAATAGAAAGGAGTACAACGCTCGTAGATCGTCATCAGGCCGCCATAGTCCCAACACAGTCCTCAGAGACGCGAGAATGAGACTCAGGAAACTGGAGATAGAAGCGGAGGCGGTTGAAAAGTCTTACATGCACTTTAAGAAGAAACAGGACGCTTTAAAACACGAACGATTTGAGACTAAAGTGGAAGTTGGTGAACATTCTGGAGTTAAAGCGGCTGGTAACTAGACTTTTTGATGTTTTAAACTGAGCAATACTTTCACCTTATGTCCTACCTCTGAATATAAAACTAGCTGGGCTCCGCCGTGTTACCCGCGGATCTCTATTTTATTATAGCCTATGTTACCTACTCGGTGGTAATGTAAGCTACATAACCACTACATACCAATAACGGCGAAATAATTTTTGGCATCCGTCTAGAGTTTATTCGTTACATACAATAATACGTAAACAAATCATTCCTCTTCTTAATATTAGTATAGATATGTAGGTACTTATATTTAAAATATTTTTAAAGAAAACTCCTATATACAGCGGTAAATACATTGCATTTTTATTGGCTGCGCAACTGGTTACGTAGGCAAAGTAACGTACAAAAAAATATGTATTTGCTCAGAGATAATTGACGGAGTCAGGCGTTACTTTGCGGAAATCCATTTATAATAAGATGGTATATAAAAAATATGTCTTTAGACATCAAGACAAGGCGGAAAAACACTAGATATTTTTAGATACCATCTTATTATGTATTTGCTCGATAATAGTTAATTACCACACAAAACTAGTGTTCATAATACACCGCGTAGTATAAATGATGATATGTCGTAGATTCTTGACAGACTTCAATTACATTTTTTGCAGATATAAAATTCCAAAACAAACCCGTAAAATCAAAAGAAACTTACATAAAAGGATCTTCGTATTACCCCACTGCCGCTGTAGAGCGAATCATCGAAGACATAGACGAATATCGCGCTACACATTTTAAAAACAAAAATTTTACGCCAGTAAAAGTGAATCCGATACCAACTGCCTTTAGTTACGAAACGCCACAAGAGACGAAAAGAAATCTAAACTATTTGGAGACTCCGCTTACAGAGTTCAGGAAATATTATCACTCTGAGAACAAAAACACTAGCGAACGATTATTTGAAGATCGTCTGAGGACATCCCCGCAGGAGGAGGAGGACCCGCAAATCCCAAGAACACCTTATCTACGAAAAGCGTCAGATTATTTACCACGGCACGTTTCACCGTCTAATAGAAATCGTAAATGTAAAGACTCGAGAAGCACAAATCCCAAGTCTGAATCGATTATTGAAATCGAGCAAAAGCTACCCGAAATTCGCGATAATTGTAACGATCCTCCATCGCTGACATCTTTAGATGTCAATGACCGACCACAAACCCCTAAAGACGAAAACTTTGCCAAAGATAAAGGAAATGAAATGGAGGCTGATCCAAGCAAAGCTAGAGAATTAGAAATACTGAAGCAGAACATAAGCAAAATATACAACCTATCCGAACAAACAGTAGCGGATAACTGCGCCGAGTTTAACAATATTGTCTTAAATGCAAAGAGAAATATGGAAAAAGACGAAAGAAAAATGTCTGTCATAGACACAATAACCGAAGCCTCTAGAGACGAGATAAGCGAAGACAGTAGTAAAATGAGCATCGAAGATAATGAATCTAAATTGAGAATCGGAGATAATTTACTTCGTATCGAATTACAAAGCGTCACTCAAGTCAGCGACGTGAAAATAGATACGCAACCGCAAGACTTGGTGTTAGTCGTGGAAAGTTCAATTCACACTGAAAATTCAGAAACGGATTTGAATCACGATGGGTCTGTCCAAATGACGATGAACATCTTAGTCAGTCCTAAGAAAAGCGATCCAATTAAATCCGAAGAGAATCTTTCTACGGCGGATAATAGTAACGCTGGAGAAAAATCTGCGAAGATCGAAAATGAATTCGACTCTCTATATAAAGCTAATGCAGGAGAAAACTTTTCTAGCTCCGAGCTAAAGTTAGATAATTCTAAGGAAGCTTTAGGTCCGTTCCCTTCGTTGAGTAATTTAAAGGCAAGCGAGGATCCCGATTACCCTGACGACTTGGAAGTTAGCGGCAGCAATAAATATGATTCCGACATAGAACATTCCGCCATATCTATGCCAAAAACCTCTGAAGACGACAACTTTTGGGATAACTAAATTATTTCTAAATGAAACCAATTGTATACAGAACCAGTCATTATTTATTTATCTAATGTCTATGTGAATAAAACATATTTATATAAAAACATACTTTTCCTTTTTTTTACAATTTCCCCTTTTTTTTCAAATATAAAAGTACAAATATTCAGTGTTGCTATCACGCTAAGACCGCATTTGGCAATACAATGACGAAACACGAACTCTATATTAAACTATAAATGCTAAATAACGCAGTGCAGAATCAACTTTATTGTCATGTAAATATAAACTCTAATCGTAAAACAGTACAAACACAAAATGCATCTAACACGAACTAATTACATATCATTATAAGAAATGGTGAGGAGTTATTGACAAAATGAGATTAATATATTAACAAATTTAGAATTAATTTTAACCACAAATTACCTCTTCATTTGCAAAGGCCTCTATTAACGTTGCGATAAAACTGACCATCTGGTTTGTATAATCATATGCGCGTCCAATGGCGGCGAAAACTTATAAAATTCGTATTTTTATATCATCATAATATTATACTGGCAAAAATACGATCCGCTCAATTGACCGTAAAGTTAAATCGGAATGTGAATAGAGAGGTTTGCATTAAAATTAATTACATTAATCGTATATCATCTATTACTAAAGTGAAGTTTAGACTAACAACTATAATTTAAACTTAAATCGCCAAGCATTCTGAAGATAGCTGAATAAAATAGCTCCCATAGTCGTCCCTAGTCTAAACTTTAGTTTGGTAACAGAATTTATTTGTATGCTAATAAAATAGTAGAGAATAGCAAAAACTGTTACCAATTACACATACCTACACGTAAAAGTAAAAATATTTAGTTGAAACCAGTTACGATCAAGTACCGGCAACCGGTTTACAAACCCGTTTTAATAACTTAGATTGCCTTAAGGTAATTGCGTAAAATAGCCACCAGAATTCTCGGATTTAATCCGAATATTTGCACCATGTTGTTCAAGTTCATACTTCGTTTGGTCACTAACATTTTTTAGTATATTAATGACGCAGTTTTTCGACAAATACGTTGTACTTGACCAGTTTTTTTTTGTATAGGTTATATTTTATACGGGCCAATAAACTCGTCTCAAATATATTAGATTCCGAATATACAATACAGTACGCAAAATAAGACAATACACAAAACGAACACAACGTCTATCAATAATCTAATCATGTTAAATAGTCGTATGTCAATATATTTAATACAATATTTATACTGTATAGAGTTTGGAAACCAGGTATTTAACAGTTAAAAAATATCAATTTATTGTTTCTTTCAACCACCCTAGTAAAACTAGTTTCCAAAACAATCGAAATGTAAGCATCAAGAGCTAAACCTTGTTTCCGTCTTTTTTTAAAGAGAGTATCATGTGTTATTTTGAGATAATAAGCAACAGAAAAAAATATATAAAAGAAATCATTCAAATAATATAAGTCAACTGTGACATTTATATTTTACTATTATTATTATGTTACCTAAAATATATATGTCCTATTAAATATATTATCTTTTGATACGACACGATGAGAATTTAATTTCTTATTTAGCTCTTGTCAGCCTCGCTAAAGGTAATATACATATCAGAAAAACTTAAGTATTAAAACATTTTTATACAAGGTCACGATAAAATATTACATACAAAGATAAAATAAAACTTTAATATTTTAAACGCGCTGAGCACTTTATCTCGAA